>BSBM01000444.1:13291250-14527500 GCA_027924585.1 Larix kaempferi | reverse complement strand
AGCTCATATCTTTGACTGATTAGATCTTTCCTTCATCTAGCATCATACTTCTTTTAAACTTGCAAAAATTGTTAAAATCTTAAAAGAGTTTAGAGTAGTGTTAGATCTGATATTTTTTAAAGTTTATTTGGCTGTCCAAGAGCATATAATTTGCAGCTCATAAAGCTTGCAAAGACCCCAAGAAAACAAGCATCACTGCATGCTTTACTTGGTTAAAATTTTGCATTTTTAGCTAGTTTTAACACTTAAATTTTCTTTGGGTTTTTAGTAGGTGACCCAAACACACTCTTAAAGTGTTTTGGGCCATCTTCTACTAATAATTGCTTGCTGGTTTGCAGCAGATGATGATCAGACAAGGGGAGATGCTGGCCCAAAATTGAAGATTTGGGCCATCCAAAGCACCCAAAGCTAAAAATTTTCAAAACCGGATATCTTTTCTCTCTATTTTTTGTAAGCCACTAAGTCATAAAAAGACTGGGGCACTTATATTGTATTGTATAAGCATATCAAATGAGAGCAAGTGGGCTAACCAAGCACCCACACCCCATTCCCCCAGGGAGGGGAACCGTGTCGACTCAATTTTCGTGGTTTGCAATTTTTTAGGTTTAGATTTCATTTTCCGCATTTAATAAAATTAACTAGGATTAAAATTTACCTCGTTGGTCCATTCCATTGATGGGCCACGAGTTCACTCAGGACTTAGATTTTTCTCATTTTTTTTTACAATTTCAAAAACGCCCCCTTGCTTTCCCGAAGTAGGGTTTCAGGACAAGAGCTTGCCTGAGTACTGGCTTGAAAAGAGACTCTTGGGGTTCTAAAAAGATAAAATTTTGGTTCATAAAAAAAACTTAAAAATTTCCCAAGGTCTTCTCCCGTATGCTTTGTGGCCAACTTGCAGCTTAGTCTGATCATGTTGGTACACATCAGAAAGGAGAAGATGACTAGTAATAGGTTTTAACACACCCGAATAAAAAAACCTTCTTGTGAAAATCCGGCACAAAAGCGAATATTTTTTTGTTGTGGGGAAATTTTTCAAAGGGCTTGGGATAAAACTGGATAGTGACCTCTTGGAAACTGTTAGGCTTGCCCTCGTTGGTATAGCATCTGAACACCTCCTCGAGACTCCGATTCAGCCTACGTCTGAGTGAAAAACCACACATAAGAATTCTAGACATGTTCCATGTACCTTTGCGTATATCGGGAATCCACCAGCCCTAATAAAAAGATCATTACCACAATAAAATAAAATAAACCAAGAACACATCGCACAGCATTTTCCTTTCAGTTTCAAGAATCGTTTTTTTTTACTCCATTTATTGGCACTGGTTTATATTGTTATATCTCAAGTTATTGATGAATGCTTTAAATGATTATGAAAATGATGGATGTTTGCAAATGAAATGTTGATGAGGGACTTTTGCTTTACACATGTATACATATGCTGCATTGTCTTGGTTTAGCAAAAAATATTCTAATTCCTAGATTAGATGCTTTCTTTTTTATAGATTGGACACCATAGTTTGTTTTCATTTTCTAGGGTCCACCCCCCTTGGCTTCACTAGGAAATCCTAGACGGAGGAGTCGAGTCTTAGGTGATAGCACTTGACTCTGACTTGCCCCCAAGGCCACACCAGCAGCTTGAAGACTTCTGTTGCGTTTTCCCAGGTGTGGAACCATGCGGCAACACTGTCAAATCTCTCTGCAAGCTGTGCTAGAAAGCCTTAACTCTTTAGATCTACTCCTTGGGACCATTTTCCCTGATTTAAGGTCACGTTTCCCAAGGCATTCATATTTGATCATTTGTCCTAGCACTTGAATCCTGGAATCATATTTAAATATCAAGTCACTGTGTCTAAGCACTCAAATTCCAGTCTTATCTTCTCCTAAGCCTCCATAGTGATCTTGTTTCCTTTAATCTAGGGTTCTTCACCCTTTACCTTACGTACCCTATCTTCATAGCTTGGTCTGGTTTCTGGGTTAGATCTCTCCTGTCGGGAGTAGATCAGGGTCTCCCCCTTTACTATCTGTGGCTTGGATAGTATAAAGTGAAGAGTGCCTCGATTGGCGTGACAACCAATTCATCTTGGGGATCGAGTCACTCTTGTGTCACCTCTTTGGTTTCCCGTCCCTTCTGCCGTCCTGCACAGGATCATCCATTGGGGCAACTGCAAGTTGTGTGATAACAAGAACTTGAACGAGTAGAGGTACCTGTGTGTAACCCGACCATCTACTACCTGTCCGTCTCATCTGCCAATGGGATTACTCCCATACCTGGCTGAAAACCTGGACAATAGAGGCACCTAGGTGGAACCCGACCATCTACTACCTCTCTATTTCATCTTCCGATGGGATCCCTCCCATACTTGGTTGAGAACCTGGACGAGTAGAGGTACTTGGGTGAAAGCAGGGTAATCATCTTTGTATCACCTTTCCCTCTCAAGGAGGGACACGTTCTCTTCTACTCCAAGTTTTCCACGAAAGTATTCAAACTTTATACTGGGAAGAGGCTTGGTGAGAACATTTGTAGTCTGGTCATCTGTCGGAACATACTGTAACTCGACCGCACCTTTCTGCACTATATCACGAATGAAGTGATACCAAATCTCTATATCCTTCGACTTGTCATGGAATATAGGATTCACTGACATCTGCACACAGCTTTGGTTATCACAGTGAATCACGGTTGGCTCTGGAATCTGGCCAAACAATCCTGCAAGGAGTTTCCGAAGCCATACTGCTTCTCGGGCTGCTGTACTAGCAGCCATATACATTGCCTTTGCAGTACTAAGTGCTACTGAGTTCTGCTTCCTGTTGCACCAGGAAATAACTGCAGAACCCAAACTGAAGCAACATCTGGAAGTACTCTTCCTATCTACAACAAATCCGGCCCAATCTGAGTCTGAAAACCCCTGCAATCTCAAGTCACACTCTGAAGCATATCTTAGGCCATATCCCACAGTGCCATGCAAGTATTTGAGCACATGTTTTGCAGCAATCCAGTGAATCTGCCTCAGCTCGCACATGAACTGGCTGACAACATTCACAACAAAACATATATCTGGTCTGGTGTTTGTCAGATACATCAAGGATCCAATCAACTGGCGATACATAGTGGGATCAATCAAATTTGAATCTGAAGCAGAATCCCTTAGCTCCATCGGAGTGGCCATGGACTTGGAGTCCAACATCCTGAACCTCTTCAGAATATCTATGGTGTATTTTCCTTGACTTAGGAAAACATCCTTCTGCCTCTGCCATACTTCTCATCCCAATAAGTAATGCATCAATCCAAGATCCTTCATTTCGAACTCAGAGGCAAGTTTCTTCTTACACCATATGATAAGTTTCTCGTTTCCAGTGAGAAACGGGTCATCAACATATAGGACCAAAATTAGTGGCTCATCATCCACAAGCTTGTAGTAAAGGTTGGGGTCTGCATCACTCTTGGTGAATCCAAAACTCACTAGGAATCTGTCTATCCGTCCATACCAAGCACGGGGTGCTTGCTTGAGTCCATACAGGACCTTTTTCAACCTGCATACGTGAGACTCCTTTCCATGAACAATAAACCCTTCTGGTTGTTCAATATATACTTCTTCCTCAATAACACCATTGAGAAAGGTTGTCTTAACATCCATGTGATGCAACTTCCATCCCATAGCTGAAGCAATAGCAATGATCGATCTGATGGAAGTATATCGAGCCACAGGAGCAAATGTCTCATCATAATCGACTCCCTCTTTCTGAGAGAATCCTCTGGCAACAAATCTAGCCTTGTGTTTTTCAAGACTCTCATATGCTCCATGTTTGATTTTGTATAGCCACTTGGAAGTCACTACTGACTTTCCCTCAGGTCTCGGTACAATCTCCCACACATCATTCTTCATGACGGATTGGTATTCTTGCGCCATGGCATCCTTCCAAACTTGGTGTCTGGATGCTTCTTCATAAGTGGTTGGTTCTGATTCAATGATGTGACTCATCAATGCAACATAACTAGAGAACCTCTACTTTCTCGGAAAGTACCATGTGGAGCTTCATGCCCCTCTACATCCTGCAAGGTCTTGTTATCACCTAAACTGTAATTACCCCTATGGATATATCCAATCATGGATGGCAATAGGGAAGGGCAACTCAAAAGGTGCAACCACGATCACCTCGACCTACAATATATGGTTGTCACGCCGGTCGAGGCAACCTTCACTTTATGTTATCTAGCCCAGACAACAAAGGGGGAGACCCGATCTACTCCCGACAGGAGAGATCAAAACCAAGACACCAAATCAGGGTATTTCTAAGTGAAGTTAGGTGTATGGTTTATCCTAGACCTTAAGATGGAGTCACAAGACAAGTGAGGGATTCAAAGAGTGTAGCTTTGGTTCATAGTTGATGTAAGAGTGACTTATAATATTTGAAATGTGATCTAGGATTAGAGTACTAGTTCAATGTTGGAAAATCCACTGCCTTGGGAACCGTGTCCAATGCAGGGTAGTTTAAGGGTTGTATTGGGGCTAACTAGTACAAGTGACAAGCTTGACCATGATACATGATGGCTTCAAGGGTTTAGTTCACCATGCAAAGGTCAAACCACAAGTTAATCCAACAATCTAGGAAAGTCGAATTGACTTGGAGAGAAACCAGTGCCTTGGGAGTTGGGATTATGGAGTCAAAGTAGGGTTGACTTGTGGTTAAGGACTCCTATTGCATGAGACAAGTGGGCAATTAAGGTCTTGATGGATGAATAGGTCTAGATCTAGGTTTGACCAAAGTGGACCACAATCCCTTAAAATAAGGAATGCTATCCCCAAGGCAAGATTTGACAAGAAAACACACTAGACCTAGGTTTTGAATTATTCCCGTTCCAAATCTCCAAAAATCTCAAGTACCCACATCCTAGAAGTGAGTCAACTCACTTCTCCAAGGTGGTGCGACTTTACCCAAGGAGGCCTAAAAGTGGGGTTAAGTGGGTCAAGACAAGTCCGATGACATCCAAACTTTAGATCCGGGTAGGTTAGTCAAGTAGGAGTATGGATCTATAATTTTACAGCAATCTGACGGCTAGATCTTACTAGATCTGAGTTTAAGTACACCTAGTGGTCCAAAATGGGGATTAAATCCCTTAAAATGTGGAATAGGGCCCACAGGGTAGAAATCAGAAAAGTGACAATTTGGGGGTAGGTTATTTGATGTGTAGATTATGATTCAAGCGGGATCTCAACTACCCACCACCTAGATCTAGGTCAACTCACTACCACCAAGAAGTGCGCCCTTGCTTAGGAGAGCTAAGTTGGCTTGGGAAGGGATTTAAACGGAAGCCAATCCTCACCAAACTATAGATCCGGGATGCCGTGGATGCTATAGAGGTGGGTTTTCAATATTATGCCCAACAACCCACTAGATCTAAGTAGATCTGAAAAAATGTAAAATGAGGGTTTTGAAATAATATGGGTTTTATCAATTTATGAGCTATGTCAATGGATTGGATCAAGATAAGAGAAACAAACCTGTGGATCTTACCTGGGTAACCTTGTAGATGCCTTGATGATGATGATCTATGCAAACCCGATCAATTTGAGAAGCTTTGAGGTAGTTTTCTATGCAATCGATTTAGTCCAAGAAGCCAATGCGCCCTCTCTCCTGCACAACAAACGTCAACAATATCAGATTTGATGCAATCAAGAGATAAGACTAATGCCACAAGAGAAGTAACAGAAAGAAAGCATAGATCACAATGATGTTAATGATAACCCCCTGATACAAGCGAATGCCAAGAAAATCGATTTGAAGAAGCCTTGCAAAATCACCCTTGTTGAAGTCGCCCTCCTATAGACAAGACAATGATTTCCAAAATAGATAGATCTTACCACAAATTCCAAATGCTAGGTTGCAATAGACTTTCCAATCACCATCTAAGAACACCAGATGCAAAGGAGACCACAAGAATTTCCACAAGAAAGTTTTTCTATATCGATAATCCAAGAGCCAAAGACCCCTTACAATGAGAAGCTCTCTCCTTTAAATAGGAAGGAGAGGCACCAAAACCCTAACCACTTTTTGAATGAGTGGCTAAGATTAAAAGATACAAATGTCTTATCAATGGTTGAGATGAGCTCAACAATAAAATACATGGATCACTAATAAAATATTATGTGAGTGGACAAAATCGCCCTAGAAGAGGGGAATCCCACCAAATCATGATGACAAAATATAATAAGGGGCTTATGGTGGGTCCAAGGGATAATTTTATTCCTCCTTGGTCAATCCCCATAGCACAATAATCAATAAATAATCATCAATGTACCAAATCGTGCCTCCATGGTCAAATCGTAGGCCTCAGAAATCCTCAGAAAGTGCCATAAGTGATGGATGCGGGCCCTGATGAAGCTGAAACTGCTGGAGGAGGTGTGGAGGACCCCGATCTATCATCACTGATCATCCCATGCCATAACATTGCCTCAGTAGCCCAAATCGATTTCCTCAATAGCCATTTCTACCAATCCTGAAATGCCTCGGGAAGCGTGAAACTGCCCCAAACTACCTCCTGGAGTGCCTGCGCTGTCAAGGTGAGGGCACCAGTGTGTCCGGGAGGGGGGTAATATGGTAAAAACAAGTGGCTGGACCACCCCCTCCATCATCAGCGCCCTAGGTCAACCGGATAAAAATCACATCTGCTCTAACAGGGCCTCCGACAGGCCAAAACTGCACTAGGACAGCCTACTGAGGAAAAATCATCACTGTAAGTGCCCGAAACTGAAAACAAATTCTCTCATTGGACTCAGAAGGACCAAATCCATCCAAGATGTGTACTCATACACCATATGAGTCTCTGCATGATCAAAATATATATCCAATATACCGGAACAGGGCCAATACTAATAATCTGTAAATGATCAAACACTGTTGTAAACCAAGAATCATCATCATAACCCTGTAGCTGCTGCATAGAATCATCATGTATGTATACATAGACTGTATATCATCTATCCATGTCATCATAAGGTCCAACCATCTCATGTCCTCTGGTTGGCTATGGTCAAACTAGGCCTAACCAAGTCAACATGACCCAATATAACTTAGACCATCATCATAAGCTACTGCAAAGTGTCCAAGGTTAATGCATGCTCTACAATCTATTCAAATAACAATTATAACACAAAGTAATCATTACTGGCGATCTAAATCCAAATATATAATGTCATTAATTATTAATATTACTCAGATTAGACTTTCAGGATCTTACTCACTTCATAGCTATGATCAATTTGCTAGTGAAGGGTGAAGGCTAAAATAACTGGCTAGGCTAAGGGATGACTTGACTGACTCAACTTTGTGACACTTTGGCAAGGGAAAGGGAATACACACCATAGTATATACTGAATGAGCAATAACACAGTGAATGGCGGTGTCTCACAAATGGATGAGTTGTTCAAAGAGGGTTTATTCACCTTTAACAGATGCGCACAATCCATAATACAAATAAGGCCAGCAATTGTTTTGATATAGCATTTAAGTTCCATTGCTTTTTGGGCCTAAAGTTTCCATAGCCTTGATCTATGTGTGTTTATAAACACATTGCATAGATTTACATTTATTTTAGGCTTCCTGCTGCAGGTGTGTTTTTAAGGCACTTGTTTACCTGAGCACTTCTAAGTGTGTCATGGACACCTTGTTTACCTAGGTATTTATTTTCCAAAAGATATAACATTTTATTTTCATAGCCATTTTCATTTGGCATGCCTTTCATTCATGTGTGTTTAGAAACACATTGCATGAATGGGCTTTTCATACAAGATATAGCATTTCATTTTTCCAGATTTTGTATTCATGGTAGCACTAAAAGTTTCAGGTTTAGCCAACACAACTTTAGTGACTAGGGGGAATTCACAAGGAACTCCAACTCACCATAGGTAAGTTTTGTCACCAACTCAGAGCCGAGACACAATAAACAGGGAAGCTCATCCAATACAGAGGCTACAGTGGGGAAAAGATCCTCCATGTCACTAGTCAAGTAGTAATTCAGGGTGATAAACTAAAAGGTAGGCCATGGATGGACGAAGACAATGAATAATGGAGCCGACACTAGCAAGCCAAGGTATGGTTGAATGATCACCTCTATTCTCCCTAAGGAGGGTAAAACCAATGAGTATGAATAGTGAACTTCTAAGTTTGAGTAGGGACAATATAATATATATAATAGGATCAACCAGGTCCACATATCTATATGATCGCCAGATCATGACACTAAGTGCTAAGACATGCTATAAGAATAAATATAAAAGCAATATAACTATGACACAATGATATACCTGACTGCTCATCAACCTGTACCATCATCTGTCCTCTGAACTGCTGCTGTAACTCTGGGCACTACTGACTGCTCTGTACCAATGGTATAATGGCTACATCGGTCATCTCTCTGAGTGTCCTGAGACTCAGTCATGGCATGGGGAATACATACTGCTGTCCACGATCTGATAGTGATCCAATATAGATGCTCATCTCAGCATCTCAAATGTAGGGGAACTGGCTGAATAGTGTACTGGCATCAGAAAAATAATGTATGGTAGCCCGGCTACTATAAATGTGATAACATTTGGCTCCGGCTGGGACAAGTGCTCTGCTGAAATGAGTGCTTGAGAACTTCAGAATCTATGGTCCTCGAACTCTGCTACTCGAATCCATGATCCAGCACTCTACCATTTTGCTTCCAGCTTTATTATTGCAACCTATTTCTGCATTCACAAACATCAAAAATACCTCATGCCGCATGTGTGGGAAAAATATAAACCAACTGAAAATAAATCTACTCTATGTCAAAAATATAAATGCATGAAATATATAAATGTAGAAAGTAATTTAAACTACTAACATAATTTGCAAAATTTGAAATTTATTGTGCAAGAAAAAGAAAAGTGACATGTACTCAATTAAACTAGGAGCTTACAAAGGAGCTTAGAAATAAACAAGATGCCAGACTCAATGGCTGAAAAGACTAACTACTGCCCAAGCAGGCTTATTTGGTTCCTACCTACTCTAATCTAACCAGTCATCACAAATGCTAAGTAAAATCATAAATCCAGTGCAACCATTCATCAAATAGGTTAATGATTCTTATTTGATTTTTGATAATAGAACAAGTCAAGATTGAGCTAAAGATCAACAAATTTAAGGGCACAGTCTTCTTGATTTGTTCATAAATTGAAAAATGGTTTGAATGATGCAATATGAAATTATGCCAAGGAGAAGACTGACTGATGCAAACATCCTCCATCAAAGAACTGATAGGATCATAAAATTTATGTAAGTTAAACTCAGAGATGGATAGAGGAAGGACATAAGACATGTGATTCGATTCATTTTCACACAGATTAACTTGTTCATTTACTTCTCTTACATATTCAATTTGATTCTCCTTGGGACTGATGATCAAAAAATCAAGTGGGGATAAATTAAAGCTTAAAAGACCGAAAATCCAAGTCAGACCCACTTGATGCTCAAAAATGGAGAAAAGATGGAATTGATCTTTAAACACCTTTTCTAGCCACCAAGAATGATTGATATCTTGACAACAAGCATTATGGTTCCAAAGTGTCTGAAAAGGGAAATGAAGTGCTTTTTCTCCAAACATGTAATCATGCTTATACTTCCTATTAAAAATTTCCAAGGCAAAAGATTGACTAGAGCACCAACCCAAAGATGATTGAAAGAGTTGGGAAAGGAGGGTGGATTGCAAATATGAAAATTCTCTCAAATGGATAAACAAGTTTGACCTTGGATTTTGACAATAGAAAATATTCTTTATTCTAGGAATAATTTCAAGCTTTTGATCAAATTTAATATTTACAACCCGAGGACAAGATTCTAAGAAATCGATGAACCTATCTTGACTAAGGATGGAAAAATTTAAATACTCATTATAAGAGGTGGAACAAAGATTAGAGCATCTAGTGTGGTTCACTATTTCATCTTCATCTTGAGAGTGAACTTCTATTGATTCATCATTAAAATTAGAAGAGAACAAGTGATCATTTTCATTTAATTGATCAGGGGTGAAATTAATAATTTCATTTAAAATATCCTGATTATTTGCACAATGATCACCCGAAATCACCACTAAAGGATCTTGATCTATGTCCCTACTTTCTTCTTCTTCAATAAGCTGATAAGGAATTGAATGATCAGTAAAGCTAGAATGGAATATGAGTTCTTTCGAAGGAAGAACTTCAATGGACTTGTAGACTAAACGCTCATCCTCAGAAATTTGAAAACATACGATTTATATTAGTGATTTGACTTTCAATTAACTCAAAAGTGGAAAACTTATCCTCCAAGGAAATTGGGCAAGACGGGTCATCTCCAGATATTGACAGTTCACTGGAAGCTTGATTGTTAAATGAGTCAACAATAGGATCGGAAAGGGGAAGGTTTTGATCTTGGATTTGACTCGAAAGATACATATCATCGAATTCACTTCCCCATTCTTCTAAGAATTTATTTTCAAACATGTCATATCCGGAAATGCTATTGGGTTTCAAATTCGAAAGCCAGAGCCCAGCTCTTTCTTTGAAAGATGAAGCCAATAGTTTCATACACACATCCTCATGGGTTATGGATAACTCGTTAAGAACTTCTCGAAATCTTTCAAGGTGCCTTCTAGCAGAGATTTCATAACTTCCATCGAAAGTAGGCAACCTTTCATAGGCTTGATGAGGAATATGATGAGGATACCCAACAATTTTGGAAAAGTCAAAAACTTTCAATCGACCAAAAGTCCTAGGTCGCTCAGCAACAGCCATGGATAATAATTTTTTATTTTTTTATTTTTTATGTTTTTATATTTATTTTTAAATTCAAGAACTTGAAAACAAAATGATGCACCCCATAGGTTCTAGATAATGATAAGATCTGTCTAAATTATAGTGTTATTAGGATGTAAATGAGCTCGCTCCTCAGCGGAGTCACGATTGGGAGTCACCAAGTAGATTTAAACTCTTCTACCAAGATATGTGTCGTTATATATGCAGGAAAGAGTGAGTAAAGACTACTAGCTTGTCCAAGGAAAGCCCTATGCCTTCAATACCAAATGTTAGCCAAAGAGAATGGGAGGGCTTTAGGAAGTAATGTATCAGACCAGGGTAAGCCTATGCCGTCCCCGGCAACGGCGCCAAAATGTTATCACCTAAACTGTAATTACCCCTATGGATATATCCAATCATGGATGGCAATAGGGAAGGGCAACTCAAAAGGTACAACCATGATCACCTCGACCTCCAATATATGGTTGTCACGCCAGTCGAGGCAACCTTCACTTTATGTTATCTAGCCCAGACAACAAAGGGGGAGACCCGATCTACTCTCGACAGGAGAGATCAAAACCAAGACACCAAATCAGGGTATTTCTAAGTGAAGTTAGGTGTATGGTTTATCCTAGACCTTAAGATGGAGTCACAAGACAAGTGAGGGATTCAAAGAGTGTAGCTTTGGTTCATAGTTGATGTAAGAGTGACTTATAATATTTGAAATGTGATATAGGATTAGAGTACTAGTTCAATGTTGGAAAATCCACTGCCTTGGGAACCGTGTCCAATGCAGGGTAGTTTAAGGGTTGTATTGGGGCTAACTAGTACACGTGGCAAGCTTGACCATGATACATGATGGCTTCAAGGGTTTAGTTCACCATGCAAAGGTCAAACCACAAGTTAATTCAACAATCTAGGAAAGTCAAATTGACTTGGAGAGAAACCAGTGCCTTGGGAGTTGGGATTATGGAGTCAAAGTAGGGTTGACTTGTGGTTAAGGACTCCTATTGCATGAGACAAGTGGGCAATTAAGGTCTTGATGGATTTATAGGTCTAGATCTAGGTTTGACCAAAGTGGACCACAATCCCTTAAAATAAGGAATGCTATCCCCAAGGCAAGATTTGACAAGAAAACACACTAGACCTAGGTTTTGAATTATTCCCATTCCAAATCTCCAAAAATCTCAAGTACCCACGTCCTAGAAGTGAGTCAACTCACTTCTCCAAGGTGGTGCGACTTTACCCAAGGAGGCCTAAAAGTGGGGTTAAGTGGGTCAAGACCAGTCCGATGACATCCAAACTTTAGATCTGAGTAGGTTAGTCAAGTAGGAGTATGGATCTATAATTTTATGGCAATCCGACGGCTAGATCTTACTAGATCTGAGTTTAAGTACACCTAGTGGTCCAAAATGGGGATTAAATCCCTTAAAATGTGGAATAGGGCCCACAGGGTAGAAATCAGAAAAGTGACAATTTGGGGGTAGGTTATTTGATGTGTAGATTATGATTCAAGCGGGATCTCAACTACCCACCACCTAGATCTAGGTCAACTCACTACCACCAAGAAGTGTGCCCTTGCTTGGGAGAGCTAAGTTGGCTTGGGAAGGGGTTTAAATGGAAGCCAATCCTCACCAAACTATAGATCCGGGATGCCGTGGATGCTATAGAGGTGGGTTTTCAATATTATGCCCAACAACCCACTAGATCTAAGTAGATCTGAAAAAATGTAAAATGAGGGTTTTGAAATAATATGGGTTTTATCAATTTATGAGCTATGTCAATGGATTGGATCAAGATAAGAGAAACAAACCTGTGGATCTTACCTGGGTAACCTTGTAGATGCCTTGATGATGATGATCTATGCAAACCCGATCAATTTGAGAAGCTTTGGGGTAGTTTTCTATGCAATCGATTTAGTCCAAGAAGCCAATGCGCCCTCTCTCCTGCACAACAAACGTCAACAATATCAGATTTGATGCAATCAAGAGATAAGACTAATGCCACAAGAGAAGTAACAGAAAGAAAGCATAGATCACAATGATGCTAATGATAACCCCCTGATACAAGCGAATGCCAAGAAAGTCGATTTGAAGAAGCCTTGCAAAATCGCCCTTGTTGAAGTCGCCCTCCTGTAGACAAGACAATGATTTCCAAAATAGATAGATCTTACCACAAATTCCAAATGCTAGGTTGCAATAGTCTTTCCAATCACCATCTAAGAACACCAGATGCAAAGGAGACCACAAGAATTTCCACAAGAAAGTTTTTCTATACCAATAATCCAAGAGCCAAAGACCCCTTACAATGAGAAGCTCTCTCCTTTAAATAGGAAGGAGAGGCACCAAAACCCTAACCACTTTTTGAATGAGTGGCAAAGATTAAAAGATACAAATGTCTAATCAATGGTTGAGATGAGCTCAACAATAAAATACATGGATCACTAATAAAATATTATGTGAGTGGACAAAATCGCCCTAGAAGAGGGGAATCCCACCAAATCATGATGACAAAATATAATAAGGGGCTTATGGTGGGTCCAAGGGATAATTTTATTCCTCCTTGGTCAATCCCCATAGCACAATAATCAATAAATAATCATCAATGTACCAAATCGTGCCTCCATAGTCAAATCGTAGGCCTCAAAAATCCTCAGAAAGTGCCATAAGTGATGGATGCGGGCCCCGATGAAGTTGAAACTGCTGGAGGAGGTGTGGAGGACCCCGATCTATCATCACTGATCATCCCATGCCATAACATTGCCTCAGTATCCCAAATCGATTTCCTCAATAGCCATTTCTACCAATCCTGAAATGCCTCGGGAAGCGTGAAACTGCCCCAAACTGCTTCCTGGATTGCCTGCGCTGTCAAGGTGAGGGCACCAGTGTGTCCGGGAGGGGGGTAATATGGTAAAAACAAGTGGCTAGACCACCCCCTCCATCATCAGCGCCCTAGGTCAACCGGATAAAAATCACATCTGCTTTGACAGGGCCTCCGACGGGCCAAAACTGCACTAAGATAGCCTACTGAGGCAAAATCATCACTGTAATTGCCCGGAACTGAAAACAAACTGTCTCATTGGACTCAAAAGGTCCAAATCCATCCAAGATGTGTACTCATACACCATATGAGTCTTTGCATGATCAAAATATATATCCAATATATCGGAACAGGGCCAATAATAATAATCTGTAAATGATCAAACACTGCTGTAAACCAAGAATCATCATCATAACCCTGTAGCTGCTGCATAAAATCATCATGTGTGTATACATAGACCGTATATCATCTATCCATGTCATCATAAGGTCCAACCATCTCATGTCCTCTGGTTGGCTATGGTCAAACTAGGCCTAACCAAGTCAACATGACCCAATATAACTCAGACCATCATAATAAGTTTGTGCAAAGTGTCCAAGGTTAATGCATGCTCTACAATCTATTCAAATAACAATTATACCACAAAGTAATCATTACTAGCGATCTAAATCCAAATATATAATGTCATTAATTATTAATATTACTCAGATTAGACTTTCAGGATCTTACTCACTTCATAGCTGTGATCAATTTGCTAGTGAAGGGTGAAGGCTAAACTAACTGGCTAGGCTAAGGGATGACTTGACTGACTCAACTTTGTGACACTTTGGCAAGGGAAAGAGAATACACACCATGGTATATACTGAATGAGCAATAACACAGGGAATGGCGGTGTCTCACAAATGGATGAGTTGTTCAAAGAGGGTTTATTCACCTTTAACAGATGCGCACAATCCATAATACAAATAAGGCCAGCAATTGTTTTGATATAGCATTTAAGTTCCATTGCTTTTTGGGCCTAAAGTTTCCATAGCCTTGATCTATGTGTGTTTATAAACACATTGCATAGATTTACATTTATTTTAGGCTTCCTGCTGCAGGTGTGTTTTTAAGGCACTTGTTTACCTGAGCACTTCTAGGTGTGTCATGGACACCTTGTTTACCTAGGTATTTATTTTCCAAAAGATATAACATTTTATTTTCATAGCCATTTTCATTTGGCATGCCTTTCATTCATGTGTGTTTAGAAACACATTGCATGAATGGGCTTTTCATACAAGATATAGCATTTCATTTTTCCAGATTTTGTATTCATGGCAGCACTAAAAGTTTCAGGTTTAGCCAACACAATTTTACTGACTAGGGGGAATTCACAAGGAACTCCAACTCACCATAGGTAAGTTTTGTCACCAACTCAGAGCCGAGACACAATAAACAGGGAAGCTCATCCAATACAGAGGCTACAGTGGGGAAAAGATCCTCCATGTCACTAGTCAAGTAGTAAGTCAGGGTGATAAACTAAAAGGTAGGCCATGGATGGATGAAGACAATGAATAATGGAGCCGACACTAGCAAGCCAAGGTATGGTTGAATGATCACCTCTATTCTCCCTAAGGAGAGTAAAACCAATGAGTATGAATAGTGAACTTCTAAGTCTGAGTAGGGACAATATAATATATATAATAGGATCAACCAGGTCCACATATCTATATGATCGCCAGATCATGACACTAAGTGCTAAGACATGCTATAAGAATAAATATAAAAGCAATATAACCATGACACAATGATATACCTGCTGAGTCATATACCTGACTACTCATCAACCTGTACCATCATCTGTCCTCTGAACTGCTGTTGTAACTCTGGGCACTATTGACTGCTCTGTACCAATGGTATAATGGCTACATTGGTCATCTCTCTGAGTGTCCTGAGACTCAGTCATGGCATGGGGAATACATACTGCTGTCCACGATCTGATAGTGATCCAATATAGATGCTCATCTCAGCATCTCAAATGTAGGGGAACTGGCTGAATAGTGTACTGGCATCAGAAAAATAATGTATGGTAGCCCGGCTACTATAAATGTGATAACAGGTCTGTTGTGCCCATCTAGGCCTCTTCCGGCCTACGGCAATATCTCTGGGAACATCAACTGGCTCAACTCGATCAATGGGATCGATGGGTTCATCCTTGTCCGTTGACTCCCTCTGAACTGGAGGGTGAGATGATCTCATCTCCTTTGGTTCTAATATCTCCTCATCATCGATCTCCATGTATGATCCTTTGCCTTTCCTGACAGCCATTTATTCTTCAAAGGACACATTCCTGCTGACTTCGATCTGTCTAGATCCTGGGATGTAGATTCTATACGCCTTTGAAGACTCACTGTATCCCACGAAAGTTCCCTTCTTGCCTGAAGGTTCTAACTTCGTCCTCTTCTCCTTGGGCACATGTATATAGACTAAACAGCCAAAGATCCGGGGGTGGCCCACTTCTGGTTTCATCCCTGTGAAAGCTTCTTCCGGAGTCATGTTCTTCACTATCTTATGTGGGCATCTGTTTTGTACATATATAGATGTTCTGGATGCTTCTGCCCATAAGAACATTGGTAGACTCTGGTCATGTATCATGGCTTTGGCTGCCTCAACAATTGTTTTGTTCTTTCTTTCCGCAACCCCATTTTGTTGGGGGTTGTAGGGAATCATGAGCTCCCTCTCAATTCCTACTTCCTTGCAGAAATCATTGAATTTTGTAGAGGTCTATTCACCACCATTATCTGATCTCAGGATCTTGATCCTCTCTCTTGACAAATTCTCGACTTGTGCTTTGAATTCTTTGAATTTCCTGAGTACTTCCTCGGATTCCTTGGTCTTGAGAAAGTATATCCAAGTCTTCCGTGAGTAGTCATCAGTGAATGTTACATAGTAATGATATCCTCTCAATGAAGCAACTGCCATGGGTCCACACAAGTCAGAGTGCACTAGATCCAAAATTCCTTTAGATCTGCTCTCACTATCTCGGAAAGATCTCTTGGCATTCTTGCCAAGTGCACATCCTCTACATGTTCCATCATGGTCTACCTGAAGCACTGGTAAACCTATCACTATATTCTTCAATGTTGGGGGAGCTCTATAATTCAGATGAGCTAGTCTTTTGTGCCATAGCTCACCCATGCTTGTAGAGTCATGGACTAGGGCTTGAGCTGGTGGAGTGCTCAACCGATACAAGCTCTCCTCTCTCACACCAATTACATTGGCTGTATCCATGCTTGAGTTCTTGCGCCAAGCAAGCACTTTCCCATCTGAAAATGCAACTTTATATCCCTTGTCCTCCAAGGCTGAGATGGAGACAAGGTTTCTTTTCGCACTAGGTACATAAAGCACATCACTCAAGTGTAGTGTATCACTAGACTCTAGCTGAAGGGAGGTGGCCCCAAATCCCTTCACAGTGTAGTTAGCATCATCTCCAAGTACAACACGGAGATGAGAATCTTTCTCAACTAATTCTGAAAGATTTTCTTTATATCCTATCATGTGTCTAGAAGCACCACTATCTATGAGCCAAGTATCACTAGTGGTGGGAACACTACCTGATAAAGCTGATATGAAGAAGAATTATGTACGATCTTCATTCCTTTGCTTCTTGTGATGATGGTCTTCTTCTACATCAGCAGTTGAGGCTTCATGCTTTCTCTTGATTGAACTTCGACAATTGCTGGTGTAATGGCCATATTCCTTGCACCTGTAACATTGTATCTAAGATAAATCCTTCTTCTTCTACTACTGGTCTAGGGGAGGACTTGATCTCCTACCTTGGTGCTTGTGATTGTGAAACTTTCTTTTCCTTCCCTATCCTTTCTTGGGATGGGACATGAATGCTTGATTCTCCTTAGGTTGAGTACCATGAAGTCTCTTCCTTGTTGCTATTCTTGTCTCTTCCTCAGTGCAATCTTCCCATAGCTTGTCAAATTTGGGTAGCTTGGATCGACAGCTTATACTTTGAATGAATGACTACCAAGATGGTGGGAGACCATTTAGAGTAGTAATGACAAGCTCATTATCATCAATGGGGTCTCCACTGGTACTAAGCTTGTCCCTTAGTTCTGTGATCCTCATGAAATATGAGGCAATGGATTCTGACTTGGACATCTTCATGTTTGATAATTGGTTCCTCAATGTAGGGTTACATTGATACTACTATGTTCAAACAACTTCTTTATGGTTTTGAACATCTTTCTAGTAGTCTTCTTTCCTGATATTTGAGGAACCAAGTGGTCTCTAACAGAGTCCACCATAATCCTTCTTTCTCTAGCATCATTCTTCCTCCAGCGAGATTTGTCTTCTTCGGCTTCTGGTTCTGGGACCTTCTCATTGAAAAACTACAAGAGATCATTTTCTTCTAGTAAGAGAAGAACCCTAGACTTCCAAGAGGAGAAGTTGGAAGCCCCTTTCAGACGATCTTCAACCTTCACTCCAATCATCTTGACTGCAGATCTGGACCAGAAACCCTAGCAGGAGCTAGGTCAAAAATGAAAGATGGATTCTTGGAAAACTGACTCCACAGAGAGATGTGCCCTAACAAGGCAAGTTGAGAAAAGGTGGGGTCGAGCCAAATCTATGGAGGGAGTAGGTAAAAAACTGAAACTCTAATTTCTGTGGTAATTGCAACTGTAGAATTAGGTCAAAAATGAAACTTCTTAGAATTGGATTTTGCCTTCACCAAAAGATGCGCCCTTCCTAGAGTGAAATTCCCAAGGCACTTTTTTTGCCAAAATGTTGAGTGAAGGCCTTGAAAGATGAAACCCTAGTTCCGGCAATGGCTTCTTCTAGTACTGCTCAGATACCATGTTAGTTTTTTCATACAATTATAGCATAATAATTCAATTGCATAAGATCAATAGGATCACTGGAAGAAAGACAAAGCATAGAAACAAGGAACACGAGAATTTATCTTGGGAAACCCAAACGAGAGAAAACCCAGCAACCTTCGTATAGAGATGAATAATTCTGAGAACAAAGTACTATGATGAGAGAGATAAAGGAAAAAGTCACTCTAAGTAAAAACCCCCAGAAAACAGCTTCTCTTCTTTGCAGATGCAAGCTCCTCTCCAAGTGATGCGAACTTGTATGAGTGAGTGAATGTGTCAAATGAGGAACATGACCCCTTTATTTATACACTTGCCAAACTAGCCATTTTCCTAACTGGGCCAACTTGTCTATCTTGATTGCGCTAACTTGACCTAGAATAAACAAAAAAAGTTCATTTTAATATTTTCTTTGGGTAAATTATCCCCGAGGTTTACATTGATTATTTCAAGGGTTTACATGATTAATTACATCAAGTTCATCTCCCGTAGGAGGTACAAATCAATACAATAACATATAATAAGAATATCTTCCAAAGTTGCACAAAATCCAACAACGGGCACCGCAACCTCCAAATTTCTTGGGCTCACAGCGCCTCGGATCGGCCATGAGCAGGATCCTGTCATACTTGACCAGAATATCTTTGATCTTCTTCTTTGATTGCTCGTCCATGTACTTTGGTAGAAGGAAACTAGAACCTTGGTGATGCTTTGTCGAATGGCGTAGATCTACGATGTGTGTCCTTTCACCCTGATTCTCATATCCACACCGACGAAGCATTGACGACCCCAGCAGAAGAATGGGTTCGAAGGCCTTGTAACGGAGTATCTTTGACTCGATTATTTGTATGGGCATCCATTGATTTTGATCAAACCTTGACTTTTCTTCCAGTATGTCACAGCCATGGCCGTCTTCTTTCGGCTGAAGCACTGAACAAAGTCCATTGCCGCCATTGTCGGATGGATGTTTATATATTCCTTCCTCCTTTTGGTTTTCCTAAGGCTTTTCTTTTCCACAACGTGGCTTCCGTAATTTGTTTACTCAGTGATCTCCAGCAATATCGCTATCAATTTGACGAATCATGCTTCTGGACCCTAAAACCGCGTGAGCTCAATGTGTATGCCATAATCGATTGTGATCTGACAATGGAATGTTGGTTTCGGGCGGCCTCATGATTTAGATTCCATAGTGTATTTCGACGACTCTTCAAACCAACAGAGATACATGGCTCAAGAGCAAGGGTTCAACTTTACGTCCATGAATATACGATGTTCAGTCAATCTTCGTGGAGAAACTCAAAAGATTCTCACTATATGCTCGGCAATTTTTCCTTCTGCAAACCCTAGATCATGAACAACGTGTGACCAGAACTGAAAATAGTCTTTGGCAATGGTTTTTATTTAGCACTGCTCTGATACCATGTTAGAGTTTTGATATAGCAGTATAATTTCAATTATATGCAGCGGAAACAAATAGAGATCACTAAAAGAATAACCATGCATAGAAACACAAGATTTTATCCTAGGAAAACCCAAACTCGGGAAAAACCCAACAAACCTTTCTTATTCAGAGATATAATTCAAGATAGAAGTACATCAGATATAAGAATAATCCAAAGATAGCAAACCCATCATCATAGTCTTCTTCCAGCCTATCTTTTCCCTCTCCTGCGCACTTGTGGAGCAGACTTGAGTGAATTGCTTGATCACATGAGAGTGGTGTCCTACTTATTTATACTTGCATGAGGATTTTCCTTTCCACATTTGTTAGGGGATAACTTGCACATTTCAAGGAGTCGACTTGCCTTATACATAATAAATAATAGTTTATTATTAATCTTCAGGGAGCCGACTTGGTGTGAGGATGCTTCACGCAGCTACAACACTAACATAGTTGTTTTTTGTTTGATTCCATGCACTATCATAACTTTCCATTTGTTGCAAATGTTGGTCTTCAATAATATCTAGTTGTGTCATTGGTCTTCTTTTGATTCCATGAATGCCCCATTTTTTTCCCTCTGCTTACCTAGGAGTGAGTCTTTACGTGCAACTTTCTATCTTGCTCACACACTTTCCTAGTAATGAGAGTGTTGAGGTGGTTCCACCCTTATTGGTTTTTGCTTGAGGGAAGAGAGGGAGTTGTTATCACATATATAGTAGCTGGGCTACCATACATTATTTTTCAGATTCCAGAGCACTTTTTCAGCCAGTTCCTTTACATTGAGATGATGAGATGAACATCTATTATGGATCACTATCAGATTTTGGACAACATATATTTTCCCATGCCATGACTGAGTCTCAGGACACCCAGAGAGATGACCGATGTAGCTATTATACCATTTGTACATGAGCAGTCAGTAGTGCCCAGAGTTACAGTAGCAGTTTCAGAGGATAGATGATGGATCAGAGTATGAGCATTCAGGTATATGACTCAGTAGGTATATTATGTTGTCATGGTTATATTGCTTTTATATTCATTCTTATGGCATGTCTTATCACCTAGTGTCATGATCTGGCGATCATATAGATATGTGGACCTGGTTGATCCTATTATATATATCATATTGTCCCTACTCAGACTTAGAAGTTCATTATTCATACTCATTGGTTTTACCCTCCTTAGGGAGAATAGAGGTGATCATTCCACCATACCTTGGCTTGCTAGTGTTAGCTCCATTATTCATTGTCTTCATCCATCCATTACCTACCTTTTAGTTTATCACCCTGACTTACTACTTGACTAGTGGCATGGAGGACTTTCCCCCACTGTAGCCTTTGTATTGGATGAGCTTCCCTATTTATTGTGTCTCGGCTCTGAGTTGGTGACAAAACTTACCTATGGTGAGTTGGATTTCCTTGTGAATTCCCCTAGTCACTAAAGTTGTGTTAGCTAAACCTAAAACTTTTAGTGCTGCCATGAATACAAAATATGGAAAATGAAATGTTATATCTTGTATGAAAAGCCCATTCATGCAATGTGTTTCTCAACACACATGAATGAAAGGCAAGCCAAATGAAAATGGCCATGAAAATAAAATGCTATATCTTTTGTGAAATGAAAATACCTAGGTAAACAAGTTGTCTATGACACACCTAGAAGTGCTCAGGTAAACAAGTGCCTTAAAAACACACCTGCAGCAAAAAGCTTAAATAAATGTAAATCTATGCAATGTGTTTATAAACACACATAGATCAAAGCCTATGGAAACTCTAGGCCCAAAAAAGCAATGGAACTTAAATGCTATATCAAAAATATTGCTGGCGTCTTTTGAATTATGGATTGTGCGCATCTGTTAAAGGTGAATAAATACTCTTTGAACAACTTACCCATTTGTGAGACACTGCCAGTCCCTGTGTTGTTGCTCATTCAGTATATGCTATGGCGTGTATTCCCTTTCCCATATCCAAAGTGTCACAATGTTGAGTCAGTCAGTCACCCCTTGGCCTAGCCAGTTTATTTTTAGCCTTCACCCTTCACTAGCAAATTGATCACAACTATGAAGTGAGTCTGGTCTTGAAAGTCTAGCCTGAGTCATAATAATAATTAATGACACTATACATTTGGATTTAGATCGCCAATAATGATTACTTTTTGTTATAATTGCTATTTAAATGAATTGTAGAGCATGCATTAACCTTTGAAACTTTCCAGCAGCTTCTGGATAGTTTGAGTTATATTTGCTTATGATGACTTGGTCAAACCTAGTTTGACCAAGGTCAACCACAGGACATGAGATGATTAGACCTTGTGATGGTACAGATGGATGATATATGGTCTATATACATGTACATAATGGTTCAGATGCAGGTTTATGATGATGATTGATGGTTTTCAGCATTATTTGATCATTTACAGATTATTATTATTTCACCTGTTCAGGCATATTGGATATATTATATGATCATGCAGAGATTCATATGGTGTATGAGTACACATCTTGGATATATTTGGACCTTCTGAGTCCAATGAGACAGTCTACTTTCAGTTCCGGGCAGTTACAGTGATGATTGAGCCTCAGTAGGCTATCCTAGTGCAGTTTTGGTCTGTCGGAGACCCTGTCAGAGCAGAGATGGATTTTATTTGGTTCACCTAGGGTGCTGTGCATGGAGGGGGTGGTCCAGCCACTTGTTTTTACCATATTACCCCCCCTCCCAGACACACTAGTGCCCTCACCTTGACAACACAGGCACTCCAAGAGGCAGTTTGGGCAATTTCACGCTTCCCGAGGCAGTTTAGAGTTGGTAGAAATGGCTACAGAGGAATTCGATTTGGGCTACTGAGGCAAAGTTGTGGCATGGGATGATCAGTGATAATGAGTGGGATGTCTTCCACACCTTCTCCAGCAGTTTCAGCTTCATCGGGACCCACACCCATCACTTATGGCACTTTCTGGTGATTTTTGGAGCCTCCTAAGGCTCACGATTTGGTACTTTGATGACTATTTTATTATTATTGTGCTATGGGGATTGACCAAGGGTGTCTAAAATTACCCCTTGGACCCACCATAAGCTTATTGTTATATTTTGTCATCATGATTTGGTGGGATCCCCTCTCCTAGGGTGATTTTGTCCACTTATTATTATATTTTATGGTTGATCCATGTATTTTATTGTTGAGCTCATCTCAACCATTGATTAGATCTTTTGATCTTTTAATCTTAGCCACTCATGTAAAAAGTGGTTAGGATTATGGCCTCTCTTCATCCTATTTAAAAAGAGAGCTTCTCATTATAAAATCATCTAGAGATTTTTGGCTCTTGGCTCTTGGAATAAAATTTCTATCTTTTGGAGTACATGCTTGGGTTTGGAGTGGGTGTTGGTTGCTTTGATTGTAAATGCTTTTGTCCATTGCACTGGAGGATCTATTGTAGCTATCTTGCATATTTGCCCTATCTTTTTACAAGTGGAGGAGACTTCTTCAACAAGTGCGAATTGGTGGGGAGGCTTGCCCTTCAAGCTTGGAGGAGGACATTTTGGGTTAAACAGGGAGTGGTTTTGTCTTTGCACCAACTATTCTTTGCTTATCTCTTTCTTGCTTGTATCTACCTTCAACATGTTAAATTGATTGATGCTTTGCTCAGTTTTGACAGGTTAGAGGGACACACATGTGGTTTGGAAAAATCGATTTGGCAAGAGGGTTTCAAAAATTCTCCATTTGATCTTTGGCAAAAGTAATCCTCATCTCAACTAGCATTCATCTCTTCATCCAGGTATGCTCCAAAGGTATGTTCTTCTTCTTCCTTGACTCATCCATAATTTCTAGATCAATAAAACCCTCATTTTTACTTTTTCTTAGATCTACTTAGATTTAGCCTTGCTTTTGAAAAGATATTAAAAACCCACCTCTATAGCATCCACGGCAATTCGGATCTATAGTTTGGTGGTGATTGGGTTAAAATTGACACACTTTTCAAGGCAATATAGCCCTCTTGAGGCAAATCGCACCCCTTGGGAGAAGCTTGTTTGGTTAGATCTAGCACATGGGTAGGTAAGATCACGCTTGATTCATACTCTCCACACTTGATAACCTACCCTTAATGTGTCACTTCTTTGATTTTTGCCTTGGGGGTATCATTCCTCATTTTGGGGGTTATGCCCACTTGGATCAAATTGGTGATTCACTTTCAATCTCAGATCTATGGAGATCTAGCCATTGGATCCCCTTGATTTTCAAGATCCACATTGATCATTGCCTAAACTACTTGGATCTACAATTTGGTGGCCATTGGACTTGTTTTGACACACTTTTCTACCTTTTTAGCCCTCTTTGAGCAAGGTCGCACTCCTTGGGTAAATTGAGTTTGCCCACTTTAAGGACCTGGGTAGTTGAGATTTCAGTGGATTTGGAACGAGCATACCTTGAAACCTACATCTAGTGTGTCATTTTATGACGATCTACCTTGGGGGTAGCATTCCTTGTTTTAAGGGATTGTGGTCCACTTAGGGTCATATCATGAAACATTAGATCTAGAAGGATCCAACCATTACATCTCAATTAGCCCACTTGATTTGCCTACTAGATGTCCCGATCTATACTTTGACATATCTTTTGACTCCATTAACCCATCCAACAAGGCACTAGTCCTCCTTAGGCAATTCGCACTCCTTGGGAATTGTGTCAAACCTTAGATCCCATATGTGGGTATTCCTAATTTCAACTTAGATCCATAGATCTACTCACTACATACCCTTTAGTACCAATTTCAACCCTTAAACTCCACCTTGTTGGTCCCATTTGAACCATTTGCATATCCCAAGGAAGTGGACCCCACTTGTGTAATACATGGTACTAGATCTTGTCTTTTTAGCTCATCATGTGGCCTAAATCATAGATTGGTTGAAACACTAATCATCTCTCAAACCACCTTCAACCATACTTTAATTTCTAGGTCCACTCTACCTTGCATTGGTTTCCGTAACTTACCACTTACCATCACTAAGAACCTTTGTTTGGGTCCAATAATCTTTGATTGGTAGTAGGGTCTCCCCCTAGGTCTTGATTTATCTAGATCTAAAGTGAAGAGTGCCTCGGTTGACGTGACTCCCACCTTGCATTGGGAACCGTGGCATCTCTTGGGTCACCTCTTTAGTTGTCCATCTCCTCTACCATCCCGGATGGGATACCACTAGGGACAACTACAAGTTGTGTGATAATAGGAGTCTCTTCAGAGTATCAGCAGGAGGCTTAGTTGGTATGAGAGGACCGATGCTCAGGATTGGTGAGTGGATTCTCCTAGGAGCTTAGGGTTCATGGTTGTTGCCAGGAAGGTGTCTTCAGATTCAAGTTCAGTGCAAGAGGTAGCGTTGGCCCCAAGTTCAGAGGGATCTCTTACTATGAACAGTGTTATGGACCTGAGAACCAGACCAACTGATGGTGATGGCAGTGACCACCTCCCTTGCTAAGAGGGAGTGTTAGCTTTTTAGCTCAGGAGGCACTCTGCATGTTTGTCTTGTATGCGGAAGTGTCCATAAAGTTACATTACCTAGGCACTTGACTTTGTCTTTTATAAAGTTGTAATAAAGTGGCTCTTTTATTAAAGTGACTTTTTCTAAAGTTCCTATTTTATTTTTATAAAGTGACTTTATGAGATAAAGTGCACTTATTTCATAAAGTGAGAATTAATTTATTAAAAATGTAATCGATTCATTTTTGGAGGTAATGAATCATGTCCATTGATCTTGTAAAGGCAAGATTAGATCTTGGCCATCGGATTTAGGGATGGGGAAGGTGAAAAGTCATTTTTAGCTATAAGAGCAAGCCTAGGGTTGTGTGCAAGACAACAATTCCAAGAGTGAGCATTTGGCATATGTTTGAGTTTTCTGAGAGGGGGCACGATTCTCAAGGAGGGGGCACAAATCCCAATGTGAGGGGCTCGATTCCCAAGGAGTGGCACATTTCCTAAGGCATCATTTTGCTGCAATTCTGTTGGGTTGTACTATTCTATTGGCATGTAGTTCGAGGTGTTTTTTCTGCTGCACAGAAATTGAGGAAGGCCGTACAACTGTACAGATTGACTGAGCACAAAAATCGAGGAGATGTGCACGAGTTTCGAGGAGGGGCTGTTGTAGTGGAGGCCATACAAGCCGTACTGCTGTCTAGGCACATTTTTTGAAGTGCTGCACATTTTTCGAGGTGCTGGTACAGTTCATTAAATCTTGTTTTTAATGCTGATGTAACTCATTTTTATGCCTGGAAATGCTTAATAAAATTACTCTTGGGCTGGTTTTCCCTAGAGGGAAAACCCCACCCCAGAGGAGGTTTTCCAGTGTCTGTTATTGACCAAATCACTGTGCATTAAATTTTACAGTCTGCTGTTATAATTATTTTTCTGCTGCAAACAGACTTGGCATCTGTGTTTCAGCTTGTTGATCATTAGTTAAAGTGCATGTGACTTGTCCTTTATTTAATGATTGTTTAAGACTGAAATCTGAGTTATGCTAGGTGTGTGTGGGGTGAGTTAAGCCTGTTTTTTCATCATTATGAAGGACCAAAGGCATCCAAAAAAAAAAGATTGTAACAAGAAAATAATAAAAAAAGTAAGTGGGCTACCCAATGCCCACCCCATCCCCCCTGGGGGGATTTGGGCTGTCTCTTGTGTGGTTTGCATTTCGTTGATTTTTGTTTTAGTTTTGCTTTAGATATTAAAATAGTTTAGATCACATTTTCACACACACCGTTCACTTAATTATTTTGCTTTCAATAATTTGTTTTGTTTGTATTTCCAGAAGTAGGTTGCTGCTGAAAAGGCTTGCTTGAGCAAGTAGTATTCAAAAAAGATATTCGTAGTTTAGATTAATTAAATAACATTTCATTGTTTTGCAAAGTGGTTTAATTCTTGTAACGAACTTCAACTCAAAGTCCTCGTATGCTCTCGTGAACATTGCATGCCTTTGGTTGGATCGGTGGGACCAGTGTAGTCATACTCGGCCAAGACTCGCGAGTCTGGCCGAGTTTGCCCGAGTGACATCCGGGCCGGGTACTCGCCAGGGACTCGCTGCCCTAACTCGCCACTCGGCCGTACTCGCTGGAACTCGCTGGAACTCGCCGTGCTCGCTGGAACTCGCAGAGACTCGCCGAGTCCGTCTCACCCGCCGGAAAGCCCCACCATTTTCCACGTACGCTCGGTTTTTAACGTTTATGGTATATTTTTTAATTTTTTATATATATATCTTTTTATTTGTATTAGTGTATGGTGGCCGCGTTCCTATCAGGGCTTTTGGCAACCTGTGGAGGCTGCCTACACGGCCATCACGGCCTGTAGGCAGCCTCCACAAGCTGCCAAAAGGCCGTGATGGCCGTGTAGCCAGCCTCCACAGGCTGCCAAAAAGCCACGAAGGGGACGCCGTCACTATGTGACCATAGTCCATACACGATGCACATAAAAATAAATTAAAAAAAACTTTAAAAATTATAAAATATTTAGTTTGTTAATTTTTAATTTAAAATTTTAATTATACGGTTTGACTTTGGCCACGGATATTTTTTAATTTTTAAAATTTTAATTTAAAATAAGGTATGTTAAAGTTTAAAGTTAAAACTTTAAACTTTAACAAACCTTATTTTAAATTAAAATTTTAAAAATTAAAAATATATATTTAGTAATTTAACCTTATTTTAAATTAAAATTTTAAAAATTAAAAATATATATTAAAACTTTAAACTTTAACAAACCTTATTTTAAATTAAAATTTTAAAAATTAAAAATATATATTTAGTAATTTAACCTTATTTTAAATTAAAATTTTAAAAATTAAAAATATATATTTAGTAATTTAAGTAATGTTTTTATTTTTAACTTTTAGTTTTAAGTAATGTTTTTAAATTTTAAACTAAGTTTTGATTTAAAATTGTAATTAAGTTTTTTTTAATTTTATTTCTAATTTTCTGCAATTTATTTATGTTTTTTTTTTTAATTTCTTTTATGTAATTTTAATTTTTTATGTATGGGCATACAAATATGGAGTGTCAAATGTTGTATTATTAATTTTTATGAGATGATCTAATGAATTTCTGCATAGAATTGTTTTTATAACTTATATGGATTAGAAATGTCATTATCTATGTTTTTTGTGCTTAAAAGTTACCACATTTATAATTTTTTTCATATTTTTCATATTTGCCGAGTCTTTGCCGAGTCTTATCCGAGTCTTATCCGAGTCTGTCGAGTCTGCCGAGTCCCAAGCCAGCCGAGTATTTGCCGAGTCCGAGTCTGACTACATTGGGTGGGACAATCAGAAAGGGATTAGAGTGACTAGTCTTAGTAGGACAATCCACCTAAAATTTATCTTTGAGAACTCGAGAGGTCGCTTAGAATTTGCTATAGAGTCAGGAGACTTCCCAAAGCAGACTTTATGTCTTGCCTTGTTGGACACTTGGCATAGTTGTTATCGTGCTCAGTTCAAGGAGATAAGTTCTCAGATAAGTTCTCAGTGGGCCAAACCAAGAACGAACTCACTAATAACCATCACCTAATAATAATAAAATTTGCCAAGAGCAATCCACAACATTCACCTTTCCAGCATTATACTTATTTTGGCACTGGTCTCCCTTTCAATATCTTGTTGTGTTAAAGTATTTACTTTCATGATGATATATTTGCTATGCTGTGAAGTGTAAATTTTGCTCTTGTGAATAATCATTTAACTCCTAGAATACTTTTGCTTTTCTTAGATTAAAGGCCTTAGTTTATTTTTATAGGGACCATCCCCCTTGGCTTCACTAGGAGTTGGCCTAGACGGAGGAGTCAAGATCAAGTGACAATACTTGACTCTAGCTTGCCCCCAAGGACGCACCCAGTGGCTTGAAGATTTCTGTCACGTGACCCAAGGTGTGTATTAGGTGGCAACAGTCCCAAGGGGACAAAGTTTATCAAATTTGTTGATGCATCTACATATGTTATAGATGCGCAAATATTATGTGAGTTGTTGGATAACTTTACCCAAGAGATAGGCCTGTAGTTTGTTGTCTAAATCATTATGGACAATGTTGCTAATTATGTTGTTGTTGGGAGGTTGCTTATGCAAACATATTCATGCTTGTATTGGACTCCTTCTACCTCCCATTACATTGGTTTGATGCTAGAGGACATGGAACAACTTCATTAGATCAAGGAAGTAATTGATTCAGATCGATTTGGATTGGAGTGTTACAATATATATATATATATATATTCTTTCACTCATGAGACAATACACGGGGAAGAAGGAATTGGTGCATCCCACAATCACACGATTTGCCACTAGCTTCATTCTCTTTAGTCTCTCCATAGGGTTATGATGGAGTTACAAAAAATGAGGAGTGCAAATTATCAGATCAAAGTGCAATGGATGCAGTCAAGAAGTCTTCTAGTTCAGAGGGAGCAACTGCAGCAGTAGAGGATTTGGTGAATTCAATTGGATGCTTCTCCAGAAGTACCTTCTTCGCTAAGAGGGAGTGTTAGATTTTGTAGCTCGGATAGGTACTTCTACATGGGTTGTCTAGCAAGTAGAAGTCATCCGGAAAAGTGACTCTCTAGTTAGACTTTGTAAAAGTGTCTTTTGTATTACTTTATGTAAAAATGTCGATTGTATTGGGTTGTAGCCAATGGTATTGGGTTTCCCATGGTATTTGCATAAAGTGAATGTTATAAAAGATTATATGAAGAGTTGTATAGTACCACAGTGGCAAGAGTGAGTCATATCTCTTGTGGTGGTCATTGTCACTGTGTGTAATATCATTGATAGTGAGCGATTAGATCTGAGAGAGGGAGTCTCTCGGAGGCTTGGGAATGAGGCATTCACTCAAGCCAGGGTTTGTCAATATTGCTAAAGATTTTGGCTCAGTTGCAACAAGGGAGGGTCAGGAGTTGATTGAGATCCGATGTGTCATATCCGGAAGCCTGGTGTTGTAAGTATTGTTTAACAAATCTGCAATAAAGACAAACTGTTTGCTGGTTTTCCCCATTGGGGTTTCCAAGGTACATCTTGTGTTCTGTTTTCTTTGTGATTTATTGTTTATTAGTGTGTTATCATTTATCATTTCAATCAGAATGAATTTATTAAAATTAACTGTTGGATATAAATAAATGATCGAAATCGCACTCTGGACTGGTAAGCGAGAATTTTCACATGAATGAATGCAATTGTAACCCAACGAAAGGAAGCGATGCTACTGGTAGCACCGCTTTTCAATTCGAGGGTTGATTTTGGGTTTTGATTGCACCGACACTGACCACAGTTCCTAAAAAGTCATAATTTTTGTCCCTAAAAAAAAGGTTGCTACCGATAGCACCGGTTTTTTATTTGGGGGTTGATTTAGGGTTTTAATTGCACCAACACTAACTGAGGTTTACAAAAAGTCATAATTTTTGCCCCGAAAAAAAAATAGTGTGCTACTAGTAACACCTCTTTTCAATTGGAGGTAAAAACAACCACTAAATGCAACCTATTAAAAAATAAGAACTCTTGAGAGTTCTCATCAAGTTGTATAATTTGTTGGGGATCCTTTTTCCATTGTAAAAGGTCAAGTTGGGGCTTCCTTTATGTAAAAGTGTTGGTCTAGTGAGGATCAAGACCCATGGTCAAGGTCATGGAAAGTCCTCTTCGTTCTCATTTCAAGATGTGCTAGTCTTGTGGCACAACTGACTACCCCTTGATGAGTGGAGCTCCTAATCATGTCAGGCATTTATGCCCTAGGTAGGTATTTGGTGCACCTTGTGATGAATCCATTAAGACACATGGCCTAGGATCCCCCAGCCACCCGTATGGTTTGATGCTTTGTAGAGGTGATTGCACTTGTAAGGGTTGTTACAGTCGCTCTAGCACACCTCATCCGTACCCTCTTGGACCTTATTTTATTGTATCATTCCTCCTTCTTGGTCATCTTGGTCAAAAAGGGCAAGTCGTCGACCTTGAAAGCAAGCTTTTGGAGGCTGTACCAACCTAAGGAGGGAAAACGACACATGTTGGGGTTAGATGGGGCATGACGTCCTCCTTCCAAGCTCAACACTTCATCATGGTGAAGCGTATCATTATTTTTTATCATTATTTTATGTTTTATAAGGTTTAGTCCCCAAATCATGGGTGACAAACCCTAAAAAATCATTAAAAGTCATTTTAAAGACAAATTAGGTAGGTTGGCCTAGAGGAGAGATAAAGTGAGTCATTTTGCTTATAAAACAAGCATCCTCCTCTCATTTGTAACCAAGAACATGCGATCAAATATGACTGAATGTTTATTCCTATTTATGTATATGAGCAACTAATGTGGTGTGCACCTCCTTTCTTGGCATTTCTAGGGTTTCTAAGAGACAAATCTTGATGTTTGAAGGTTTCTTTACAATCTTTCAAGGCTATTCCAAGGTGAAAGGATTCTTGAGGCTCTTTCTCTTCTGATTTTCTCTCTCAATTGTGGTAAGATATTGAAACTCGTGCTTTGCATTGCCGAAGGCATCCAGAGTAAGAGCAATTTAGAGTTTTATGCATAATAGTTTTAGTCTTGTTGGGTGAGACATCCCTCTTGAAGGGTCTTTCTTGTTTGGGCCTCGACAATTTGTTTGCCCCAATTAGATCAAGTGCTAACATAACCTAGGGTTTCTTAGCCTTGCCCTAATTCATTCAAATATTGAATTGTCGGTTCTGGGGAGAAACGCTAGCCCCGATTTCTCATTGCTCAGTGGAATAAGACCTAGGTCTATTTCCCTCATCTTCACCATTTCAATTTTATAAAACTCCTTGTACTATATTGGAAAAAATATAAAAAAAGTCAAATATATGAAAAAACCTTAAAAATATAAAAATCCAAAAATATTGCGATATTGGAAAATCTAATCCATTCAATTGATGCACCCTCATTAGTTTCATGGTCAATCTTGAAGGTCATCCTCTTTCCGTGGCTAATTTGAGATATTTACGATTATGTGCAAATGCTAGTGTGCAACCATTAAAATTCATCATTTGGAGGGTCTCACAAACTAGAAACAAGGTTTATTATCAACCCTACTCTTAGGCATTCATCTAGTGGTTCAAGTTGACCTTGTGATTTCTGGGGGCTCATTAGGGCATAAACCAGATTTGGTAAGTCATTTCCAGATTTGTATTACTCATTCATTTGTTGCTCCAAAGGTGAGATTCTTATCCCTCTCCCTCAGGGATACCTTCCTTGGTAAGTTGGCATTGTTCTAAGTGGTTTCCGTATATATTTGAGCACATATTTTGTGGCTCTCCTCTTATAACAGCAGTAAGGTCTATTAATCATTTGCAATAATTATGAGCATTTATCCATTCTAACTACTATCCTCTTGAAGTACTTGGTAAACGTGCTTGTACTCATTGCTTTGACTCCATAAGGCACTAATCTTTGTCAAGAGGTTGCTCGTGAGGTAATCTTGTTGTGCAGGTCTATTTCACCCTATATTAGGGACTCCCCCTTGGCCTATAGCAGTTGGTCTAAAGCGTAAAGGGAGTGCATTGTGGTGACAATGGGTGCATCTCCTAAATAGTTGCCAATCTTAGCATCAGCCCTCGTGACCTATTGAAAGGGTGCTAATTTGTGTGGCAACAAGTCCCATTGACCTACTTTTGTAGTCATCCGTTGGACATTATTAAAATTATCTTATCTTACAAAGCACGGAAAATGTTAGTTTATTTGCAATCTAGAACCTTTTACCTTCACTGATGATTCTCCAAGACAATGAATTACTCAAGTTTTTGTCCCAATGCCCTATCTCCTATCCAAAAAAAAGTTAAAATGAATTTGCAACCAAATCCCACCTACTTTGAGGACCTTTAAAATCCCAAATGTGATTGTTTGCACACCCATTATCCAGCTTACTAAATTCTCCCCAGAGCATGAGCAAAACCTGCAAAACCTTCCTAGACAAGCTTTCCCCTATAAAAGAAGGAATCAAACTACCCTATCTCCTATCCAAAAAATAAGTCTAAATTGATTTTGAAACCAAATCCTAGCTGCTTCTAGGACATCTAACATCCCAATGTGATCGTTTGGATACTCACTATCGAACTTACTAAATCCTCCAAAGAACAGATGATCGAGGTATTTTAAAAGCTTCAACTACACCAAATACATCAAAGATATAGAAAGAACCTTTTTATGTCATTGGCATGGATAGCACACTAAATGTGATGACAAACAAGAATATACCAAGTTACATTCCCACTCATGGCCCTGGAGATCCATTCAGCTACCAACACTATGCCCTGAGTTTCTGTATGAGTGAAACAAAGTCCTCCAACCTCTTTAGGCCAACAAGCGCAAATGTCCCACAAAACTAAAAGTAAAAATAAAAGTTAAATTTTGTGCATGATATAATATGAGTGGCAAAAAACTATGTTGCAGGAAACTCCTAAAATTCCCATGTATCGGTACCAGAAACTTGCAAAAACTCAAAAACTTCTTGGAAACCTCCAAGGGCCCATGAGCGGCTTGGGATCCATAGAAAATCTAAAAAAACCTAGTTTATGGAAAATGAAAGGAAATTAACCTCTAAATCGTTTCTAAACCTACCTACAAATTAATCTCTCATTCTTATTTTATGGTGAGATAATGTGTTATTAAAAAAAACTATATATAAATATATATACCACATTTCCCCTAACGTACACATTTGGGGGGGGGGGGGGTCACATTTCCAAGTGTTCCCATTTCCAAAACTTGTACACGTTTCCATGTTTCGTGCAACTTAGGGAAAAAGAGTCGTAAAGGTCTCATTGTGCGTGAATTTTTTAGCAAATGTATGTGAATGTGAACAATTGTTGCCAAGACTTGCACAAAAAAGGGAACTAGGAGATAGGTGCAAAATGTTAGTGAAGTCAAGTAAATAGAAAACAATAATGTAACTAGTATATTTTATACTACATATGTAGAATTGGCAAAAGACAAGAAGAGAAAGTCAATATGATGTGTACCTTTTATTGCATTAGTGTTGTATGCCTTACAAAACTTTTCTACCAAACATGTATAGAAAGGTTTTGCTTTTTGTGGTGGCATAGCCACGTGGAAGTCTGGCTTATTCCCCTTGAGTATGCCATAAAGAGTAAATTGACTAACTGCAATATAGAAAAACAAAGGCAAAATAAATATAGCGATTCAAATTGTTTCCAAATAAAGTATTAGACTAGAGTTGTCACATACAAATCATAATCTAACAAAATCCAAGTGATCAAGACCACTTCCATTATACTCATAATTTGAGCTAGACCTATTTTGTGAGAATTATTGATGTTTGAATTCCTACCACATCAAACATAAGCAAAAATGAAACAAAAGGATCCAGGTGAAATACCTAGAAGAACTTCATAGTTCCTTTGCATAACCTGCAGAAGTTGTAATAGATAGATTTGGATTTAGCACAAAAATCTACAAGATCTACAAAACTCTTCATGCTTTTAACTAAAATCATAAGATGTCTACAAAAAATGTGTGCGATATTGTAGATGAATTTTCAACAAAGAAAGAAACATTATGTTACACGTGGATAGAGTCACATTTGAAGATGCACGTACTACTAAGATATCAATCAAAATAAAAGTTTCTCATGCTACTAAACTTAGTAATCAAATCAGTAGCAGTTTCCCTTAAGATCAAAATCATATATATATATATATATATATATATATATATATATATATATATATATATATATATATATATATATATTTCTCATTACTGCTAAAGATATATAACACAATCCAAAATCTAATGAAAGCTCAAAAAGTGATGGAAAAGAAGAAACCCAACATATGTGAAAGGTGCAACTACACCAATAAGAATAATAAGAAAATAACTTGTTGCTTCATAGCAAAAAAGAAAATAAAAAAACACACACACATATCCCATAACATAAGCAATGGGATGACGAGCATAGGAGCCAGGTAAGGTAGGCATTATCAATAATGAACTAGATAGGCATTATGGAGTGACACAAAGGGGTAAACTGGGCTCTAAATAAACTTTATCACTAACATACCCCATAAAAGTTGATTTTCCATTTAGTATCAAATTTGAACAAGATTTGAAGTAGGCATGTCTCAGGCACTAAACCCATAATTGTTGAATAGTTAACCAGGAAAGTTGTCCTCCATGATTCAGATGCCTTGCATTGAGGTACATTTGCGGTATAGGCATCAGGATGAGGTAGAGGGTGAGATGCACTCTACCTAGTGGCATGAATCCAGCAGTGTATGCATGTGGACCTTTCAGGGTGATTTGCCCCATGCATGCAAAGTTTTGCATGCACAGCTGTGTTATCACACCATAGTAGCAGGGCTACTATTCTTGCCGAGAAGATATCTGCACATTCCAGAGCTTTGCTTCTACAGAGATTGGCTATGATGAGATTGTATTTTGAGATCACTCATGATCAGAGCAGTTTATTATATCAGAATTTTGTTAGACCTTGTGCCAAGGCTGAGCCTTGGGAGCTCAGATTTGATGACCGATGTGACCCTTTATTCCATACAGTTTCAATTCAGCGCCCAGTGATGTTATTGCAGTAGTGTTAGAGATGATTTATGATGATTATGATTATGATGTGATATAACTTATGGACTTCTGATTATTGACTATGGATTATTATCTTGTTGTTTTGGTCATCTTCACAGCATTAGCTTGGTATATGATTCAAGACATGGCAATATTATCTAAAACTAAAACTGAATATCTTGGATGATGTTATAACTATTAATGGATGTATTACTTGCACACTTATGTTTCTTGACAAAACCCACCGGTTTTACTACCCTCCTATGCATAGATATGGTCTTTCTTGACATTATTTGTCTGCTAGCTTAGGCACCACATTCATTTGACTCCATCCATCCATGACCTTCCCGATTTTGCTTTCACCTTTGACTTGCCTTTCTTGGCTTTTTGATACTAATGACTTCCCCATTTCTACCTCTGTGTTGGACCACATCCATGTTTGTTTAGTGTCTTGGCTCTGAGTTGGTGACAGAACTTGCCTTTGGTGAGTTGGATTGTAGGCCTAAATCATTCTGGTCAGTTGTCTCGATGTTTGGCACTGGCAGAAGTCCCCCTAGTCACTTGAGATGTTGTTGGCTAAAGCTGAAAGCTCATGTACTCCTTGTATTGGAAATCTTTATAAATTCGCCCATGGAAACTGTAAACTCTAGAATGTGTTTCTTAACACACGTGAGTAAAGGGCAAGAGCAATGAAATGCTAAAAATACTCCTCGAAGAGTATAAGAAAGGTCCAAAAAGAAAAAGTTACTCAAAAGTTATATCTATTATTGTTGACCTTGTATATGTATAAACATGCCTTGGATGCAAGCTGCAATTAGTTGTGCTTCTTAGCACATCTGAAATCCGAAGGGTTATGTAGGCCAAAAAGGCCATGAAATGAAATTGAATGATCCTAATGAGCTTGGATTAGCTTGATGTAGACATGATGCCTAAGTTGAATAAGAACTCTCTAAACAACTCATCCATTTGTGAGGCATAGCCCTTCCCTGTGTTATTTGTCCTGCACAGAGTGTAGCTTCCCCCTCTCCCAGTCCAAAGTGTCATTTAGTTGAGTTTAGGCAAGTCATCCTCTTTCCCCAGCCTTGTTCCTAGCCTTCATCCTTAGCTAGCAGTTAGGCCATGTCCAATGGGTGAGTCTGTCATTTAAGCTATTGTGCAAGTAAATATAAATAACAATGGAATATGCAAACATGATAAATGCCACTGAATGATGTTTATACTTTAAGTTAAGTTGTGAGTATGATTAGAGGAACACGTCTTAGTCTATTGATATGATTTGTCCTTGGTTGTATATTGACCTAGTCAAACCTAGTTTGGCTATGGTCATTCTTGGGATCCGTGATTATGTGGGCCATATATGTTTATGGATGATGATTGATGGTCCCACATACTCTTATTGATGGTACCATATGGTGGACATATGATTCAGATGGTGATTGATTCAGTTTAGCAGGTTTTATTATTATTCCAGATTATCAAACTATGCACTGTCTGGATATGGTGGACCCTATTGTTGACCCCTCAGGTCAACCCATGGTGTATGAGTACACATTCTTAGTAGATTTGGGTCTTCTGGATCCAATGAGACACTTATCATTCAGTTCCGGGCACTTCTGACAGTGATAGATGCAGTATTCCACTTGTTGACCAGATTTGGGACTGTTTTCCCACCCTGTCCAGCAGGGGCCATGAGAGGCCAGTTCACCTAGGGCGTTGTATGAGGAGGGGGTGGTCCAGCCACTTGATGTTACCATTATACCCCCCTTCTGGAGAGTCTGGTGGGCTTAGTTTGATAGCGCAGGTGCCCTAGGTGGCAGTTTCAACAGCTTCATAGTTACTAAGGCAGATTAAAAATGGAATAAAAGGGTCACTCAGGAATTCGATTTGGGCAATTGAGGCAAGGTTTTGGCACTTGGTCTTCACAAAGGTCTTCCAGGGTGAACCCCCCATCTTCCAGCCAGTTATCATCAGTCAGTGGGGTCCACAGAAGCCACATGAGGCCTTTTACTGCATGTCTCTCACAGATTTTGAGGACAGGATTTCATCATTTGTATTATTTGGACATATTATTTTATATTATTGTGCCATGGGGATGAGCTAGTAAGGATTGATGCCTCCTAGCCCCACCATGAGCTTCATTAATCATGTCCTAGTCATATGAGGTGGGCCCATGTGTCTTAGCCCCCTCCTAGTGATGATGTCACCCTCCATGAGTCACTTTAGGCTATGATGTCATCCCTCTTTTGAGTGATCCATGTGATATTATGTATTGGCTCATCTTAGCCATTGATTAGATTATGAGATCTTTTAATCTCAACCACTCATCTTGTTGTATTGTAAAGTGGTTTTGAGATCTAGGGTTTTGGTCTTTATTATCCTATATAAGGAGGAGACCCCCTATTGTATAGCTCACCTTTGGGCTCTGGAAAACTTGGAATGAAAATAATATTTTGGAGATCTACTTCTTGGCTTTGATTGGGTTACTCGTGTTAGTTTTTGTACCTAGGGAAGTGTTCCCCTAGTGACTTTATGCCTAAGTCACTTAGAAAGGGGGAAAAAGTGACCCTCACATTAAATGACTTGAGAAAAGCATTTAATGAGACTTTATAAACTTAAAGTCACTTTTTGATAAATTTAAGTGGGTGACGGAAATTAATATTTAAGAGAAATAAATGGAGCATTTAATTTCAACCGTTGATCTAAGTCAATCTCACCCATTGGATTAAATGAACCCTAGAGTTTGATCTAAAAGCATGAGGGAGGCATTCATTCTCACTTTTGAGAGATTCAAGAGATACGAAAGAGCAAGAGAGAGAGCAGAGAGCAGGGGCACGATTTTCGAGGAGGCAACTAGGGCAAGTTTGCACCAGCACTCATTTTGAGGCAGCTTGAAGTGCATTTATTGCTGCACGGATTTCGAGGTAGCAGACTGTTATATAGACAAGGTTTTCAAGGTGACCGTAAAGCAGCAGAAGGGCACGGTTTTCGAGGCACTGTACTTGCTGTACAGTGGTACAAAAATCGAGGACCGTACAGCAGAGTTATTGATGTACCATACAGCACAGGTTTCAAGACATTTTCGGGCACAATTTTTGAGGAGATATTCTGGCACATATTTCGAGGTCATTGGCATAGTTTTCGAGGAAGGTACAGCAATATTTATTGCTGCAAATCCGTACAACAGGCATGGCACAAATTTCGAGGCATGCTGGGCACAGAAATCGAGGACCATACAACTTAGAATTTATGACTGTGTTGGCACAGAAATCGAGGCAGTGATTGCACGGATTTCAAGGCTGAAATTTCTTGGTTGAGATCAGTAGTATTTGACTGAAAATTTATGTACTGAAAATATTGTTGAAGAATTAAAAAAATCTCTCTCTCTCTGACTAGTTTTCCCCGTGGGGGTTTTTCCATCATCTGTCCTCTGAAACTGCTGCTGTAACTCCGGGCACTACTGACTGCTCTATACAAATGGTATAATAGCTACATCGATCATCTTTTTGAGTATCCTGAGACTCAGTCATGGCATGGGGAATATATACTATCCAAAATCTGATAGTGATCCAATATAAGATGCTCATCTTAGCATCTCAATGCAAGGAAACTGGCTGAATAGTGTACTGAAATCAAAAAAATAATGTATGGTAGCCCGGCTACGATATATGTGATAACATCTGGCTCCAGGCTGGACAAGCGCTCTGCTGAAATGAGCGCTTGAGAACCTCAGAATCTCTGGTCCTCGAACTCTGCTACTAGAATCCTCGATCCAACACTCTACCATTCTGCTTTCAACTTTTTATTTTATTTTGCACCTATTTCTGCATTCACAAACATCAAAATACCTCATGCAGCATGTATGGGAAAAATATAAAATCCAACTGAAATAAAATCTATTCTATGACAGAAATATAAATGCATGAAATATAAGTGCAGCAAGTAAATTTAAACTACTAACATAACTTGCAAAGTTTGAAATTTATTGTGCAGGAAAAGAAAAAAAATGACAGGTACTCAGTTAAACTAGGAGCTTCAAAGGAGCTTAGGAAAAGACAAATAAAAGGTGCCAGACTCAATGGCTGAAAAATTAACTACTGCCCAAGTAGGCTTATTCAGTTTCCTACCTATTCTCTTCTACCAGGCAAGGCAAGTGGAGAGATCTCACTATGTGGGATCAGGGATATGATTCCTCAAATCCCTCTGATTTACAGGATACAAAATACGTCGCCCACTACTAGTGGTCAGAAAGCACATGCCATCAATGTATTGTTATACTGTGAAAGGTCCAACCCACAAGTCATTAGCCTGTCCCAATCTAATATGCAATAAATGGTTGGGAATGATGACTTGACTTCCTGTAGGAAACCTATTTCTGTTGACAGACTCAGGGATAACTCCAATATTGCGAATGGGCATAGGGTGGATTTCAGCAAGGTTTTGCGGTTGAGGTGTAACAATCCTTGAGCTCCTCCTAGAAGGAACTGCATCAACTCTGGGTGAACCACCATCTAATGAAATAGCAATCCTTCCAACAAGGACTTCTCTAACTTCTCTTCTCGTCTCTTGGACTACTTCATTTGACTCCTCCTCATGAGGAGACACAATATTTTTAATAATTTCACCTACAGTCCATAAATCTCTATGTTCTTCCAAGGGAGGTGGCTCATGGGATATGACAGTATTATAACTAGAGCCTTCCCCTGAAGGAAATAGAATGACCAAGCTTTCCAAACCAGTAGAAACTGACTCAGAATGAGATGTAGAAGAACTAGGAATGTGAGAAAGATCATGAATATGATGACTAGATGACTCAGGTGGTAGAAGAAAATTAGGGACATGAGGATATGCAGATAAAACATGGTTTTGAGAGTCTGAAGGAGTTTGAAAAATAGCAAGGTTGTTTAAATTAAAGTCTCCTTCAAGTGCATCATTAATTAAGGCATCCTCTTCCCAACTTAAAGAATTATCATGAACTTGAATTAAATTATCATCTTCTCGAGATAAGTGAGACAAAGAATCATCTTCATCAGAATCGTGGGAGGCTTCAGATTCCTCATTTGTCTCAACCACAGTAGTTGCTGCAGGACGGTTTTCCCACGGATAAATAGGTGCAAGCCCTTGGCTTTCCCTTTCTCTATTATGATCAGTCAGGGCAAACCACTCTCTAACGGTAAAAGGAATTCTTTCTCCCCTCCTAATGTCATCAAATTCATCAACTACAGGGATAGGATCTTCAATAACACTTTCTTCAACATTTGTTTGCTCAGGATGATTCTCCCATGGGAGAATGGGTTCCAAACCTTCATTTCGTCTTGTTATATTGCTATCAATAAGTGCATTCATTTCAATGACAGATCTGGGCAAACATTCACCTCTTCTTACATCACTTAAGCCATCATCAACTTCCTCAGGTGTTTGATTTTCAATAATCAATTCTTGATTGATTGCATTATTTTGTTCTTGACCCTGGGGTTGATTTTCACTTCTCCTCAACTCATTTATTTCCTCAGCAAATTCATTTCGGAGTAAATCCAAATTAATTGTTTTAGCAAGTTCAGCTATTTGCTCTTCTTCCCAAGAGGAATTAGAATCTTCCATTACCATGAACATATTTTCAACTTGATTATCTTCCCCGAGCTCATTTTCATTTTCGACAAAGTTAGCTTTTGCATTATTCAATAATTCATCCCCATAGGTGTTTTTAATCCCTTCATTAAATGATTCTACATGCTCGTTATAACAAGGTTCTCTGTTCACCCGAATCAGAGCTCCATCAGAGTTGGGAACGCAAATATATGATAAATCCATCATAAGGTATCCACCTAAACCAACTGCCCACTTTCTAGATAAAAGCATCCCATATGCTGGAGTTAAATCAATGACAACCACATCCATCATGGTAGAAATGTCTGAACATGCAAAAAGATCAGCCCTAAGGTTTTTGATCAAACCATATGACTGCACTCGTTGGGAATCTATACCACAGACATTTCCATAAGGTCTAGTCACTTCCAATCCCATTTCCTTCATGACTTGTAAAGGCATGACATTCATTGCTGCTCCAGAATCTAACATGCAATTGTGAAGGAGCATGTTCTGAATGTGTAAGGTGAGGTAAAAGGGAGAGTGACCACCGTTCTTTCTCTCATAAATTGCTGAATGGATGTTTATTGGTGGATCCTTCTCTGTTTCACTAAGTTGCATTCTACTAAGGTTATGGATATGATAGGATTCTAAGACAGTCTTAGGAGCTTTCTCTTGGCCAATGCCATCAAAGAACTCCTCCACCTGGCTTCTAACAGAGGGCACCTTCATTAACTCACTAACAGGGATATTACACATTATCTTGCTTAACTCTTTCTTCATATCAATTTTTAGATCATAATCATTTACAGCAAGATCTTCTTCTTCCTTCTGATCTTCATTTGTCTTTTTGTGTTCGTCAAGGAAAGAAGGTTGGGAATTACTTCCTCGTCTATAAATCTGATACTTTGGTTGTTCTTTAGGTTTTGAGAGATCTATGGCACAACACAAGGTGCTAGGTTCTTCAACTATGTCTTCTTCTTGCTCCCATAGCTCTTCTTCTAGAAGGATTCTTCCAAAGTCTTCATCATAAGATAGGTCATTAATAAAGTTGATGTTATCTGGTTGGTCATTAGGGTTAATGGTGTCGGAAGGTTCTTCTTCTGTTTCATCACACCAATTAACATCTTTCTTTTCAGAATTTTCTGGATACTCAAGTCGTCGCCTATCCCTATCCCCTTCAGGCCTCCTATTGTTATTCCAGTAAGGTTTAGGGCCATAAGGATTTCTATGTCTCTCAAGATCATTCAAACTTGCTACATTTTTAGTTAGGACAGTTAACTGCCTCATCATTTCTTGCATAACTTCTAACATGTCCTTTGATTCCTTTGGCACACTTGTAGGTTCCTTTGGCTTTCGAAGTCTAGGATCAGATCTGGAAGTGGATGGGGTAAATTGATCAAAAAAGTTTTGTTTCCTCATGGATGTTACATTTTGCTCAGCCATCTTTGCATTGGATTGGGCGGTCTTTAAGTCATTTGGGTTCTTATCCTTTAGTTGATAACCAACCCATCCTTCAAATGCATTCAAGTAATGAATAATGATTGCCTGATCTTTTGGTTTGATTTCCTAAGGGATAACAACTACAGTCTTGTCGAACCTTACGTTAAACTCGTGGACTATTTCATTTTCTCTTTTCTTAATGTCAAAAAGTTGATGTAAGAGAAATTTCCCATCTAACTTTCGGGACCACTCACTATTAAGTTTATTGACAAAGTTATCATACCCATCAATGGATGAAGCAGGCAACCTGTCAAACCACTTCTATTTTCTTAGATCTACTTAGATCTAGCTTGGCTTTGGGTAAGATATTGAAAACCCACCTCTATAGCATCCACGGCAATTCAGATCTATAGTTTGGTGTGGATTGGGCTTCATTTGACACACTTTCCAAGGCACTTAGCCTTCCTTGGGTGAGGTCGCACTCCTTGGGAGGGTGAGTTTTGCTACTTCCAAGACATGGGTAGGTGAGATCCCACTTGATTTGCATTCCTCTCACTTGATAACCTACCCCTAGTGCTTCACTTCTTTGATTTTTGCCTTTTGGGCCCTATTCCTCATTTTGAGGGTTGTGCCCCACTTGGGTCATTGGGTGATGCATTTTCAACCTTAGATTTATGGAGATCTAGCCTACCTTGGGGTATGCCACTTAAAACCCACCTTGATAATTGCCTTGACCATCCTGATCTACAATTTGGCATACATTGGACTCCATTTGCCCCTCCATCTAAAGGCACTAGTCTCCTTGGGTCAATTCGCACTCCTTGGAGATTGTGTCATCTACTAGATCCCATATGTGGGTTTTGCCTAATCCAACTTGTATCCATAGATCCACATCATCAAACACCCCTTAGTGCCATTTCAATCCTGACTTCACCTTGTGGGTCCCATTTGGGTCATTTCCATACTTTAAGGAAGTGGGTCCACTTGTGTATTTCATGGTACTAGATCTATCTAATCTCCCTAGGTGGCCTAACGCATTCATTGGTTGAAACACTTGTCACTTCTTAAGCCTCTTCAACCATATCATAAACTCTTGGGTCCACCTAAAGCTTGCATTGGTTTCTGTAACTCCACTTTCACATCTCCCTAGGAACCATTGCTTTGGGCTAATCACCTTCGATTGGCTATAGGGTCTCCCCCTTGGTCTTGATTTGTCTAGATCTAAAGTGAAGATTGCCTCGGTTGTCGTGACTCCCAGCTTGCATTAGGAACCGTGGCATCTCTTGGGTCACCTCTTTAGTTGTCCATCTCCTCTACCATCCCGGATGGGATACCATTAGGGACAACTACAAGTTGTGTGATAACATTTTTGGCGCCATTGTCGGGGAGGTAGAGGCTTACCTTAGGTGTCTGCGAGTATCCATGCGTAATTCATATCTTATTGCATCCGGTCTTGTAATCTAGATGGTTATCATTTTCATCCTTAATTTAAACATAGCCATCTCTTTGTCGCTCATCTCTCATCGCTATTTTAACGACATCTTTTAGTAGAAGAGATTTAAAATCTACCTAGCGAGTCCACATAAGCGACTCCACTGATGATCGATCCTATCATTATCTAGAACCCATGGGGTGCATCATTTTGTATTTAAGTTCTTGATTTGAAAAATAAAAAATAATAATAATAATAATAAAATATAATAAAAATAAAAAAAAAATAAAAAAAATTTTTGCCATCCATGGTTGCTTCTGAGCGGCCTAGAACTTTTGGTCGATTAAAAGTCTTTGACTTCTCAAAAATTGTTGGGTATCCTCATCATATTCCTCAACAAGCCCGTGAAAGGTTGCCTAAATTCGATGAAAGTTATGATAAATCTGCTAAAAGGCACCTTCTCACCTGTAGGGAAATTTTTAATGAATTGTTTATAACCCATGAGGATGTATGTATGAAACTATTGGCCTCATCTTTCCAAGGAAGAGTTGAGCTCTGGTTCCTAAATTTAGAGACCAATAGCATTTTTGAATATGACATGTTTGAAAGTAAATTCTTAGAAAAATGGGGAAGTGAATTCGATGATATTTATTCTTCAATTCAAATCCAATATCAAAACCTTCCCCTTTCCGGTCCTATCGTTGAAAAAATCAATAATCAAATATCAAATGAATTGTCAACATCCAGAGATGACCCCTCCTGCCCAATTTATTTTGAGGATGAGTCTTCCACTTCTGAGTCAATCGAAAGTTAAATCCCTAATCATTGTATAAATCATAAGTTTTCAAAATTATTTTTAGGTAGCCCTAGTCCTGATCCTGAGGAAATTTCTGAGGGTGAGCTTTTAAACAGTCAGTCTATTGAAGTTCCTCCCTCGGAGAAACTCATTAATCATTCTATCTTTAGTGATCATTCAATTCCTTATCACCTTATTGAAGAAGAAGAAAGTAGGGACATAGATCAAGATCCTATAGTAGTGATTTCACATGATCATTGTGCAAATAATCAGGATATTTTAAATGAACTTGTTAATTTTATCCTTGATCAATTAAATGAAAATGATCAAGTATCCTCTTGTGAATCTAATGATGAATCAATAGAAGTTCAATCTCAAGATGAGGATGAGTTAATAAATCACACTAGATGCTCTAATCTTTGTTCTACTTCTTATAGTGAGTCTTTAGGTTTTCCTTTGTTCATCCTTAATCAAGATAGCTTTATCAAATCCTTAGAAGTAGATAGTTATGGTCAATCTTGTCCTCATATTGTCAATATTAGACTTAATCAAAGGCTTGAAATCATTCCTAGAGTAAAGAGTGTTTTCTTTTGTCAAAATCCAAGGTCAAACTTGTTTATCCATTTGGGGGAATTTTCATATTTGCAATCCACCCTCTCTTCCCAACTCTTTCAATCATCTTTGGGTTGGTGCTTGTTGCCGCCTGGTTCCACACCTGGGAAAACGCAGCAAAAGTCTTCAAGCTGCTGGTGTGGCCTTGGGGGCAAGTCAGAGTCAAGTGCTGTCACTTGGGACTCGACTCCTCCGTCTAGGCTTTCCTAGCGAAGCCAAGGGGGGTGGACCCTAAAAAATAAAAAGAAACTAAAGCCTCTAATCTAGGAGTTAGAAAATGCTTTTGATAACCAAGAACAGACAACATACACTTTGATCAAATAAAACAATCATTTATCATTTGCTCTCATTTTAAAATAGCCATCATTTAACTGCATACTAGTCAACAATATAAAATGAAATTTGTAACAAAACCAGTGCCTTATTATGGAGTCAAATAACAAATGCATAAACAGAAAAGGTAAATGTTGTGGAGTGTTCTTGGTTTATTTTAAAAATTAATGTGATGGTGATCTTTTTATTAAGGCAGGTGGGTTCCCGATATACGCAAGGTACGGGGAAACATGTCCGGAATTTTGAAGCGTGGCTTCCCTCTCAGGCTTTGGGCTGAATCGGAGTCTCGAGGAGGTGTTCAGATGCTATACCAACGAGGGCAAGCCTAACGGTCTCCAAGAGGTCACTATTCAGTGTTATCCCAAGCCTTCTGGGAAATTTGCCCACGACAACAAAATGCGTGTTGTGCCGGATTTTCACAAAAAGGATTTTTTATTGGGGTGGTGTTAAGTCCTATTACTAGTCATCCCCTCCTTTCTGATGTGTACCAACTGGATCAGACTAAGCTGCAAGCTGGCCACAGAGCATACGGGAGAAGACCTTGGTATTTTTTATAAGAATTTTATGAACCCAAATTTTATCTTTTTTATAACCCCAGGAGTCTCTTTTCAGGTATGTATTTCGGGCAAGCCCTCCTACAAAACCCTACTTCGGGAAAGCAAGGGGGGCGTTATGAGTTTGTAAAAAATGTGAAAAAACTAGGTTGTGAGTGAACTTGTGGCCCGCCAGTGGAACGGACCAACAAGGTTTATTTTAACCCTAATTTATTTTATTAAATGCCGGAAAACAAAGAAATAAACTACTCTAACAATCACGCCATGAAAATGAGACGACACAGGCCACCCCTGGGGGGATGGGGTATGAGCGCTGGCTAGCCCACTTGCTCTCGTTTAAAAATGTTTACAATGATATAGAGAAGTGCCCCAGTCTACTTAATGTGACTTGGTGGCTTACAAAATTATAGGAAAAATGACCGGTTTTGAAAAATATGGAAATTTGTCCTTCGGATCGCCTGGATGCTCGAAATTTTGGCAGCACCTCCTCCTACCTGTTCGTCTTTTGCTGCAAACCAGCAAGCAATAATTAGTATAAGATGCCCAAAAACACTTTAAGAGTGTCTTTGGAACACCTCCTAAAAAACCCAAAAAATTCTAAGTTAAAAACTAAGTAAAAATGACGAAAAATAACCAAGTAAAACAAGCTATGGGGCTTGTCTACTTGGGATCTTTGCTAGCCCTTTAATGGCTGCAAATTTCAAGCTCTAGGACAGCCAAATAATACTTTGCAATCAGATCTAATACTCCTTTAGAAAAACTTGAAAGATTTCGACAACTTAAACTAGTTTTTGAAAAGAAAGTACTAGATAACCATAAAATTTGATTTTTCTTAAATGAGAGAGAGAGAAATGGAACAAATCCTTGTTGAAAATCGAAGCTTTGAAGATGGTTCAGTGATGTTTGAAGGGACTATATCTGCAAAAAATGATTAGTAAAAAGCGGAAACAAACAAGATCCTGCTTCTTGCCAACTCAAGAAAAACACCTGCACATCACAGATCTCACCAAACAAAATATTAAGTGTAGATATATGTACTCATAAGAAACTAAGCTGCTACAATAAACAAATTGAAAAACAACTTATCTCATAGATGAGCACACCACACCCTTGAAGAATGAAACTTATGCACAAGTCACCTTGGAAGAGGAATCAAGATACTTCATCCACATATAACAAAACACCACAAGCTGACCTCCAAAGTCTTCTTTTATTCAAATGATAAAAACTATTACAATCATAAGTTTGCTGCTCCAATTCTCACTAGCTAACAATGGAGAGAGAGCTGCAATATATAGAGAAATGGCTAAGGAAGGGCGTGAGTGCATGAAGGAATGAGTGGCATGTTTTAGGGAGTGGATGGGGCTGCCCACCACTGAAATAGCTGCTTCATATCAGCACCAAAGGTGCCCACGCAGCAGCATAAACTATGCTGCCCACTCCCCCAAAACATGGGCTGCCCACAATAGCAAGTGCGCCCTCCTCATGGGTAAATGCGCCCCTCCTCATGGGCACCACTTGCTCCACTTATGGGGCTGCCAAAACATGACAATTCAGCCCAATAACACTCCTATAATATTGCTGGTCGAAATCAGACCCTAAAAACTCTCCAAAAATTTAATATTTTTTTATGTCATTTTCCCACTTTTTCAATTTTTTCATGACTTTTTGACTTTTTTGGATTTTTTGGCCATAGGAAAATATTGAAGCACCCAAACCTTAGGAAAAGTGGGTTTAGGGGTTTAGGGGGTACTCTGAGTTAGAAAACGAGTACCCCTAAGGCAAAAAATACCTCCAGACGCCCCAGATAGGCCAATTACAAAATTTTTAATTGAACCATTAAAAAATGGCCCAATTTACGAAAAAATTAAAACTTGCCGAAAATTAAAAACAACCTAGGGGGACTTAGCACATGTCCATATGACTCAAAATTAACGCCTAGCATGTTCATATACATTGACCCATAGACTCTAATAACTCCCTAAGGCCCGTCAGCCTCCCCAGGCATTCCAGCTTTGGAAGAGCAGGAGAAAAACCAATTAATTATGCTATGCACTAATGCAAGACATAATAGATAGGTGAAAAAACTCCTTGGAATACCTGACTTGGCCAAAAAGTCCTAAGGAACCGAGTCTTTTACAAAACACCATGCTAGCACGTTTTGTTACAAACCCCGCAGAGCCATGGACATGTGGAAAAAAAAAATAAAAAACGGGGCCCTTTAAAAGGCCAGCTGGTCATCAAATCACCAAAATTGAACATGTATCATGTTCCATTCTCCCCGCTCGCTTGATAATCCAACCAAGTGCAACTTAGTTGGCAACAGTGCTCTAGCCAATCTTTTGCCTTGGAAATTTTCAATAGGAAGTATAAGCATGATTACATGATTGGAGGAAAAGCACTTCATTTCCCTTTTCAGTTACCTTGGAACAATAATGCTTGTTGTCAAATTATCAATCATTCTTGGTGGCTAGAAAAGGTGTTTAAAGATCAATTTCATCTTTTCTCCATTTTTGAGCATCAAGTGAGTCTGGGTTTGATTTTTCGTCTTTTAAGCTTTTATTTGATCATCAGTCCCAAGGAGAAACGAATTGAATATGCAAGAGAAGTGAGTGAGGAAAGTAGTTTATTGAATCAAATGCCATGTGTTTTCCCTCCATCAATTTTAAAAGATAATTTGCATGAATTTTATGAACCTATCAATTCTTGGATGGAGGATGTTTGCATCAATCAGTCTTTGATTTGGCATGATTTCATTTTGCACCATTCAAGTCCTTTTTCAATTTTTGAACAAGTCAAGAAAGTTGTGCTATCAATTTCTTTAATCCTTAATCCAATCCTGACTCGTTTTCTAAGCAAAAATCAAAGAAGAATCATTAACTTGTTCGATGAATGGTTGCACTGGATTTATGATTTTACCTAGCATTTGTGCTGACTGGTTAGAGTAGGTAGGTCTTTGAATAAGCTCGCTTGAGCAGTAGGATTTGTGTGCTTTTTCTTTTTCTGTGTGCTGAGTATTGCAATTTTTCTTTTCTTTCTGATTGTTTGAGTTGGTCTTCCTGCTGAGTTGTTGATTGAGTTGAGCCTTGCTCCTTCCTAAGCTTGGCTCACCTCCTGTATGCATTGAAGAGTGTTTAGAATTTTTTAGTGCTTGTTGGCTTTCTGTGCAAGTTGAGTTGAGTATGGCTACCTGAAAATGTCTTGTTTTCCTCCTGCACAGTAAAATGAATAAAATTTATATGCCTTGTTAGATTAGAATTTCTTTTACGCATTTTCATTTATGTCTTAGAATAGATTCATTTCAGTTTTATTTCATATATCTCCCATACATGATTCATGTGGTATTCTAGTGTCTGTGAGCGCAGATACAGGTGCAAAATAAAAGCTGAAAGCAAGGATGATGAGTTGTTGGATTGAAGATTGATGCAGAGCAGTTCGAGACCAAAGATTCTGAGGTTCTCAAGCGCTCTCTCCCTTAGAGCACTTGTCCCAGCTGGATCCAGGTGTTATCACACCATAGTAGCAGGGCTACTATTCTTGTCGAGCAGATATCTGCACATTCCAGAGCTTTGCTTCTACAGAGATTGGCTATGATGAGATTGTATTTTGAGATCACTCATGATCAGAGCAGTTTATTGTATAAGACTTTTGTTAGACCTTGTGCCAAGGCTGAGCCTTGGGAGCTCAGATTTGATGACCGATGTGACCCTTTATTCCATACAGTTTTAGTTCAATGCCCAGTGATGTTATGAAAGCAATGTTTTAGATGATTTATGATGATTATGATTATGATGTGATATAACTTATGGACATCTGATTGCTAACTATGGATTATTATCTTGTTGTTTTAGTCATCTTCACAACATTAGCTTGGTATATGATTCAGGACTTGGCAATATTATTTAAAACTAAATCTAAATATCTTGGATGATGTTATAACTATTAGTGGATGTATTACTTGCACACTTAGGTTTCTTGACAAAACCCACCAGTTTTACTACCCTCCTATGCATAGATATGGTCTTTCTTGACATTATTTGTCTGCTAGCTTAGGCACCACATTCATTTGACTCCATCCATCCATGACCTTCCCGATTTGGATTTCCCCTTTGACTTGCCTTTCTTGGCTTTTTGATACTGATGACTTCCCCATTTCTACCTCTGTGTTGGACCGCATCCATGTTTGTTTAGTGTCTTGGCTCTGAGTTGGTGACAGAACTTGCCTTTGGTGAGTTGGATTGTAGGCCTAAATCATTCTGGTCGGTTGTCCCGATGTTTGGCACTGGCAAAAGTCCCCCTAGTCACTTGAGATGTTGTTGGCTAAAGCTGAAAGCTCATGTACTACTTTGTATTGGAAATCTTTATAAATTCGCCCATGGAAACTGTAAACTCTAGAATGTGTTTCTTAACACACGTGAGTAAAGGGCAAGAGCAATGAAATGCTAAAAATACTCCTCGAAGAGTATAAGGGTCCAAGAAAAAAAAGCTACTCAAAAGTTATATCTATTATTGTTGACCTTGTATATGTATAAACATGCTCTGGATGTAAGCTGCAATTAGTTGTGCTTCTTAGCACATCTAAAATCCGAAGGGTTATGTAGGCCAAAAAGGTCATGAAATGAAATTGAATGATCCTAATGAACTTGGATCAGCTTGATGTAGACATGATGCCTAAGTTGAATAAGCACTCTCTAAACAACTCATCCATTTGTGAGGCACAGCCCTTCGCCGTGTTATTTGTCCTGCACAGAGTGTAGCTTCCCCCTCTCCCAGTCCAAAGTGTCATTTAGTTGAGTTTAGGCAAGGCATCCCCTTTGCCCAGCCTTGTTCCTAGCCTTCATCCTTAGCTAGCAGTTAGGCCATGTCCAATGGGTGAGTCTGTCATTTAAGTTATTGTGCAAGTAAATATAAATAACAATGGAATATGCAAACATGATAAATGCCACTGAATGATGTTTATACTTTAAGTTGTGAGTATGATTAGAGGAACATGTCTTAGTCTATTGATATGATTTGTCCTTGGTTGTATATCGACCTAATCAAACCTAGTTTGACTATGGTCATTCTTGGGATCCGTGATGATGTGGGCCATATATGTTTATGGATGATGATTGATGGTCCCACATACTCTTATTGATGGAACCATATGGTGGACATATGATTCAGATGGTGATTGATTCAGTTTAGCAGGTTTTATTATTATTCCAGATCATCAGATTATGCACTGTCCGGATATGGTGGACCCTATTGTTGACCCCTCAGGTCAACCCATGGTGTATGAGTACACATTCTTAGTAGATTTGGGTCTTCTGGATCCAATGACACACTTATCATTCAGTTTCGAGAACTTCTGACAGTGATAGATGCAGTATTCCACTTGTTGACCAGATTTGGGACTTTTTTTCCCAGCCTCTCCAGCAGGGCCCATGAGAGGCCAGTTCACCTAGGGCATTGTATGAGGAGGGGGTGGTCCAGCCACTTGATGTTACCATTATAACCCCCTTTTGGAGAGCTTGGTGGGCTCAATTTGACAGCGCAGGTGCCCTAGGTGGCAGTTTCAGCAGCTTCACAGTTACCAAGGCAGATTAAAAATGGAATAAAAGGGTCACTCAGGAATTCGATTTGGGCAATTGAGGAAAGGTTTTGGCACTTGGTCTTCACAGAGGTCTTCCAGGGTGAACCCCCCATCTTCCAACCAGTTATCATCAGTCAGTGGGGTCCACAGAGGCCACATGAGGCCTTTTACTGCATGTCTCTCATAGATTTTGAGGAAAGGATTTGATCATTTGTATTATTTGGACATATTATTTTATATTATTGTGCCATGGGGATGAGCTAGTAAGGATTGATGCCTCCTAGCCCCACCATGAGCTTCTTTAGTCATGTCCTAGTCATATGAGGTGGGCCCATGTGTCTTAGCCCCCTCCTAGTGATGACGTCACCCTCCATGAGTCACTTTAGGCTATGACGTCATCCCTATTTTGAGTGATCCATGAGATATTATGTATTGGCTCATCTTAGCCATTGATTAGAGTATGAGATCTTTAATCTCAACCACTCATCTTGTTGTATTGTAAAGTGGTTTTGAGATCTAGGGTTTTGGTCTTTATTATCCTATATAAGGAGGAGACTCCCTATTGTATAGCTCACCTTTGGGCTCTGGAAAACTTGGAATGAAAATAATATTTTGGAGATCTACTTCTTGGCTTTGATTGGGTTACTCTTGTATATGTTCTTGCATCTTGTTTCTAGACATTCTTTGCTTCTACAGGTGAAATCGACTTCAATTGAAGGGAGGCCGAATTGCTTGAAGCTAGCTACGATTTGCTTGATGGGAAGATTGTAGGGGTTGCTCACATTCCCCATGGGCAAAACGTTTTCATCTTGAGGGAGTTTTTCAATTGTGCTTTGTCCATTGATTGCTTCTTTGATATGACATGCTTAGATCTTATGGATTTGTGGATTAAATCTAACTTGATGTAGTTTGATTTACAGGTTTTTCATGAGACATCTCTCCTCCTAGGGCTTGGACGATTTTGGTTGAAGACACTTGGATCAAGCTTGGAATTGTAACTAGGGCAAGATTTCTCCATATGCTAAGAGACCGCGAGCTTTGAGGTAAGATCTACAAGGTACGTATTGATTTCGCTTGCCATCCATCCTATTGGTCAAAACTCCATTAAAATCAAAACCCTCTTTTTCTATTTTCTTAGATCTACTTGGATCTAGCTTGGCTTTGGGTAAGGTATTGAAAACCCACCTTTATAGCATCCATGGCAATTCGGATCTATAGTTTGGTGTGGATTGGGCTTCATTTGACACACTTTCCAAGGCACTTAGCCTTCCTTGGGTGAGGTCGCACTCCTTGGGAGGGTGAGTTTTGCTACTTCCAAGACATGGGTAGGTGAGATCCCACTTGATTTGCATTCCTCTCACTTGATAACCTACCCCTAGTGCTTCACTTCTTTGATTTTTGCCTTGTGGGCCCCATTCCTCATTTTGAGGGTTGTGCACCACTTGGGTCATTGGGTGATGCATTTTCAACCTTAGATCTATGGCGATCTAGCCTACCTTGGGGCATGCCACTTAAAACCCACCTTGATAATTGCCTTGACCATCCCGATCTACAATTTGGCATACTTTGGACTCCATTTGCCCCTCCATCTAAAGGCACTAGTCTCCTTGGGTCAATTCAAACTCCTTGGGGATTGTGTCATGTACTAGATCCCATATGCGGGTGTTGCCTAATCCAACTTGGATCCGTAGATCCACATCATCAAACACCCCTTAGTGCCATTTCAATCCTAACTTCACCTTGTGGGTCGCATTTGGGTCATTTCCATACTTAAGGAAGTGGGTCCCACTTGTGTATTTCATGGTACTAGATCTATCTGGTCTCCCTAGGTGGCGTAACTCATTCATTGGTCGAAACACTTGTCACTTCTTAAGCCTCTTCAACCATATCATAAACTCTTGGGTCCACCTAAGCTTGCATTGGTTTCCGTAACTCCACTTTCACATCTCCCTAGGAACCATTGCTTTGGGTTAATCACCTTCGATTGGCTATAGGGTCTCCCTCTTGGTCTTGATTTGTCTAGATCTAAAGTGAAGAGTGCCTCGGTTGTTGCGACTCCCAGCTTGCATTGGGAACCGTGGCATCTCTTGGGTCATCTCTTTAGTTGTCCATCTCCTCTACCATCCTGGATGGGATACCATTAGGGACAACTACAAGTTGTGTGATAACAAGCTGTTAATTAAAAGGCATGCAAAAGTGAGATTTTTGCATGCACTCACTTTAGGGTTTTGGCAACCCTAATCGGACGATGAGTTATTATAAGGAGGCAGGAGGTCACCAGCAGAGGTTACTTAGTAGATAGATCAAAGAGAGATCAATTTGAGAGGTGGGTTACTTTGCTCAGAGAGGGGGCGCACTTCCTAAGGAGAGGAGGACGTTGTGGATCCAACTTGAGGATTGAGCAGCTAAAACTTTCGGAGTAGGTCTTCTTCAGTGATTGAAGAAGTACTGTGACAATCAGAGATCAGACAGGCTAAGATCTGACCTAGGTAGACTTTCCAATGTTGGAGGAGGGCGCACTTTTCCATGCAGAGAGAGGGGCGCATTCTTCAGATCTAGCTTGCAGGATCTCATCTTTGACAGAGCAGATCAGGGCTGAGAGTGAGAGAGGTAGTGCAAGCTAAGACAAACTTGCAGAGTGATCCAGATCCAAACAAACAGCAGGGGCACACTTCCTATGTGCATGTAACAACTATTGCATGCAGATCTAGGGTTGTGATACTCATTAGTTTCGGTTGTATTCTTCTGAAGTGTTGTATGTAACTATCCTCTTCTTATTTTTCTCCGGGCTTGACACAGAAGAAAGCCTCCATCGGAGTTGGTTTTCCCCATTGGGGTTTCCAAGGTATATTGTGAGTTCATCTGTGTGATTGTTATTTTATTGGTTAAGTGTTAAGAGATCTGGTAGTACTTTTTGTTATAAGTCTTTATTGTTCATTTGGATTATAGAGACTCAAAGTCCTTGAGATCTCAGGGTTTCCAGAGCGAGTAATGACCTCTGGATAATATTAACATTAATGCCTTTATCTCATCCCCAACATATGACAAAGCCTCACAAACTTGGATTCATTTAAGCAATTGGTGAAGATATTGGCAGTTTTCTCTTCAACCCTGCAATACTTCAATTCAACTTGTCCACTTTGCATAATCTCCCTCACATAATGGCGATGAATTTCAAGGTGCTTTAACCTTGCATGGAAAAGCAGAGTCTTTGCCAGTTAAATAGTGATTTGATTGTTGCAATAGAGAGTAGTAGTAGCATTTGAATAAAGATTCAATTCATCAGTAGTCTCCTTAGCCACATTACTTCTTGAGTAGCCAAGGTTGGACCTTTGTAATCAACTTCGACATCAAGTAATGCAATAGATGATTGAATCTTACTACAACAAGAAATAGGAAATATGACCTATACCAAGATGAAATGCATAACTTAAAGAAGAGTTTCTATGGTCACTTTTATTTCCCAATTGGAGTCATTGTAGCCAACCAAAGAAAGGATACTGCAAGAAGAATACTCAATGACATAGTGAATAGCACCTTTAACATATTTTAAGATTCTTTTCATAGCTTTCCAATGTTCCCCATGAGTTTTGTACATATATATTGAAACCAAACCAACTACAAGTAGCATAAAAATAGAGAAAAGCTCCAACCAATTGTTTATATAGAGTACTCTAAAACTATTTGGAGATAGATTTAGAACTCAATTTTAATCCACTTTCGAAGTTTCAAGAAGGTAGCTTACAATCGTGCATACTAAGTCGTTTTAATAAGTCCAAAGATTACATGGGTTGATATATCGAAATTCCACTTCTTCTTGCCATGCTTGCATACCAGGGAAATAGTGCAATAATCCCCAATAGGTCATATAAAAAATTTCGTTCAAATTCATGATGAAGTCATCTATCAAATATGCATCACTCCTAGTAATAATCATATCACCCATAGGGAGTGGAATGATGAAAAGATGGCCATCACATTTTTTGTAATATAAGTCAAGAACATCGTCTTCTACTTAGTATCTCATGGCTGGTTCTCTATGAAGTGTGACAAAAGTTCCCTCACAAGTTGGGATGGTTGCACATGATAAGTCCATATGAAGACTACCTTGCAGCTCATTTTCTAGGCAATAGCATTCCCCGCACATCGGGTACATCTATAACCATAACATCCCTTAATACATAGATATCTAGATATGTAGCTAAGCTAAACTTTGAGTCCTTGATTAGACCACACACTAGGAATTCTTTTGAGTCAATGCCACATACATTCCTATAAGGTCATGAGGTGGTCAAGCCTAACTATTTCATCACCTTCAAAGGCATGACATTGGTTGAAGTCCCCAAATCAAACATACAATTGTTCAAAGAGAAGGTCATTTACTATCGAGGTAATGAAGAAAGGTGAATGGATCCTGTTATCACCTAAACTGTAGTTACCCCTATGGATGTATCCACTCATGGATGGCAATAGGGAAGGGCAACTCAAAAGGTGCAACCACGATCACCGCACCTCCAATATATGGTTGTCACGCCAGTCGAGGCAGCCTTCACTTTATGTTATCTAGCCCAGACAACAAAGGGGGAGACCCGATCTACTCCCGACAGGAGAGATCAAAACCAAGACACCAAATCAAGTTAATTCTAAGTGAAGTAAGGTGTATGGTTTATCCTAGACCTTAGGATGAAGTCACAAGACAAGTGAGGGGTTCAATGAGTATAGCTTTGGTTCATTATTGATGTGAAACTAACTTATGATTTGTGAAATAGGATCCAGGATTGATGTACTAGTTCAATGTGATAAAATCCACTGCCTTGGGAACCGTATCCAATGCAGGGTAGTTTAGGGGTTGAATTGGGGATAACTAGTACAAGTGACAAGCTTGATCATGATACATGATGACATCCAAGGGTTTAGTTCACCACACAAGGGTCAAACCACAAGTTAATCCAACAATCTAGGAAAGTCGAATTGACTTGGAGAGAGACCAGTGCCTTGGGAATTGGGATACTGGAGTCAAAGTGTAGTTAACTTGTGATTGATAACTCCTATTGTATGAGACAAGTGGGCAATTAAAGTCTTGATGAATAGGTCTAGATCTAGGTTTCACCTAAGTGGACCACAATCCCTTAAAACAAGGAATGCTAACCCCAAGGCAAGATTTGACAAAGTGACATCCTAGACCTAGGTTTTGAATTATGCCCGTTCCAAATCCACAAAAATCTCATGTACCCATGTCTTGGAAGTGGGCCAACTCACTTCTCCAAGGTGGTGCGATTTTACCCAAGGAGGCTAAAAAGTGGGATAAATGAATCAAGACAAGTCCAATGGCATCAAAAATTTAGATCCAAGTAGGTTGATCAGGTCAGGATATGGATCTATAGTTTCAAAGCAATCCAATGGCTAGATCTTACTAGATCTGAGTTTAAAGATACCAAGTGGTCCAAAAAATGGGATTAAATCCCTTAAAACATGGAATAGGGCCCACAAGGTAGAAATCAGAAAAGTGACAATCTGGGGGTAGGTTATTGGATGTGTAGATCAATAATCATGTGGGATCTCAACTACCCATCAACTGGATCTAGGGTAACTCACCTTCCCCAAGGAGTGCGACCTCACTTGGAGAGGCTAAGTTGGCCTGGGAAGGGGGTCAAATGGAGGTTAATCCTCACCAAACTATAGATCCGAGATGCCTTGGATACTATAGAGGTGGGTTTTCAATATTACACCCAACAACCCACTAGATCTCAGTAGATCTGAAAAAATGTAAAAATGGGGGTTTTGATTAATTAGGGTTTAAAATGTTTTAGACAAGTGGATAGATCATGGAGATAGAACTTACCTTGAGATCATACCTGAGTGATGAAGAGAGATGCTTTGATGTTGAGGAAGATTCCCGCAGAGATCAAATGAGAGATTGTTGATTTTGCTTGCCAAATTGATGCCCTAGCCCACAAGTGCGCCCTCCTCTACCTGTCAATCCAAGGAAAATCGATTTCAATCAGAGAGGTAAAGTATGGAGGAAATACAAGTAAAATGCAATGATAACATAGAATAGAAGGTCCTGGGACAGTAATACTCCCTGTTACCAACGAAGAGATCCAAAGAAGAAGTAGGGAGAGTCTTCCCCTACCAATACTTCCTCCTCAAAGCAAATTGGCCTCCACCTGTAGATGCAAAAAACGTGGTACAAAAGATATGGCAAACAAGATCTCCAATAACTCAATGCAAAGGAAGAACCAACGAACGAACACCAAAAACATTCACCACAACACTGGAGATAGATGCAATAATAATTTTCTATTCCAATAATCCAGAGCCACAAGTCCCCTTACAATGAGAAGCTCTCTCCTTTAAATAGGAAGGGGAGGCATCAAAATCCTAACCACTTTTTGAATGAGTGGCTAAGATTAAAAGATACAAATGTCTAATCAATGGTTGAGATGAGCTCAACAATAAAATACATGGATCACTCATAAAATATAATATAAGTGGACAAAATCGCCCTAGAAGAGGGGAATCCCACCAAATCATGATGACAAAATATAATAAGAAGCTTATGGTAGGTCCAAGGGGTAATTTTAGCCACACTTGGTCAATCCCCATAGCACAATAATAATAAAATAGTCATCCATATACCAAATCGTGCCTCTATGGTCAAATCGTAGGCCTAAAAAAACCTCAAAAATCATCAGAAAGTGCCATAAGTGATGGATGCAGGCCCTGATGAAGCTGAAACTGTTGGAGGTGTGGAAGACATCAATCCATCATCATTGATCATCCCATGCCAAGACATTGCCTCAGTAGCCCAAATCGAATTCCTCAATAGCCATTTCTACCAATCCTGAAATGCCTCGAGAAGCGTGAAACTGCCCCAAACTGCCTCCTAGAGTACCTGCGCTGTCAAGGTGAGGGCACCAGTGTGTCCGGGAGGGGGGTAATATGGTAAAAACAAGTGGCTGGACCACCCCCTCCAAGCACAGCGCCCTAGGTCAACCGGATAAAAATCACATCTACTCTGACAAGGTCTCCGACAGACCAAAACTGCACTGGGATAGTCTGCTGAGGCTAAATCATCACTGTAAGTGCCCGGAACTGAAAACAAATTGTCTCATTGGACTCAGAAGGTCCAAATCCATCCAAGATGTGTACTCATACATCATATGAGTCTCTGCATGATCAAAATATATATCCAATATACCAGAACAGGTCAAATAGTAATAATCTGTAAATGATCAAATACTGTTGTAAACCATGAATCATCATCATAACCCTGTAGCTGCTGCATAGAATCATCACGTACATGTACATAGACCATATATCATCTATCCATATCATCACAAGGTCCAACCATCTCATGTCCTATGGTTGACCTTAGTCAAACTAGGTTTGACCAAGTCAACATGACCAAATATAACTCAGACCATCATCAGAGGATGCTGCAAAGTGTCGAAGGTTAATGCATGCTCTACAACTTATTCAAATAACAATTATAACACAAAGTAATCATTACTGGCGATCTAAATCCAAATATATAACGTCATTAATTATTATTATTACTCAGACCAGACTTTCAAGACCATACTCACTTCATAGCTGTGATCAATTTGCTAGTGAAGGGTGAAGGCTAAAATAGCTGGCTACGCTAAGGGATGACTTGACCGACTTAACTTTGTGACACTTTGGCAATGGGAAAGGGAAAACACACCATAGTATATACTAAATGAGTAACAACATAGGGAATGGCGGTGTCTCACAAATGGATAAGTTGTTTAGAGAGTGCTTATTCAACTTAGGGATCATGTTTACATCAAGTTGATCCAGGTTCATTAGGATCATTCAATTTCATTTCATGGCCTTTTAGGCCTACATAACCCTTCGGATCTCAGGTGTGCTGATAAGCACAACTAGTTGTAGCTTGCATCCAGGGCATGTTTTTTATACATATATAAGGTCAGCAATTGTTTTAGATATAGCTTTTAAGAATCATTGCATTTTGGACCTTTCTTATACTCTTTGAGCAGTATCTTTCAGCAGTTCATCGCTCTTGCCCTTTATAGTTTCCATGGGCGAACTTATCAATTTCCATAAATAGTACATGAGCTTTCAGTTTTAGCCAACAACATCTCAAGTGACTAAGGGGAGTTCGAGCCAATGCCAAACATCGGGACAACCGACCAGAATGATTTAGGCCTACAATCCAACTCACCAAAGGTAAGTTTTGTCACCAACTCAGAGCCGAGACACAGTAAACAGGGAAGCTTATCCAATACAGAGGCTACAGTGGGGAAAAGTCCTCCATGCCACTAGTCAAGTAGTAAGTCAGAGTGATAAACTAAAAGGTAGGAAATGGATGGATGAAGACAATGAATAATGGAGCCAACACTAGCAAGCCAAGGTATGGTGGAATGATCACCTCTATTCTCCCTAAGGAGGGTAAAACCAATGAGTATGAATAGTGAACTTCTAAGTCTGAGTAGGGACAATCTAGTATATATAATAAGATCAACCAAGTCCACATATCTATATGATCACCAGATCATGACACTAATCACCAGATCATGACACTAAGTGCTAAGACATGCTATAAGAATAAGTATAAAAGCAATATAACCATAACACAACGATATACCTGCTGAGTCATATACCTGACTGCTCATCAACCTGTACCATCATCTGTCCTTTGAAACTGTTGCTGTAACTCTGGGCACTACTAACTGCTCTGTACAAATGGTATAATGGCTACATCGGTCATCTCTCTGAGTGTCCTGAGACTCAGTCATGGTATGGGGAATATATACTGCTGTCCAAATTCTGATAGTGATCCAATATAGATGCTCATCTCAGCATCTCAATGTAAGGGAACTGGCTGAATAGTGTACTGGAATCAGAAAAATAATGTATGGTAGCCCGGCTACTATATATGTGATAACAGATGCCATTTCTCCTATCATGATTCATAGGCTGTAACACTGAAAGAGGATCTTCTCTAGGTTCTTCTATGTTGAGTAACTTATTAACTTTCTCCATTTGTGAAGGGATTTTGATTAACTCTAAAATGGGAACAGTTATAGTGGGTTTGGTCAAAGCATTGACTACATCTACATTCAACTCTACATCATTATTGTTTATCTTCTTGCTAGATAAGTCAACCGGTTTATGTTCAAAGGTAAAAATGTTTTGGTCCATGCTTTTCTTTGCTCTTAGGGAGGAACCATATGCAGAAATTTCTTGTGCTTTGTTCTTCCTCGTGTATCCTATGTATTTCTCCTTCCTAAGCTTGTTCTTGGATTCCTCATCCATCAAATTAAGCAAGTCCATTCTAGCAGCCCCAGAAGCATCTATACTTATTTGTTTGATTTGATCCATTTCCTCATTAGTGACTGAATGGATTATTAGTTGGATGTTCTATATGTAGTCAACATCATCTTCCAAGAAATTAATGTTGTCGTGAGAAGAGACACTTGGCTCTTCCTTTCTTTAATCCCCTCGATTAGAACACTCCCATTCATTATGTGGTTCACTACACTTTAGGCAACATGGAATTTCTTCTTGATTTACTAAGTTTGTTGGGGCAAGTGCGCTGGGAATTCTTTGCTCTTGGTTAGGCCTCGGCTTCCATGTTTGATTTCATTTAGGTTGGTTATTGTCTATCTAAGAGGAAAATTTCCTTGTTGTCCCCTTTCTTTCTCTAGATTTGTTACTTTGTTAAACAAGGTTCTTTGTGATTGAATCAATTCAGCTGCTATCTTTTCAAATTTCTGAGTCGCAGCTATGGGATTTAGAGTTGTATCTGCATTATTCATGGTTCTAGGTTTGGTTTCAGCTTTGGATGTGGATGCTCTTGACGAGCTCATGTCAGCTTTGGATGAAATAATGTTACCTTCAATTTTACTAGCCCAATCTTGTGTTGATTCTAAGGTTATCGGGAACTTATCTCTTAATGAAAAGCCAAATTGACCGTGAATGCACTTATGGAGGAGGACATCACTTTGGGGCTTCATCTTATCAGGAATCTTACTCAACAACTTTGTGAACCTATTTTCAAATTCTAAGACAGATTCATTTTCTCTTTTATTTATTACATGGAGTTGATTGAGTATCATACTTCCATCAACCCTAATACCCCATCTTTTTGTGAATACATCCTGAAAAGTTGCCCATGTTTTAATACCACCATTTGGTAGGGTCAAATACCAAGATTTAGCATCTTCTTGCAAGGATTTAACTTAGAGCTTCATGACTACATCTTCATGATCCATTTGGTGATGGCCAATTGATCATAAAAAATTATGATATGTTTATTAGCTGTGAGTACATTGTTTTCTGTAAAATTGGAATCCAATTTCTTTTCTTGGGCATATCATGAGGAAATCCTTCCATTGCAGACATATCTAATGGCTTAAAAGCATCATTTAGCCAAGGTTTGGCAGACATGATTATTGGATTTGTAGATTGACTTGACGTACCAAATAAGGTTCTTGTGTCCCCTAGGATTTTAAGGCTTTTGTTGATTGAAGCTTGTGAATTTTGCTTGATTTTCTTTCTATAAACTCTTTCAGACTTAGTGTATTTAGGAAAGATTTTTGAAGAGGAACTCCTAGTCCAAGGTTTTTGTTATCACACAACTTGTAGTTGCCCCTAGTGGTATCCCATCCGGGATGGCAGAGGAGATGGACAACTAAAGAGGTGACCCAAGAGATGCCATGGTTCCCAATGCAAGGTGGGAGTCACGTCAACCGAGGCACTAACCTAGAAATTAGAGTATGGTTGAAGGTGGTTTGAGAGATGATTATTGTTTCAACCAATGTATGATTTAGGCCACATGATGAGCTAAAAAGACAAGATCTAGTACCATGTATTACACAAATGGGACCCACTTTCTTGGGATATGTGAATGACTCGAATGGGACCCGCAAGGTCGACTTTAAGGGATGAAATTGGTACTAAGGGGCATATAATGAGTAGATCTATGGATCTAAGTTGAAATTAGGAATACCCACTTATGGGATCTAAGGTTTGACACAATTCCCAAGGAGTGCGACTTGCTTAAGGAAGACTAGTGCCTTGTTTGATGGGTTAATGGAGTCAAATGATATGTCAAAGTGTAGATCGGGACACCTAGAAGTCAAATCAAGTGGGCTAATTGGGATAGAGTGGTTGGATTAGATTAGATCTAGGGTTTCATGAAATGACCCAAGTGGACCACAATCCCTTAAAACAAGGAATGCTACCCCCAAGGCAGATCGTCACAAAATGATACTCTAGATATAAGTTTCAAGGTATGCCCGTTCCAAATCCACTGAAATCTCAACTAACCAGGTCCTAGAAGTGGGCAAACTCAGTCACCCAAGGAAGTGCGACCTTGCTCAAGGAGGGCTAAAAGGTGGATAAGGTGTGTCAAAACAAGCCCAATGGCTACCAAATTGTAGATCCAAGTGGTTTATGCAATGATCTATATGGATCTTGAAAATCAAGTCAATCCAAGGGTTAGATCTTACTAGATCTGAGTTTTAAGATGCCAAGTAGTTCAAAAGGGGGTTTTAATCCCTTAAAATGTGGAATGATGCCCACAAGGTAGAAATCACCAAAGTAAGAGTCTAGGGGTAGGTTATCAAATATGTAGATTGCGAATCAAGTGGGCTCTCACCTACCCACATGCTAGATCTAACCAAACAAGCCTCTCCCAAGGAAGTGCGATTTGCCTCAAGAGGGCTATATTGCCTTGAAAAGTGTGTCAATTTTAACCCAATCTCCACCAAACTATAGATCCAACTAGGGGTGGATGCTATAGAGGTGGGTTTTTAATATCTCTTCAAAAGCAAGGCTAGATCTAAGTAGATCTAAGAAAAACCAAAATGAGGGTTTTGATTAATTAGGGTTTTTATGATCTAGAAATTATGGATGATTCAAAGAAGAAGAAGATCATACCTTTGGAGCATACCTGGATGAAGAGATGAATGCTAGTTGAGATGAGGATTACTTTTGCCAAAGATCAAATGGAGAATTTTTGAAGCCCTCTTGCCAAATCAATTTTTCCAAGCCACATATGTGTCCCTCTAACCTGTCAAAACCAAGGAGCAAAGCATCAATCAGTTTAACATGTTGAAGGTAGATACAAGCAAGAAAGAGATAAGCAAAGAATAGTTGGTGCAAAGACAAAACCACTCCCTATTTAACCCAAAACATCCTCCAAGCTTGAAGGGCAAGCCTCCCCACCAATTCGCACTTGTTGAAGAAGTCTTCTCGACCTATAAAAAGATATGGCAAATATGCAAGATAGCTACAATAGATCCTCCAGTGCAATGGACAAAAGCATTTACAATCAAAACAACCAACATCCACTCCAACCCAAGCATGTACTCCAAAAGATAGAAATTTTATTCCAAGAGCCAAGAGCGAAAAATCTCTAGATGATTTTACAATGAGAGGCTCTCTCCTTAAATAGGATGGAGAGAGACCATAATCCTAACCACTTTTTACATGAGTGGCTAAGATTAAAAGATCAAAAGATCGAATCAATGGTTGATATGAGCTCAACAATAAAATACATAGATCAACCATAAAATATAACCATAAGTGGACAAAATCGCCCTAGGAGAGGGGATCCCACCAAATCATGATGACAAAATATAACAATAAGCTTATGGTGGGTCCAAGGGGTAATTTTAGCCACCCTTGGTTAATCCCCATAACACAATAATAATAAAATAGTCATCAAAGTACCAAATCATGCCTCTATGGACAAATCGTGGGCCTTAGGAGGCCTCAGAAATCATCAGAAAATGCCATAAGTGATGGATGTGGGCGTCGATGAAGCTGAAACTGCTGGAGAAGGTACGGAAGACATCCCACTCATCATCACTGATCATCCCATGCCAAAACTTTGCCTCAGTAGCCCAAATCGAATTCCTCTGTAGCCATTTCTACCAATCCAAAACTGCCTCGGGAAGCGTGTACCTGCCCCGAACTGCCTCCTGGAGTGCCTGCGCTGTCAAGGTGAGGGCGCCAGTGTGTCCGAAAGGGGGGTAATATGGTAAAAACAAGTGGCTGGACTACCCCCTCCATCATCAGCGCCCTAGGTGAACCAAATAAAAATCATCTCTGCTCTGACAGGGTCTCCGACAGACCAAAACTGCACTGGGACAGCCTACTGAGGCTAAATCATCACTGTAACTGCCCGGAACTGAAAATAGACTGTCTCATTGGACTCAGAAGGTCCAAAACTATCCAAGATGTGTACTCATACACCATATAGATCTCTGCATGATCATTTAATATATCCAATATACCGGAACAGGTGAAATAATAATAATGTGTAAATGATCAAATAAATGCTGAAAACCATAAATCATCATCATAAACCTGTATCTGATGCATAGAACCATCATGTACATGTACATAGACCATATATCATCTATCTATGCCATCATAAGGTCCAATAATCCCATGCCCTGTGATTGACCTTGGTCAAACTAAGTTTGACCAGGTCAATATTGACCAAATATAACTCAGACTACCATCAGAAGCTGCTACAAAGTGTCAAAGGTTAATGCATGCTCTACAACTCATTCAAATAGCAATTATAACACAAAGTAATCATTACTGGCGATCTAAATCCAAATATATATTGTCATTAATTATTTATATGACTCAGACTAGACTTTCAAGACCATACTCACTTCATAGTTGTGATCAATTTGCTAGTGAAGGGTGAAGGCTAAAATAAATGGCTAGGCTAAAGGGTGACTGACTGACTTAACATTGTGACACTTTGGATATGGGAAAGGGAATACACACCATAGTATATACTGAATGAGCAACAACACAGGGAATGGCGGTGTCTCACAAATGGATAAGTTGTTTAGAGAGTGCTTATTCAACTTAGGCATCATGTCTACATCAAGTTGATCCAGGTTCATTAGGATCATTCAATTTCATTTCATGGCCTTTTTGGCCTACATAACCCTTCGGATCTCAGGTGTGCTGATAAGCACAACTAGTTGCAGCTTGCATCCAGAGCATGTTTTCATACATATATAAGGTCAGCAATTGTTTAGATATAGCTTTTAAGAACTATTGCTTTTTGTACCTTTTTTATACTCTTCGAGGAGTATTTTTAGCAGTTCATCACTCTTGCCCTTTTTTAGTTTCCATGGGCGAATTTATAAGTTTCCATAAGTAGTACATGAGCTTTCAGTTTTAGCCAACAACATCTCAAGTGACTAGGGGGAGTTCGAGCCAATGCCAAACATCGGGACAACCGACCATAATGATTTAGGCCTACAATCCAACTCACCAAAGGTAAGTTTTGTCACCAACTCAGAGCCGAGACACAATAAACAGGGAAGCTCATCCAATACAGAGGCTACAATGGGGAAAGATCCTCCATGCCACTAGTCAAGTGGTAAGTCAAGGTGATAAACTAAAAGGTAGGCAATGGATGGATGAAGACAATGAATAATGGAGCCAACACTAGCAAGCCAAGGTATGGTGGAATGATCACCTCTATTCTCCCTAGGGAGGGTAAAACCGATGAGTATGAAGAGTGAAATTCTAAGTCTGAGTAAGGACAGTAGAATATATATAGTAAGATCAACCAGGTCCACATATCTATATGATCGCCAGATCATGACACAAAGTGCTAAGACATGCCATAAGAATGAATATAAAAGCAATGTAACCACAACACCATGATATACCTGCTGAGTCATATACCTGAATGCTCATCCTCTGAACCACCATCTATCCTCTGAAACTGCTATTGTGACTCTGGGCAACTACTCACTGCTTTGCATAAATGGTATAATGGCTACATCGGTCATCTCTCTGAGCGTCCTGAGACTCAGTCATGGCATGGGGAATACATACGCTGTCCAAAATCTGATAGTGATCCATAGATAGATGCTCATCACATCATCTCAATGTAAAAGAACTGGCTGAAAAGTGCTCTGGAATCCGAAAAATAATATTTGGTAGCCCGGCTACTATATATGTGATAACAATTTCCTCCCTAAATTTTCTTGCAGAGTTGCTAGATGGGTCGACTAAATTGACTCAATCAAAATTTGGAGCCTAATCTTCTAGTTCCAGGGAAAGGACCTTGTTCCCCAGCAATAACACCAAAATGTTGTCACAAAAACTAGCACACTAAATGCAAAGTCTCAAAAGGTTCTAGCTAAGTGGAACTATGGAAGCAATGTTATTGTCACCATAGCAAATACTTTCCTTCTCTTTAGAGACTTCGATAGAATCAAATCACTATGGGGATTCCCTAAAAGCCACAAGTGTCAAGACGTCGATGATAAGGCAAATTGACTTAGGTTGCAAAATTAATTATAGATGGATTATGGTTGTCAATTAGAAAGATTATTAGAAATTGAAAACTAAATGAGTGTTGAAAGAAATAGTTAAGATTCCAGAAATCAGAAAGAACAACAATGCTAACTCATAATTTAATTAAAACATCAAAGAAATAAGGTTATGCAACCAATGAACTTTTGTGAAAAATGATTTGCTAATGATAACAACTTGTTGCAAAAGAACTAGATTAAAATAAATTAAGTGAGTCTTATTAAATCATTGTAGATCTAGATGACATTGTTGTTGTAGCATATAATGAGTAGAATTTAATAACCAACAATGAAAATAAAGCTTTAAATCATAAAGAAGATTGTGAGATTGCTAAGTGAACCAATTTAAAGCTTAAAGGAAAATTGTAAATCCATTCTAAAACTTAATCTCATTAAAATATAACTTAAGAAACCATATAATCTTGTTCTATTGTTGGTTTTGCCAATAGAACAAAGTCATTCATTCATTCCACAAATAAACCAACAATTTAGAGTTGTTATTAACCAAAAGATATATTTGCAAGTGAGATTGTGTTGTTAAAACAACATAAATTTTCCAGCCACCTAAATGAGTGAAATTATGTCCAAACAAGCTAGAAAATAGCAACAATGTGTTTGGAGTGCAAATAATTAGGATCAACTTAGTTACTTGTAGAAACAATCAAAACAAGGAAAAATGTTAGAATTAGATGAAAGTTAACCGAAAATTCTAGATCTATAGTACGCAAGCGATTAAGTGTAAATGATGTATTCATACCATAAAACATTGTAGGAATAAATCAAATCTAAATCATACTTACCAGACTCGGAATCGGCAATAAATCGGCGAGGCAAAAGAGCGAAGAGTTTGAATCGGATCGGGAAAAAATCGTGAAACAATCGGCAAATACAAAAAATTAAATATATACACATATTTTGAATTAAAGAAAAAAATTCATATATACTAAAAATAGCCATGTCCATATACATCAAGATATTAATAGATGTTCAAAAAATATCAATAGATGCCCAAATGGAAAAATATATCAATTCTATTCCAATTCAAATTTGACCTAGACCATTAGATTAGTTAATTTTAATATTATTAAAATGTAAATTATATTTTATTATATATTCAGATATCACATATAATTAGGTATTATAAAAAAATTAAATTTAATATATTTTACATATAATAAAAATAATTAATATTTAATAAATAACATTTAATAAATAATATAATTTCATTTATAACATAAAACAAATCCCCACTATAACATTAAAAATTTAACACATATAAATTAAGTCTTCACCAGCAATGATCGGAAAATAACATATGTATATAAATTACATATTTGATCGATAATTAACATATGGACGGGGTCGAGGGTGCTGGGAATGAGAGAGGCAGCACTGAAATAGTGCCCGCGTGCCTCGACAACGGAAAAAACGACGCTCAGTGCCCATGTGCCCCGACAAGGAAAAAAACGATGCAGGAAATTCCAGGGCAAAAAACCCGCACGGAAATGGGTCGCGAATCCATCGGAAAAGGGCAAATTACGAGTTGACAGGTGGTCACTTGTGTGCCCGATTTCCGATCCGATTTCCGGGTTGAATCTGCTCGGATAGCCTCCGATCCAAGTCAAACTCGGAAAAATCGCGTTTTTTTCCCGATTCCTATTACTTTGATCTAAATTAACACATAAAACTGTTAAAAGTGCTGAAAAATAATGTAAATTGTACAATGAACAACTCAAACCAAATTGCCCGCACGGGTGTGGCTCATTGGTGTTTCGCTTGATATGAAGTCACATGTTGTAAAGAGAGGTCACGAGTTCAAATCACACCTGGCTTTACCCATGTCCCATGCTTGTGGGGTGTGTAGGGCACCTAGGGTTATAGTGGTAGCGGGGATTGATCCCTGCACCCCATGTCAAGCAAGTACCAGCCCAATCTCCAGTTGCCGATTCCCCTAGTAAAAAAAAAAAACTCATAAACCAAATTATAATTTAACCCAACTTAAATGTTAAATGAAATAAGTTCAAAGGGGTTAAATAGAAGCAAAATCTAGAAATGATTTCACCTTAGATATTTTTGTTAAGCAAAGTGTGCCATAAGCTGACCTAAAGATGAGTTTATGATGCAAAAATCAGCATATATGGTACAACAAAGAAAGAAGTAGACTGCAACCCCTTTGAAGAGGATTAAATGAATTAATTTCTTAAACTTTGTTTGAATTTTTTATGCTTAAGGCAAAGATTAATTTCCAAATCGAAAGAACTTAAAAAAATCAATTAAAATGTTTTATAATGGCTAAAAGAAGGAATAATATCACTTGACTAGTGCCTAGTTGATTAAAGAGAGGGAAATGGGGTCATAGAGGAAGCATGTTAAGTTTTGGTGATCAAATAGTAGGAGAGGATATACGAGCTCAAACCCTTGTCCTAGTCTTTGATAGCCAAATATGATTTTTTTCTTTTAGGTGTTCCTTGGACGTGCCTAGTTGCCTCCTACCTACCAAGCAAGAGTTGAACAAAATCACTATAGAATCAGAGATGACATTTAAAGATAGTTTGTGCAGGTTACTTGGATCAACCCTCAAGGGGGGTTACGTCTCAAGATGACCTTCTACGCTACGCACTTCTTGGATCTTACTAAGAGATAGTCTCATTGTTCAACCCCCTTACACATTCCACCATTGGGCACATGCTCTTCGTATTCCTTCAGGCAAGTTCAGAGTGGGCTCTCATCGTCTCCGGGTAGAGACATATCATCAATTCGACTAGTCAGACAATATCTACTAGGTATGTCACCTTTGAGAGGTTGACACTGAGGAGCACTTCATCTTTCAATATCCTCCTTACTACGAGATTCGCGGACAATTTCATTGTCTTTTCAGGGACCTTCTTCCCATAGAGCTTCAAACTTTGACTAGATTCTTCAAATACCCCAATTAGAGATGTATGGCCTTATACTTGCAGGAGGCCCTTCGGCTTTGGTCTATCACCCTCCAACGACATTCTCAATCGGGACCAGTCTCCACTCAGAGTATCACTTCCTTCTTTTCAGTGCTTCGTTCCTCTAGGGGAACCAAGAGCCAAACATATGGTGGCATTGGACTTGACCACTCAGTTAGGATATGGCATTCCACCTCCACCCCCTCCCAACACTAGTGGCGGGGACAGTCTCGGCCCCATCTCTACAGTCGAACGAATTCAACCAGGATGCAGCAACAGGCTCCCTCCTCTAGGCAACGACGTACTACGTATTGCAGGTCCTCTTCTAGTTCTTCCTCCAAACAGAGTACTCTTTTGAGCTTCCTACAATCGGCTTCAAATGGCAAGAGAGATACTCCCAATGCTTCTAGCGTTTCCAGTGCCCCATGACAGTGACAGTTTCGCCATTTTTGCATCACAACTCTCGGATCCACTCCCTTTATAGATTTTCCTTTCTTGCATCAACTCTCTTCATATCTCTCTTTGTATATTTTTCTCTGACAACGGCTCTCCATTTATGGAGTTAGTGATAGGTTTGAGTTTTGCTTTTAGCTTTTTATAGAAGCTACTTTTTGCCTCCCACTTTGTATTGTTATCATGGTACCACACAATCCCATTGACCTACTTTTGTGGTCATTTATTGGACATTAATTAAATTATCTTATCTTACCTTATCCAAGGGAGGATTCAAGAGCTTAAATCCTCTATGAAAACACACATGTAAAGTTTACCGATCCTACTACAAGTAAGATATATCAAGAGCTAAATATAATGCTAGCTAGTAAATAAACATTAGCAAAACCTTGAATTAAAAAGGTAAAGAGTTTGCCCCAATCTTCTCATGCAAATATTCACTGTTTGTAGAAGAACTTCACAGTTAGCATCAAGCACTTATAGCTCCAACTTACTTCTCCAATATTCACCGAAAACTTGGTTATTTATCCACCATTTCACTCAAAAAACTCCTAATAAACACTGTTTCCCATCTTTAAACACAAAAGCCTTAGAAAACTTTTTCAGTAGGGTCTACCCCCTTGGCTTCGGTTAGGAGTTTGCTTAAACGGAGGAGTCAGGATCAGGTGACAGCACCTGACTCGAGACTTGCCCCCAAGGTCACACCAAGCAGTTTCAAAATATTTTTGCTGCACTGCCCCCCAGGTGTGCATTTCGGTGGCAACAAGCCTCATCTGGCTTGGCAGGTTGGAGATGGCACTATGGTAAAGCTGAGGGTTGATGATATTATGGGATGTGGATTGAATATTATTCTGTCAGATGATTTGATTGTGGAATTACAGCACCGTGATCTTACTTCCTTAAGTCATGTATTGGATAAGACACCACTTCCATATGGCATCAGGGCTGACTCAGCCCCAAACAACTGGGACTTGTCATGGAAAAGGCGGCCCAAAAGTCAGCATTTGTTGATGAACTACGAATGGTACATGTCACATTGAAAGATGAACCAGATACAGTTATTTGGAACCAGAACAAGGTTGGGGGCCATTATACTGCAAAACTCGGGTATGAAGTGTTGATGACGGTGGTTGATCAGGAGGAGCAGTGGTGGTGGTCTGTGTTCTTGAAGCTGAAAGCCCCAAAAAAAACTGTCCTTTTTATGTGGCTAATATTGACGAACAGAATAACAACCTGGGACTATCTTCATAAAAAAAGAAAAATGTGGTCCAAGCATTTGTTATCTTTGCTGGAATGCAGGTGAAAGTGTGGAATACTTGTTTCTTGAATTCCCCTTCACAACCCAGGTTTGGAAGGATTTGAGCCACTGTTTGGCACAATGTCTCATTGGAGGAATGCCTGAGCATGTAGTTCCAACGATGAGAACTCAAAGCTTATAGGGCTGTCCCTTTTCTGGTATGTTGGGGTATCTACATGGCCCGCAATGCAAAACTTTTCAAGGACTGTCTGTATTGAACCTTCCTGGATACCTCTGGCGTTATCTCTCTGGCTAAGTACTATAAATCTCAGGGTGGTGTGCTTAAGGAACGTGTGGTTGGTGATTTGGTTATTGATAGAAGTTTTATGTGGGCTTTTTCTGACGGAGTGTGTCATGGGTAGAAAAAATACTGGTGGTATCGGCAGGGTACTAAATTTCAATGATCATCATGATATTTCTTTCTCTGGTCATGTTGGACAAAGCACTAACAACAGAGCTGAACTGCTGGCTCTTGGTGCTCTGATGAGACTGGCACTTAACCGGAATGTATCATGACTTCAAATTTTTGGTGATTCTTCACTGGTGATTAATTGGATGGTAGACAAGCAGAGGGTTATGGATATCAACCTTCAAGCACTTGTTCAGGAATTAAAGGATACTGCTCATGGGAGCACAATACTTTGGCTGACCAGTTATCAAAAGAAGGAATTACCAAGCCACCGGGGTTCCTTTTCCTTAAAGAAGCAGAGGCGGGACATGAACAGGTCTCCACTAGGGATCTCATTTAATATTTCTGAGGAAAAATTACTGATCTGGTATTCTTTTGTTTTGAGGGTTATGACTCTTTGGGATATGATTATGGGGTGAGTATTAAAATGCTAAATCACTCTCTGTGTCACTATATGTGCTTTTTTAAAGATATAACTGGTTTCTGGTATTATATAGATTTTACTGTTAAATGACTCGGTGCAGTAGTAGGAGCTTCCAACTCATGGATATCCGTATGTTACATTTTGAGGTTTTTGTTGCTGGGCTGGTGAGCCGTTTTACTAGTCTTTTTTATCAGACTATCAAGATGATATGTATAGTGCACTCAAGCACCTGAAGAATATGTTTTTCATTCTCTCATTGAAAAAGAAATATGGTTTTTCCGGGGAAAAAAACGAGGAATTTGGGACACCGCAACCAGACTATGTCAAATACCAAAACCCTCCCCTAAAGAAGGATTAGTTTCTTTTATAAATTTTATTTTTAAAAAGTACTTATTTGTTTAATATGACCAAACATTAATTTTGGATAGAGAACAATACACGTGGAAGAAGAACTTCCCAAGTTCAAGCCACAAAATTTGATCTTAATTGTTGTTTCCATTGAGTAGTCAAAGGGTTAACAATGGTTAACCATAATAAGAACATGTGTATCCAGACAAGGAAAAAAAGAAGAAAAAGAAAAGGCGTGTTTTATTCAATATGAATCTTTTACAACTACAATACCCTCAAAAGTTAACAAAATAAATATTAGTAGGTAATGTCAATGATGATAACCATACTTACACTTTGGTCCCATGCTTTACCAGTCTGTTCATTCGCAAACAATCTCATGTTCAACACCTTCCTACAACTGTTGCATCAAAGCCACAACAACAACAAAAACAAATTAGCTTCGTTAGAAATTAACCAAATATCTAGGACTAGGAGGTTATTAAGGGTCATGTCCAAATAATTGAGATAGTAATATACAGTTCCCTCGAGTGCTCTTCCAAAGAGTTCTCAATGTTTTATGCTACAAGATAAACGAAACTCAAGGCTTTTGGAGGAAAAATGGAAGCAAAGCCATGTGATGAACAACATTAATTTTTCCAACCAAATTCCTGGTATATTATGTTGGTAATTGGTAGAAGAATTAGAATTTTTTCTTATAGATAGGAAAACAAAATAAACGAAACACACTATAGAATACAGAAATCTAGAGGGCAAGTGTAAGTAAGAACTTTATGATTAAAGATTAACTGAAAAATCCATTCGGACATATGATTATAAACTTATATGCAACTATAAATTGCAACTGGCTTTAAGATAGATATTGGTTTAAGTCCTCTACTTTGAAGTAAGAATATAAACTTTATGGGTTGAGTTATTCAACAAGTTTGGTATCTCAAACTAGCGATGTCCAATGGTGAAAATGCCTGAGAATGCTTTGTGCTTAAAGATTAGTACAATTTCAACCTTGATTGTAGTTAGTAATTAGGGGTGTCTACATCAGGAAGAAAAATTCTTGAAAACATACCCCTTTTGTTATGGATACAATTCTGCAATGCTGGAGTATTATGGACTATATGGCACATAATAAGTAAATTTTCCCACTCTAATCTCCATATCCATTGTGTATAGCTCAGTTCAAACTTCAAACATCAAAAATAAAGATAATCAACCCAAAACAAACACCATAAACAAACATTATGCTATCTAAATGCAAACGGTTGCCAAAATTCATTAAGGAGTCCAACCCAAAGCAATATAACACAAAGTGAGTCAACATATGAAAGAAGCTAGCTCTATTTCACATCTAAGTAGTTTTGCATATAAAACACTGTCATATATCTTTCCTGTTACTGTAATCTTTGTGAGTTCCCTTCTAAGGAAACACTTCAACTTGCAATTATTGAGATCGGAATAGCTGCATCCAACTTAGTGTTAGCTCTTGGGGTTACTCCAAAAGTGTTTTTGGCCTTGCTAGGAGAGCACTATATCTTCTAGCCCCTTGGCAATGCTTTATGGACGTGTGCAAGGTTTAGTTTGGGTGGATGCTTGACCTTGGTTAGAGTGTTGGGCTGGTGCCCTTACCTAGGAGGTTGTTACTGTTATCACACCATAGTAGCAGGGCTACTATTCTTGTACAACAGATATCTGCACATTCCAGAGCTTCCATTATTCCAGAGCATGGCCATATATTTTGGATCACTCATGATCAGCAGTATATTATTCGGATTTATGTATGACCTTGTGTCAAGGCTGAGCCTTGAGAGTTCAGATTTGATGACTGATGTGACCCTTTATCCCATACAGTTTCAGTTCAGTGCTTAGAGATGTATTTCAGCAGTGTTTCAGATGATGCATGATGATTATTATTATGATGATGTTGTATGATCTATGAATATGTTCTCACTGACTGTGGATTATTATCTTGTTGATTTAGTCATGATCACAGCATGTGCTTGGTATATTATTCCTGATGTGGCAAACTATTTAAAATGAACTGTAAATCATAAAATGGACAATTGCTTGCACATTTAGGTCATTTAACAAAACCCACTGGTTTTTCACCTTACATAGATATGGTCTTTCCCGACACCAGTTGTCTGCTAGTGCAGGCTCCATATTCACTTGACTCCATCCATACATGACCTTCTTATTTGACTTTAGACCTTGATCTGTCTCATTTGACTTTCTGATACCGAGGACTTCCCCATTTTTCTACCTCTGTGTTTGGACCGCATCCCTGTATATTCAGTGTCTCGGCTCTAAGTTGGTGACAAAACTTGCCTTTGGTGAGTTGGATTGTAGGCCTAAATCATTCTGGTCGGTTGTCTCGATGTTTAGCATTGGCTCGAACTCCCCCTAGTCACTTGAGATGTTGTTGGCTAAAACTGAAAGCTCATGTACTACTTATGGAAACTTATAAATTCGCCCATGGAAACTAAAAAAGGGCAAGAGCGATGAACTGCTAAAAATACTCCTCGAAGAGTATAAAAAAGGTCCAAAAAGCAATAGTTCTTAAAAGCTATATCTAAACAATTGCTGACCTTATATATGTATGAAAACATGCCCTAGATGCAAGCTGCAACTAGCTGTGCTTATCAGCACACCTGAGATCCGAAGGGTTATGTAGGCCAAAAAGGCCATGAAATGAAATTGAATGATCTTAATGAACCTGGATCAACTTGATGTAGACATGATGCCTAAGTTGAATAAGCACTCTCTAAACAACTTATCCATTTGTGAGACACCGCCATTCCCTGTGTTGTTGCTCATTCAGTATATACTATGGTGTGTATTCCCTTTCCCATATCCAAAGTGTCACAATGTTAAGTCAGTCAGTCACCCTTTAGCCTAGCCATTTTATTTTAGCCTTCACACTTCACTAGCAAATTGATCACAACTATGAAGTGAGTATGGTCCTGAAAGTCTAGTCTGAGTCATATAAATAATTAATGACACTATATATTTGGATTTAGATCGTCAGTAATGATTACTTTGTGTTATAATTGCTATTTGAATGATTTGTAGAGCATGCATTAACCTTTGGCACTTTGCAGTAGCTTCTGATGGTAGTCTGAGTTATATTTGGTCAATATTGACCTGGTCAAACTTAGTTTGACCAAGGTAAATCACAGGACATGAGATTATTGGACCTTATGATGGCACACATAGATGATATATGGTCTATGTACATGTACATGATAGTTCTATGCATCAGATAAAGGTTTATGATGATGATTTATGGTTTTCAGCATTATTTGATCATTTACAGATTATTATTATTTCACCTATTCCGGTATATTGGATATATTATATGATCATGTAGAGATCTATATGATGTATGAGTACCCATCTTGGATAGTTTTGGACCTTCTGAGTCCAATGAGACAGTCTATTTTCAGTTCCAGGCAGTTACAGTGATGATTTAGCCTCAGTAGGTTGTCCCAGTGCAGTTTTGGTCTGTCGGAGACCCTGTCAAAGCAGAGATGATTTTTATTTGGTTCACCTAGGGCGCTGATGATGGAGGGGGTGGTCCAGCCACTTGTTTTTACCATATTACCCCCCTTCCGGACACACTGGTGCCCTCACCTTGACAGCGCAGGCACTCCAGGAGGCAGTTTGGGGCAAGTACACGCTTCTCGAGGCAGTTTTGGATTGGTAGAAATGGCTACAGAGGAATTCGATTAGGGCTATTGAGGCAAAGTTTTGGCATGGGATGAACAGTGATGATGAGTGGGATGTCTTCCGCACCTTCTCCAGTAGTTTCAACTTCATCGGGACCCACATCCATCACTTATGGCATTTTCTGATAATTTCTGAGGCCTCCTAAGGCCCACGATTTGTCCATAGAGGAATGATTTGGTATTTTGATGACCATTTTATTATTATTGTGCTATGGGGATTGACCAAGGGTGGCTAAAATTACCCCTTGGACCCACCATAAGCTTATTGTTATATCTTGTCATCATGATTTGGTGGGATCCCCTCTCCTAGGGCGATTTTGTCCACTTATGGTTATATTTTATGGTTGATCCATGTATTTTATTGTTGAGCTCATCTCAAGCATTTGATCTTTTAATCTTAGCCACTTATGTAAAAAGTGGTTAGGATTATGGTCTCTCTCCATCCTATTTAAGGAGAGAGCCTCTCATTGTAAAATCATCTAGAGATTTTTGGCTCTTGGCTCTTGGAATAAAATTTCTATCTTTTGGAGTACATGCTTGGGTTGGAGTGGATGTAGGTTGTTTTGATTGTAAATGATTTTGTCCATTGCACTGGAGGATCGATTGTAGCTATCTTGCATATTTGCCATATCTTTTTACAGGTGGAGAAGACTTCTTCAACAAGTGCGAATTGGTGGGGAGGCCTGCCCTTCAAGCTTGGAGGAGGACGTTTTGGGTTAAATAGGGAGTGGTTTTGTCTTTGCACCAACTATTCTTTGCTTATCTCTTTCTTGCTTGTATCTACCTTCAACATGTTAAACTGATTGATGCTTTGCTCCTTGGTTTTGACAGGTTAGAGGGACACATATGTGGCTTGGAAAAATCGATTTGGCAAGAGGGATTCAAAAATTCTCCATTTGATTTTTGGCAAAAGTAATCATCTCAACTAGCATTCATCTCTTCATCCAGGTATGCTCCAAAGGTATGATCTTCTTCTTCTTTGAATCCTCCATAATTTCTAGATCATAAAAACCCTAATTAATCAAAACCCTCATTTTGATTTTTCTTAGATCTACTTAGATCTAGCCTTGCTTTTGAAGAGATATTAAAAACCCACCTCTATAGCATCCACCCCTAGTTGGATCTATAGTTTGGTGGAGATTGGGTTAAAATTGACACACTTTTCAAGGCAATATAGCCCTCTTGAGGCAAGTCGCACTTCCTTGGGAGAGGCTTGTTTGGTTAGATCTAGCATGTAGGTAGGTGAGATCCCACTTGATTCGCAATCTACATATTTGATAACCTACCCCTAGACTCTTACTTTGGTGATTTCTACCTTGTGGGCATCATTCCACATTTTAAGGGATTAAAACCCCCTTTTGAACTACTTGGTATCTTAAAACTCAGATCTAGTAAGATCTAACCCTTGGATTGACTTGATTTTCAAGATCCATATAAATCATTGCATAAACCACTTGGATCTACAATTTGGTGGCCATTGGGCTTGTTTTGACACACCTTATCCACCTTTTAGCCCTCCTTGAGCAAGGTCGCACTTCCTTGGGTGACTGAGTTTGCCCATTTCTAGGACCTGGGTAGTTGAGATTTCAGTGGATTTGGAACGGGCATAACTTGAAACCTATATCTAGACTATCATTTTGTGACGATCTGCCTTGGGGGTAGCATTCCTTGTTTTAAGGGATTGTGGTCCACTTGCGTCATTTCATGAAACCCTAGATCTAATCTAATCCAACCACTCTATCCCAATTAGCCCACTTGATTTGCCTTCTAGGTGTCCCGATCTACACTTTGACATATCATTTGACTCCATTAACCCATCCAACAAGGCACTAGTCTTCCTTAAGCAAGTCGCACTCCTTGGGAATTGTGTCAAACCTTAGATCCCATAAGTGGGTATTCCTAATTTCAACTTAGATCCATAGATCTACTCATTATATGCCCCTTAGAACCAATTTCATCCCTTAAAGTACACCTTGTGGGTCCCATTCGAGTCATTCACATATCTCAAGAAAGTGGGTCCCATTTGTGTAACAAATGGTACTAGATCTTGTCTTTTTAGCTCATCATGTGGCCTAAATCATACATTGGTTGAAACAATAATCATCTCTCAAACCACCTTCAACCATACTCTAATTTCTAGGTCCACTTTGCCTTGCATTGGTTTCCATAACTTACCATTTACTCATCCCTAGGAACCTTTGTTTGGGTCCTGTTATCACATATATAGTAGCCGAGCTACCATACATTATTTTTCTGATGCCAGTACACTATTCAGCCAATTCCCTTACATTTGAGATGCTGAGATGAACATCTATATTGGATCACTATCATATTTTGGACAACAGTTGTATTCCCCATGCCATGACTAAGTCTCAGGACACTCAGAGAGATGACCAATGTAGCCATTATACCATTTGTACAGAGCAGTCAGGAGTGCCCAAAGTTGCAGTAGCAGTTTCAAAGGACAGATGATGGTACAGGTGATGAGTATTCAGGTATATGACTCAGCATGTATATCATTGTATTATGGTTATATTGCTTTTCTACTTATTCTTAGCATGTCTTAGCACCTAGTGTCATGATCTGGTGATCATATAGATATCTGGACCTGGTTGAACTTATTATATATATTATATTGCCCCTACTCAGACTTAAAAGTTCACTATTTATACTCATTGGTTTTACCCTCCTTAGGGAGAATAGAGGTGATCATTCCACCATACCTTGGCTTGCTAGTGTTGGCTCCATTATTCATTGTCTTTATCCATCCATTGCCTACCTTTTAGTTTATCACCCTGACTTGCTACTTGACTAGTGACATGGAGGATCTTTTCCCCATTGTAGCCTCTGTATTGGATGAGCTTCCCTGTTTATTGTGTCTCGGCTCTGAGTTGGTGACAAAACTTACTTATGGTGAGTTGGAGTTCCTTGTGAATTCCTCCTAGTCACTAAAGTTGTGTTGGCTAAACCTGAAACTTTTAGTGCTGCCATGAATACAAAGTCTGGAAAAAATGAAATGTTATATCTTGTATGAAAAGCCCATTCATGCAATGTGTTTCTAAACACACATGAATGAAAGGTATGCCAAATGAAAATGTCCATGAAAATAGAATGTTATATCTTTTGGAAATGTAAATACCTAGGTAAACAAGCTGTCTGTGACACACCTAGAAGTGCTCAGGTAAACAAGTGCCTTAAAAACACACCTGCAGCAGAAAGCCTAAAATAAATGTAAATCTATGCAATGTGTTTATAAACACACATAGATAAAGGATATGGAAACTTCAGGTCCAAAAAGCGATGGAACTTAAATGCTATATCTAAATTATTGATGGCCTCATTTGTATTATGGATTGTGCGCATCTGTTAAAGGTGAATAAACCCTCTTTGAACAACTCATCCATTTGTGAGACACCGCCATTCCCTGTGTAGTTGTTCATTCAGTATATACTATGGTGTGTATTCCCTTTCCGTTTGCCAGAGTGTCACAATGTTAAGTCAGTCAAGTCATCCCTTAGCCTAGCAAGTTATTTTAGCCTTCACCCTTCACTAGCAAATTAATCACAGCTATGAAGTGAGTATGATCTTGAAAGTCTAGTCTGAGTAATAATAATAATTAATGACATTATATATTTGGATTTAGATCGCCAATAATGATTACTTTGTGTTATAATTGTTATTTGAATGAGTTTAGAGCATGCATTAACCTTTGACACTTTGCAACAGCTTCTGATGATGGTCTGAGTTATATTTGGTCATGTTGACTTGGTCAAACCTAGTTTGACCAAGGTCAACCATAGGGCATGAGATGGTTGGACCTTGTGATGATATGGTTTGATGATATATGGTCTATATACATGTACATGATAATTCTATGCAGCAGCTACAGGGTTATGATGATGATTCATGGTTTACAGCATTATTTGATCATTTACAGATTATTATTATTTCACCTGTTCCGGTATATTGGATATATTTTATGATCATGCAGAGACTCATATAGTGTATGAGTACACATCTTGGATGGATTTGGACCTTCTGAGTCCAATGAGACGGTTTGTTTTCAGTTCCGGGCACTTACAATGATGATTGAGCCTCCGTAGGCTATCCCAGTGCAGTTTCGGTCTGTCGGAGACACTGTTAAAGCAAATGTGATTTTTATCCGATTGACCTAGGGCACTGTGCTTGGAGGGGGTGGTCCAGCCACTTGTTTTTACCATATTACCCCCCTCCCGGACACACTGGTGCCCTCACCTTGACAGCGCAGGCAATCTAGGAGGCAGTTTGGGGTAGTTTCACGCTTCTCGAGGCGTTTCAGGATTGGTAGAAATGGCTATTGAGGAATTCGATTTGGGCTACTGAGGCAATGTCTTGGCATGGGATGATCAGTGATGATGGATTAATGTCATCCACACCTCCTCCAGCAGTTTTAGCTTCATCGGGGCCCGCTTCCATCACTTATGGCACTTTCTGATGATTTCTGAGTTGTTTTGAGCCTACGTTTTGACCATAGAGGCACGATTTGGTATATTGATGACTATTTTATTATTATTGTGCTATGGGGATTGACCAAGGGTGGCTAAAATTACCCCTTGGACCCACCATAAGCTTCTTATTATATTTTGTCATCATGATTTGGTGGGATTCCCCTCTTCTAGGGCGATTTTGTCCACTTATGTTATATTTTATGAGTGATCCATGTATTTTATTGTTGAGCTCATCTCAACCATTGATTAGACATTTGTATCTTTTAATCTTAGCCACTCATTCAAAAAGTGGTTAGGATTTTGATGCCTCTCCTTCCTATTTAAAGGAGAGAGCTTCTCATTGTAAGGGGACTTGTGGCTCTGGATTATTGGAATAGAAAATTATTGCATCTATCTCCAGTGTTGTGGTGAATGTTTTTGGTGTTCGTTCATTGGTTCTTCCTTTGCACTGAGTTAGTGGAGATCTTGTTTGCCGTATCTTTTGTACCAAGTTTTTTGCATCTACAGGTGGAGGCCGATTTGCTTTGAGGAAGTATTGGTAGGGGAAGACTCTCCCTACTTCTTCTTTGGATCTCTTCGTTGGTAACAGGGAGTATTACTGTACCAGGACCTTCTATTTCATGTTATCGTTGCATTTTACTTGTATTTCCTCCATACTTTATCTCTCTGATTGAAATCGATTTCCTTGGATTGACAGGTAGAGGAGGGCGCACTTGTGGGCTAGGGCATCAATTCGGCAAGCAAAATCAACAATCTCTCATTTGATCTCTGCGAAAATCTTCCTCAACATCAAGGCATCTCATTCACATCACTCAGGTATGATCTCAAGGTAATTTCTTTCCATGATCTATCCACTTGTCTAAAATATTTCAAACCCTAATTAATCAAAACCCCCATTTTACATTTTCTCAGATCTACTAAGATCTAGTGGCTTCTTGGGTAGGAAATTTAAAACTCACCTCTATAATATCCACGGCATCCCGGATCTATAGTTTGGTGAGGATTGGCCTCCATTTGACCCTCTTCCCAAGGCACTTAGCCTCTCCAAACAAGGGCGCACTTCTTGGTTTGGGTGAGTTAACCTAGATCTAGTACGTGGGTAGTTGACATTCCACTTGATTCGTAATCTACACATCCAATAACCTACCCCCAAATTGTCACTTTTCTGATTTCTACCTTGTGGGCCCTATTCCACATTTTAAGGGATTTAATCGCATTTTTGGACCACTTGGTATCTTAAAACTCAAATCTAGTAAGATCTAGCCATAGGATTGCCTTGAAATTGTAGATCCATACTCTCACTTGATCAACCTACTTGGATCTAAATTTTGGATGCCATTGGACTTGTCTTGATCCATTTATCCCACTTTTAGGCCTCCTTGGGTAAAGTCGCACCACCTCGGAGAAATGAGTTGGTCCACTTCTAGGACGTGGGTACTTGAGTTTTTAGTGGATTTGGAACGAACCTAATTCAAAACCTAGGTCTAGTTGGTCACTTCATCAAATCTTGTCTTGGGGATAGCATTCCTTGTTTTAAGGGATTGTGGTCCACTTAGGTCAAACCTTGAATCTCTAGATCTAGACCTATTCATCCATCAAACCTTTAATTGCCCACTTGTCTCATGCCATAGGGATCATAAACCATAAGTTAATCTTTTGACTCCATTATCCCAATTCCCAAGGCACTGATCTCTCTCCAAGTAAATTCGACTTTCCTAGATTGTTGGATTAACTTGTGGTTTGATCCTTGTGTGGTGGACTAAACCCTTTGATGTCATCATATATCATGATCAAGCTTGTCACTTGTACTAGTTAGCCCCAATTCAACCCCTAAACTACCCTGCATTGGACACGGTTCCCAAGGCAATGGATTTTCTCACATTGAACTAGTACTTCAATCCTGGATCCCATTTCAAATATTAGAAGTCACTCTCACATCAACAATGAACCAAAGCCATACTCATTGAACCCCTCACTTATCTTGTGACTTCATCCTAAGGTCTAGGATAAACCATACACCTTACTTCACTTAGAATTAACTTGATTTGGTGTCTTGGTTTTGATCTCTCCTGTCGAGAGTAGATCGGGTCTCCCCCTTTGTTGTCTGGGCTAGATAGCATAAAGTGAAGGTTGCCTCGACCGGCGTGACAACCATCTATTGGAGGTCGAGGTGATCGTGGTTGCACCTTTTGAGTTGCCCTTCCCTATTGCCATCCATGAGTGGATACATCCATAGGGGTAACTACAGTTTAGGTGATAACATTTTGGCGCCGTTGCCGGGGAAGGCAGTAGCTTACCCTGGTTCGACATACATTTCCTAAAGCCCTCCCGTTCTCTTTGCGAACATTTTGGCGCTGTTATCGGGGAGGCAATAGCTTACTTTGGTTTGACATATATTTCCTAGAGCCCTACTCCCGTTCTTCCTGCCTAACATTTGGTATTGAAAGGCATAGGGCTTACCTTGGACAAACTACTAGTCATTATTCACTCTCTCCTGCATATACAACAACACATATCTTGGTAGAAGAGTTTAAATCTACCTGGCGACTCCCAACCGTGACTCCTCTGAGGAGCGAGCTCATTTACATCCCTATAACACGAGAAATAAAGCAAACTTGGATCAAGTTGAAGGAACCCCAATTACTTATCGTAAAAGAGATCCTAAAGCACAGTCATCTAACTTCTTTTCGAAATTGGTTAATGATTCTCCAAACCAAGCTTCAGGATCCCCTTTGTCTAATCTGGTTCCTCCCTCATCCCCTAATTCAAACTTAAACACAAACTCACTGAATCCAATGGCCGGAACAAACTCTGGAAACCAGAATGTTCCTCCTCCACAAAATCCTAGGATTTTTGGAAGAAAGGCAAAACCATCTCCTTTAGACTTTTCCCAAATCCAGGGTGCACCCCATGACATGCCTGAAAAGTATTTTGAAAAGGTTGCCAAATTTGATGGAGTATCTGCTATATCAATTGAAGACCACATTGATAAAGTATGGGAACACATGGAAGCATATGGAACATCTGAAGAAGACGTCTTCATGAGGGGTCTCCTGGCATCTTTAGAAGGAGATGTTAGGAAGTGGTTTGACAGGTTACCTGCCTCATCCATTGATGGGTATGATAACTTTGTCAACAAGCTAAATAGCGAGTGGTCCTGAAAGTTAGATGGGAAATTTCTCTTACATCAACTTTTTGACATTAAGAAAAGAGAAAATGAAACTGTCCATGAGTTTAACATAAGATTCGATAAGACTGTAGCTGTTATCCCCGAAGAAATTAGACCAAAAGACCAAGCAGTTGTTATTCACTACTTGAATGCTTTTGAGAGATGGGTTGGTTATCAGCTAAAGGATAAAAACCCAAATGACTTAAAGACCGCTCAATCAAATGCCAAGATGGTTGAGCAAAATGTAGCATCCATGGGGAAACAAAACTTTTTCGATCAATTTACCCCATCCACTTCCAGATTTGACCCTAGACTTCGAAAACCAAAGGAACCTGTGAGTGTGCCAAAGGAATCAAAGGACACTTTAGAAGTCATGCAAGAGATGATGAAGCAATTAACTGTCCTAACAAAGAATGTGGCAAGTTTGAATGACCCTGAGAGACATAGAAATCCTTATGGCCCTAAACCTTACTGGAATAATAGTAGGAGGCCTGATGGGGATAGAGATAGGTGACGACTTGAGTATCCAGAAAACTCTGAGAAGAACGAAGTCAATTGGTGTGATGAAAAAGAAGAAGAACCCTCTGACACCATTGACCATGATGACCAACCAAAAAACATCAACTTTATAAATGACTTGTCTTATGATGAAGACTTTGGAAGAATTCTATTAGAAGAAGAGCCTTGGGAGCAAGAAGAAGACATAGTTGAAGAACCTAGTTCCTCATGTTGTGCCATAGAGCTCCCAAAACCTAAAGAGCAACCAAAGTATCAAATTTATAAACGAGGAAGTACTTCCCAACCTTCTTTCCTTGATAAACATAAGAAGATTGATGAAGATAAAAAGGAAGAAGAGGATCTTGCTATGGGTGATTATGATCTGAATATTGATATGAAGAAAGAGTTAAGCAAGATAATGTGTAATATCCCTGTCACTGAGTTAATGAAGGTGCCCTCTGTTAGATGCCAAGTAGAGGAATTTTTCGATGGTATTGGCCAAGAGAAAACTCTTGAAACAGTCCTAGAATCATGTCATATCCAAAAGCTTAGTGGAACACAACTTAGTGAAACAGAGAAGGATCCACCAATAAACATCCATTCAGCGATTTATGAAAGAAAGAGCGGTGGTCACTCTCCCTTTTACCTTACCTTACACATTCAAAACATGCTCCTTCACAATTGTATGTTGGATTCTGGAGCAGCAATAAATGTTATGCCTTTACAAGTTATGAAGGAAATGGGACATGAAGTGACTAGACCTTATGGAAATGTCTGTGGTATAGATTCCCGACGAGTGCCATCTTATGGTTTGATCAAAAACCTTAGAGTTGATCTTTTTGCATGTTCAAACATTTCTACCATGATGGATGTAGTTGTCATTGACTTACCCCCAGCATATGGAATGCTGTTGTCTAGAAAATGGGCAGCTGGTCTAGGGGGATACCTTATGATGGATTTATCATTTATTTGTGTTCCCAACCCTGATGGAGCTTTGATTCGGGTAAACAGAGAACCTTGTTATAATGAGCATGTTGAATCATTTGATGAAGGGCTAAAAAACACATATGGGGATGAATTGTTAAATAATGCCAAAACTAACCTTGTTGAAGATGAGGATGAATTATATGAAGTTGATCAAAATATGTGTATGGTCATGGAGGATTCTGATTCTTCTTGGGAAGAAGAGCAAGCAGCTGAAATTGCAAGAGTAATCAATTTGGAGTTACTTAGAAATGAATTTGCTGAGGAAATAGATGAATTGAGAAAAAGTGAAAATTAACCTCAAGGTCATGAACAAAATAATGAAATCACTCAAAGAACTATTATTGAAAATCAAGCACTTGAGGAAGTTGATGATGGCATAAGAGATATAGGAAGAAATGAATATCTACCTAATGATCAAAGTTTGGAACCAAATCCCCCATTAGAAAGCCTTCATGAGCAAGCAATTATTGGAGAAAATATTGAGAATCCTATCCATGAAGATGAATTTGATGATATTAGGAGGGGAGAAAGAACTCCTTTTGCTGTTAGGGAATGGTTTTCCTTGACTGATCATAATAGAGAAAGAGAAAGCCAAGGGCTTGCACCTATTTACCCATGGGAAAACAATCTTGCAACATCTACTAGGGTTGAAACAAATGAAGAGTCTGAAGCCTCCCATTATTCTGACATGGAAGATTCTCTATCTCATTTATTTCTAGAAGATGGTAGTCTAATTCAAGTTCATGATAACTCTTTAAGTTGGGAAGAGGATGCTTTAATTAATGATGCACCTGAAGGAGAATATAATCTAAACAACCTTGCTATTTTTCAAACTCCTTCAGAACCTCGAAGCCATGTTTTATCTACATATCCTCATATCCCTAATTTTCTCCTACCATCTGAGTCATCTAGTCATCATACTCATGATCTTTCTCACATTCCTAGTTCTTCTACTATTCATCCTGAGTCAGTTTCTGCTAGGTTGGAAAATATGGTCATCCCGATTCCTTCAGGGGAAGGCTCGAGTCATAACACTGTCATATCTCATGAGCCACCTCCCTTGGAAGAACATAGAGATTTCTAGACTGTGGGTGAAGTTGTTAAAAGAGTTGTGTCTCCTCATGAGGAAGAGTCAAATGAAGTAGTCAAGAAACAAGAAGAGAAGTTAGGGAGGTCCTTGTTGGCAGAATTGCTATTTCCTTAGATGGTGGTCCACCCAGAGTTGATGCAGTTCCTTCTAGGAGGAGCTCAAGGATTGTCACACCTCAACCGCAAAACCCTACTGAAATCCATCCCATGCCTATTCGTAACATTGGAGTTATTCCTGAGTCGGTCAATAGAAATAGGTTTCCTACAGGAAGTCAAGTCATCATCCCCAACCATTTGTTGCATATAAGATCGGGACAAGCTGATGACTTATGGGTTGGACCTTTTACAGTAGAGCAATGCATTGATGGCATGTGCTTTCTAACCACTGGTAGTGGACGACGTATTTTATATCCTGTCAATCAGAGGGACTTAAGGGATCACATCCCTGATCCCGCATAGTTGGGATCTCTCCGCTTGCATTGCCTGGTAGATTAGAGTAGGTAGGAAACCAAATAAGCTTGCTTGGGCAGTAATTAGTTTTTGAGCCATTGAGTCTGGCACCTTTTGTTTGTTTCTAAGCTCCTTTGTAAGCTCCTAGTTTAATCGAGTACCTATCATTTTTCTTTTTCCTGCACAATAAATTTCAAATTTTGCAAATTATATTAGTAATTTAGATTTACTTTCTGCAGTTATATTTCATACATTTATATTTCTGACATAGAATAGATTTTATTTCAGTTGGTTTTTATATTTTTCCCACACATGCGGCATGAGGCATTTTGATGTTTGTGAATGCAGAAATAGGTTGCAAAAATAAAAAGCTGAAAGCAAAATGGTAGAGTGCTGGATCGTGGATTCGAGTAGCAGAGTTCGAGGACCAGAGATTCTGAGATTCTCAAGTGCTCATTTCAGCAGAGCACTTGTCCCAGCCAGAGCCAGATGTTATCACATATATAGTAGCCGGGCTACCATACTTGATTTTTCTGATGCCAGTACAATATTCAACCAGTTCCCTTACATTTGAGATGTTGAGATGAGCATCTATATTGGATCACTATCAGATTTTGGACAACAGTTGTATTCCCCATGCCTTGACTAAGTCTCAGGACACTCAGAGAGATGACCGATGTAGCCATTATACCTGTTATCACACTATAGTAGCAGGGCTACTATCCTTGTTCAGCAAATATCTGCACATTCCAGAGCTTCCATTATTCCAGAGCATGGCTATATATTTTGGATCACTCATGATCAGAACAATATATTATTCAGATTTATGTTAGACCTTATGTCAAGGCTGAGCCTTGAGAGTTCAGATTTGATGACCGATGTGACCCTTTATCCCATATAGTTTCAGTTCAGTGCTTAGAGATGTATTGCAGCAGTGTTTCAAATGGTACATGATGATTATTATTATGATGATGTTGTATGATCTATGGATATGTTATCACTGACTGTGGATTATTATCTTGTTGATTTAGTCATGTTCACAGCATTTGCTTGGTATATTATTCCTGATGTGGCAAACTTTTTAAAATGAACTATAAATCATAAAATGGACAATTGCTTGCACATTTAGGTCATTTAACAAAACCCACTAGTTTCCCTCCTTACATAGATATGGTCTTTCCTGACACCAGTTGTCTGCTAGTGTAGGCTCCATATCCACTTGACTCCATCCATACATGACTTTCCTATTTGACTTTAAACCTTGACCTGTCTCATTTGACTTTCTGATACTGAGGACTTCCCCATTTTTCTACCTCTGTGTTTGGACCGCATCCCTGTATGTTCAGTGTCTCGGCTCTAAGTTGGTGACAAAACTTGCCTTTGGTGAGTTGGATTGTAGGCCTAAATCATTCTGGTCGGTTGTCCCGATGTTTGGCATTGGCTCGAACTCCCCCTAGTCACTTGAGATGTTGTTGGCTAAAACTGGAAGCTCATGTTCTACCTATGGAAACTTATAAATTCGCCCATGGAAACTAAAAAAAAGGGGCAAGAGCGATGAACAGCTAAAAATACTCCTCGAAGAGTATAAGAAAGGTCCAAAAAGCAATGGCTCTTAAAAGTTATATCTAAACAATTGCTGACCTTATATGCATTTGAAAAACATGCCCTGGATGCAAGCTGCAACTAGTTGTGCTTATCAGCACACCTGAAATCCGAAGGGTTATGTAGGCCAAAAAGGCCATGAAATGAAATTGAATGATCCTAATGAACCTAGATCAACTTGATGTAGACATGATGCCTAAGTTGAATAAGCACTCTCTGAACAACTTATCCATTTGTGAGGCACAGCCATCCCCCGTGTTATTTTGTCCAGCACAGAGTTTGTAGCTTCCCCCTTCTCCCAATTCAAAGTATTTTTGAGTTAAGTTAGACAAGTCAACCCCTTGGCCCAACCTTGTTCCTAGCCTTCATCCTTCACTAGCAGTTTGACCATATCCAATGGGTGAGTTTGTCATTTGAACTATTGTGCAAGTAATTTTATAACAAAGGAATATGCTAACTTGATCAATGCCACTGAATGGATGTTATACTTTGAGCTTGGCTGTGAGAATGATTAGAGAAGCATGTCTTAGTCTACTGATGTGATTTATCCTTGGTTGTATATTCTTGGGATCCGTGATGATGTGGGCCATATATATATGCTTATTGATGATGATTCATGGTCCCACATACTTGATGATGAGATCATATGATGGGCATATGATGCAGATGTTGATTGATACAGTTCAGCAGGTTTTATTATTACTTCAGATCAGCAGATTATGCATTGTCCATATATGGTGGACCCTACAGCTGGCCCATTAGGGCAACCCATGGTGTATGAGTACACATTCCTAGTGGATTTGGGTCTTCTAGATCCAATAAGACACTTATCTTTCAGTTCCAGGCACTTCTGACAGTGATTGATGCAGTTTTACACTTGTTGACCAGATTTGGGGCTGATTTCCCAGCCTGAGCAGCAGGGGCCATGAGAGGCCAGTTCACCTAGGGCGCTGATGATGGAGGGGGTGGTCCAGCCACTTGTTTTTACCATTTACCCCCCCTTCTGGAGAGCCTGGTGGGCTTAGATGGACAGCGCAGATGCCCTAGGAGGCAGTTTTGGCACTTTCACAGTTACCGAGGCAGTTAAAAAATGGGATAAAGTGGTCACTGAGGAATTCGATTTGGGCAATTGAGGCAAGGTTTTGGCATTTGGTTTTCACAGAGGTCTTCCAGGGTGATCTCACTATCTTCCAGCCAGTTTTCACCATGTGGGTATGCCCACATTGATCACAGGAGGTCTTTTACTGCTTGTTTGTCACAGATGTTGAGGACAAATTTGATCATTTATATTATCTTGGACATATTTTATTATTTTATTGTGCCTTGGGGATGAGCTAGTAAGGATTGATGCCTCCTAGCCCCACCATGTGCTTATTTTATCATGTCCTAGTCATTATGAGGTGGATTTTTTGTACTTTTACCCCCTCTAGTGGATGACGTCACCCTCCATGATTATTTTATACCATGACGTCATCATTATATTGGGTGATCCATGTGATATATTGTTATGGTTCATCTTAGCCATTGATTGTATGATGAGATCTTTTAATCTCAACCACTCATTTGATGTAGTATTGTAGAGTGGTATAGGGTTTTGGTCTTTATTATCCTATATAGGGAGGAGACCCCCTATTGTATAGCTCACCTTTGGAGCTCTGGAATATTGGAATAGAACACTTCTTTGTGGAGCATATCTCTCTTGTCTTGTGGATTTTCTTGCATATTGAGTATACAGTATCTCTTCTATGTATCATTGTGGATTTTGGTGCTTCTACTAGTCTTCTTGCAGGAAAGTCGAATTGGTGGAAAGGAGGGCGATTTCTTGAGGGTTATTGTTGGAGGGATCCACATATTCTCTCCTGGGTTGATCTTGTGACAGGGAGTATCATTATTGTATCTTTGTGACATAGTTGATACTTTCTATTACATCTTTCTATGATTTTCATAATCATCTTACTTGACTTGTTTCTTTGATCTTGTCTTGTAGGAGGAGGACGATTTGGCTATCTTGGAGGAAGACGTTTTGGTTGGAGCTCTTGGATCTCACTCTTGAATATACACATAGGAGAATGCTATCAATTTGCAAGGTGGCCACAAGCAATTGAGGTAAGATCTACAAGGTATGTGCCTCTTTCATCCATTCTATCTTCATTTTTCTCAAACCCTAATTAATTAAAACCCCAATTTTGGTATTTCTTAGATCTACTTAGATCTAGCCTTGCTTTTGAGAAGATCTTGAAAACCCACCTCTATAGCATCCACCCCTAGTTGGATCTATAGTTTGGTGGTGATTGGGTTAAAATTGACACACTTTTCAAAGCAAAAAGCCCTCTTGAACCAAATCGCACTTCCTTGGAGAGGTTTGTTTTGGCTAGATCTAGCACATGGGTAGGTGAGATCCCACTTGATTTGCAATCTACATATTTGATAACCTACCCCCAGACTTTTAATTTGGCGAATTCTACCTTGTGGGCATCATTCCACATTTTAAGAGATTAAAACCCCCTTTTGAATTACTTGGCACCTTAAAACTCAGATCTAGTAAGATCTAACCCTTGGATTGACTTGATTTTCTAGATCCACATAGATCAGGGTATAAGCTACTTGGATCTACAGTTTGGTGGCCATCGGACTTGATTTGGTCCACCTTATCCATCTTTTAGCCCTCCTTGAACAAAGTCGCACTCCCTTGGGTAGGTGAGTTTGTCCACTTTAAGGAGGTGGATGGTTGAGATTTTTTTGGATTTGGAACAGCCATACTTTGAAACTTAGGTTTAGAGTATCATTTTGTGACGATCTGCCTTGGGGGTAGCATTCCTTGTTTCGAGGGATTGTGGTCCACTTAGGGTCATTTCATGAAAACCTAGATCTAGCAAGATCTAACCATTCCATCTCAATTAGCCCACTTGACTTGGATCCTAGGTGTCCCAATCTACACTTTGACGTACCTTTTGACCCCATTAGCCCATCCAACAAGGCACTAGTCCTCCTCAAAGCAAGTCGCACTCCTTGGGAATTGTGTCAAACTCTAGATCCGGTACATGGGTACCCCTAAAATCAACTTAGATCCGTAGATCTACTCATTGCACATCATCTAGTGCCAATTGCATCCCCTAACTTCACCTAGTGGGTCCACTTTAAGCCATTTCACATATCCCAAGAAAGTAGGATCCACTTGGTAGCATATGGTATTATACCTTGTCATCATACCCAATTATGTGGCCTAAATCATACATTGGTTGAAACACTAACAATCTCTCAAACCACCTTCAACCATACTTTAACCCTTAAGTCCACTCAACCTTGCATTGGTTTCCATAACTCTTCATTTACTTATCCTTAGGAACCTCTGTTTGGGTCCAATCAACTGTCATTGGTTATAGGGTCTCCCCCTAGGTCTTGTTTCACCTTGACCAAAAGCGAAGAGTGCCTCGGTTGACGTGACTCCCACCTTGCATTGGGAACCGTGGCATCTCTTGGGTCACCTCTTTAGTTGCCTATCTCCTCTACCGTCCCGGATGGGATACCATTAGGGGCAACTACAAGTTGTGTGATAACAATACCATTTGTACAGAGCAGTCAGTAGTGCCCAGAGTTGCAGTAGCAGTTTCAGAGGACAGATGATGGTACAGGTGATGAGTATTCAGGTATATGACTCAGCATGTATATCATTGTGTTATGGTTATATTGCTTTTATACTTATTCTTATAGCATGTCTTAGCACCTAGTGTCATGATCTGGCAATCAGATATGTGGACCTGGTTGAGCTTATTATATACATAATATTGTCCCTACTCAGACTTAGAAGTTCACTATTCATACTCATTGGTTTTACCCTCCTTAGGGAGAATAGAGGTGATCATTCCACCATACCTTGGCTTGCTAGTGTTGGCTCCATTATTCATTGTCTTCATCCATCCATTGCCTAACTTTTAGTTTATCACCCTGACTTGCTACTTGACTAGTGACATGGAGGATCTTTTCCCCACTATAGCCTCTGTATTGGATGAGCTTCCCTGTTTGTTGTGTCTCGGCTTTGAGTTGGTCACAAAACTTACTTATGGTGAGTTAAAGTTCCTTGTGAATTGCCCCTAGTCACTAAAGTTGTGTTGGCTAAACCTGAAACTTTTAGTGCTGCCATGAATACAAAGTCTAGAAAAAATGAAATGTTATATCTTGTATGAAAAGCCCATTCATGCAATGTGTTTCTAAACACACACGAATGAAAGGCATGCCAAATGAAAATAGCCATGAAAATAAAATGTTATATCTTTTGGAAATGTAAATACCTAGGTAAACAAGTTGTTTGTGACACACCTAGAAGTGCTCAGGTAAACAAGTGCCTTAAAAACACACCTGCAGTAGAAAGCCTAAAATAAATGTAAATCTATGCAATGTGTTTATAAACACACATAGATAAAGGCTATGGAAACTTCAGGCCCAAAAAGCAATGGAACTTAAATGCTATATCTAAATTATTGATGGCCTCATTTGTATTATGGATTGTGCGCATCTGTTAAAGGTGAATAAACCCTCTTTGAACAACTCATCCATTTGTGAGACACCGCCATTCCGTGTAGTTGCTCATTCAGTATATACTATGGTGTGTATTCCCTTTCCCTTTGCCAAAGTGTCACAATGTTAAGTCAGTCAAGTCATCCCTTAGCCTAGCCAGTTATTTTAGCCTTCACCCTTCACTAGCAAATTAATCACAGCTATGAAGTGAGTATGATCTTGAGAGTCTAGTCTGAGTAATAATAATAATTAATGACATTATATATTTGGATTTAGATCGCCAGTAATTATTACTTTGTGTTATAATTGTTATTTGAATAAGTTGTAGAGCATGCATTAACCTTTGACACTTTGCAGCAGCTTCTGATGATGGTCTGAGTTATATTTGGTCATGTTGACTTGGTCAAACCTAGTTTGACCAAGGTCAACTATAGGACATGAGATGGTTGGACCTTGTGATGATATGGATTGATGACATATGGTCTATATACATGTACATGATGATTCTATGCAGCAGCTACAGGGTTATGATGATGATTCATGGTTTACAGCATTATTTAATCATTTACAGATTATTATTATTTCACCTGTTCCGATATATTGGATATATTTTATGATCATGCAGAGACTCATATGGTGTATGAGTACACATCTTGGATGGATTTGGACCTTCTCAGTCCAATGAAACAGTTTGTTTTCAGTTCCGGGCACTTACAGTGATGATTGAGCCTCCGTAGGCTATCCCAGTGCAATTTTGGTCTGTCGGAGACACTGTCAGAGCAGATGTGATTTTTATCCGGTTGACCTAGGGCGCTGTGCTTGGAGGGGATGGTCCAGCCACTTGTTTTTACCATATTACCCCCCTCCCGGACACACTGGTGCCCTCACCTTGACAGCACAGGCACTCCAGGAGGTCGTTTGGGGCAGTTTCACGCTTCCCGAGGCGTTTCAAGATTGGTAGAAATGGCTATTGAGGAATTCGATTTGGGCTACTGAGGCAATGTCTTGGTATGGGATGATCAGTGATGATGGATTGATGTCTTCCACACCTCCTCCAGCAGTTTCAGCTTCATCGGGGCCCGCTTCCATCACTTATGGCACTTTCTGATGAATTCTAAGGTCTTTTGAGGCCTACGATTTGACCATAGAGGCACGATTTGGTATATTGATGACTATTTTATTATTATTGTGCTATGGGGATTGACCAAGGGTGGCTAAAATTACCCCTTGGACCCACCATAAGCTTCTTATTATATTTTGTCATCATGATTTGGTGGGATTCCCCTCTTCTAGGGCAATTTTGTCCACTTATGTTATATTTTATGAGTGATCCATGTATTTTATTGTTGAGCTCATCTCAACCATTGATTAGACATTTGTATCTTTTAATCTTAGCCACTCATTCAAAAAGTGGTTAGGATTTTGATGCCTCTCCTTCCTATTTAAAGGAGAGAGCTTCTCATTGTAAGGGGACTTGTGGCTCTGGATTATTGGAATAGAAAATTATTATTGCATCTATCTCCAGTGTTGTGGTGAATGTTTTTGGTGTTCGTTCGTTAGTTTTTCCTTTGCACTGAGTTATTGGAGATCTTGTTTGCCGTATCTTTTGTACCAGGTTTTTTGCATCTACAGGTGGAGGCCGATTTGCTTTGAGGAGGAAGTATTGGTAGGGGAAGACTCTCCCTACTTCTTCTTTGGATCTCTTCGTTGGTAACAGGGAGTATTACTGTCCCAGGGCCTTCTATTTCATGTTATCGTTGCATTTTACTTGTATTTCCTCCATACTTGATCTCTTTGATTGAAATCGATTTCCTTGGATTGACAGGTAGAGGAGGGCGCACTTGTGGGCTAGGGCATCAATTCGGCAAGCAAAATCAACAATCTCTCATTTGATCTCTGCGAAAATCTTCCTCAACATCAAGGCATCTCATTCACATCACTCAGGTATGATGTCAAGGTAATTTCTTTCCATGATCTATCCACTTGTCTAAAATATTTCAAACCCTAATTAATCAAAACCCCCGTTTTACATTTTCTCAGATCTACTAAGATCTAGTGGTTTCTTGGGTAAGAAATTTAAAACCCACCTCTATAGTATCCACGGCATCCCGGATCTATAGTTTGGTGAGGATTGGCCTCCATTTGACCCTCTTCCCAAGGCACTTAGCCTCTCCAAACAAGGGCGCACTTCTTGGTTTGGGTGAGTTAACCTAGATCTAGTACGTGGGTAGTTGACATTCCACTTGATTCGTAATCTACACATCCAATAACCTACCCCCAGATTGTCACTTTTCTGATTTCTACCTTGTGGGCCCTATTCCACATTTTAAGGGATTTAATCCCATTTTTAGACCACTTGGTATCTTAAAACTCAGATCTAGTAAGATCTAGCCATCGGATTGCCTTGAAATTGTAGATCCATACTCTCACTTGATCAACCTCCTTGGATCTAAATTTTGGATGCCATTGGACTTGTCTTGATCCATTTATCCCACTTTTAGGCCTCCTTGGGTAAAGTCGCACCACCTTGGAGAAGTGAGTTGGTCCACTTTTAGGACGTGGGTACTTGAGTTTTTAGTGGATTTGGAACGGACCTAATTCAAAACCTAAGTCTAGTTGGTCACTTCATCAAATCTTGCCTTGGGGATAGCATTCCTTGTTTTAAGGGATTGTGGTCCACTTAGGTCAAACCTTGAATCTCTAGATCTAGACCTATTCATCCATCAAACCTTTAATTACCCACTTGTCTCATGTCATAGGGGTCATAAACCATAAGTTAATCTTTTGACTCCATTATCCCAATTCCCAAGGCATTGATCTCTCTCCAAGTAAATTCGACTTTCCTAGATTGTTGGATTAACTTGTGGTTTGATCCTTGTGTGGTGGACTAAACCCTTTGATATCATCATATATCATGATCAAGCTTTTCACTTGTACTAGTTAGCCCCAATTCAACCCCTAAACTACCCTGCATTGGACACGGTTCCCAAGGCAATGGATTTTCTCACATTGAACTAGTACTTCAATCCTGGATCCCATTTCAAATATTATAAGTCACTCTCACATCAACAATGAACCAAAGCTATACTCATTGAACCCCTCACTTATCTTGTGACTTCATCCTAAGGTCTAGGATAAACCATACACCTTACTTCAATTAAAATTAACTTGATTTGGTGTCTTGGTTTTGATCTCTCCTGTCGGGAGTAGATCGGGTCTCCCCCTTTGTTGTCTGGGCTAGATAACATAAAGTGAAGGTTGCCTTGACCGGCGTGACAACCATCTATTGGAGGTCGAGGTGATCGTGGTTGAACCTTTTGAGTTGCCCTTCCCTATTGCCATTCATGAGTGGATACATCCATAGGGGTAACTACAGTTTAGGTGATAATAGGTCCAATCATCTTTGATTGGTAGTAGGGTCTCCCCCTAGGTCTTGATTCATCTAGATCTAAAGTGAAGAGTGCCTCGATTGACGTGACGCCCACCTAGCATTGGGAACCGTGGCATCTCTTGGGTCACCTCTTTAGTTGTCCATCTCCTCTACCGTCCCGGATGGGATACCACTAGGGGCAACTACAAGTTGTGTGATAACATAAGCCTACGTCTTCTGCATGAAATTACAAACGAAGCGCCGTAAATAAGTCGCTCTACCTTATAGACTCTGAAGTTCCGTAACATTAGTTGGAGGTGGGAGAGCGACAATGGCTTCCACCTTCAAGGGATCAATGCGGATCCCATCTTTCGAAACAATAAACCCTAAGAGGCATCCAGACTCGACACAGAAAATACACTTATGAGGGTTCAGACAGATATTGTACCGTTTGCATCTGAGGAAAACGGTCGTCAGATGATCTATGTGGAACTCACGCTGCTTTGAGTGGGCAGGGAGGTCATCCAAGTAGGGTTCCACAAAGTCCTTCACATCATGGAAGACGTATGACATGGCCCGCTAGAATGTGGCACCATCGTTTTTAAGACCAAATGGAAGTTTACAATAGGCAAACGTTCCCCAAGGGCAGATGAATGCAGTCTTGTGTTGGTCGGCGGGGTGGATCTCAATCTGCTTGTATCCGGAAAAGCCATCCATGAATGAAAAAATGACGCTTCCGGCACAATTGTCGATATTTGGTCAATAAAGGGAGTCGGGTAGTTGTCCTTAGGACAAGCCTTGTTGAGATCTCAATAATCGACACAGACACGAATGGTGCCCTGTTTTTTAGTAACAGGGACGACATTTGAGACCCATTCTGTCAATGGGATAGGGTAGATGAAGCCGGCCTTCAAGAGTTTCTCAATCTCTGCCTTGATTGCATAGTCTTTCGAGGGTGTACTAGTCGCAACTTTTGGCAAACAAGTTTGACTTCGAGATAGACTTTGATTTCGTGTAAAACAATGGTGGGGTCTATCCTAGGCATCTCCTCGTAGGTCCAAGCAAACACGTCTCGGAATCGCTTGAATAAGGCCGTATAAGCAATGACTTCTTCAGGGGAACACTTATGGCCTAGCTGAATGTGTTCCACTACACCAGGAGTAGCCGAAATGTCTATCGAAGTGGTAGGCGCAATGTTGGCTAAGTTTCCTTCGGAGTCCGTTTGACACGTGAGTATCGAGGACTGAGAGCCAAAGTAGACATCCTGTGAACAAATGGTGCTAATGCTATTCTCCACAATGTCCAAAAAGGGAAGGAAAGACGAACGATGATGAAGGTCTTCCCACAGAGGATCATCCGCACTCATGATTTCCATAATGGACTTGTCAGAATGAAAAGTTTGTAGCAGGGGATCGGATGATGTCCGCTGTAGAGAACAAGAGGTGGAGGCCACAGCTAAGTGGTCTTCCGATGTTGGCTAGATAGCCTCGTACATGAGTTCAACAGGTGACAGAGGCTTCGTGTCTCCAATCAGGTGTGTGGTGGCTTCGTCAGGTACAAGCCATGAATCAATGGAGTTGGGGATAGATGAAATCTGTGAGGAGATCATGTTCACCGCGGCAACATGATTTGGGGGATCCGAAGTAGGAAAAACGCCCATAAGGGATGAGTCCTTAATGAGGCCAACCCCCACGCTCTCATACTGTTGCGAAGATTGTCCAATTGATGGAACCTTATCGCCCGGGTGAGTATCGGTGTCAGGTGTGCAGAAATCCAGTTGGTCAACTGTGACAATTTGGCCCTGATGGGGGAATTGTACTATGCGGAAGACAAATGATGCAACCACAGTCATGGCGTAAAACTAATTACGATCAAGCAGAATGTTGTAATCTAACGGGGCAGCGACCACTTCCACGTTAATGGTTGCGGTCTTGCCCCCCAACTCGACTGCTAAAGCTTGTAACAGCCCATGAGGTTGAAAGCCACGTTTGTCGAATGCTCTCAAAGTGGTAGGAGAACGATTCAACTCGGGAGAGCCAATGGCCCTCCAACATGAGATCGACATGACTGAAGTAGAGGCACCTTAGTCCAAAACGGTACGATGGATTATCTTCCCAGCAATGTTTATGGCAACTTGAAATGCCAGTTGATGAGAGAGCCTCGGTTTGAAGTATTCCAGCCGGAACATGATGGTGTTCCATGAATCTGGGTCAACTGCACCGATGGCAGCGAGGAGAGTCTTGCACTGATTAGGGCAGTTTTGCCAGACCTCGAGCGTCGACATAGCACAAGGAGCTTGTGCTAGGTCCTCTACAATATTGTAGTTCTGAGCAGCCCAAGCATTGGGATTGAAAACCGATTTTCTAATCGTGCTCTTGGGTGGACGCAACACTGACTCGAAAGAGGGCTTCTCAATGGTGAGAGAAGCAGCTGATACGGTGACGTCAGGCATCGAAGTGGAAGCTTTTTCAGTATTACTTCCAACAGGTTCCTTTGCTGGGACAAAGTCATACGAACGAGAACGGGTGTTCAAGTTGATGGTCTCACTACGCATCATGAAAACATGCGCGGTGGAGGATGCTTCTCCTTGGTAAGGAGAGGTGTGAACAATCAACTGTTGATTTTGAGTAGGGAAGGGATCGTTGAGAACTGCGGGTGTGGGTTTGGCTTTAAGAAACTTTTGAACTTCGTCTCTATGGGGGCATTCTTTAGAAAAATGGTCATCACCACATAGTAGACAAGGATACTTCAACTTCCTTTTCTATTTGGTGTCATCAGAGGTGCTCGTATGTTCCTGCTGGGTGGAAGATTTCTTAGGTTTCCCTTTGTTGTTCTTCTTACCACCAGACTTCTGAAGTGAAGCTGATTGAACGGAATTCACTTCTTCAGTGACAGCAGGAATGGATAATTTGGTGGTGCCGTGACCAGCCTGCGTTGGTGATGGGGAAGAACCTTGTGGGTTCAACAATCCAACAGTTTGAGAGGGAGGCTAAGTGATAAGGGATCCAATGATGCCATCAGCTTGGGGTCCCTTAGGTGGTTTCGCGGGGTCGTACATGTTACGGGGTGCGTCAGGAAGGATATCAAACAACATGCCAGACTGAGCATAGACTAAGTCTAATAAATGGGCACGGGAGATGGCTTGTTCCTCAGTGCCAGCCCCTCCCATGGCAACATCTCGTGCTATGGTAGGTATGAGAGACTTCGTGAACCAATCCGCTAGGAGTTGGTCTGGAATAGGAGCCTTAATCAAACGTCGTCTCCTCCGCCACTCATGTATATGAAAAGTAATTAAAAAATAGATATTCGTTCATAAAATAAAAACTTAAAACTTAAACCCGGATCTATCAATCAAGAGAGATCAAATTTCTTGAGTTTAAATTTAAAAAAAGAAATACACCTCAAGAAATTGGATCCCTCTCGGTGCTTGATAGATCCGAGTTTGAGATGGATCTACGCTGGTTTTTAGGATCCTCACCCGGCTTGCCATCAAATTTCGGGATATCTGATGGAAGTTTCATCGGAATGGGTGGCCAATTAGTTCTATGGTAGATGGGGTCGTTGGTCAGGCAAGACAGGTTAGGGAGGTCCAAAGTAGCCAAAAAGGGCAGCTGCGGATTAGGCTGCGAGTATTGATAGTACTGATAAGGCGTGTAAGGACCAGTGGGACCCTGTATCGATTGACCATAGGGTGTTCCTGGAGGAAACTGGCCATAGGGGTACGAGCCGCCCGGACCAAATGTAGGTCCGCCGCCATAGTAAGGTGGTCCATTACCATAATAAGGTGGCTCGTAACCATAAGGTGAGAGCCCGCCTTCGCCGCCGGGAGGGGGTGGGCCGCCTCCAAATGGTGGGGGTCCGCCACTACTGCCAGGGTAGGATGGGCCACCACCGCCTCTGCCGGGAGGAGGTGGTGGTCCGCTACCACTACCGGAATAGGGTGGGCCTCCACCACCTCCGCCAGGAGGAGGTGGTGAGCCACCGCCGCCGCTGGAAGGGTAAGGGCCTCCTCCGCCACCTCCACCATAGTAGGGTGGTGGTCCACCACCACCACTAGGATGGGATGGTCCACCACCACCACCCGGGTGGGATGGTCCTCCACCACCACCACCAAGGGGGTGGGCCATGATGGCCGGAATGAGGTGGTCCTCCACCGAAAGGTAGAGGTCTGCCTCCTCTAGGGTTATGTGGGGGCCCGCCGCCTCCAATGGGAGATGGGGTGGACCAAACGGGGGTGGAGGGACTTAAGGGAGTGTAAGCAGGGGTCCATGTTGTAAAACATTTTGCTGTCCCCATAGAGTGTAAGGATTTCCGGGATAGGGTACCCCGTAGAGTGCGTTTCCAGGATTAAGTCATCCCGACACAGGGTTAAGATGACCTGGATACGCTTGACTCGATGGTGGTTGAATTACGTTGGACGGTCCCCCAACATGGGATAATCCCGTAGTGGAAGGTTCGAGAGGTAAGGAGTTTCCAACGGAAGGACAGATGGGAACTCCCACTAAAGTATTATGGTTACGAGACGGGGGTTTCCCCCCAACAATAACTTGCTGACCATTAAGTAAAGGTTGACCCAACACTGGTTGTTGATTATCCACTGTAGGATTAGCATTACCTGTAAGGAAGGTAGGGGGTAAAAAGTATCCTCCCCTCAAAGTTTGGGGTGGGGGAGGAGCAGGTGACGTAACCGTGGTAGTCACAGGTGTGTTGGATTGTTGTCCTTCAACAGGTTGGGTTGTCTGAGGTATAGGACTGGTCTCCTGTATAGGAGATGGATGTGCAGGAATTGATGGTTGACCAACCTCAGAAGTGGTCACGTGTTGCGTGGATGATTCCGGTGAATCATAAGTCAAATAACGACTTGGGAGTGGTTGATAAGGAGGTAACGTCGGGTCTTCAGCCCTCCGTGCAAGGCTCCGGTTTGTAAATTGTGTGGCCATAGCTCGTAACCTAACCAATTGTTCACGATAAGGTGCCATGCGATCGTCGGGAGTAACCAAACTTGGTGGGGATGCAACGACAAAATGGGCCACTGGGTGGCCTAGAGAAGATGTCCAATAAGTTGTTGAAGGACCAACAGCTGCTGAAGGGCTGTCCTGGGGTGAATTTATCCATTCCACCGATCCAGGCTCTCTCGGTAAAACGGGAGGTAGGTTTGGTGAAGTAGAAGTTTGTGCTTCTTCACCCTGCAAGGGATGAGAAGCAGGTGAACCTGGAGGAAACATATGCGCTCCAACATTCAATGTAGGGTTTTCCACTTCAGGAGACATGACCGTGGCTTGTGGGTCCATTCTTACCCTCAAAATTACCTCCTGGTTAAGGGGATATTCGAGTGGCAAGTTTTGAATCCTATGAGACCTTCTCCAAGGAAAGTCATCCAAAGTGACTGAAACAAAAGTTTCTCCTAAGGCAAGCTAAACAAAAGAAAAGCAGACCAGACAAACCCTACACAAACTAAGGCTAGACGCAAACTTATGTGACAAGAGTGAATTCAAAGGTCTGGAACCTCACAGGATTGTCAAGGCTTTGCAAATCGCTATATACTACAGGGTCCAATAGTAAAACGCGACAAGGAGGATTGGGACCATACCCTTGCCTGAATACCCAATTACCTGGACGGTACGTGCGTAGTAATCTCCCCGAGTGCTATTCTCGGTGTATTGCTCTGCCAACACGGCCAAAAGGTTAACTCAGTTGGTGTCAGGAATCCTAATGGTGTCTCTCGATATACACAAGGTACGTGAGAGCTCAAATCCGTAGTGGTGTTGTCTAATGAACAACCGTACGGCACGAGACCTTCCTATATACTACCGAGTACGTGAAACACCTTTCTATATACACCAAGTACGTGAGACACCTTTCGATATACGCCAAGTACTTGAAGTACTTGGTGGGTACGTGAAAGAGCTTCAATATACCTAGTTGATACGTGAAAGAGCTTCGATATACCGATAAGTACGTGGAAGACTACAATACCCCCGGAATACAGTGCTAGCAGATAACGACAGCTGCCACGCTTAACGAAGCCGAAACACGTCTCTAACTTACACACAGGTTACTAAAAAATTTTACCCTAGTTCTACCGTTAATTTTAACTAGACGATTAGGTGAATGCATGAGGTGAGTACATAATCGTAAACATAATACAGGCCCTAACTATATGCGAAAAATGTACTTTTCTTTTGATGAACTCTATGTATGGGAGGGAGAAATTTCTTTCCAATGATTTTACCAAAGCAACACATGCAGCACAATCCTAAATCTACCAAAAAATGATTATGAAGTTTTCTTTTCCTTTTCAAACGAAACACAAAAACAACACAACACTACTAAGCCAAATCAAAGCATGTTTTTTCTTTTTCTTTTATCTTTTCAAAACAAAAATGATGCTAAGTGATTAAAAGAGAGATTTTCTAAGTAGAGTACGCAAGTTTTTCACTTTCACTACAATGGCTTAAAAGCATAAGAACCAAAAGATGCATGTAACTTTCCAAGCATGGAACTACTTTTGCAAAACTTGATATCTGCTCGAATTTTTCAAGAAAATGAGGGACTCATAATTCGTGAAAAACACAAATAATTTAATTTTCTTTCAACTTTTCCAAAAGATCTAGAAATGAGACATTCCAATGCATGTACAATTCTTCAAATGAGCTTGAAAAATGATGGAAATGAAGCACTTTTGATTTTTTCAATGGGTGTATCAAAATAACAATTTGATGACAGCGATGCTTTTAAACACAAATATTGAAATGAAAAGATCACTTGCAGCACTCCAATAACTCAGAAAATCTCAAGAAAATAACGAGCACTCATATGGACTGAAGATACACACAAACACTCAAAATCAATCAGTAACAAGCAACACTAAAGCAAGCAAGGCTCAAAAATGTATGCAAATGAGGTCTGGAAACCGATCCAATACAATGACCAGATCCGGCAAGGACAGGAGGGAGTGCAAGGATGAGTGAATGAAGGTGGGGGAGACGAGAGTGTCCACCACTACCAAATCTCAGACTTGTCCAAGACGGAACCCAAAACAACTCCAAATGAAACCAAACACTTCAACACACTTAATCAAAAATGGGGTCTCTGACTAGATCTTGCAGCACAGAGGGAGTTTGCACACAAAACCAAAACTCAAAACAGAAATGGAGAAGGGATTCCTGTATGTCAGTTTTGACAGATCGGCGCAGTCTGTGTTTGTACACAGAGCGACCGTCGTAGGTCACTAATACGGGAAGTGCGACGATGTCGCAGTCTAACAATGAATGGGTTGCGATGATAGGCCAAAAGACAGAGTACAGAGATCACAAAATGACACAGTGTCGCTCTGACTCCACTGCCCAGCTGCGACGGGCGAGATCTAAGTTCAAAAATGAACCAATTCTCCAAACAATGAGCAATGAAATGGTTTGAAAATGGTGAGTACAAACTCATAGGAGGACTACAGACTCTTCAAAGTGAAGATCTGATGGTGAAACAAGGCTTAGAAGGCAAATAAGATTATGGATGGCTTGCAAAAGCAATCAACTGAAAATGGTATTCAAATTGACAACTACAAACAATGTCCTTTCCCCAGTATGGTCGCCAGATTTGTTTGACGGACAATCTACCAAGAGCGGACTCGAAGCATGATCTCCCTGGCTCAACGCGAGTCTAGAACAAATAGAACAGAATATAAATCACTCTCCTAGATCTAATTAGAAATCAAGGAACTAGATACATTTACCTTATAGATCGCTGATCCTTTTCTCCTTGAATGTTGCTCCAAGCTTGACGATCTTCGGATCTGAGCTGCAAAACCTGTCAAGATAACAAGACAACAAAACAAGTAAAACGCATCTAAACAATAATAGATCTAAGTAAGCAATCAAGCAGGCGAACTACACAAGATATCATTAACACAGTGAGATTTTGGTGGAAAGCACTTATATTACTGTATTGAAAGGGAAGTGCATAGGATAGAAAGATTACAACCAATGACTTGACGTAGCAATCCTCATCCGATCAAACCAATGCCAAAGCCTCCCAAGGAAGTGTGAGTCTCCCAATAGATGAATAGAGATCTCTCCTAAAGCAATTTCACCAACATGTAGACACTATAGACTTCCTCCCCTTGGAATGGGAGTGAGCTTCACTTATATACGACTAAGTGGATAGGGTAGGTTGAGATATGGTAGGAAAGAGATAGGGGATCCTCCCAAGAGGTTAGGAACCGAGTGCTAGCTCTCCCAAAAGGTCAGGGATAGGGATTCATGTCATCTAGCTTCGAGAATGGGCTCGAAGAAACTATTTTTGTCCATTAATTGACATCGTCGCAGGCTGCAAGAGGCCAACCTGCGACGTCACAGGTTGCATGAGGACAACCTACGACGACCTCTCAAAACCTAGTACAAATGGATTTCCATCTCTTCCAGGTTAATGACTTAGCCAAGGAAACTTTAGGGATGTTCACACTGAGTCTCATGATGGTAAGATTTTAGGTGTAACAGAGAGCTTGTGTGACGCAAGCTTGGAGAAAGATCAAGGGTGGAATTGTTTGTGTTTATGCTAGCTTGTTGTTGAGCATTTTGGGTAGCTAGAAGTAGCGTGGTGTGATGCCTCATTGCCTGGTTAGGTCATATTTGTTGGTTCAGGTTTTTTGTTGATAATGGATGCCCTAGCTAGGGTTTGGACTTTGGATGCATTGGAGTCGGAGAGTCCTAGCTTGTTATAAGCTTGAAGGATATTTGGTAACAGCTTGTGATAACCTGTTGGTATGTACTTGTAACTTCATTCTTATGTATAGATGAAGTGTGCTTTCTTGTCCAAACTTTGTGTACTTTTCGATCTGATTTTCAGCTTATGTTCGCATGGTAATTGAGTAGTTTCTAGTGCTGGTTATGTATGTTGATTTAACATAACAGTGAGCAGATTTTGTTGAGTGATTTGACCAGTAAATAGAAGCTAAGAGGGCAGATTTTTGGCTGTAACAAATATGTTGTTCATAACTTATTTTCTCAGATCTCTTATTTCAGATTAAGCCATAAGGCTGAAAGGTTCACAGGAAATAGATCTGGGAAACCTCAAGTAAATAAGGTAAAAGAATTTAATTTGTCTTAAGCAGGATTCCCAAATTTCCACAGTTAAAGCTAAATTTGGATGCTCAAGGGGCAATTTGTAAAGAATGGAAATGGTCATATGGGAATCCTTTCATGGACTAGAACCAAGGAGATTTATTCTTAGATTTGACCAATGTCTTGGATGTTTTGGATAATGAAACAAGGTGGATCAAGAGGTGTCAAGGTATATAGAACTCTTGTTCTTCTGTTAAGACTATAGTGAGTACCAGGCGGTTGGCTCTTCATATCAACTTAGCAATTAAGGATAGACCACATCGCACCGGCTTTACAGATGGATATTGTGCGCTTTGTCATAAACCTAAAAGAGTTAAGCATAGTATGTGGAACAGCAAAGTTTCCAAAGAATTTTAGGTTTGCATTGCCACTAATTATAGTGTTGCTACTTCATTGGAAGGGGTTCCTTTTGGGGAACAAGTAGATGATCTAACAAGTTAGAAAAGTGTGTAGAACATGACCAAACTGACAGATATCTACTTCTGGAAATGCAATGTCAAGCAAGCTTTCATGGGGCAACTATTCTGTTCAATTTGGGAGAAGTTTTATCTTTTAGATCAAACATGACTATGCAGAACTCAGCCAAGAATGACACTTTTAGGAAAGATATATTTTCTCTTGATGCAGAAGTGAATGTGTTAGCTCTCCGTGCTTATGCAGGACAGGGAAACCTGTGTGATCGCCCCCTGGTTCCATGATGTGCCATTCTTGATGTGCATCTATATTAATTCAGCATAGACGATGCATTTTTTAAAAAGGGGCAGGGGATCGATTTCCTACAAATTTTAAAATTATAAATGAAGAAAGAAACAGAGAGAGCTAACCTCGCAATTGCAATATATTTCTTTCCCCAATTCATCCTCCTTTATGATGCTCCATTCCATAACTACTGCACAATTTTTAGTTCACATATATGCATGATAAATTGGTGACAAAATCAGAAGTGGATGTACTTGTACTATTTAAGTGCAAATTTGGACGGCTTCATGTCCACTCCACTCTTTTAGCTAAATTGTTAAGGTTCAGACAGTTCTACCACCATACCTACTGGGCTCCCAATAGGAGAGCCACCAACCCTGTCATGGTGTTCAAGAGAAGGGCTCCTTCCTTGCCACGTCCTAAATTTAATTACTATGGTTGGTTTTGCCCAAATATTTTAAACTAAATATAGTGCTAAACCACAGTTAAGCACTCTCACAATGAAGCATTGACCTCCTTATACCTACAAGCAAATACCTGCGTATAGGCCAACCTCTTCGCTTGTGGACAATTTCTTCCACATGTGCACATGAGCTGATGAGGCAAATTATGCAATTTCATGGTCTCTCAAATTCGATCTCCAAAAGCACTCTTACGTAGTCGGTTCGTTGTGTATGCAATTCATAACTTCTCGTCTTAACGTTCATTTAGGACAGTCACCTCAGAAAAGTGAACTCGAGAATGTCCTAATCTAAATGTATAATGAAAATCGGTAAGTATGTTTATTTGTTCAAATTCGGCATTTTCTTGTTGAATGATTTATGTGCAAATTAACGCTGAATACTCTGAACAGCCAAACCTGCAGGTAGTTACAACTTACAACCTTACAATAAATGTTATCCGGTACCATCTTCAACCTTTAGTTTGCAAATATTGACCAGACTCTTTTGCTGTCATAGTCGGCTAAAGATCGTAAGTCTGACATCTCAAACCACTTCTGGGATTACTGTTAGGCAGACCTATGTGATGAAGCAAATTTTCAGTAATGCTAAAACAGATACCCCTTCACGAAATGTTGCAGTCCCATGAAGTCCACTGATAACAATAACACTATACATGTAAACCATGATTGCCAAACTAGACGGGTGACTAGATCTCCAATGATGCACCCAAATATGATCAGTTATTGATGTTAGTAATTACTGATCATAAGGCCAAACCACTTCTTCAACAAGGCCCCAATGGCAAAGGCAAAGATCAAAACCACAAAAAGAGAAGCATACCAAGTTCAGCTTAATGGAATTTTTAAATTATCATGACATATAGAAGAGTTGAGCTGTTCAGCCACGGAAATGAAACTTAAAACCCCAACACCCTTTTCTGATTGAAGTAACTTCTCGATTTCAACTTCAAGTTTAAGAAGAGGGTCCTATGGACCACATAGGTATATCAACGGGCATTGAAAAGTAAACATGGACATATATATTCAATTCTAGTCAATTACTCTTTTCACAAGTCTGGATTGCCATTTATTGAAAAATAAACAATAGTAGAAGAACTACAACTCCCGTATAAAGAAAAGAGAAAATAATGTGAAAGTTTGAGCATTACTGACATGTAATCAGCATCTGACTCGGTATCAGTTTCCAGAAAACCCACGAGAACCAATAAGCCTGGCCCTATTTCGGATACAATTCGCCCTTCTACCTGCATTCACTTCACCCTAATATGGTTATTCGACTTCACAACAGCCAAACTCCTCACACGCGGATATATAAAACGATTGAAGCAGAGTTAATTTACCTCTACTCTGCCAGACAACACCCTCTGCACCACAGCCCTCATGCTTGTGGTTCCTCGATTGACCAACTGCTCCCTCTTAGTGAAATGGTCAATGGATTCAAACGCTCAGCCACTATCTAGCCCTGATTTTATAAATGTGAATGAACAAAATTTCCTATGGAATCAGTCTCATAATGCAAATACGATGATGAGATTCCTGCTGTCCGTGTGGGTAATTTTAATCAATTGAACGAATATTCTCACTGTTCTGCCCGGGCTTACACAAACAATGATTCAATCAAATATATGGATTAAGAGATATTTAATATTATCTACGTGAAGAAAGAAAGTGCACAAGGCATTTGAGGGTGGGAGACTATTTTTTGAAAATGGAGGATGAATCACCAGAACGGAAGTCGGCAATGAAAGAAGTAAAAGAGATTATTTTAAAGTCAAAATAACTGAAAATCCAAGTTAGATCCTTCTAGAAACTATTTCCTAAAACAAAAGCAATGATTACAATACTAGATTAGATGAACAAATAACACACAACGTTATTGGATATGAAAAATCGAGTGTGCCTTCGGTTATGAGGTGCTCTCCGAGTAGATGGTGCGTTGGTAACTTCCCTTGCAATGTGGTTTAAAGACTATCCAAGGAAATACTAGGTATAGAGTGAAAAAACCCTAGATCCAAACCAAACTAGTTGGTTCAATAAGAGATGGGCACCAAACACATATAGAGAGTATACATGCGAGGAAAATCCTATTATTGGTTGAGGATTGGAGGACATAGTTCATCCAATCAATAATAGAGTTCAAGAAGGAGATTAAATGGCTTTCAGACACATGTCCAAGAAAGTTTTTGCACTTTGGAGATATCGAGAAAAAGGTTAAGAAGGAACCCTAAAAAAGATGAAATTGAGGATGCTTATAGAAAAGGGAACAACATGTGGGAATCAAGGAAACGACAAGCTAACTATTGGGTAATTGCTCACATCATGGTATTAATCTGCAACTTTAATAGAAGAAACTCTAGTTTAAAATGTGAGCCACATGTTCTTCACCATAAAAGTAATATGTTCAATGGGTTCAGTTGATACACATGAGATACTCACGGTTAAGGAAAATAACCTACTTATCTCACACAACAACTAGGCCAGGAAAGGAGGAGCTCAAGTTTGACCAAGTAAGTCTTTATGTGCACACTCAAATTACATCATGGTATTAATCTGCAACTTTAATAGAAGAAACTCTAGTTTAAAATGTGAGCCACGTGTTCTTCACCATAAAAGTAATATGTTCATTGGGTTCGGTTGATACACATGAGATACTCACGGTTAAGGAAAAGAACCTACTTATCTCACACAACAACTAGGCCAGGAAAGGAGGAGCTCATGTTTGACCAAGTAAGTCTTTATGTGCACACTCAAATAGATCTTAGAACATTGGAGACCTCTCAAAGGCATCTCTAAATAATCAAGGGATCAAACCTAAGCATGCATGTCAACATTTATCCAAATGGAAAGAGAATGTTCTAGGGAAGAACTAAAAAGGATGAACAAGGATAGATAATGATCTAGATCAAAGGGAAAAAGGCCTCACCTAGGTGCTAGACATCAAAAAGGGGGAAGCCACACACTTATACATATACGCCTATACAAGGATCTAAACAAGGAAGGCCAACCAATGCATATGAACCATCACAAAAAGTGGGAGGCTCAATGCCATCCATGGGAAATGGGTGTATGGAAGTGTCTTAGAAATGTCACAAATGTTACTACCCAACAAGAGATAGACATAAGGTGAAGACTAAGTGCAATCTCTATATACTGTATATTCCCCCCATAACAAGAGTTGTTATCCATGGACGACTAGCAACAAGGTATCATGTACAAGAGCAAATGGCAAGTAATAACAAAGAAGGAAAAGAGAAAACAAAGCACACAATAGTAGTGAACAAAATGATGCATGAAAGGGAAAGGCTCATTGACAAATGTGGAAGGAACCAACGCCCCAGCATAAGGAGGGAAACCTCTCACTTGGAAAGATCTAGACTTGTAGCCAACATGGACGTCCCCATAACCAAACCTCAAGACATAGGAGTAGAACCACAAGAGCCATTGTTAGGGTCGTACTTTAACCCCCCTTACTTTTGGTTACATAGGAATACGGCCATCTCCTTTAAATAAGGCCAAGTAGTTAGTAGTGGACATTTAATTAATGTAAAAAGGGTTTTATGTTAATTAAAGGCCCACTATGTAGTCAGTACTCATTTATTATGATTGGTTGGATTTTTTGTTATTGAATAGCCTATTTAAAGAGTTAGGAGGCTATGGATTGTTTTGTCAAGAATTGTGTATTTGGAGCTCTCTTCAAGTGAAAGGTTGCCCCACCTTAAGATAAGATAAGATAAGATAATTTTATTAATGTCAATGAATGACCACAAAAGCATGTAAATGGGACTAAAAGGATACAAGCAATATAAGTACAATGTATCGGAGTGCAAGAGCAACTCCTTAAAAGTGTTGAAACTAAATCTATGATAAAAAAACAAATAAAATAAAGATAGAAATATACAAGCAGTAAGAAAACCTCCTAAACATGTATATAATTGTATCTAAGGCACAATGATGTAGACAACTAAGTGAGTATGTCCAAGGCAGGACTGGATAGCTCATCTTAAAAATCACGACAAGAGAGCGTTGAACATGAGGTTGATGCTGTCAAGAATGCCTAAGTCTAATAGTTGATGTCGATGGGGGCGTACTAGGCAATGGATCGCTATCGGAGTCCTCTGGAACCACTGAGGTGTCCAGTTGTATGATCCTGGGGGGGGATTTAGGTGCGAGGGATACTCCTAGCATCCGAGGTCTAAAGAAAGAAACTCCAAATATATCTTTGACTGCTCCATTGGGGCTAATAAGGGATCCTTTGGGCAAGGGGTGCCCTACTCTGGGTCTGTCGGGAATTGCTCCTCATATCTCTCTAGGGGTGTGTGGACTAATGTGATCTTCGGCCCCTCTAAGTCAATCTCAAAGAAGTTTGTAGGTCTCCCAGAGAGGAAGGTTGAGAGGAGATCCAAGGTCTCACCATTCTGCTATCTGAAGTACTATGGAACTCAGCTCTCATACGGATTAACATGAAAGTATGAGGTGATCTTTCTGGTCATCCAAAGGCGAGGCGATGTACATATGAATTGATATGTGTGGCTAAATATCTCCTTAATGAAGAGGGATAGGCATCTCTGGTCTTGATATTTAAATAAAGTAGAGAGGAAACCTTGAGTCTCTGTAGAAGCAGTGGTAACGTCATATGATCTCATAATATAGGGGGCATCTAAAAATGAGGTGTCCTTTTGTCTCAGGCTCCTGCAAGTGACACATCTGGAAGATCCTATCAAATCGTGGTATATGATGGTCAATCTCCACTCGGAGTAGATGAGATCCAACCCGAAGTTGCCCCAAAGGAATCTTGAGTGAGTGCACACAATGTTTGTGTGTATATGTGGGGTGAATGTGTTACACCTAAATCTCATCATCATGAGTCCCTTGTCAACTTAATGCCTTGATCCCTGAAGTTTCCATGATCAAGAATTCAGTTAGAGCAAGTTGATGCCCTTTGTCCACATTTCTAGTTGGGTCGGTGCATGTTGTCTTTGAGCAAGAAGCACCCAACTAGGGCCGACACAGAGTGTGTTCTTCCAGCCTGCGCCGGCGGCGCAGAGTATCTTTGTACAACCTGCGTTTTCCCTATTAGGCACAGGTTTCCCTCATGCAGCTTGCGCCGTAGTTGGTTAAATGGGATAAAGGTAGCGTTCGAGCGATTTCTAGAAGTTGGATGAGGTGGATCCCTATCCCTAACTCCTAGGTGAGCTGTCCTACGGTTCCCTGACCTCAAGGGAGGATCCCTTAGCCCTCTCCCCATGATCCTCAACCTACTCTATCCACTTGGTCCTATAAATACAAGGCCCCTATCCATTCCAAAGGGAGGAAGTCTATAGCACTTACATGCTAGTGGAATTATCCTAGGTGATCCCTATCCATCTCTTGGGAGGCTTACATTTCCTTTGGAGGCATTGGCTTGGCTTGTCGGAGGAGGATTGCAACGTTAAGGCTTGGGTTGTAATCATCTCTCTACTTTGTATTTCCCTCTTTTTATACAGTAATATAAACTCTTTCCACAAATTTTATTGTGTTGATAATGTTTGTAGTTTACTTCCTTAACTGTTTACTTAGATCAGTTAGTGTTTAGACATGTTTTACTGCTTGTATTGTTTCCACCTGTTTTGACAGGTCTTGTAGATAAAGATCTGACGATCGCAGAACTTGGAGCAACAACGAGGAGAAAGATCTACAATCTGGAAGGTAAGACATTTAAGTACTCGATCTATAACTAGATCTAGGAAAGTATCTTTGTATTCTGTCTTTATTTGTTCTAGATTCGCATTGAACTAGGGACATCTGGCTCGCGTCCGCTCGAGTAGATTGTCCAATAACAGAATGATGATATCATCCTGCAACTCCAAGAAGTGCTCAAGGTAGAAAAGACATCTTTGAGCCAGGCCCGTCAGAAGTGAGGTCCAAGTGACCTGGATGTATAATTTGTAGATATCCTCTCTGATGGACTAATTCAGTACTTGTTTAGACGACGGGAGATGGTTCAGTGCATCAAGGGAGAATTTGAATGGGGGAAGGTGCTCTAGGGAGATGGTCACTGAATGGAAAAGCCAAGATCCTCAACCTACCAACCTCATGCTCGTCCTATGGGGTGAGCCAAAGTGATGGCCTTTGAGGAACAAAGTGCCAGGTAGGGCTACCCATCTCTCCCGGTTGCTGAGTCTCTGAAAGATCTGACTCCGTGAAGGAAGGAGACCAAGCAGAAGATGACCTTAAGGTGGAAGGGGTGTACACCAAACTCCACCTAAATAAAGAGTTGTAGAACTATACGCTTGCATTGGATTATGTGCTTGAGAAGCAAGTTCTAGACTCTCTCCGTCTGGGCCCAATCTGTTTATATCAAGCTTGGCCCCCAAATCTTAGACCCATAGAGGACTGTGGGTCTAATAATCGCCCGCGTTTGGACGAGATGTCCTAAAACTAACTTTGGAAACATTGTCTCTTGATGAGGGCCAAGGAACCATACCCTTTTGCTAAGTCGAGGCTAGAGACCCTATCACATATCGAAACGAGGTCCCTTGAATTGTACTCCCAAGTAAATGCACGATGTGTTGATCTCAATCTCTTCCCCTCGGAAGTAGAAATGCATGTCAGCCAAAGTTTTCTTTGATGCATTGAAGATCATAACCTTAGTTTTACCTAGGTTGACCATAAGTTGTCGAAGGTAACAAAATATGGCTAGGGCATTAATCTGTCTCTGCAATCCGTTAGGAGTAGAAGCCAACAAGATCAAGTCGTTTACAAAAAAGACCAAGGAGATCAACACCTGATGTATAAGGCAACCATCCCCTTCCCGGATGTGCTCGTGGAGGAAAGACTCCAACTCATCAATATAAATCTTGAAGAGGGTTGGAAAAGGAGGGCACCCCCATTTTACACCAATGGTACTTTGAATGAAGTTCAAAAGACCATGTTCCATCCTAAGGTGACCTAAACTAACTCATATAATCTCATGATGGATACCAGGAGGGTCTCATATATGCCAATGTCACTAAGCCTTTGGAATAAGGCCTCTCTCGACGCTATATCAAACGCTTTCTAGAAGTCTACAAAGCAACAATAAACTTTCGAAGAACGATGATGAGCCTCCTCAACGATGGCTTGAAGTGTGAAGATGTGATCAATTGTCTGGTGGTCTAGGTGGAAACCTGCTTGTCCTCTAGCCTTGAGATGTCGTTTCTCTAACTCCTCAGAAATCCACTGGTGTAAGACTGTGGCATAAATCCTAGAGAAGGTATGTCCCACCATGATAGTCCTATAGTTGTTTGGGTCATAACTACTCCCCGAATTGTGGATCAAATGAATAATATGTCTCACCCTAGTAGGGGGAAGCCAGAACAAACCACATGATTAAACAAATCAACAATATATGAATCAAGGGATTGGATACTATGTTTCAGGAATTCAACATTTAGGCCTTCTTCGTCCACTTCTATGTTATTAATCATAGATCTAACTACTCTCCTGATATCCTACTCCGAGAAAAGGTGGCATGAGGAGGGAGGAGAGGGGATGCATGTTGGAGGTTGTCCGATAATTTCATAAAGGGAGGTAGTGTGGGAAAACAAGGTTTGAGGGTCAAGGTCAAGTTGGATAGCATAGTGTATAGGAAAAGGGGCACACCATAATGCTTTTGGGGAGTGGCAGAGGACTGCACAAAGAATGAGGGAGTATTCAAACCCCTAATGTATGCCCTTATTGACATCCTTTTTCCCTAAAGAATAAAATTGAAAAGATCGTTCAAGATTTGTTGGAGGTTGGCAACATTCATCCCAATACAAGCCATTATTCCTCACAAGTGATTATGGTATTGAAAAAGGAAGGCACCTGGCACATGTGTCTCGATTTCAAGGATCTTAATATGTTAACATTCAAGGATAAATTTCCATTTTATGTCACTAATGATCTCTTGGATGAGTTTCACGAAACCAAGTTCTTCCCTAAACTAGACATTTGGTCCAACTACCACCAAATCAACATAAAAGAATCAGACATGCCTGCGACATTTTCCTGCACCCATGGGGGTCATTATGAGTTCTTAGCCAAGCCTTTGGGCCCTTCTAATGCTCCCTCCACCTTTTAGAGGCTCGTGACCAGGCTCTTCCGACATTTCCTACGCAATTTTTGTGTTGGATTTCTTTGAAAATATATTGATTTGTAAGACCACATGGGAAGGCCACCTGGAACATGTTGAACATGCCTTGAAATTACTACACGACCATCAATTATCTGTGAAGCATTCCAAATGTGTTTTTGGGGTTACTGAGGTTATCTTTTGGTTACATTGTGAGTCAAGATGGAGTGCGTATGGACCCAAAGAAAGTGGTGTGTATTCACAACTAGCCATGCTCCAAGACCCTCAAGAGCTTGTGTGGGTTATTAGGATTGACTAACTACTACAAAAAGTTTGTGAAAAATTATGGTAAAATTGCAACCCCCTTAATATCATTTTTCAAAAAGAGCACCTTTGTCTAGAGCAACAAAACTGAGTAGGCCTTCTCTGCCTTAAAGGATGCCATGTGCACTACTCCAATATTAGTATTGCTTGATTTCACTAAGACTTTTATCTTATAATGTGATGCCTTGAGATGAGGTCTTAGATCAATATAGATGCAAGAAGGATACCTTTTGGACTTCACCAATAAGTAATTATGTGATTGGAATCTGGGCAATTCTACATATGAAAAAAATATGATGGCCATCCTTCACATCGTTAAGACCTAGCGCCCTTATTTAATAGGGGCACATTTCCAAATGAAGATCGATCGTCGTAGTTTAAAATATTTCCTTAAATAAATATTTTCATCTCCAGAGTAGCATAAGTGGGTTATTAAAATGTTGGGGGTATGATTTTGAGATCATATATAAGAAGGGTAGAGAAATTGTAGTGGTTGATGCTTTGTCTAGGCAATTTGAAGAGGAGGGCTCTCTTATCCTTACCAATTTCAAATTAACTCAAGGAAGCACGTCAAAAATGGATGGTGAATGACACCATAGTGTGACTCATCCAACAACTTACGGAAGATATGAACCCTCCTACAAGGTATACATGGCACCAAGATACATTGCGCTGTAAAGAGCACTTTTTTGCCACTAAATTCAACCTTAAAACAAAGAATATTAGAGGAGTTACATTCATCACCCTTAGTATGTAACTCAATCTTTGATAAAACATATGGAAGGATTAAGCACTCATTCTTTTGGAAAGGCATGAAAACAAACATCCAGACCTTTGTTGTGGCTTGCAACACTTGCCAAAGAATGAGGGAGAACCGGTGAAGTTTCTAGGGGCCTTGTGATTGCTTCCAATTCCAACCCATATATGGACTGATATTTCCATGGATTTTATAATGGGGATTCCTAGTGTTGGTAATAAATCAATCATCATGGTGTCATCAATTGTCTTTCGAAATATGCCCACTTGTGTGCCTTTTCACACCCTTTTACACCATCATTAGTTGCCCAAGTCTTCATGGATCAAATTTTTAAATTGCATGTCATGCCAACTTCCATTATCTTTGATTGAGACCCTACCTTCACAAGCAACTTTTGGCATAGGTTGTTTAAGCTTTAGGGTACCCAGTGGAAACTTAGCACGACCTATCACCCACAACCAAGCATAAGTGGTGAATAAGTGTTTAGAAACTTATTTTAGATGCCTTGCTTCAAAGAAGCCACACCAATGGGCACAATGGCTTCCTCTTTCATATTGGTGGTATAATACCACTTATCACGGAGCCACCAAAATGACCCCATATGAAGCAGTATATGGCCAAAAACCCTTGCTTGTGGTTTCCTATCTACCAAGCACTTATCGGATCCACGCAATTGATATAACACTTTGCACCAAAGAAGTTATTCTCCACACACTTAAGGACAATTTGGTTATGGTTCAAAATAGATTGAAACAATAGGCAGATCAACATCACTTAGAGCTTTCATTTGTAGAAGGGGGTTAGGTGTTTCTTCAACTTCAACCTTATAAGAATAGATCACTCAAAAATAACCTCCACCAAAAACAAGTCTTGAAGTTCTATGGACCTTAGATGACCATACAACGCATTGGACAAGTGGCCTACAAGCTAGCTCTTCCAAATCACTCCAAGATTCACTTATCCTTTCATGTATCTTGCCTTAAGAAGGTGGTGGGCACCAATTGTAAAGTGTAAACCAAGTTACCAAAACTTGATGAGGAAGGCTCCATTGGCTCCAACTAGAAGAAATATTGGATACTAGGGAACGTCAATTGCATAGGCATACAATCAAAGAAGTTTTGATCCATTGGAAATATATGCAAGCAGAAGACGCCACTTGTGGACCATAAGGGATTCTACAACAATTTACTCACCTTCAACCTTGAGGAAAATGTTGCTTTTGAAGGGGTGGCATGTCAGGGTCCTACCCTAACCCCTCTTAATTTGAAAATGGCTATCTCCTTTGAATAAGGGGAAGTAGTTATTATTGGACAATTGATTAATGTAGAAAGGGTCTTTGGGTTAATTAAGTTCCACTAGGTAGTTGGTACTCATTAATTGTGAGTAGCTGGGATTTTGGCTATTGAATAGTCTATTTAAAGAGATAAGAGGCTATGGATCATTTTTTCAAGAATTGTGTATTTAGATCTCCGCTCGAGTGAAAGGTCACCCCACCTTAAGAGGCGAGTGAACATTGCTTTCTAAATTTATTATCATAATACACTAGTTATTCATGCATCCTCTCTCTTCTCCATTGACTTTTTTTTGGTTATTTTGTGTTATAATTTATGGTTTCTTGCATCATAAATCTATGTATATCATGTGTTGTTCTAAGTTTCAAGGTTAGTAACACCACACTTTGGCTTGTGATGCTAAGCAACAAGACAAATGTAAAAGAAAGGTAATAAACAACAAATGCATTGACATGTATAATATGTTGGGAGGGGGAGAAAACAATTGTAACTACTTCAAAGGAAAGAGTAGCTACATTCTAAAATGAGATAGGTCCGAATAATTCAAAGGAAATAGCTAAGAGATGAAAATAAAATAGTGAAGAAAAGGTAAAGGGATGATACTTTCACTTACTTATATCCTTCACAACCAACAAAGAGTGCCTAAAAAAATACAACCCAATGATCTAGTGTCAAAGGGGGTGCTTGGTATAAGTGGAGAAACGAGGGAAATAGGGTGACATCCATGTCATGGGAGGAAAGTGAGTGAAACCTCAAATAAAAACAAAGAAACATAAAATAGGAGATGCTCTGCCTCATGGCAGGAGGTGAAAAGGAGATGGACTTCCTCATGGTAGAGGGAAATTATGGCCTACTAAGATGCCTCTTCGTAGAAGGTGAAAAAATGACAACAACAAATCTTGTGAGGAGACAATGAAATGGAAATCAAAAGAGTAGGAGATAGCAAAGCAATATGTAGCATAAACAACATTAGGCAGTGCTAACAAAAAGAAGGTGTCACCTATGAAACAAGAGACCAAATGTCCACATCAGTAAGGATGGATGAGTGGGTGAAAACTACCTAAGGGAATGAAAAACGAAATATGTTTCCTCAAGTAGTGCATGAGAAGAATAGGGTGGATAGAAACTTTGTTGCAAACATGGAAACTAATGAGATAGGAGACAAACTTGTGCAAAATTGCCAGGGTGAGAGATGTAAAGGGATTAGCATGTGATGCCTCAAGTGGAGCAACATAAGAGGGAGTAAAATGTCTAAGAAGGAAAACAATATGATCAAGACCCACAAGGGGTACTCAAACATAAGATCAAAGGAGAGAGAAGGACAAGAAGGAGGAGAGATAACATAGAAGAGACTTTTGATGCTAATAAATCTTCATTGTAAAACCTATTTTCGAGGTTTGAGTCTCCATGGTTCCAATTTGAGGCTTAAGGTATATAAATCATACAAATAAGGTCCAGGAAGAAGGGGGGAAAATCTAGAGGCACACCACCCTAGGGATACCTCAAAGTAAGGGCCAATAAGCTCGATTAACGAAGGAGGGGACTTTGTGTCAAGTTGAAATGACAAGACTTGGCTTTTAGGTTCAAGAGAAATGTCCCATTGAGATATCACATCTTATTTTGGGGATTATGGTCATGTTCCCTATCGAGTGGGCTCAACATATGTTCTCTTAAGAACACAACATTCAATGATAAGGCGCGTCTTGCACTTGTGATATTTACACCACATCTTTATCTTATTTAAAGAGTGTTTATCATCAATGTCATAAGTTGTATGAGAACTTTTCAAAGAGGTAGCCTTTGAGGTGAGACAATGCCTTTGGAAATGGGAGGACACATGAAATCCCAAATCCCTTTTTGCATAGGAGCAATAGAAATATAGATGCCACTTGATTTGTATAGAGCAGCAGGCCCAATCATTGAAGGCAGATATGAATACATCATTTGGACCACCATGATGTACAATCATTGAAGCTCATTTTGAGAAAGATGGTGTCCACAGTTGGGTGGCTTCGACAGATTTTTAAAGAGGAAAAGGATATCCAAAGAACCATCACACACCATCACGTCCCAAGTCATTTAAATGAATTGAAAAATTGGAGCTTCTTAAGGTACCTAAATATTGTTGTGTAAAAATATTTGAATATATTATCTCAATTTTAATTTTTCTTTGATAGTGTTGATAAGAAATATTCACTCTAAATTATAATTTATCAATACCTTGGTAGGTGAAAGAAGCCTTACAACCAATAGTATCTCATAATTTTTGTTTTGAATGGAGACAATCCTAGACTGAATGAGAGCAATCAATCAAGAGGACTATCATTGATCATCATTGGTGGAATAGGATGGAGTGCCTCTGTATTTTATAAGCCAATTGCGAATTTGTTGTGACTGTTGGACATGGATAACCTAGTTTGGGAGGCATATTAAGGCATTAATTCCATGACATAGTATATTAGGGAGCTCATCCATGACCAAAGAGTGAGAACCGGATGAAGGTTTTTATGAGGCAAAATATATATCGATCAAAATGTGAAACAAGATGACCGCACGATCGCACCTTTAAATCCCAAATCTCTTTTTGCACAATTGTCCAGTCAAGAATGGATAACTACACCAAATGAGGACACACAAGTGTGTCCTAGGGTTTTAAGAAAATTGTGATATAAATAATTTGTAGGCATAACATTGCAGTCTTGATTCCCACATACTTTTCACATTTTGTGGGTTCAAGATGTTTGGGCACAAATGTTGAAGTTGTGTAAGAAGACCTCGTTGGATCCCACTGATTGGTGGAACTTGCATGGTGGGGAAATCCAAATATCCATATATTGGCAATCAATATCTTATCACATTTGCTAGTCTATCATCTGTTGAGAGGAACTTGAGTACATATGGCCTCAAGGACAGGATGATAGTGCTTAAGGGCATCAAGATTCCAGACTATAAAGTTTTGCTACTTCACATAATAATCAGAATGCACCATAAGATGCATGGTACATAGACTAAAGTGCTTATAGTCACATGGCACATAACAGAGAGTGGTCTGACACAGTGGACAATCGAATAGTTTAGAGGGTAAAATTTGCTGTACGAGATGGTGAAGTAAACATGGTCAAACATCAAGGGAAAGTTCCTATAAAAATGGTTTGATATGAGAATTAATGTGATCTATGTACAAGGACTTACACAACTTGCATTCAATGAGATAGATTGCTAGAAAGAACTTCAAGGTGGAGTTTGATAAAGACAAGTGCCTCATACAAAACAAAATGACCCTTTGTTCCACAATGAAAACTTCTTTTAATAGGATCTACTGACATTCAATGTGGGGTTGTCACATTCATACTTAATTCATGTTGTCCCAGCCTAAATGGTGATTAATGGGAGGTTACCATCTCATTTGAGGACCTTTTTATTTGGGCATCAAGCTTCTATGATAAAAATAGTTTCCTAATAAGACCATCTACTAAGGAAAGTATTATTTATAGTACCCTTAGCCGATAACCAAATTTGAGCTTAACACAACCATGAATGTTATATATACCACTCATGCATTGCAGTAGATTTTCCCCATTATTTTTCAGTGAGACTTGAAATCTTTCCATCCATGCTACTTCTAATACTAATTTGCTTGTTGTGCCACAGTGTTAGCTAGTTGTAATGTGGGTGAAAGAATCAAGTTTCTAAAAATATGTCAAGCCTTTTAGTCCTTTTCACTATAGCCTTTCTTTTCCTTTAATATTCAAGGCACAATTTTCTAAGGTTAACCAACCATCTTTGCATTTGTGCATTGTAAATATCTGTATTTCAACTTCGTCTAGCATTCATTCCCCATGCCACTCCACTCCACTTCTCGACTTAGGTGTTCGTCTGGGTAATTGACTTATGTAATGTGACTTGGTGGCGGACTTAAAAGATTTGAAGGGTCGTTCTAATAGACTTAGGGTTTGGTGACTTGGGTGTTTGTTTGGGTAGTCGACTTATATAAAGGATTGTTCTAAGCGTTCTGGGTAGTTTTGGACATGGAGCCCATGGAGGAGAAATGCCACATTCTCCTTCTAAAAATGCATTGAAAAAAACATTAAAAAATTCCTCCCACAAAATAGATTTAATAAACATTTCAGACAAAATGCAATGTTACAGGATGGTTTGATGTAACCCTACCTCATAGATAGTTAAGAAAAAATGCAATGCTACAGGATGGTTTGATGTAACCCTACCTTAGGAAGATTTAAGAAGTAGTATTGAAGTAGATTTTATGCATGCAATCGAGCAACCATGCAGGAACTAGAGATCCAACAAGACTCCTCTAGCTACTTGGGTGTTCTGCAAAGCTTGGGAACAAACCATAGAAATAATGCAAGCCACAAAGGCGCAAGAGAAGTATTAACCAGAGCCTTGAGCATGGACTGAACTAAAAAGAAAAACCTTGGTGGGAAAAAGGAAGATCCTTGAACATGGACTGAACCAAAAAGAAAAACCTTCCAAATTAGTTGGCGGGAAAAATCAAAGTAGAAAAACCTCCAAATTAGTTGGCAGGTAAAAGGAAGAGCCTTGAACATGGATTGAACCAAAAAAAAACCTTCCAAATTATTTGGTGGGAAAAAGCAAAGTATGACGGGAAAGTGGATGAAAACCAAAATCTCCCATGACTTACATTCCCAAGAAAAATGAAGCCTTATTTGGACTAACAATTTGTTTGTAAAATTAACTTCTTTTGATTTTCTTCTCATGTCTAATAGAATACAAAATTATGACAATCATCAAAGTGCTCAAATTAATTAGTTTGTTTACACACATTTTTTTTTTAAGAAAAGTAAATGTTCTTATATATATTTAAATTGGTCTATTTAAAAAAAAAGTATTTGATTTAGAGACTCATATTCACATGGCCTCAACCTCGAGTATGGGAGACCGCATGGGGTTGGAGAAATATACAAGGAAAAAATCCAGGAGCAATGAAATCCAAGAGAAATAAGATAGTTATTATCAAAAGATAGACCCATATCTCCTAACATCTGAGGTCGAATGAAGGAAACTAATAATAGTGTGTTGTCTCAAGGAAGAACTAGTGGAACGACTAGGTTTCCCTCTACGTTGCTATCTGGAGGAGTTAGCTTGTCATTAAGGCCTAGGGGATCTCTTATGTCTCTTAGGGATCTCTTATGTCTCTTAGGGATCTCTTATATCTCTGAACCTCTTTGTAACAATCCTCCTACTTAGGAGGGGGTTACCTATATACCATTTTTTTCCTTCTAAGTGTATAGAAAAAAGATATCCATTGATTAAGCTATTGATGACTCAGTTGATCCCATTAATCCCATTGTTTAAGAAGCAGTTGACCAAGTGAAAGTAGCAGTAGCTAAGGGGGGTGACCCATACCTAGTAGATGATCCAGTCGACTCTATAGATCCATTTTAAACATCTGTTGGACCAGTTTCCTTTGCACAGATACATACCCATAGCCTACAGAGCCCTACCATAAATACCCCAACCCTATAGGAACAGTAGAAGGAACATAATCTATGTTAAGATCAAAACAGACAATACATAAATGAGAATTATTAATTAATCTAACTATTAACAGGGAAACAAACTAAACAAAATAGCTCACCAAACATAAATATATAGTAGTGGAAAGAAAACATAATTCAAAGTACCTATATCTCATTTTCCTTGATGAATTCCAGTGCTTTGTGTTAGGATATTTCAATACTCCATCCTTGTCGTACCCCTTGTCGCACCTAGCATTATTTATTTTTCCTAGTTGTTGATGATGTCATTTTCCCCCTAGTGGTGTGCAGATGTCATCCGAGATCCATCTACCACCTTCTGAGCCCCGCATGCATCATTTTAGGACCACTTCACTGAGTTCCCTATTTTATAGGAACCTATTGAGTGTTCTGGTGTAGTCCACCTCAGTTACCTAACTCTTGTGGGGGGTTAGAGCTCTGGATGCCACTGATTGTGGCCTCATGTGCCCTTTTCTGACTAGCATGCATGACATAATCACTATTGCAGCCTCCTTAGTTAGTTAAGTGATTGTGACTTCAGTTAACTGGTTTTAGGTTCAGTTCAATTGACTTTGAGTCTTCTGGAGCACTCCAGTGGTGATAATCCCTATGCTAGACCAACTGAGGTTCGAATTTTCCTGCATGATTCAAATTCTCTCCATTGTCACATCATTGTTGATTATACTGATTATTGGAACATGTGACATTATTCTGCTCCTATCTGAGTTCTGCTGTATTATTATTCTTCTACTCTTTCTACTTCTAATACTGATTTGCTTGTTGTGCCACAATGTTAGCTAGTTGTAATGTGGGTTAAAGAATAAAGTTTCTAAAAACATGTCAAATCTTTTTAGTCCTTTTCACTATAGCCCTTCTTTTCCTTTAATATCTCAGGCACAATTTTCTAAGGTTCACCAACCATCTTTGCATTTATGCATTGTAAATATCTGTATTTCAACTTCGTCTAGCATTCACTCCCCATGCCACTCCACTCCACTTTTCGACTTAGGTGTTCGTCTGGGTGATTGAATTATGTAATGTGACTTGGTAGCGGACTTAACAGATTTGAAGGATTGTTCTAATGGACTTAGGTTTTAGTGACTTGGGTGTTCGTTTGGGTAGTCGACTTGTATAAAGGATCGTTCTAAGCATTCTGGACAGTTTTGGACATGAAGCCCATGAAGGAGAAATGCCACATTCTCCTTCTAAAAATGCATTGAAAAAAACATTAAAAAAATCCTCCCACGAAATAGATTTAATAGACATTTCAGACAAAATGCAATGTTACAAGATGGTTTGATATAACCCTACCTCATAGACAATTAAGAAAAAATGCAATGCTATAGGATGGTTTGATGTAACCCTACCTCAGGAAGATTTAAGAAGTAGTATTGAACTAGATTTTATGCATGCAATCGAGCAACCATGCAGGAACTAGAGATCCAACAAGACTCCTCTAGCTACTTGGGTGTTCTGCAAAGCTTGGGAACAAACCATAGAAATAATGCAAGCCACAAAGGCGCAAGAGAAGTATTAACCAAAGCCTTCAGCATGGACTGAACTAAAAAGAAAAACCTTGGTGGGAAAAAGGAAGAGCCTTGAACATGGACTGAACCAAAAAGAAAAACCTTCCAAATTAGTTGGTGGGAAAAATCAAAGTAGAAAAACCTTCCAAATTAGTTGGCAAGTAAAAGGAAGAGCCTAGCGGGTAAAAGGAAGGGCCTTGAACATGGACTGAACCAAAAAAAAAACCTTCCTAATTATTTGGTGGGAAAAATCAAAGTATGACGGGAAAGTGGATGAAAACCAAAATCTCCCATGACTTACATTCCCAAGAAAAATAAAGCCTTATTTGGACTAACAATTTGTTTGTAAAATTAACTTCTTTTGATTTTCTTCTCATGTCTAATAGAATACAAAATTATGACAATCGTCAAAGTGTTCAAATTAATTAGTTTGTTTACAAACATATTTTTTTAATAAAAGGAAATGTTCTTATATATATTTAAATTGGTTTGTTTTTAAAAAAAAAATTATTTGATTTAGAGACTCATATTCACAAGGCCTCAACCTCGAGTACGGGAGACCGCATGGGGTTGGAGAAATGAGGGCAAGGAATGAGGAGTTTATTCCGCCTCTGAGTTTAGGCTTATGTTGATATCTTCTTACCATTCTGCAGGGATCTTTCTTGATAATTGGCCAGCGGGATTTATAAAAGTGCATGGTAAATCCATTCGGTCCTGGGGCCTTGTCTAACTCTGCTTCCCAAATTACTCGTGCGAACTCATTTTCCTCAATTCCTTTAAATAGATCAACACTACCTTCTTGTGAAATAAGTCTTGGGATATGTGAGAGAAGATCCTCTTCTACCATGGTAGGGGTTCTCTCTTCCTTTGTATACATCTTTTTCTCGTGTTGATGTGCCTCTTTTTTTATTTGCTCAAAGTCCTTTATTCTTTCTCCCTCCCCGATGGATATTGTTGCCACATTATTGCTCTACTTTCTTGCATTTGTTTTCTTGTGGAAGAATGAGGTGTTCCTATCTCCTACTTTCAACCAAAGGCTTCTAAATTTAAGCCTCCGATATTCTTTCTCCTCACTGCATGCTTTGCTTAGGTCTTCCTAAAGTTGCTTTTCCTTATTGATATCTTCCTCCGTTATCTGGATGCTTTCCATTTTTTCTTGTCATTGAGCTAGCATATATTGCTTTCCTGTCTCTCCTGAGAGGGGTCGATGACATAATCTTAGACCATTCCTTTAGAGATTTTTTTCCCTTCTTATATTTTCCTCCCAAACATATGAGGGGGATCCGAACACTGATTGGTCCCGAGCTAATTTCATTATTTCTTGAAATCAAGTCTTGGAGATCCACAGTGGGCTAATTTGAATGGGATTGGTCCCAAATTCTATTCTTCTTCAATCAACAGGGAGATAGGTTTGTGATCTGAAATTTCAAAGGGGATGATGACAGAGAAAAAATTCAGCCCGGGGAGAAGGAGAGGAGTGGATGAGAAATCTATCTAACCTTGTTGCTATATGCCCTAGTCCAGTTCTTTTATTTGACCAAGTGTATTTCCCTTTTTTTGGCTTTATATCCAACAATTCCCAGTCACGCATCAGATCCTCAACCTGCTCACAAAATGGATCACGGACTATTGAACCACCCCTTTTCTCCTCACCTGAGAGGGTGAGATTCATATCTCCCACCAAGATGAGATTCTATGCCCTCGTGTTTTCTAGTAAAGCTCTGATAGAGTTCCAACAAGCTTGCTTTTCAAAGTAAAGAACGGGAACATAAACATTAAGAATGCTTACATGTGAATTTGTATGAATTTTTTGCAGGTTGACAAGAGACCATGATTGGTTGAGTTCTTATTAGTTTAGTTTGAATTTGGAAGCATCCCATATGGTCATGATACCCCCCGATGCTCCCCTTGAGCTAACAGCTATTCTTGAGCTTGTTTTCCAAAAAAAAAATCCAACTTCGAGGCTTATTTTTTCCTGGAGCTTAGTCTCCTAGATTAGGAGGATATCTAGCTTTTCAATCTTGATGAGATTCCTCATTGCTTCCTGCTTTTTTGGTTCCCCATCCTCCTACAATTCCAGGAGATAATCTTCATTACTTAACTATGTTGTGGGAGGAAGGGCCTTTTGAAGGACCCTCGTAAGTTCTCGATTTCCTTCCTCTTCCTTTTCCAGTTCTTCCCATTACTTTTTCGATGGTGAGCTATTGACCTAAGACCTTCTCCTTTTCTACTTGTTTTTCTCTGACTTCTTTATCCGTCGGTTTTCCCTTTCTTATTGTCCTTTCTGGATAGGGTTCTTCCTCTTCCTAGGATTCTTGGGATGAAACCTCATCTTTTGGTAGATTTTCTTGAGTATGTTGAAGCTCTCCCTCTTCTAGTTCTGGTTGGGATTGTTCCTTTGTCTCCTTTTCCTCATTTTCCTTTTTAGATTCACCTTCTTCTACATGTTTTTATCCTAAAGCAGGGGGTTTTCCCCGTCTTGGGCCAGGGAGGAGAAAAGGCTTGAAGCTTGGGGGAGGAAGTGAATTTCCTGGGGAATATTGACAAGGGATCGATGGTTGAGGAGGTGGATGGGGAACTGAGGAGCCCAAATTTTTCCCTTTTGTCTGAGATTTAGGGTTTGTTCCTTCTTTTACTTGAGTCCAGCCCTCCGCTGATTCTATTTCTAGCTGCTCCTTTTGTTCTTATTTTCAATCTTCTGCAAAGTGCTTGTATTCGTGGTAGATTCTTCACTTGAAAGGTAGTTGTTTGTAGTCAAGTTGCTGAATGTGGGATCAATCATCAATTGTGAGTTTAATGGCTTCTAGCAGACCAACTTCTAGATCCACTTCAACACAGATCCGAGCACAAGAGAATTGATCTTTGGTTTCTGCTTGGTCTATGTATCTTCCCAAAGAATTTCCAACTATTTTCATGGATTCATCATTCTAGCAATGTATGGGAAGATGGGGAAGTTTAACAAAAACCGAGATAGCATAACGAATATCCATAGTAGGGTCAAAATATGGCATCCATATTTTCAAATAAATCCCCCTATGACCCATGGAGTATGGCCCATTTCTGAAAATTAAATCACGATCAGATTTTTGTTCAAACTAGAAAATGAAAAAACCCTTACCTATTGAGTAGTAGGAGATCAGAGCTGAGATGAGAGGATCCCAATTCTTCTGGATCCACATGCTCATAGATTTTGGTGAGGGCTCGAGTCCCGTAAATTAGCCCACCAAATCTCTTTTAGCTATCGCGAGGGAAACCCTCCTTGGAGCAGCCGGAGGGAGCACAACTTTTGGAATCGCATCTGCTCATTTCACAAATCTAGAATTGCCTTTGTTTGGTGTTTTCTTCCTACATTCACGATCAAACATCTAGGGAAGGAGAGGATCCCCCACCCGATGCCATGGAATCTAGGGAAAAGCTCGCAAATCCTAATTGCAGAAAACCTAGCCACATAGCCCTTAAGTTTTTTCTCCATAATGTAGAATTGCATTTTGACCTCAACTAGTTTTCACAATTAGATAATATTTAATTTGAAGATTGATTCCCAACATATCTAGGTTTTCACAGTAGTTATTTGCTTCAGAAATCAACACTGTTTTTGGTACTCTGTTTTTCATATGTGTTGAATATTTAATCAAAATAGAGGCAAGAATAAGATTAGAACTTAGAATTAATTATTTCTTTTAAATGTAGAAATATTTCATTGTGTGGAAGTAAAACGCAATATTCAAGTTCTTTAATTTAGTGTTTCTGTTTGGCATATTATACCTTTAGTAGACATAAGGTCTTCAGATCTATCTTGATTATTTAATAAAGACAATCTACTTTTCATCATTATTAAATCATATCATCGATACAAGATTAGATTTATACCATACCTTAGAAAGCACAAGAACACCTTCAAGAAGAGTGAAAGGCCATGTCTTGATATTTAAATCACAACCAAGGACCCAAATCTCAGATCTTGACTAAAAAATTATGTCAATAATGAAACTTAGAGCATTGTTTAGACTCGATAGACTTTTCTTTTTTTTAAACTAAAACGGTTATATTTATTGAATTTGGAAAACGGTTGGCCGAAGCTTAACAACCAAACTTACAGCTTTTCATTACTCCACTTGGCTCGGTTACATCTTATCCACATCTAATAGAGCAACTGGAAGAAATAAACATAACTAAGGAATAGGGATCCAGAATGGCGTTTCATCATTCTTGCTGTACATTCCTTGAGGTAAAAGACAACCCTTATTTGCTTTTGCATCCGCTTCTTTATTTGATCCTCTCAAAATGTGATAAAACCTGGCAGAAGTGAATTCACGAAGGACGTATCGCAGCCTTAGCAAACTCTTATTGAGCAAATAATTGTTGAATTTATCTTCCGTATTTAAGATCTTTATCAATATTTCAAAATCTCCAAAAACTTGTATGTCTTTGTAGCCAATATATTGGGCAATTGAACAAGCTTGTAACATCCCAAAAATTTCTGCGTAATTATTGGTTCTCAATCCTAAGCCCCAGCAAAAACTATCTTTTCTTAGTCAATCCTGAGAATAGATGATCCCACCAGCTCCTGCAATGCCAGGATTTCCTTTTGAGGCCCCATCAAAGAAAACCGTGGCTTTACCCTAAATTCTCCACCATCCTTGAAATTCAGTATCCGTGTCTCTTAGACGCCATCATGGATTATTAAATGGACGAACTGAACACTTTTGTCTATCCCTATACATAAATGTACCAAACCACTTCTTTTCTTCAAGGAGCATGGAGTTATCATTGAAAGAAGGATGATGCATTGCTGCCTCCTGCAAAAGAGCCTTTGCCTTAGCAGCAACCATCAAAGGAATGGTTTTGAAATTGTTGAAAATCTGGCTATTTCTCTCCAACCAAATCTTCCAGAAAACATACTTGGGGAGAGCTTACCAAATTCTAAACCAAGTGGAATTATTTTTAAGAGAATGAGGATACCTGTTGTTCCACGTTGATAGGAGAATAAAAATAGAGATTTGATAGGGAGCATTAACATTGAGGCCAAGCAAAGAATTTCTCCAAACTTCTTGCGAGAAAGGACAATCAACAAAAAGATGATCCAGATTTTCTATTGCCAAGCAGCACAGTGGACATCGATGAGGGCCTGCAATTCCTTTTTTCATCAAGTTTTCTCCAGTTAAAGCTTTCCTATGGACGAGAAGCCATGTAAAAAATTAACTTTAGGCAGACCGTATGAGTCCCACACCATATTATAGAATGAAGGAGGATATATCAATGGCTGGATCGACTGGATAGCTTCATAGCCATGGGAAACCGTATATGAGCCTGTCTTACCCCAATCCCAATTATCTTTCAATTTCCAGTGAATAGGTGTTATACCAGTCGGCGCATTATAAAAAGGGAGAATATGGTTCTATAAAATCGTAGGAGTTCTGGGAAGAGTCCACGAATTCCACTTCGCTGTAGAATCCCACTCCGAGATATCAGCCAGCGTGTTAACTCCATTCTGAGAAAGCCACAATCGTATCTCACGAAGATCAACAAAGAGGGTGAGAGGAGGGTTGCCCATGATACTGTCCTCCCAAATCCGGGTTTTGCAACCATTGCCATGAACTCGATAAAGCCTTTGCTGGAAAAAACTCATCCCTTGCCTACATAAATTCCATAGCATCGTGCCTTTAGGAGTTGGATCAGGCTGCAGATTTCTTAAAGCGACTCCCTCCAAATATTTTTTTTCAAGACTTGACTGGCAAGGTGCTTACATTTAGTGCAAAGTTTCCAGAGGATTTTTCCTCCAAGAGCGAGATTAGCCATTGCTAGATCTCTTACCTGTAAACCTCCTTCCCTAAGAGGACGCTTGATAATATCCCAATTGACCAGATGATATTTTCTCTCATTTCCTTTTCCTCCTCTCCACAGAAACTCCTTGATCAATTTTGAAATCTGGACTGTAATCAACTTAGGGGCCAAGAGAAATGAAGCCTGGTAAATAAGGATGGAGGATAAAACTGTTTTTATCAAAATGAGCTTCCCAGCATAGTTAAGCCACTGGCCTCCCCATGTTATTAATTTAGACTTGATTTTACTGAGAATTCCATGCCAAAGGATAGCCTTATTAGCTCCCAAAGTAAGAGGAAGGCCAAGGTAAGTTATTTTTTCCCACTTGACATAACCCATGAACCCCAAGAATTGAGCAATTCGGAGAACTGATTGTTGGTCCAAATTCCAACCATAGATTGCGCTTTTCCTTTTGTTAACCTTGGTTCCTAAAATATTACAGAAATTATTCACAATATCTTTAAAAACCTTTGCTATTTTTATTGAAGCTCCTCCCAACAGCAAGGAGTCATCCACAAAAAAAGCATGATTGATGGAGTCAAGACCATTCACCGGCTTGATGCCAGGGGCATTCCCAACAAGCTTTTCAACAGTCAACTTCTTGCTCAGAGAGTCTGCCATAAGAATATACAAAAAGGGGGATATAGGGCATCCTTGCCATAAACCTCTCGTGGCTTGAAAGTAGTTAGTCGGCCTGCGTTGACTAAAGGATCTATCCACGGCTTTTCAATACAAGCTTTGATCAGATTCACAAAATCCATACTAAATCTAAAAGCAAGCAAAACTTTGAACATAAAATAAAACGTTACCCGATCAAAAGCATTGGCCATGTCAAGCTTTATAAGCATCGGCCATGTCAAGCTTTATAAGCATCCCTTTCTCCTTCCGCCATTGACTGGAGTGCATAGCTTCCTGGACCAAGATAACATTGTCCAAAATATGTCTCCCTTTGACAAAACCACTCTGAAAAGGAGAGATAAGTTTGTCTAACAGAGGCTTAATCCTATTAGCCATTAGTTTGGAGAGGATTTTGTAGGATGAGTTACAAAGGGAAATAGGCCCGAAGTGGTCAAAGGACCCCGAGTTCACCTCTTTAGGAATTAAGGCAAGAAAGGTGGCATTTGTGCTACCTCCAACCTTGGCCTTAAGCTAAAAAGCTCTGATCATTCTCAGCAGATCTTTCTTGATGATATTCCAACAAATTCTATAAAAGTGAAAAGAAAACCCATCTGGACCAGGAGCTTTGTATGGCTCCATGTCCCAGATAACATTGTTGATCTCTTCCTCGGTGAATGGTCTCATGAGGTTGAGGTTATCTTCTATGTTAACAAGAGAGGGAATGTGAGAGAGAAAGTCATTTGTAACCTCCTCACTTGCTATCCCTTCTTCTTTAAAGAGGTTATGAAAATGAATATCTGCCGCCCCATTAATCTCGTTTCCTTTAAGAATTGTTCCTTCAGTCAAGTTGATTTCAGAGATGTGATTCCGAGAGAGGCGTGCTCTAAATTGTCTATGGAAAAAGGAGGTGTTATGATCCCCTGATTTCAACCAAAAACTTCTAGACTTCAATCTCCAATATTCCTCTTTCTGTCGAAAGGAGTGAAAGGAAGTTTGCTGGGAACCCTGTTCTTTCTCGAAATCAGAAATGTTAATAAACTTGCTTTCCATATCCATTTGCATATCTAATAAGTTCTGGACAGCTTCTTTTCTATAACTAGCAGGGGTAATAATAGGATTTTTTATCCAATCCTTCAATGCATATTTTGTTGCTTTAAGTTTCTGCTCCAATACAAAACAAGGTGAACCAATAACAGGTTTAGACCATGCCTTCAAGACTATTTCCATAACACCATCCTTATCTTTCCAGAGCGGATTAAATCTGAACGGGATGGGTCCCAAATTTTCTTCCTCTTCCAACATGACAAGGATGGGCTTATGATCCGAAGTAAGCTTAGGTAGAATTTTGGATGAAATAAGATTCTTTTCAAGTAAGAGCGTGCTTTGCACTAGAAATCTATCCAAGCGGGCTGAGATGTGCTCTGTCCCAATTCTATTATTTGTCCATGTGTAAAGTCCTTTCTTAGGCTTAAAGTCGAGAAGGTCCCACTGTTGAATTAGCTCCTCCACAATGGGTTGCATTGGGTCCCTGTTGCTGTTTCCTCCTCTTTTTTACTTTGGTTCTAGAATTAAGTTTAAATCTCCAGCAACTATGATGTTATTAAGAGAATGAGTTTCTATAAAATTAGCTAAAGAATGCCAACATTCTTTCTTCTCAGAATATAGACCCGACATGTAAAGATTAAAAAGGGATAAGGTAAGCTTACTTTCATTATGACTGATTTCAGTGAATATCCAATGCTGGGTCTCAAAAGAGTTAACCAAGTGAAACTGATCTTCCAACCAAAGGGTTTCCAACCCTCCTGAGGTACCCCTAGCACTGACTGCCTTTCCATCATTTTTATTCCACTTCTGATTGCTGAGAGCGAGGAGGGAATCCCTATCGATTTTAGTCTCCTGGAGCATGATAATCTCGGGACTTTCTATTTTCATCAGGTCTTTAATTGCTTCAAATTTCTATGGATTTCCCAAGCCTCTACAGTTCCAAGAGACTAGTCACATTATTTACCAAGGAGAGGAGGGGTAGGGCCTCCCTTGCCTACTCTTGTTCTGGTTTTTTTGCCAATGGACATTTCGATGGTAGATTGATTGCCTTGCATTTTTTGTCTCTCAGCTTCTTCCTCTCTTGCATCTTTGAGAGATTTTCTTCCTGCTCTTTTTGTTGGTTTCTCGAAAGTCTCATCTTTTGAAGAGCCAGAGTTTTCCAAAGGCTTCTTCCTTGTCATTTCAGCATAGGAGTGTGGGGAGGAGGTGCCACTTGGGAAATGAGCTAGAGGTGTAAGAATATCTATCTTTTCTTTTTCCCCTTCTAAAGAGGTGATCTGCTGTTTGGTCTCCAAATTTGCTGATTCTGGCATGTCTTCCAAATTGCTGAGTGTTGCAAAAGAATTTTTGATAGCTGTTGGAACTATTGGTGCTGTGTTTTCTTCCCTTGGCTTTAACGTAGTTGTGCTTCCTTCACCTTGATGCTTCCCTGTTGAAGATGCTTTATACCCTTTCAGTATCTCTTTCACTATTAAACTATTGTTTTGCTTTATCTTATTTGTTTTTTGCACTTGAGACCACTGCTCCACTTTAGTTTTTGCCTCCTCTTCTTCATTCCTCTTTTTGCAGTCCCTGGCAAAATGGCCGTAGCCATGGCAGAATTTGCATTTAAAGGGTAGCTGTTCATAATCCAGGTCTTGGATATGTGTCCAGTCTCCTATTGTTAGTTTAATGGCTACCGGGAGATCGATTTCCAAATCAACCTCTACACAAATTCTTGCACAAGAATATTGATCCTTTCGGTCTGCTCGATCAATGAATTTACCTAGGGTGTTGCCGATTGATTCTAATGACTTCAGGTTCCAACAATGAAGTGGAAGGTGGGGTAGGCGCACCCAGACTAGAACCGCCGATGGCACATCTTGAGTAGTATCAAAATATGGAGTCCAATTGTTCAAATACAAGCCCCGAGGGCCCATAAAATACGGACCATTCTGAAAAAATGAGATGTCTATCTTCTGCACTGTCAAAGACAATTGCAAAGAATCCTCTACCCACCATGTAACTTCTGATACCTTCCAAGGTGAGAGGTCTCCAATTTTGCTAAACCCATGCCTCAACTGCTTTGGGAGAGGGCCATAATCCCGTAAATTGTCCTATTAATCCCTACTCTGCAAGATTTAGGGCAGATCTGCAAGATTCAGCTTTCGGTAAGGCTACTCTGGGAATGTTGTCCAGTTTTCTTACAAACTTTTGTGGAACATCACGCTATTTTCTCTTGTTACTAATTGCAACCAGTTTCCTAAAATCAATGATCTCAGGTGGTGTTGAAGAAGGATCCGAACCCCCCTCTGGCCCCATGATGCCAAGACCCAATGATAGTTCAGTTATCCATGCCCCATAATCCACTACAACAACATCAATGCTTCAGAGGTAGTCCAGAAAAAAAAATAGATCCTTCCAAAAAATTCAAAAACCTTCCACATATATGTGTTCCCACAAAGCTTCACTTCTCCCAACAGAAGGAAACTCCAAGAAACACTGAATACCTATCCAAGAAATCTCAATTTCAAGAATATCGACTCCAAGAAGACTGCTCTGTTCCACAAACTCTGATCTCTGATTAAATCACCAGCAAAGTTGCTCGGGTCCAACACCTCCAGGTCCGATCAAATCTACAGCAACGCTGCTCGGCTCCTTTCTCTAGGTCCTCCCACCTCACAGACAAAGGTGTAGATCCAAGAAATTGCTCTGCTCCACAAACTCTGATCTCTGATAATCACCCGCAATGCTGCTCGGCTCCAACACCTCCAGGTCCGATCAAAATACAGCAACATTGCTCGGCTCCCTTCTCTAAGTCCTCTCACCTTGCAGACATGCTTCAAAGGTGTAGATCCAAGCACGCAGCTCCTGCAACCTCCCTCTGATGGACGTGGATATTGGCACTGAGGTAATTTTGTTAATAGATTCGATAGACTTTGAAATAAGATTGAATTGAAAATTAAAACAAAGCATTTACATTAGTTCCTCCACTAGCTTAGTATTTTCATAGCCTAGATTCGTTCTTTCATTTGCATTTTTACATTCTTTGTGTGCTTGAAATTTAGCATTTATTATCATTTTCTGAGTTTAGTAGTTTTAGTTTTATTTGCTTGATAGTCATTTCCAAATTTCTTTAATTTTATTTTTTGCCTAGTTGCATTACTTCACTTTGATTTGGTTTTCCTGTAGATTAGTTAACCACTACGGGAATAAGCCATTGAAGATCAGGATCTAACTTGAGAGACATGATCTTGTGGTCCAATGTTTAATTATAACCCATGGTGTCACTTTTTATTTGAATTCCTATTTGCTTTCATTGCATTGAAATATGGATTTGAGTTATTTTGTCGTCATTAATTGTTAGGCTAGATTAGGTTCTGATCTCGCATTTCCTATGTTTGCACCTCTAAGTTTACAAACTCTCAATCAATAATTTAATGTCGATTATTTAACACATAATTTAGCCCGACGGAACTTATGACCTCCTAGGAGGAAACACGTGTTCTTAACCATTAAACCCACTCAAACTATACTTTTTATAATAATCTATTTTTAAAATCACAACCAAACAAAACACCAATTTGGTGTATGAGGACCCCTTGTTTGTGGGACAGGGGACCCCCCTATGCAACAATTTAATTGTTAAAGACTACAGAGGTGTACATACCCTACACCCCTTTGAATTTGAACCTATGAGCTCTTAGGAGGAAACACATGTTCTTAGTCGTTAGGCCCACTAAGGTTGTTATAAACTACTTATTAAAAGTATGAATAAATTTATAAGATTAAAGAATTGATAATATTTTTTAGGCATTTTAAATTAAATATGTGAAATTAAAAAAAAAATGTTGTAAATTATTCATAAACTCATTGAGAATATTAATAAGTTTAAAAAAATAAACAAAAATAAATGTGTCTATTAATTTTATTTTTTATTTAAATTGTGTAACACTTAATTAATAATAGACATTACTCTTATGTCTATAATCTTTTTTAATGTTTGGAATTAAATGTCAAATTCATGTGTTCATATATGATTACTACTTTGGAGGGAAGCTTGTAATTAAATGTCAAAGTTGTGTTGATATACGATTACTACTTTGGAGGGAATGAAGAATGGAAGGATTTGAGTTTTCTGAATACTTCTAAGGGTTTTTCATGCGAGCATGGAAAGGACAATTGTGAAACTGGATACAACAATTTTTCTATACCTTCTGTTAGAGTTATGATCATCAATGCTTTTGGTATCATGGCAACTTTGGAATGTCATTAATCCACTAGCCTTAATCAAATGCAATATATTGCCTCCTCATGGAAAGTGGTGGTGTCTAGGACTTTTGTCAACCCTTCTAAAGACTAGACTTTAGGGAGATTAACACTTTTCCTTTTCCATTACGGATATATTTGGACAATACAAGAGGTACACAACTAGATTTGTCCTTAAATGTGGAACATACATAGCCATGTTTGGATCTATCTTTTGACATAAGGTTCATTTACCATGATTTCAATCCCCCATCTATCTCCCACAACAAAGTGTCATTAGAGTAGAGATGTGGGTGAAGGTGGCTTGAAACTATATATGGAGGAGCACTTGGGTGGATACGCTGAACTAGTTTTAGCTACCAAGAGAGTGAAGGAAACTTCACGTTATTCATAAGGTGGTAAGTATAGAAGAAGGAAAGTTCGACACGTTAAGGCATGGAAGGAAAAGATGTGTTGTGTTGTAGGAGGAATTTTTTTGGATCAAGTAACTCACTACCAGGAGCACACACTGGTGGGTAAATTCTAGAGTTGTATATCTTTGAAGGTTTACTGGAAAACTGGATCAAACAAACCTTGTAGACTATTTTAGGTTACAATCATACTTTCCACATTTTGGCAAAAGGGTGCATGCCTTTTTAAGTCCAATTGGGACTACGAACACAACCTTTAAGGTATTTTTTTATTGAGCAATTATTATTCATCAATTAAACCCCAGACTCCTTGTTTTAACCCTCAAAATGAAAATCTTAGGCTTCAACCAATTAGGGTAAAACCCGTACCCCTACTAGTGGAATCATAGAAACCTCACATCTTGGATTTGATCGGGAACAATCTTGGGAGGTTTATAGCAATGGATGAATTCACTAAAACCAAAATCTAGAAGTTAGTTTCAAAAATATGTGTGGAAATTGATATAAGGGATGGCCACTGAGAGATTTAGGGCATTTTTGATGGAAAATGTTCTACACATAGGTTCTTGATTATCAAACCATCATTTTTAGGTGTTTGAAATATCGTAAGTGTGCCACATTAAAAGACATTGTCCTTCTTGTTTCTCTCAAGGTTACTGGAATGGTTATGCAAAGGAATTTGCGTAGTCTCTAATTGGTGAAAAGGTGAGGGAAAAGGTGATACTAGTTGAAGATGAAGAGACAAAGACAAAAAGTGAAAAATCTCACAATCAAATGGGATATGATTTCAATCAGGAGGATAATCCTTCTTCAAACCAACCCATAAATGTTGTTCAACCTATTTCCTCTTTCAATGAAGCAGATGGTTTGAATTTTTTATGGAATAGATGGTGTTTTCATATAAATGTTCCTAGATGCCTAATGCTTTGATGAAAGCATATATGATTGTTCAAGACCACCTACCCTTTAATATAATGCCAAAAAGAGGTTTGGATGAGACCAAGAAACTCTCTAGCTATGTTTTATCTACATTGTGGGGTGAAAACGTGAAGTTGGGTAACACTTTTGGCTTGTTTTTGACAAAAAAAATAGCTAAATTTTATGTTTTTCAACTTCGACCTCTTCAAACCCATATCTCCCTTAGTAATTTCAACTTGAAGTAAACATAAATTCTTTAGAGAATTGAATTAAATTTCTACTCGTATTTTTTTAAATTTTTTTTATGGACATATCGTGGGACAAATTTGGTGCTCACCAACGGCATATACTTGAAAATTTTAGGCATGGATAATGAGTTACCAGCGTGAGCACTAGTTTTTTGAGAGATGGTTATTCATTTTAGGTAAAACAATGTATGATCATAATCTACACACACTGCACTTGTGCATCGACTATATTTTGAGGTTTTTTCGGACTTGAGAACTATTTTTTATTATTTATCAAAATAGCATATGTTCAGAAAATGGTGCCTTATCGACACATGTTGGTAAGCTTCAATTTTCCTTTTAGTGTGACTCTTATTGAAAAAACTAAAAGTACACTTTTGAAGAGGATGGGGCAAGGAATATCTCTGTGAAGATTTCAAATTTTTTGGTGTTGTCTTTGTTATGATATTGAATTTTCATTTCGGGTGATTTTCAGAGTAATAAAATTCTTAAGGGATAAGGTTTAGAAAAAAATTATTAATAAATAGAAATTCAAATCAAAATGAAACAATTATTATATAATTGGAAACTAGATTCAGAGATGAATCCATTGCTACCAAGTCCGACAAATAATATTTAAAATTTGCAAGGGTTTGGGCTTGCTGAAGTTGCAGGTTCCAGAAAGATGCTGGAAATTTTCGCAGGTTTTGTTGACCATGAACTCTTGGCCGAGAGTTTAGTTCAAACTCTCATCCGAGATTTTTTTTTAAAATACATCGCGATGATTGGTTCAAAATCTCGACCTAGAATTTTATTAAACTCTCGGCCAAGAGTTTGAATTCTCACAAACTCTCGGCCTAGAGTTTGAGGTTGATTTTTTTTCGCGTGATCATTTGCACGCACTAGTTTTTTTTCACTCCGTTGTCATAAAAGTGTTTCCCAACTTCACGTTTTTACCTTGTGTGGATGAGTGCAGTAAACACACTCACAAAATAGTAGATGATATATATCTGTGAAAATGTCTTTGTATTTACAGGGGGGGGGGAATGTGCCTAAAACCTCAAGAGATGTAACCCGATTCTAGTAGAATAAGTGATGCACTGGATCTTGCAAAACAATTTTCAGTAACAATATATCATGGGGATTATAGAGAGGCAGGGGATCCAGATGAGTGAAATGTGTTCCCTAAAACCCTAGATATATTTTGAGGTGCTCTAAAAATATCTGCCCAAATGGTGATGACCATAGGGTTGAAGGGGAATTGGGCAAAACTAGTCATATAGTGGGAAGTAGTGTATAGGGAGAAAATATTACATACATCATGCAAAGCAAAAGGCAAAGAGGGAGATTCAATTAAGCAAATGGGATGCAATACAAGGGGCCTTTAGAGTGGGAAGTGCCTCAGGGAAAGTAATTAAATGATTGTAATGTCATTAAATGTATGGGGTTTTGGTGCTTCACTTAAAAAAGTATAAGTCATAGGTTGGTTGTTATTCAAAATCCAAATATTATCTTAATTTAGTAGACTATGATCAAGGGCTCAAGTGCAATTGATATTTGGAAATTTTTTTCTCAATATTTAAATGGAAGATCAAGAGGATTAACCACATCATGAGACACAAGGTTTTTATTGGAAAACTCTAATATGTTGCAATTTGCCACCGAGACATATTTATATTACCTTGAGCTAGCTAAGAATATTTATGTTTTATGTGATCAAAATATATAGCCCCTATCAAAATAAAAATTCTTACTAGGATGGATCCTTCATGTCAAGAGTGCAGTTTTCCTTTTAATGAATTTGTAAAACTTAGGAAAATTTGCAATTTTTGGCCAATTCGACCCTTAGACTAGTAATGACTCAGATGCCTCCAAATTGCTCCAAATGCATCCAAATTGGGTCTGAATGTGTTTGAAAGGTATTAAGACATAAAAATGAGTTTGATGGCTACTTGGACACTCTCAAAAGACTTCTGCAACACTCATTTACAATCAGGCAAAAATAGAGAAATTTACTAGTAAATTCGAGGTTCAAACCCCCAAGGATAGGGGACAAAGATGGCTTCCCAAATGCAGTACAACCCTCCCAACTTTCAGAACAAAGACATGGAATATTTAAAGGACTTCAATGGGCTCCCAAATAGTCTTTACAATGTATGATTATAATCTACACACACTGCACTTGTGCATGGACTATATTTTGAGGTTTTTCGGACTTGAGAACTATTTTTTATTATTTATCAAAATAACATATGTTCAGAAAATGGTGCCTTATCGACACATGTTGGTAAGCTTCAATTTTCTTTTTAGTGTGACTCTTATTGAAAAAACTAAAAGTACACTTTTGAAGAGGATGGGGCAAGGAAGATCTCTGTGAAGATTTCAAATTTTTTGGTGTTGTCTTTGTTATAATATTGAATTTTCATTTCGGGTGATTTTCAGAGTAATAAAATTCTTAAGGGATAAGGTTTAGAAATTTTTTATGAATAAATAGAAATTCAAATCGAAATGAAACAATTATTATATCATTGGAAACTAGATTCAGAGATGAATCCATTGCTACCAAGTCCGACAAATAATATTTAAAATTTGCAAGGGTTTGGGCTTGCTGAAGTTGCAGGTTCCAGAAAGATGCTAGATATTTTCACAGGTTTTGTTGACCATGAATTCTCGGCCGAAAAAATATCGTCCAAACTCTCGACCGAGAGTTTAGATCAAACTCTCATCCGATTGTTTTTTTTAAATCCAACGCGATGATTGGTTCAAACTCTTAGCCAAGAGTTTTATTAAACTCTCGGCCAAGGATTTGAACTCTCACAAACTTTCGGCCAAGAGTTTGAACTCTCACAAACTCTCGGCCTAGAGTTTGAGGTTGACTTTTTTTCGCGTGATCATGCACGTGCACTAGTTTTTTTTCTCTCTGTTGTCATAAAATTCTTTCTCAACTTCGCGTTTTTACCCTGTGGGGATGAGTGCAGTAAACACAATCACAAAATAGTAGATGATATCTATCTGTGAAAATGTCATTGTATTTAAGGGGGGAGAAAATATGCCTAAAACCTCAAGAGATGTAACCCGATTCTAGTAGAATAAGTGATGCACTGGATCTTGCAAAACAATTTTCAGTAACAATATATCATGGGGACTATAGAGAGGCAAGGGATCCAGATGAGTGAAATGTGTCCTCTAAAATCCTAGATATATTTTGAGGTGCTCTAAAAAGATATGCCCAAATGGTGATGACCATAGGGTTGAAGGGGAACAGGGAAAAACTAGTCAAATGGTGGGAAGCAGTGTATAGGGAGAAAATCTTGCATACATCATGTAAAGCAAAAGGAAAAGAGGGAGATTCAATTAAGCAAATGGGATGCAAATACAAGGGGCCTATAGAGTAGGAAGTGCCTCGAGGAAAGTAATTAAATGATTCTAATGTCATTAAATATAAGGGGTTTTGGTGCTTCACTTAAAAAAGTATAAGCCATAGGTTGGTTGTTATTCAAAATCCAAATATTATCTTAATTTAGTAGACTATGATCAAGGGCTCAAGTGCAATTGATATTTGGAATTTTTTTTCTCAATATTTAAATGGAAGATCAAGAGGATCAACCACATCATGAGACAAAAGGTTTTTATTGAAAAACTCTAATATGTTGCAATTTGCCACCGAGACATATTTATATTCCCTTGAGCTGGCTAAGAATATTTATGTTTTATGTGATCAACATATATGGCCCCTATGAAAATAAAAATGATTACTAGGATGGATCCTTCATGTCAAGAGTGTAGTGTCCCTTTTAATGAATTTGTAAAAGTTAGGAAAATTTGCAATTTTTGGCCAATTCAACCCTTAGACTAGTAATGACTCAGATGCTTCCAAATTGCTCCAAATGCTTCCAAATTGGGTCTGATTGTGTTTGAAAGGTATTAAGACATAAAAATGAGTTTGATGGATGCTTGGAAACTCTCAAAATACTTCTGCAACACTCATTTACAATTAGGAGAAAATAGAGAGATTTACTAGTAAATTCAAGGTTCAAACCCCCAAAGGTAGGGGACAAAGATGGATTCCCAAATGCAGTACGACCCTCCCAAATTTCAGAACAAAGACATGGAATATTTAAAGGACTTCAATGGGCTCCCAAATACATCATTAATCAGTTCCTAAAGGCTGTTGCAACATTCATTTATTAGAGGTTTGTGGACATGTCTTCACATAGGGGGAAATGATAGGAAACTTCACCACTTGCTATAAAATTCGAGATTTAGGTTCCAAAGGCTTATGTAATGTATATGAAACTTCTTCAGGACATTAATGACTCTCCATACATCAGAAAAATCACAGAGATGAACTGATACAAATCGAAATAAAACAACTTCAAGCTCTTACAACAAGATATAGGGAAAATGGCACCATTTATGCATTGTTTGGTATTTTTACATAGTTTCACTTGGTATTTCGAGATGAGGATCTTCTAAGCATCAAATATAGAATATATATATCAGATTAAAAATAAATGGTGTATATTTGACTCTCACAAAGATATCGACATCTCACCATGTGCGCCCTTCCTCCCAGATCCAAAATATGAAGAGAGATGTGAGAGAGAGATGGGAACAAGTTGAAGGAGAAAATATCACAAGCTTCCCTGTAGATTCAACCTACAACACATTAATCCATTGTAGCTCCAAATGAAAGGTTTGAATGGCCTCTCCAATTGCTAATTAGGATGGGAATCTTTCACCCCCGAAATTGGTACTAAGGCAAGTAGAGTAAACACTCCACTAGCATGGACAAGCTATGCTCTCCAATTTCCAAAATGAGAAATGATCAAAATCCACTCTCCTTGTTGGTTCTTGTCTTTTATTACCTTCCCAAGCTCTCCACGGTTGGAATTCCCTCCATGAGCTTCATGCCAACTCAAATTGGGAAGAGATTCCAATGTGTGCCATTTGTCCCTCAATTCCTAGCCTCCTCCTTCACTCAATTCGAGTGGGTGACTCTTTGGCTGCCCTAACTCCCTTGTGAACCCTCTTGGAGGCTATTTTTAGCCCTGACATGTCATATATGTCAGATGTCAGCAATCAGGTCTGATTTGTGTCATAAATGTCATAGCATCTTCATCATTATTGTCATAGAAGCTAGGGAATCTAGCCTGAGTGTCCCAATAGCTCCAAGATGCCTCTTCCTCTTCCATGGGAGTTATTCTTCCTCTCAATTTCGACCCTCAATGAGTCATTCCAAGTATTATGCCCTTCCAACTCCCCCAAGAACGTTGGACTCCACCTTGGATTCGAATGGGTGAGAGTGGGATGCCATGTGGCATGGGGAATCTTGCTTAAGTGGGCCCCACACCTCCAATGTGCCCTCATGACCAAGTGCCACCTTATTTTCCTATATTAAATATTTATTTATTAACCATTTAATATATTTTGTCAAGCTAATGTCCATTTGGGGTTTTATAGTTCCCTTATTCCAAATCTAATGTTTCCACCCCAACCTAGGAAACTAGTAGATTGGTGGAATTTTCTCTTCTTGAGATTTATTTGATTGGAGACATTACAAAGAGCTATAAAAACAAAATATGTAATAATAGGGGATTTAAATTTTATCTTGAACTAGCGAAAATTTTTGGGGGATAATGTTCAGATGTATCCTCCTACCACTTCTTTTATCCATATGATTGATGCAAATTTTGATGTTGAGCCTCTCAAACCCTCATAGACTTGGAGGAACAAGAGACTCCAAGATTAAGAAATTTCAAAAAAGGATAGATAGGTTTTTAATGAATGAATCAGCTTTGACGATGGTTGTTTATGGTTGATGGTTCATTAGACCACTATTTTATTTTTCTGCAATTGGAAGGGAATGATAAGAAAACTCCAGGGCCCTTTAATTTAATTTTCTTTATCCTTGATGAATATTTTAGGGATATAGTTAAAAGAGGGAATGGATTTGTTTTGATCCAAGGAAAAAGGAGTTAGTTATATTCCAACTTCAAGCTCATCTAAAAAAGGCCAAACAACTATTGTTTAGTGAGCTAAGGAGAAATTTCAAAATTTGCAACAAGATTTGTTGGCTTTACAGACACACATTACTCATATTTATGACAACTCCAATGGTGTCTTCAAAGAAGATGAGATCTTAAAGCTAAAGAAGTTAATGGATGCAAAGAAATCTTTACTTGCTTGAGAGGAGGCAGAGTGGTACCAAAAAAACATAGTTGTTTGGTTGTCATTGGGGGATGAAAACACCAAATTTTTCATCATCATGGCAATGTGAGGAAGTCCAATAATACCATAATGGGACATTCATAGCTTTGTTGGGGGTATTCACAATGTTGATGGGACAAAGGTGTCTATGTTTGAAGAAATTGTAAGAGTAAATCATTTTAAAAGGCTTTTTAAAGTTCATACACATGTTAACATAAAAAAAATGTAAATATTCCTTCAAAGTTCCCTAAGATTGTTGATGAAGGTCAAAATGGGAAATTAATAGAGGTTGCATCCAAGGAAGAATTAAAGGAGGTGATTTACTCTCTCCAAAAGAAAAAGACCCAAGGCATAGATGGGTAGCCAATGGAGTTCTACCTAAGCTTTTATGAGTTACTAGAAGAGGATTTGTTGGGTATTGTGGTGGAATCAAGGACTTCAAGGAAGGTATTGAGGGCAATGAATACCACATTCAAAGCATCGATACCTAGAAAGGATGCTCTTGAATCATTTGAAGATTTTAGACCTATCTCAATGTTTAATACCATCTACAAGATTATTTCCAAGGTTGTAGCAAGATGACTGAAGCCAATCTTTTCCAAGGTAATTTCAATATAGCAATTTGGTTTTTTAAGTGCTAGACAAATCCATGATTCAATGAGCATTGCTAACAAGGTACTTCACTCAATAAAGTCAAAGAAAATGAAGGATTTATTAGTCAAGCTTGACCTCTAAAAGGCACATGGAAGGTAAATTGGCTTTTATTCAAGCACATTTTGATTCATGTAGGTTTTTGTCTTCCTATGGTTAAATGGGTAAAGGGATGCTTCAACTATTAATATTATTTTTTGTTAGTTAATGGATATACTACATCATTCCTCAATGGCATAAATAGGGTTGTCCACTATCCTCTTTGTAGTTTATGTTGGTAGAAGAAGGCCTCAACATGCTTGCAACTTCAATTAAAGAGATTGGAAGATTAAGAGTCATAAAGATACAAATGAACTATATACTTACCCACTTACCTTTTGTGGATGATTAAAATTGTATGGCAATGGGTCTTGCAATGATCCTTTAGGATATAAATAAATTTTGTTTGTGCTAGCAATATGGATGTAAATGCTCAAAAATCCTTTCTGTCCTTCAATGGAATCTTAAGGATTTAATAATGGAATCTTAAGGATTTAATAAACCAGTATAAAATAGATCCTCCCTTTAAATGAGATAGTTTTAAATAAGGGAATAAAGTAATTGGGTTCTTTTCGAAACAAATTGACTTTGAATATCATGTTTGGGTTTAGTTGTATTCAGTTACTTGAGAAAGAATTGTTGTGTGCTACAACAAGTGGTTATCCTAGGATGGTAAACCCATTCTTTCACCTATATACTCATTGGCATTCAAAAGAATGTTTGAAAGCAGTGTTTCAAGCTTCTATGGAATGGGAAGGAAGAGAATGATGCACTCCCTCTACTAAGCTATAGAAGTATTTGTAATTTCTTTCTAAAATGTTTTATATACAACAATATTAAATGTGCACATACAAACAAATATAGGCAATCACAACTTAGTTCTTGAAATCTTAAACCAAAACAACACTTTACTATGAAGTTAAACCATACTCTAAATAAAACTTTAATTTCTTACTTTTCTTTGTTCAGTCTCCCTTTTTCAAATTCTACACATCAAATGAGATTATAAAATATTAAAATACAACTTCGTTTTATATATTTATTAAAACTAAAATATGATTAATAAAAACAAAAACAATTTAGATTAATAGTTTTGAAAGCTCATCTCCACTAAGCTGAATAATGAGCATGGCTTTATATATCTAAGCCTGTAAACTCTTCAAAAAACAGTTCAGACGGGCAACTATTCCCACTTGCTCCGAATACCAGAGAAGACGCCGTTTAGAAAGAATGCAAATGAGAACATTAAACTCCCAGGGCTAAAATTTAATGTTGCGATACCCAGGTAACTATATTTTGGTATGTCCCCAATTTATTCCCCACCTAAACCAAACCAAGCCTTGCAGAGCACTATATATCCATCTTCCTAATCTCTTCTTTGCACTCAACGTTATACTCCCTGTGACAATGCACGCTATCTCCAGTGTTATAAATCCACAAACCATAAGATTAGTCTTTCTTTTATGATCAAAATATCTTGAAACAAGGAACAATTCAAGGCAGTCGATGGCTAAAGTAAAACCAATGGCCGCAATTATGATAGCGACTCTAGCTGTAGAAGGTGGCATGGAGTATATAAGATACCATTTTCGGGTGCCTCCGAATGCAATTCGCACACGCCAAATGATAGAGCAAATCAAGTTCACACAACCCACTATAAACGATAAGCTTCTCGGTCTTAAGAGACCACCTCGAAATCTCAGCTCCTGGAAAGCATGGATGTTATATAGCCCATTACCTCTCACCATAGCTTTGGTTAAAAAAGCAGTGGCAGCAAAGCCAGTTCCTTTACTGTCTAGAATATAGTCCCTTACTGCTCTTCTGGCTACCAGAGCGCCAGAGAAGCCATCCACTTTCAACCAGAGAGTTGTTACAAAGTTTACTAATATCTCTATAACCCTTGGCACTGTTATATAAACAGTGCTGTAATCTTCTTCTACCCATCCGACTTCTTGGCCTTCGATGTACTTTTCCAGGGCTTCGGAAACGAAGACTCTGGATCTTTTGGCTTCCATGTCTTTCGACCTAAGAGATGTGATCGTCTTTTGCTTCACGCATTGGAATGCAAAAGCAAGAACGCTCTTTGCATCCAGGAAGTTCAGCCGAAGGATTACTACAATGTCCAGGGCGCAGCACGGAATCACCCTCCCTTAAACTCTCACCCTCCACATGCAACAGGCCCTGGTTGCACCCATGGCAGCCTCTTTCCAGGCAAAACCGACCTGGCAGTAGGCAGTTGGAACCATACAGTTTTTTTAATGTTCCCGGCATCACACAAGCAAGCAACATTGTGATCTCGTCCACTGTCTGAAATACAATGCATGCACATTTCCCACATTCACAGATCTCTGCAATAACCGCTCTAGACTCTAGAGCAGATTTGAAAGAGACACAATGCACTAGGATGGAGTCGACATCATGGGCATAGCGGATATATTTCATGAATTCAGTGATAGAAGAATCTGGCGTGACGTTGTACTATGACAGCATTACAACATCAACTGTTCTTTTTCCCGTCTTCCAATCCTCCACGGTACATGTGCTTAGTCCTGAACATCTATTTATGATACCCTTCAGCTTTGGACCTCTATTGGTGGCCATAACATCTCTGGCACCAACCTCCAAATCCAGCCTTCCCCTCAATAGGCTTGTACTAAACACTGCAATATTTCCTATGCAAGTGAGATCAGGAAAACTAACCGATGCCGTGACAATTTCACCGAGTTCAAACTGCCCCATGGCAATAACACCAGAGAGCCATCCAAAGCAGTCAACCAAAATTACAAGCAACACCTTCATCAGGTATTGGCATCCACGCCAGTTGATGAATAGAGTCATTTGGGAGATTTTTTCTGAACCTTTTAATAACCAAAAAACTTTTAAATTCTTCGGTTTAATCCATTTGACGCCTTCCTACACATGATAGATTATAAAGTTTGCCACACCAGAGAGCCATCCGAAGCAGCCAACCAAATTTAAAAGAACACCTTCATCAGGTATCAGCATCCACGGCAACTGATGAATATAATCATTTTGGAGCTTGTTTTCTGCACCATTCAATAACAAAAAAAACTCTTAAATTCTTCGGTTAATCCATTCGATGCCTTCCTACACATGATCGATTATAAAGTTTGCCTTCAGATCAACTATTTTGCATTTTTTTCTATAAGAATAAAAGGTGACTTGAAATAATAAAAAATAGGTGAATTGAAATAAGAAATAGAACTGCAGAACCCTACCTATGTAGGTGTGAAAATCCTCATAGCAGATCTAAGAGCTGATGTATACCTCACAAGAAAGAATTTAGGAATAAGATTAAGAGTGGTCAATGCACTGTAAATGAGCAACAGAATAATAATACTGTAGAACTCATAGAAGCAAAATAACTTCACACACACTAATTCATTAATCACAAATGGACAAATAAATAATACAATGCATGAGGATTCAAATGCCAAGGTGGCAATTTGAATCAACCTTCATGGAGTGATCAAAAGATCACTGGAGTGTCACCAAAGCACAACTAGAATTCTATCTCATCATGAGTGGAGTCATTAATGCACAAGTAACTGTCAACCATTAGTCAAACTGAGTCTAACTGAGTGGTAGGTGTAACTGGCACATGAAGGCACTAACTGAATGAAGGAGGCCTAGTGGAGGGCACATGAGGAGCTAACTGGAGTCAGAATGGGTAGTCTAGTCTCACTGGAGGTCTATCGGAGTGATACAGTCAGTTGAGAGTCAGTCTAGCCTTAAATCAAGGAAAGAACTGAATATAACTGAAGTACAACTGAATGGTAGGTGAGAGAGGGCGCATGAGATGCATGTAACTGTATGTAGGGCGCACTAAGCACTAGGAGGGCTGAAACTGATCAGTGAGAAGCTCCTCGGGCTAGCTAACTGAGGGCTAGGTGCTACAACTGATGACTGGGATGCATGCAGAATGCATGCAAGATTGAAAATGCAAATGATGAAAATGCTGGTAGGACTAGGATGGAGTATAGGAATATCCTAACAGTAGGTATGTAAATGAAGAAGAGAAACAAATGTACCAACTGAAATTTGTAAGCGTAATGATATATTATTTTACTGTGTTTTGTTGAAAGTAAAAGTTATATGGATGGTAATATATTGTTTTGTTCAACGTGTTTGTTTGCAATATGAATTATAGTCTTGACGGTTCAAAGGCCACACAAAGACTTTACATAATACACCTTGTTTTTCCAATAATTGTTCATCAATTCATATAAATTCAAGAAGATTTGCACCAAATCTTCAGACCAAATATAAGAAAGCTAGAATTACAATTATCTTATTATAGTTAGTGTTATAGCATGATTTGCCACATCTATGCAACATGCCTTCTTTAGTTGATTTACATCATTGCAAACTTCCTTACCCTATTATGGTTCAAACTCCAATATCCCTTCTCAGTCAAACCTTCAAAAATCCTAATTTTATACATAGATGCAACCTGTGTGTGTCTAGCCTGCGTCCACGCGACCTTGTATAGTTTAGCCCGCATCTCTGTTGTTCTGAAAGTAAAAAATAAAACAAGTTTCGGGAAACGTGAAAAAACAGATTCACAGTTATTCAACCCTCTTTTTCCCATAAATAACTAATGAAACTTCCCTAACTGCCTCCCCAAAAGTATAAAAGAGGCAAGAGGAAGCATGAGAAGGAGGAGAGAGAAGAAGAAAGCACCCTTATGTTTCTCTTTTTCATATTGAAACCATAAACCTTATTTCCAGGTCTGCAATTAAAACCCCCATATCTGGAAATCTGCATTTCCAGCATTCTGCATTTCTTTCTTGCCAAGAAACTATAATATTGTTTTCTTTGGGCATGCCTTTGGAGTATTGAAGAGGTGGTGTATGTGTGTGGCCCTAGATGGAGGGACTCTCAGTATGCAGTTTCAAAACAATGCCGCAACCAAGAACAAGTAAAATCTATCTTGTATCTTGCTATTATTTTGAATAAAGAATTATTTTTCCTATCTAGTGATGTGTTGATATCTTGTTATTTATTATCTTGCAAAGTCAGCATATTTATTTGTGATTAAATCATTATGTTTGCAATAGTCTACTTGTATCTTTGTTCCTGCTTGTGATTGCAAATTGGTTAAAGACACATTTGAAGCAAAGTTGAAGAAAAGGATCTTCTACAAGCGTTGGACCTGAGGTAGGAAATCTTTCCTTGGTTTTCCAATTTTATCTTGAAACTGTAAATTTATTTATATTGCATTTACTGATAGGATTGTTGTGAATTGTTTATGGGCATTGCTCTGTAGTAACTTCACCCAAAAGGTTACTAGCTAAGTCACCTGACACGCAGACACGGTACATGAAGGGTACATGAAGGACACGAGAATACGGCGACCCATGCAATTAGGACATGGAGGACATGTTATATCTATATATATATATCCAAATTTTTGTAGAAACTATAAAATTTACAAATATTCAATAGAAATTACAATCAATACACGTTACACATTCACAAATCACAATGCAAATGTCAATGATAGACCTAACTAAAATCCCGATTAGCGAAAAGGGATAGGCCTCATTCCACTATTGAAACAAGGAAAAACGCTGGTGATTGGCTTCCCCCACCCCCACTATTGGATGCCTGCGAGGCATAAGAAATCCAACCAAAATAGGAATATTTCTATTTGATTACATTACATGGATGGGGGCACAACCTATTGTTATCTTTTTCCGTTACTAAACACCCTTTATATTTTAGATTATACCACTCACAATGATGATGCCACTTAGAGATTGAATGTCATGGGTAGGAATAGAAATAAGGGGTAGCCTCCCCTATGTGAAATGAATCCCCTTGTGATGTTGTTTGTGGAATATGTCCCCACATAATACTTATTGGCGTGCGCCCTAACTTGATTTGAGAGGCTAAGAGCCAAACAATGTAATATCTAAATGTACATGGAAGAATAATAAAAATACATCATAACTAAGAACGAAACAATGTAATATGTAAATGTATATGGAAGAATAATAAAAACACATCACAAACTGTAGACAGAGAAGGATGACAAACATGGGGGGCTATAATTCCATCTGTGGAGTGAGTTCTCACAGACTCATAAAATTTCTCATTAAGTCATCAAAATAAAAATGTTCTATTACATAGATGTTGAAATCATATTTCTCATTAAGTCATCAAAATCAAAATGTATTACATAGATGTTAGAATTCCACTAGCAAATACAAAAAGGGGTAGATCAAAATGGAAAACCTTCTAATTCTCTTCGCCTGCAAAATAAAACCCTCTTAGAGCTCAAGCCTCACTGAAAAATGTGAATGAATGAGGGTAAAATTGTTTTTTTTTTAGTTTTTTTGCGTTAGAAGTGTCATGTTTTAGGGACACGGTGTTCTGTTTTTGGGATAGGTCCTGACATGCTGTCAAACACGTTTTTTGGATGTGTCCTGGGGTAAAATTGTTTTTTTACATTTTTTTGGGTTAGAAGTGTCATGTTTTAGGGACACGGTGTCATGTTTTGGGGACAGGTCTTGACACGTTGTCAGACACGTTTTTTGGACATGTCCTAAAATAGGACACGCCCAAAACACATGTCCAACACTGTGTCAGGACGCGTCCTTTCCCGACACGATGACCTATATGGACGTGTCTAGTATCATAGGTTACTAGGGACCATTAACCTGAAACAGAAATGGGAACTCCGTTGGGGAGTTGTCTCTATTTTGGGTTGTTAAGGTTTTGAGTTTTTATGCTTTTAATTTTGGTTTGTTTTTTGTTTGAATCAATCTATTTTTTCAAGATATCCTGTATTAACCTAGTAACTACTTATTTTAGAACCCTTATAGAAAGGAATTTTCTCTGTTTGGGCTGTGATTTTTCAATTTTTCCTTTTTTCTCGTGCATGTACGCGCGTTGTTGTGAACACGGGCCTGTTTCAGGCCTAGAATGTTCTTTGATTTTGGGGAAAAAAAGTTGCCTAGGAACATGACCTAAACACTGAACAAGGGTGTCCACCGCGATCTGCTAGTGCATAGACCGCGTCTGTCAAATTTCATTTTTTCCTTTAGTTTTCTGTTTTTAGAGTTGGTGTCTAAATTGATTGTGAGAGGTTAAGTCTCAGTTGGTTAATTCAAAAATTGATTTATTCCCAAGAACGAAATCTTTATTTTTTAAGGCCAAGTTGAGTTTTTTTGTCTTTTTTTATCCACTTTTTTTCTGGTTCTTTTTCAGTTTTTGTACACTGTTTAGATCCAAGGTTATAAAAAATTCAGAATCTGTTATTTATACTTCTTTCGAAAGAACACAAAAAAAGAAAGAAAAAAAAACTTTCTTTAGAAGTTTGTAAAACGAATTTTTGTTTTGTTCTTGTGAGTGCATTAAAAAAGTAAAAGAAAAACTTTGCTTTTAAGTCCTTTTCTTCCTTCGATTTTTGTTTACAAAACGAATAGAAGTCTGCATACGTTATAGTTTCATTTCTTTGCATACAGTTAAAAAGAAAAAACTTATCAATAGGATTTAGATTCATTTTCTTTTTTTTCATTTACTTTCCAAAAAAAGAAAAGTTGTGCTTTTATTGTGTTATTACAAAAGAAAATAGAAAAATAAGCGAAATAATAGGAGTGTTGCATTGCTTTGTTTTTCATTTAAAAATTACAAGCACTCATTTGTTTTCTACGAGCGTTATTTGATCTTAAAATTTTATTTCCTACAAAGAGTCAAAACATTATGTGTTGCATATCCACACCCCTTGACTAAGAAAGCCATCTAAAATTAACGCTTTAATTAAAATAAACTAGAACTTTATCTTTTTAGGGGCATTCATCAATAGCTTAAGTTAGCGCTTTGGAATAGGACAGTTGTAAACTTCCCAAAGCACATAAAATTTGAAATAGTAGTGGTCTTTCTTCATGATAGGACAAATCCAAATGTTTAAGCAGTGTGGCTAGGAAGCTCTACTCACAACAAAGTTAAGCACCAGGTTGTGTGAGGTTACATTGCGGAAATATCCCTTCAATTCCTAATCAAGCATCTACTAGGGGTTGTACGTATATGGGGACTCTCTTCAATACTTAAGTACTTTTGAAGTTTCGGGCTTAGTTACCCTACCCATACGTACGATTCTGACTTGCGAATGTTCCCACGGACGCTGTGAACTAATTCGTAGCCATAGGATTTTGTCCTGGGATCATACACAGGTGCTAGTAGAGGATTGTTTGCGAACAGCTTGGGTGGGATTTGAACGATGAGCAATAGTGCTCTTGTAGGGTGTTTTTCTAGATTTATCTACAAAAACACTTGCACCAAGAAGGGAAACACACACGACTTGAGCAACTACTTTCAACCTTTATTGCTTTAGCAGTGGGATTTAATCAACCCACACTAAAACTTCCTTCACCTACATTATGGATAATGTAGGTGAAGGATCAAGGGACTTAGGTACCCCTACATCTGCCATAATGTTAGGGGGGTTTTCCCCTCCTCGACTCAGTACCCATATCCCTACCACAACCCAGGTTACTAATACCTCGGTTGTGACTTCTATTATTGGGTCTATGCCTGTAGGATTTTCAGTTACTCAACCTTCAAGTGTTCTTTTCTCAATACCCTAGGGTACTAGTGATTTTACATATGGCATGCCTACAACAAGTATACAAGATTTTTCCTTCACATCTACCCCTACATCCCAAAACTATTCAATGGGTCCTAATGGTTATGCTTTGTCTTTTCAAGGGTTTCCCTAGGGTGGGGCACACATCCCCCCTTCTTCCTCTTATGTAGGATCCATACCTTTTCAGTCCACTAGGCCTATTTCAAGTCCAAACCATTTTTCAAAATTTAATTTTCAGACATGTAGTTTTCAGTCATCGGCTATGAGTAACCCTTTCTCACTTTTAAGTGGAAGAGGTGTCGGGTCACAAATTTGTCCCTATTTTCATCACTTATCGACACCTATTTCATCTTTAATTTTCCTATTATTGCCCATTTATCATTCCATTTTCCATCCATTTGCTGTAACTGCTCGTAAAATACCATATTACTCCCATTGATGCTTTTGTGGTTAGTAATAATTATTTTCCTTTATTTTTTTATGAATTAAAGACTATTATGCATAATTTTATTGATGATAATTTGTGAAGTGATTTTTCATATTAGCAGCAGCAACACTCATGGTTCAAAGTACATAATTCAAAGTACCTATATCTCATTTTCCTTGATGAATTCCAGTGCTTTGTGTTAGGATATTTCAATACTCCATCCTTGTCCTACCTAGCATTATTTATTTTTTCTAGTTGTCGATGATGTCATTTTCCCCCTAGTGGTGTGCAAATGTCATCCAGGATCCATCTACCACCTTCTGATCTCTGCATGCATCATTTTAGGACCACTTTAGTCAGTTCCCTATTTTATAGGATCCTACTGAGTGTTCTGGTGCAATCCACCTCAGTTACCTGACTCTTGTGGGGGTTAGAGCTCTGGATGCCACTGATTGTGGCCTCATGTGCCCTTTTCTGACTAGCATGCATGACATAATCACTATTGCACCCTCCTTAGTTAGTTAACTGATTGTGACTTTAGTTAATTGGTTTTAGGTTCAGTTCAGTCATCTTTGAGTCTTCTAGAGCACTCCATTGGTGATAATCCCTATGCTAGACCAACCGAGGTTCGAATTTTCCTGCATGATTCGAATTCTCTCCATTGTAACATCATTGTTGATTATACTGATTGTTGGAACATGTGACATTATTCTGCTCCTATCTGAGTTCTACTGCATTATTATTCTTCTGCTCTTTCTACTTCTAATACTGATTTGCTTGTTGTGCCATAATGTTAGCTAGTTGTAATGTGGGTGAAAGAATCAAGTTTCTAAAAATATGTCCAGCCTTTTAGTCCTTTTCACTATAGCCCTTCTTTTCCTTCAATATTTCAGGCACAATTTTCTAAGGTTCACCAACCATCTTTGCATTTATGCATTGTAAATATTTGTATTTCAACTTCGTCTAGCATTCACTCCCCATGCCACTCCACTCCACTTCTCGACTTAGGTGTTCGTCTAGGTAATTGACTTATGTAATGTGACTTGGTAGTGGACTTAAAAGATTTGAAGGGTCGTTCTAATGGACTTAGGGTTTGGTGACTTTGGTGTTCGTTTGGGTAGTCGACTTATGTAAAGGATCATTCTAAGCATTTTGGGTAGTTTTGGACATGAAGCCCATGAAGGAGAAATGCCACATTCTCCTTCTAAAAATGCATTGAAAAAACTGCCCATTATGGCGTGTGGGGATATTAATACCATTATATTCCTCAATGCATACCCTCGATTGGACAAACAACATACTTAGTGATGGCACCCCTCTATGAGGATCTTATTTCTACTCTATCCCCCGACGAATAACCCCAATTTCGTCATGCATCATACTCAACAACGACATCTTAAGGGCATAAATAAAAATAATGGTTGGGCATGTGTGGGGATATTAATACCACTTTATCCCTGGATACATACCCTCATTTGGTCAAACAACATACTCAATGATGTCAACCCTCTACAAAGATCTTATTTCCACTCTATCGCCCGATGAAAAACCCTAGTTTGGTCATGCATCATACTAAACAATGGCATCCCAAGGGCCCAAATAAAAATAACGATGAGGCATAAAATGAGCAATAGTACCCTATATGGTCAAGTACACTCCCAACCCCATATACCCACATGGAAAACTAGGATAAATTAATTATTGGGCCACTCCTATGAATTTGTAATCATAACATAACTCTTGTTCTCCTGAGGATGAACTTGCTTAATAGGTTCGAAACTTGTCGAATTGCAAAATTCTCACCGCAAATTTCCTGTCACTGAATATAAAAATTGTGGGTTAAGATGAACAACATAACTCTTGCTGAAGGCATAAATTCCTAATGATCCAACAACAACCAACCCCCTTCTCAAAGCAATCATATCTTTTAAAACCTTTCTCAAGTGTAACAACATTCCCCAAGATTGGCTATTGGCTTTCCTGTTCCCCTTACTATCTCATGCAACATCAATTTTAAGGTTAAGGGAGAATTTACAAGTGTAATGGAGAGGGTAAAATTAAATTATAGTTGATCCCCCCTTGGGACTTTTCACCTCAACCAACTTTTATAGTGATCATTTTTCAATCCTTTCCCCTTCCCAATGCTTCCTAAGCACTAGGACAAGGTGGTCATCCTCATTGAATGATGAGCCTCTTTCCTTAAATGTGATTAATTGTCTTCCATCTATGCATCACCTTCTACAAATTACCCTAATAAAACCAATATAGTTCCAACATCATAATTATTATGGATTAAAGAGCATCATAACAAGATATCATATCAATCGTGACACATGTACATGTCATTATCACATGGGAGATCAAACTCGGGGATTCAACCCCTTGTTCATTGTATTTCTCATATTAAATAGAAAGCACATCACTTGATCATATTGGAGTATGACAAAGAGGATCACTTTTGTTACAATAACACATTTTTATTCCTTCATCACCATGCCACATCATCACCTAAATGCCATCCTTCAGTACCTTGTCTTAGTCCACATTGGGTTCCACATTGTGGTGATTTCCTCACATGATATGGTTGTATAGTTGTTCTACCACATATACCCAAGGGCACATGTCAGGCCTCCACCATGCCACTTGCCATCTCTATGTCCATTTGTCATCCTTGTTGGCTAGGTCTTAAGCTCCTTTCTTTGACATGGAAAGTGGAGAAAGATGAGAGTATAAAAAATGTAAAGTTCTTCATGCTCTATATTTTGTATGGGGATGCAGAGGTGTGGATGATGTAGAGGTAGGGACGATAATGGAGTGTGCAAAGGTTCAAAGTAAATGGAGTGTGAAAAGGAATGCATACGGAGTGGAATCTTGTGTTCAATATAGAAGCGATGCATTATGCAAAGGGTAGAGGATGGTGTAGTGAGAAAACAAATGTAGATGATGGAGCACAATGATGAGGTGTATATGCATAGTTGAAACAAATGTAGTATGGTAAGGAAGATGAGGAGGAGATGGAGAAAGGAATGCAGGTGTAATATGGAGCTCTCCACTCAACATTTAAATAAATCAAATAATTCCTAGAGAAAGAAAGGGAAAACACGGAGGAGGGGAAGAAGGAAAAGGGCAAAGAAATGGGCAAGGCCCAGGGCTTAGAAACAAACATAAAAGATGAATAATGACATGAAAATATAAAGGTTAGAGAAAAAATAAGATGAGAATAATTAGGAAGACACATAGACTACAAATTAACACATTTTTACATGTTGGCCACAAAATTATGAGCATGTCATTTTTTATTCTAACATGTGGTTCCATCTATGGTATGACAACCCCCTTGGGGAACATGAGATCTCATCCTTAATGAATTTGAATTTAGGCATGTCATTATATGTGGTAGGAGAGAGGCCATATGACATTCAAATGTAACTTCAAAATTATTTTGGATGTGTAGGCTAAGTGTAACATTTTTCCTTTCATGTCTTCATTTCTTACTCAAGAATGAAAATCTCCATGAAAATATGTTGTTATTATAAATGATATTGGATCAAGTAAATTGTAGCAAAGTTTTCTACCCTTTGGAATTGTTTGATGTGATAGGTATCTTATGGGTATGTTCCATCTTCATTAATTTATCATATGCACATGGTGTTGGATTTTGTGCAACTTCGGAAGATATTATTCATTGTATTTGATTGTACTTTCATTGTACTTAATTGTACCTCCTAAGGGAGATGAACCTGATGTAATTACTTATGTAAACACATGAAAGAATCAATATAAACCTTGGGGTGCAACAAGCAAAAGAAAAATATTAAAAATAAAATTATTAATTGCCCCCAGGTGAAGTCAGCCCAGTTAGGGATTTTTCATGTTTGCACTTGTATAAATAAGAGGTAAAGTGCACCTCATTATCTCATTCACTCACTTCACAATTGCGCATCACTTGGGAGAGAGAAGAAGTTCGCACAAGCTGGAGAAGGAAGTAGTTTTGGGGGTTTCTACTTGTGGAAAGCATTTTCACATTTTCTCTTTTATCTTTGTACTCCGATCTCGGGATTATCATCTCTATACGAAGGTTGCTGGGTTTTTCCCAATTGGGTTTCCCAGGATAAACTCCGTGTTGTTTTTTTTTTCTTTATCTTTCTTCTAGTGATCTTGGTTATGCATTTGTATTATTATGCTATGAATGTATGAAATTTAACATGGTATCAGAGCTGTTCTAGAAGAAGCCATTGCCGAAGCATTGTCTGGACCCTGCTAGAACTAGGGTTTGATCTTGTGAAGTCTTCACCCATCATTTTGGAGAAAAAGAGCTATAGGAATTTCGTTTTTGGCAATGCAGATATTTTGGTGAAGACGAAATTCAATTCCAAGAATTTTCAATTTTTGACCTAACTCTATGGTTGCAGCAAAATTAGGGTTTCAGTTTTAACACACTTCTCTCCACAGATTTCGATCAGCCCTACCTCAATTCAACTCTCCTCGGCAAGGCACATTTATCTGTGGTCTCAGTTTTTCCAAATTCCAACTTTCATTTTTGACCTAGCTCCTGCTAGGGTTTCTGAACTAGATCTGCAGTCAAGATGGTTGGTATGAATGTTGAAGATTGTTTGGAAGGAGATTCCAACTTTATCTCTTGGAAGTCTAGGGTTATTCTACTACTAGAAGAAAATTACCTATTACAAATTGTAAATGAGAAGGTCCTTGAACCAGAAGCCGAAGAAGACAAACCCCGATTGAGGAAGAATGATGCCAGAGCAAGAAGGATTTTAGTGGACTTAGTAAGAGATCATTTGGTTCCACAAATTTCTGGAAAGAAGACTGCTAGAAAAATGTTCATGACCTTAAAGAAGTTGTTGAACACACTAGCCTAAATGTATCCATGACATTGAGAGAACCAACTTTCAAATATGAAGATATTCAAATTAGAATCCATTGCCTCATATTTCATGAGGGTCACAGAACTAAGGGACAAGCTTAGTACCAGTGGAGATCCCACTCATGCAAAGGATCTTGTCATCACCACTCTGAATGGTCTTCCACCATCATGGGAGTCCTTTATCCAAAGCATAAGTGGTAGATCCAAACTACCAAAGTTTGATAAGCTTTGGGAAGATTGCACTCAGGAGGAGACCAGGATTACAACATGTCAAAGACTCCATGGCACTCTACCTAAGGAGAACCAAGATTTTGTTTCCCATGCCAAGAAGGGTAAAGGAAAAGGTAGGAAGTTCCATAAACACAAGCACCAAGATAGGAGATCAAGTGCTCGCCCATATCAAAAGGAGAAGAAGGACATATCTCAATTTCAATGCTATAGGTGCAGAAAATATGGACACTATGCCAATAGCTGTCGAAGTTCAAGTAAAAGGAAGCATGAAGCATCCACTGCTGATGTTGAAGAATATACTCCTCACAAGAAGTCAAAGAATGATGATCATTCAGAGTTCCTATTCTAGAAGATACGAAGATCTAGATTGCAAGAACAAAGATCTCTCTTGGTCCCCACAAGAAGGAAGTGGGAGTACTTGTAAAATTTCATACATTCATAGCATAATAATACAAATGCATAACCAAGATCACTAGAAGAAAGAAAAAGCACAAAAACAACAACATAGAGTGTATCCTGGGAAACCCAATTGGGAAAAACTCAGGAAACCTTCGTATGGAGATGATAATCCCGAGATCAGAGTAAAAAGATAAAAGAGAAAATGTGAAAATGCTTTCCACAAGTAGAAACCCCAAAACTGCTTCCTTCTCCAGCTTGTGCGGACTTCTTCTCTCTCCCAGTGATGCGCAATTGTGAAGTGAGTGTATGAGATAATGAGGTGCACTTTACCTCTTATTTATACAAGTGCAAACATGAAAAATCCCTAACTGGGCCGACTTCACCTGGGGGCAATTAATAATTTTATTTTTAATATTTTTTCTTTTGCTTGTTTGCACCCCAAGGTTTACATTGATTCTTTCATGTGTTTACATAAGTAATTACATCAGGTTCATATCCCTTAGGAGGTACAATTAAGTACAATGAAAGTACAATAAAATACAATGAATAATATCTTCCGAAGTTGCACAAAATCCAACACTCCCTCTCAACGAGGAATGTATTCTTCGGTCTTCATCTGCATCATGATCATCTGGGTTTCATCTTGTACATCCATGATGTGTCCATCATCTCTATACATACTAAAGGTTGTCCACATAGTCTCAGTGCATCATCTTCACCAGTCCTTCGGTGAGTCCAGGAGAATCACTCAATCCTGGATCCAGGAGAATCACTCAATCCTGGATATATGAGATTATCAGTTCTACCATCTCTTCTATACAATTTTCTACCTGTCTGCCTCATCTGCTAATGGGGTCCTCCAATACCTAGCTGAGATCTCAGACGAGCAAAAAGGGATTGACCATCTACTGACTGTCCGACTCATCTGCCTATGGTATTTTTCCCATATCTGGATGAGTACCAGGACTGTAGAGGTACCTGTGCAATCACACGGCCAACTGCTAACTGTCCTACTCATATGCCTATGGGATTTCTCCCATATCTGGCTGAGTAACTAGACTGTAGAGGCACCTGTGTGAACCCGACCAACTGCTGACTATCCTACTCATCTGCCTATGGGATTTCTCCCATATCTGGCTGAGTAACTAGACTGGAGAGGGTACCTGGGTGAACCCGACCACCTGCTGACTGTCCAACTCATCTGCCTATCAGATTTTTCCCATATCTGGCTGAGTATTGGACTGCAGAGGCACCTGGGAAAAACATGGCAAGAATCACAATGTCATCTTTCGCTCTTAAGGAGGGACACGTTCTCTTCAACTCCTAGTTTTTCGCGAAAATATTTGAACTTCATCTTGGGAAGAGCCTCGGTGAGAACATCTGCAGTCTGGTCGTTTGTCGGCACTTACTGTAACTTGACCGCACCTTTCTGCACCATATTACGAATGAAGTGATATCGAATCTCGATATGCTTCAACCTGTCGTGAAATACAAGATTCAATGACATCTGCACAAATCTTTGGTTGTCACAGTGAATCACGGCCGGCTCTGGAATCTGGTTGAACAATCCTGCTAGGAGTTTACGAAGCAAAACTGCTTCTCGAGCTGTTGTGATAGCAGCCATGTACTCGACCTCTGCAGTACTGAGTGCTACCGAGTTCTGCTTCTTGTTGCACTAGGAAATAACTGCAGAACCCAAACTGAAGCAACATCCGTAAGTACTCTTCCAATCTACAACACATATGGCCCAATTTGAGTCTAGAAACCCCTGCAATATTAGCTCACAATCTGAAGCATACTTCAATCCATATCCCACAGTGCCATGTAAGTATCTAAGCACATGCTTTGCAATAATCCAATGAATCTGCCTCGGTTCGCACATGAACTGATTGAGGGAAATTCATAGCAAAAGCATATATCTGGTCTAATGTTGGTTAGATACATCAATGACCCAATCAACTGGCGATAAATGGTGGGATCAATCAAATCAGAATCTGAAGTAGAATCTCTCAACTTCTTCCAATTTCCATCCATCGGAGTAGCCATGGACTTGTAGTCCAACATCCCGAATCTCTTCAATATATCTATGCTGTACTTTCCTTGTCCTAGGAAAATCTCTTTCTGCCTCTGCCATACTTCTAATCCCAAGAAGTAGTGCATCAATCCAAGGTCTTTCATTTCAAGCTTAGAGGCGAGATTCTTCTTACACCATACAATAAGTTTCTCATTTCCTGTGAGAAACAAGTCATCAACATATAATACTAAAATCATTGGCCATCATCTACAAGCTTGTAGTAAGGTTGGGGTTTGCATCACTCTTGGAAAATCCCAAGCTCACCAGGAGTCTATCTATCCATCCATACCAAGCACGGGGTGTTTGCTTAAGTCCATACAGTGCCTTTTTCAATCTGCATACATGAGACTCCTTTCCTTGGATAATAAACCCAACTGGTTTTTAGATGTAAACTTCTTCCTCAATAACACCATTGAGAAAGGTTGTCTTCACATCCATCTAATGCAACTTCCATCCCATAGCTGAAGCAATGGAAATAATGGATCTGATGGAAGTATATTGGGCCACATGAGAAAATGTCTCATCATAATCGACTCCCTCTTTCTGAGAGAATCCTCTTACTACAAATCTGGCCTTGTACTTTTCAACATTTCCATTTGCTCTATGTAAAGTTTGTTTTGCCTAATTAGGCCTTTTCCGCCTACTGCATATATCTGGGAACATCAACTAGCTGAAGCTGTATCAATGAGATCGATGGGTTCATAACTCCCTCTTGAACTGGAGGGGGAGATGATCTCATCTCCTTTGGTTCTAGTATTTCTTCATCATCGATTTCCATGTCTGATCCTCTGCCTTTCCTCACAACCATCTCTTCTTCAAAGGTCACATCCCTGCTGACTTCAATCTGTCAGGATCTTGGGATGTAGATTTTGTAAGCCTTTGAAGATACACTGTATACCTTGAAAGTTCCCTTCTTGCTTGAAGGCTCTAACTTCATTATTGGGCACATGTATATCGACTGGACAGCCAAATATCTGAAGGTGGCCCACTTTTGGTTTTACTTCCGTGAAAGCTTCCTCCGAGGTCATCCTTATAGGTTGAGAGTCATATTCCAGGAAGCTTCTTGCTAAACATCAACGGGATTCATGTGTCCACCACTTGTTCATCCGGAACATGTCACATCATCCTTCTCTTGTATACCATGTCACATGGTCTTTTCCCTACAAGTCAAATCCCGACTGATGATCAGTGACATTGTAAAATCAAATGTAATGGCAATAGTTTACACATGCATCTTAGCTAATACTTTATCACAACAATCATGAACATGTCTATCAAACACATATGGGAACTATCTAGATGTCTGCTATCTCCACTAGAACATGCCATCAAGAGTGTGCACTACCCTAAGCATGGAGGAAGGAGATATCATCTAGACTAGCTTCATGAAATGTTGTGTAGCTCATATGCATAATAAATACAACAAGGTAAAATATGTCAACTGCTCAATGCAATTATAGATAGATCTGCATATGATGAATATAGATAAGACAAAACAGATCTATGTAAGCAAGAAAACAAAATACTTATCTCTTATTGTTTTTGTGTGAGGGCTCCCACTGCCTTCTTGTGCGGACCAAGAGAGATATTTGTTTTTGCAATCTGGATGTTCATATCTTCTAGAAGAGGAACTCCGAATGATCCTCATTCTTTGACTTCTTGTGAGGAGTATCTTCTTCAACATCAATAGTGGATGCTTCATGCTTCCTTTTACTTGAACTTCGACAGCTATTGGCATAGTGTCCATTTTTTCTGCACCTATATCATTGAACTTGAGATATGTCCTTCTTCTCCTTTTGATTTAGGCGAGGACTTGATCTCCTATCTTGGTGCTTGTGTTTATGGAACTTCCTACCTTTTCCCTTAACCTTCTTTACGTGGGAAACAAAAGCTTGGTTCTCCTCAGGTAGAGTGCCATGGAGTCTTTTGACGTGTTGTAATCCTGGTCTCCTCTTGAGTGCAATCTGCCCAAAGCTTATCAAACTTTGGTAGTTTGGATCTACCACTTATGCTTTGGATAAAGGACTCCCATGATGGTGGAATACCATTCAGAGTGGCGATGACAAGCTCCTTTTCATCAATGGGATCTCCACTGGTACTAAGCTTGTCCCTTAGTTTTGTGATCCTCATGAAATATGAGGCAATGGATTCTGATTTGAATATCTTCATATTTGAGAGTTGGTTTCTCAATGTCATGGATACATTGAGGCTAGTGTGTTCAAACAACTTCTTTAAGGTCTTGAACATTTTTCTAGCAGTCTTCTTTCCAGAAATTTGTGGAACCAAATGATCTCTTATTGAGTCCACTAGAATCCTTCTTGCTTTGGCATCATTCTTCCTCCATCGGGGTTTGTCTTCTTCGGCTTTTGGTTCAGGGACCTTCTCATTTACAATTTGTAATAGGTCATTTTCTTCTAGTAGTAGAAGAACCCTAGACTTCCAAGAGATAAAGTTGGAAGCTCCTTCCAAACAATCTTCAACCTTCATATCAATTATCTTGACTGCAGATCTGGTTCAGAAACCCTAGCAAGAGCTAGGTCAAAAAATAAAGTTGGAATTTGGAAAAACTGAGACCACAGATAAATGCGCCTTGCCAAGGAGAGTTGAATTGAGGTAGGGATGATTCAAATTTGTGGAGAGAAGTGTGTTAAAACTAAAAACCCTGATTTTGCTGCAGCCACAGAGTTAGGTCAAAAATTGAAAATTCTCGGAATTGAATTCCGTCTTCACCAACATATGTGCCTTGCCAAAAATGAAATTCCTATAGCTCTTTTTCTCCAAAATGATGGGTGAAGACTTCACAAGATGAAACCCTAGTTCCGGCAGGGTTCCGACAATGCTTCGGCAATGGCTTCTTCTATAACAACTCTAATACCATGTTAAATTTCATACATTCATAGCATAATAATACAAATGCATAACCAAGATCACTAGAAGAAAGACGAAGCACAAAAAAACAACACAGAGTTTATCCTGGGAAACCCAATTGGGAAAAACCCGGCAACCTTCGTATAGAGATGATAATCCCGAGATCAGAGTACAAAGATAAAAGAGAAAATGTGAAAATGCTTTCCACAAGTAGAAACCCCAAAACTACTTCCTTCTCCAGCTTGTGCGAACTTCTTCTCTCTCCCAAGTGATGCGCAATTGTGAAGTGAGTGAATGAGATAATGAGGTGCACTTTACCTCTTATTTATACAAGTGCAAACATGAAAAATCCCTGATTGGACCGACTTCACATGGGGGCAATTAATAATTTTATTTTTAATATTTTTCTTTTGCTTGTTTGCACCACAAGGTTTACATTGATTCTTTCATGTGTTTACATAAGTAATTACATCAAGTTCATCTCCCTTAGGAGGTACAATTAAGTACAATGAAAGTACAATAAAATAAAATGAATAATATCTTCTGAAGTTGCACAAAATCCAACACATGGTATTAAATGAAATGGAAAAACATGGATGCCTTCTGAAATTCCATGCTACTCACATGAATCCCATTGACAACTAGTCTAACAAGAATTTTCATGACAAGGGGTACCATGGAAATTTGGAACTTTATATCTTCATTTGTTTGGGAATGGATGAGGGTAATTGTCATGCCCTTGGCTAGAAAGCAACCTTGGGCACCCCTCATACCCACTTGGAAACTTTCCGGTTGATGGCATGGATGGACTTGGAGCGGGAGTCGGGGCAAACTACCCGTCAGTAAGACATGACTCATTTGGGAAGCAACACCGTGGGTGGGAAAATTCCCTCTCTTCAAAAAGCTGAGGCATGCCCATGCCCAAGGGAGCATACTCAACATGAAGGTAAAGTAACTTAAGGAAGGATCCCACCATTTGCAACTCAGGTTAGAATCCCACTTGATGGAAGCATGGCGAGTGACATGCTCGAATAAGGAAGACAACATACTAGGATGTGGAGCGTGCCAAAGGTATCGCGAAATTACCCGACATGAGCAGGATGAGGGGCCCCATCGACATCTGTTAGGTGGTGACAGAGACAGAGAGGGTCTCCATGTCATGACAAAGACAGTGAGGGTTAACGGATACGGTTAGGGCCCGATTACCGGACGCAATGGACCTTCGACCACTGGAGGGCGAAATCGTCACATCCTTAGACTACTCCCTTCAAAATGATGAAGTCTACATGCGCAACGATTTCCACTTTCTGGCAAAATTTGTCGAAAAAAAGAGTAGAGTATATTCAAATACGCATAGTCTAAACATGCGATGATTTTCCCTATTTTGGACAACATTTCCCGGTAAGATTTTGCGGAATCCGAGAAGAATTTTTTAAATTATCATAAATCAGTGTTAGAACTGTTTAAAATGGGTTGCTCTGGGGGTATTGAATACCGCTGAACCTATTTTTACAATCCAAACTGTGATTTAAACAACACGAAATCCAATTTAAAAAAAACAAAACGGCAGATTCCATTAAAATTTCATCGAAAAGATGAAATAGGCACATGTAGACTTCTTCTATTCAAATAAGACTAAATTGAATATGTTTGAGAACATTATAGATACTTGTAAATAATGGTATTGTTTTTTAAAAGACAATTTTGTCTTTTAATATTTTTTTTTAAATTCAAGTACACAATGTTTTTGGAATTATATGAGAATAGTCAAATTTCGCTATCTCATTCAATTACGATGTGGGTCTCATCAGTTGGGGGATCCAAGTTTAAATCCAATTAGGGGTGAGATAGTTGGGAGGAGACAACCAATATCCAACAAGTTGAGGGTTGGTGTGGCCCAGGTCGAGTGTGATCCCCTAGTGATTTTGACTGCCCCAGGTTATGGTTTCTTAGACCAAAGGCCACCCCCACAAGTTAGATTCTAGCAAACAAAAAAATATAAGTATATGTGAAGAAAAATAAAAAAAATTAAAATCACAATTCATTGCGAGTCCTAGTCCTCACAAAAAGTCACATTTACTTTTCTCCAAAAAGGTCAATGACCAGACTAGTAAGCGAAGTAAAAATTTCGAAAAGCCCTATTTCGTCGAGCATAGTTCACTAAGGGAAGTTTGGAAAATTATTGTTTACATAGCTCCATTGCTACAGATGAGATTCGTGGGTTTTGGGTTTTGGTCGCAGATTCGATCTAATAGGAGATTCATGGAACAATCTACTGCCAAAGTTTCTTCCACACAGGTTCGCTACAAATGAGATTCGTGGGTTTTGGTTGAATATTCAATCTAATAGTGGATTTGTGGAGATTTGTGGATCGATGTATTGCCAGATGTTCATCCACATAGGTCCGGTTTCATAATGTCTCTGTTTACAACAATTTGTCATAAAATCCGTTCTTGTAAGATATCATGCAAGCCTATCTTTTTATACTTCGTTGATGAGCATTCCAGTGAGGTCCCTATTACATACAAAGTCTTAAATTTCTATCAATGCCAACTGCAAAAGACTAGATTGTATATCCATGGTAAGAAAAACATGCTTTCCCATTGTTGTAGGTGGCGCCTCTTCTCAGTTTGCTACTGAACATATTCTCCAAACCTTTTCTTTTAAGCAGGGCTTTTCTCATACCAAACCTGGGATTTGTTGTATACTCCCTTTACACAGATTTACCATTATGTGATTTGAATATTTCTGGAAGTGTTTTGCAGGAAGCATTCTCCTCATACTTAGGTGTCACACCATACACATCAATAATATGCTTTCTATTTGTGGCCCTTTTAATTATTGTTGTAACCATATGATGATGTTATGCTTGTCCATTCTCTAGTCAATCATACCATTAACACTCAAACCAAATCCTAGGCAATTATACTTTAAACGTATCAACATCCTTAGGTATCAAGAGTATCCATATCATCAACCTGCCTCACATTTGAGGTTATTGATAGAAACAAAATAGAAAGGGACTCTGTTACAACCTTAAGGGGTATAGGATCATTTTGAGGGCGGTTAAAAATAGCTTTCATGGACTCCCACCCAAGTTTCCATTGGCTTCTCAGCCTTGAAAGCCGCACATTTTATTTAGATTTAAGCACCACAATTTGTTTAGGTGGCTAACTATGACAACTTTGTCTCTTTTGTAAACATCATTTCAACACTTTAGGGACCATTTGACCATGAAATGAGATTATTCATCTTTCTGTGCTCTAGATCTCTATTATTAACATCCCTCCCCAATTGGGATTTCTTCTCATTAGTAGCTTCTTTATTTTGAAATACATTTAATATTTTTATAATTCCAATTACCTTTATAGGCTAGGGACCATAGGAGTGCATGCTGTCTAATACCATGTTGTAGTAAAAATATCACATGCACAAGGAAAAAGTATGAGTTCTTTAAATTTGATACCAAGGCAATTTTAGATAACTCACTAGCTCATGACATTTTTATAAATGAAAGAACTTATTACACTTGTACATTATGCTTGTAGAAAAAGAAGAAATAGTAGTATTGGATCCACAAAACAAAGTAAGAGATAAGGTTCAAAGTACCAATAGTGACTTGACCATCTTATTCTCCCAATTCAATTCTCCACCAATGCTTTTAAGATTGTATGATGAGATCTTAAGGTTGCAAATTATAGATCTTAAGCACTGTTTATAGAAGAAATATGGAACTATTTGTTAAAGTGCTTGAGGAAGATCCCTTTAAGGTGTAGAAACAAGGTATATGGCTCAGATTTACTGCTTATTTGTGGTCCTATTAAAGAGTGGTTTTAATCCATTACACAATGTTTAGATTTTCCATCCAAAGCAGAGAGTTGGAAAACATTATTCAAGGTCTGCTTATGTGACTATATAAGAGATTAAATGCTTGTCTAATTTCTGAGCATGTGAATGAGATAAACCATAAAATCATACAATTCATATGCCCAGATTTAAAACAGTCCCTTCTTACTGTGAAGTGAATGAGGTGACAAAATGTAGAAGAATATGCCCAGATTTAAAACAGTCCCTTCTTTATGCTCAATCTTTCAAATGTGGATAGAGAGCTGCCAACATTAAGTACAGTCACGCCTAAATGTTTGGGAAAATTTGTGATACAGTTTGCAAGAGAGAATGTCATGGATTTGTTTGGTCCTCAAATTGTTATGGAACCCCTTATCCTTATCATCAACCAGCTTCCTCATTTGATACATTCCCCATAGTAGGATCCTGCAGTCACTATTGGTGCTCTGCTTTTTCCAGATTCTGGTTGCTCCGAGAGGGAGTTGCTTCCTTCCGGTTTCTCTGAGAGGGAAATTGAGTCTCCTTTCCATACTGGGTTTAGTCGTTTTAGAGATTGGTGCAATAATTCAACTTGTATTGTTTCTTCACCATCACTAGAAAATCCATTTTCTTACATTTCAACATGAAGATATCCAGGGTCATGACTCAAATATGCTCCTCTCAACTACTCAGAAACCATGTTAACCGTTGTAGCTAATTGCCTTAGTCCCAAAAGATGCAAAAAGCAACCCCGACCTGAATTAGGGCACACCCATGCAAAAATGGATGTAACACATTGATAATACCATCACAAGACTCCATGTAAAAACCAATATTAATTGCCAGGAATAGTCAATAGTCCTTTTGATAAACCTCAATGACATAATTTAATCCTCTATACATATGCTGATATGTGATTTTGGAATAGACAGTCTCCATGTTTTTCACCTACTCTAGAATTGGTTGAAGGATCAAATCCCTCATTCTTTAACTACTTGTCATCTTGTTTAGAACCACTTTAGAGTCCCAAAATACCTGAAAGGTGCTAACCCCCTTCTTTACTAACATCATCAGTAAATACTCCAATTTCCATAACTCAGCTTAGTTGTTTGAACTCCTAGCCCAATTTCAAAATTTTTATGACATGATTTTCCTTTAGAAATAAACATCCACCTGTGCCACATACATATTGGTGATGTTGTCTGGTTCCATCAAAATAACCACAGGGCCCCATCTTATCAATATGGGGACCAGGTGATTCCCCTAGAGTATTGTTGCACTTGGGAATAGATTGTAGAGAACTTGACCAAACCTTTGACAGAGGCCTAGTTTGTGAAATTTTGCTCTTTAATTACAATTAAGGAAGTTTTCATTAAGGGGGAATAATCGTATTGTCCCTTCCTTGCCCCCAAGTCAAAATTGAGTATGTTAATGTAATATGTATAATCTTGTCTTGAGACCTGTACTAGGTATCATGTGGTCCCATTTCCATATGTACAACTTCAGTGGTTGGCATATGGCCACATGGGTTTTTTGTGGACGATCCTAAGTTGTCCTACCAATTAGGCTTAGGGCTAGCTAATCTAGGTCTAGCATCTAATATTAAAGGTCCTCACCTCATATGTACATCATTATGTGAGATCTTGTGCAACCATCCTTTGATATACATTGCATATTTGGGTAATAAGGTTACCCACGTAACCTCTTGTATTAGAATTTCTTAGGATCTTTGTGTGGAGTCTCTTTTTGATCCCCATGTCTCACTTCTAATTTCAGCAATGACATAATGCCAACATGAAATGAAACAGAGAATGCATTTACAATGTGGATAAGGTTGAAGGTGATGCATGGATTCTAACAGTAAAATTGTTCTCAATGGAATATAGAAGAAGGTGATTCAATTTCAAACCACTTGCTAAAATTGAAAGACATTTGTGGTGAGTTCTTAGAAATTGGCAGAGAAGTAGACGAGGAATAACTCTTATGTTCATTCCAAACTTGATATAAGGTGACCAGAACTCTTATGGTCTCATAAGGGAGCAACATTTAGTTTATTACTACCACTCAAGATACAGAAGTTTTGTGTGTTTTGTCTTGTTATCACACTTATTGTAGCTGGAGCTACCATACTGCAGACTGTGCGGCCGAGGACCGCACAGTACTTTTTTTTCCAGATCAGTGATCAGTTGCCTCTAGAGGAGGCATTTTTGTTCCGATTGCCCCTAGCAGATACATCAGAGGGGACAGGCAGTTGGACTTACCATCTACCACAGGGTTACCTTTCCTTGCCAAGCTTTGACACAAGCCCATTTGAGACAGTTGCCTAGTTTTTTTTTTTTTGATCGAGATTATCGTAGTACAATGCTGGTTTATTATGTGCCCGGATTCAGCAGAGATCCAACTCAGATACAGGTTTAGTAGCAGCAGGTATTGCATATGTTGATTATTGCTCATGTTGTAGATTAGACTTCTTTATACTTGTTAGTACACTAACTTTGCATGAGATGATATATTTGGTGATCTAGCTATGATATGATGTGTTTGGGCCCTTGGTGATGTCAGTCCACCCCTCCGGTTAGACTTATGTATATGCACGCTGAGTCATGTCCTCTATACTTGGCATAGACTTGATCATTTAGCCCCTTGGTCGCTGACTTTAGCACCATCATCACTTTCTCCACCCATCCGACTCATCCATGACACTTCTTCCCCGACTTGGATTCTGATTTGTGATCCCGAGGACCCCTTTCCCCACTGATCTCTGAGTTTGCCATGACTCCCTATTTATTGTGCCTCAGCTCTTTAGTGTGTGAGATACACAGTTAGACCTGGGATTTGCTCCTGTCGGTTTCCCACGATGTTGCAATGCAGTTAGGATTGTGGAGTCTCACCGGGTGTTCCCCATTGGTCATCGAAGCATGTATTGCTCACCCCCCATTACCTTTGCAGTATGAGCACCATGTTTATATCTTTTGAGATATGTATGCAGCCCAAGAGGGCCATGAAGAAATGAAGAAATGAAGAAATGAAATGTAAATCAGGCTAAAAAGGCCATTGTATTGTAAATTGTAAAATCTAGACAAAAAAGGGCTAAGTATGAAACTCATTGTAAAATCCATGCAATGTGTTTATGAACACACATGGATTCTAGTCAGCCATACATGTTAGCATTTGTAGTGGTTATTCCTCACCTAGTCCTGCGGGACAAGGAGGTGAGAAGGAGCAAGGGACAAGCTCAAGATTGCCCCCTAGAGTCTCAAGTTACGGTTTGTCGGACACCCAGTTTGGCGGCTCTAGAAAAGAACCTCACGGAGTCTTCGGATACGAATGTGAGTTGTGGGATACTTGTTAGATGACTAGTGGTGGTTTCCCTGCACTATACCCATTTGTGAGGCATCGCCCTTCCCCGTGTTCTGTCATGGCATACTTACCTTAGTGGACCCCGCTTTCCCGTGTTGTCCAAAGGGTCACATGATCTTCATCCTTGTCTTCTCGTGTCCGTAGCCTTGTTGTCCACATCACCTAAAGTCAGCAAAGTGGTCAATCTATAGATGTGCATAGCATTTTAGTCTTTTGGAGGTGGCGAGCCCACTTCACCAGGGCCTTGTATTATCTCGGGATTTAATGTATTTTTGATCACCATGTTATCATTATATTGCTTAGTAATGTACTAACTCGTATAAGTGAGCCTTGTCACTTCATGCTTGCATACAGGTTCAGCTAGCACTCTTGTTGACCAGATTTTACTTGGTCAAAGTTGGTTGACTAGGCCCAAATGGGCCCGAAAAAATGTTGCGATCAGAATTTCGATTTCGATCAATTATTATCTACAGGGATCCCATATGAGCATGCAATTGACGGAATTGCAAAATATTGGACCGTTTGAGAAATTTTTAATTATTATTGGTCAACTTTGACCTGTTTTAATTAAAAATTATGGATTTGGGGCAAATGATGCCAAAGTGATGGATCGGGGTCATTCGAGTGGTCATCCCTACTACTTTTGGGGTCCACGATCACATTGCAGCAAACAGTTCGGCAATACGGGCAATAAAAGCGGGTCAAAAGCCCAATTTTCATCTTCAGCCATATAAACCAGCAAAAATTACATGGGAAATCAGAATTTGACTAAGGCAGCTATAGGCAAATGGCAAAATCAATGGTTGGCAAAAGTAAAGGTAATTTTGGTATGTTTGGACATTATATTTGGTGTTGTGGGGCCCTCATTTGCCCAGCTCACACTAGAGGTTGAATTTGCCCATGAGGGGCGTTTTTCTCCACCTTGGCACAATTCGATTTCCTTGTTTTTGAGGGTGGGACCCTTGTTGTATATGGTTGGGGGGATAAAACCCCATATAGACACCCCCCAACCCCTTTTGCATTGTTGTATGGCCCCCACATGGGCCCCCTCTCATCCACATGTGAGCTCTCCTTGGGGCAATTCGCACCCCCCTCTAGGGATCTCTCTCCACCTTTCGATTTGATGGTTGGGGAGTGATCTCCACCCCCCATTTTGGGGGGAAACTTGTATGAGGAGTGGCCTCTCTCTATAAGAGAAGGCCCTCACTCCATTTGTAACTCTTCTTGGCATTTTCGATTTGCACTTGAGATAGAGAAACATTCCATTTGCAGCGTGATACTTGGTGTTGTGGAGTAAATCTTGTGGTGATTGATAGCTAGTGTTGGATGCATTGTGGAGATATCTTGTGTTGTCTTTCCATATTTGTTGTCTGGCTTTTATTTGCAGCATTGGTGGCCATTTGAAGAAGGGCGCTGTACTTGGAGCGGGAGCACCATTCTAGCAATTTTCTCCAAAGTTACCCACAAGGGAGTTGTGGTTTGCTTTCTACTATTCAATTCTCTTATCTTTCAGCCATTTATTTGCTGTTATACTTGTTTATTTGCTGCAGTTACTGATTATTTCTTGATTGTGGCAGGTACCTAGGTCGCCATTGGCATCCAGTCGCTCCTCATGCTCAAGGGAACACGCAGGCTGCTCCACATTTGATCTTCCAGGATAGTCTTCACCCAACGTTCTTCACTTCACCATTTCACCAGGTACTCTTCATTTCCTTGTCTCTCTCTCTCATTTTCACTATCTTGCTAAGTTGGAAAATACATAATAAACCCTAAAAATACGAAAATTAACTTCCCACCGTTATAACTCTTTTCTTTTGCAAACCCACAAATGATTTATGCTTAAACGCCCACATCTCAAATTTCATTGCAATCCGACTCCATATGCCCATAGAACCAAGCACTAGTCCATCACTGATTTCGCCCTACTTGGGCAAAACTGTCAATCAGGTCTTTGGGTCAATTTTGGGGTTATGGGTACTTGCTAATCTGTTTTAAAACGTCTTTTTACCCTAGAATAGCAAGTATTAGCAGCTGGAAGTGAGTTTAAACGCCTTTTTTTGACTGCCCTAGGTCCATTTTTCCACTGTTTAACCCATTCCCCTAGGGCTGTTTCACTCAACTTCTTGCTGGCCTGTTTTTGTGTTTCAAATCAGCCATTTAATCAATTTATAATCACTAGAAGATGTGCTCAAATTTCTGATCCATCTCTGCCATGTATTGATAAATCATAACGAGCTTCATTCCCCATAGGCAGGGTTCCTAACCACTCTTCTAGTAATTTTCTGTTCGCTGATTTAATTTCCATCCTTCTAATCTTTCATAAAATTCATCATTTATATGTGTAATTAGATCTGAATTTGTTTGTTCTAGTACATCTTCCCATCCAGAGTCTCGATTCCACTAGGCTGGAAGTATTCTCATACTTAGTCATCCATTATGTCTCTCACTTTGTTTATCTTTTGGGTTTGGGTGTCTGATTGTTGAGTCTCAACCATCATTGGTTGAGTGGGGTCTCCCCCCTGACTTGGCTACGTGCCTCGTCTAAAGTGACTGTAGCCTTGTCCGGTGTGACTTCTGTCCCTATGACGGAGGACTTGGCTACTGTTGGTTACACCTTCCTAGCTGTTCACCTCTACCATCCTTGTTGGGACAACCATTTCCAAACAGCTAGAGTTTGTGTGATAACATGTCTCTGAACAAAGCTGCTTTAGATGTTGGGATGCTACAAGTCAGTTATGGGAATCCCACGTCTTTGCTGAGTTCGGACTGTAGAGTAATGAATTCTGTCCTCCCTTGTCCATACCATCTTGTCTCTTTTTATGTGCCTTCTGAGGAGCTTGTAGATCCCGTTGCTCAGAAGTGAGGCCTCCAATGTAACATGAGTTGGTTGCAGGTGAGAAAGGGCTAGAGTCTTCCTGAACTTTATTAATTTCAGTCCTTGTGCTTGGCCATTGTTCTTCCTGAGACTATTTTGGTTTTTTATCACAATAAGAGATATTTCTTGATAGGTTCGAGGAGAAGAATCCATATTTCTCATAAAGGGGTTCAACAATTGTATGATACTTCTCATATTCTCGGGCATCATTGTTCCTTTTTATTGGAGTTTATCTGACTCTGGCTTTCTATGGATGGATTCATGGCTCAAGCAAGCAGTTAAGGGACGGAGGACAAGTCCTCTTGGATTCCTTCAACTGTGATGATCTTCAACTTTCCCTCAGGAAGACACGCCCATTCATTTGCCTTGGAGTCAACTTCCCCATTATACTTCCTGTGGGTATGGGTGAGCTCAGATCTTTAAAGGAGGATAGAAACTGCTTTTGCTGTTCATAACTCCAAAGCTTCTATAATTACTTGGCTTAGATACTCCACTTAGTACATAAATGATAAGATAGGAATGACCAATACATACTAGCAAGGAAGAGGTAAGGTCTTTCACTAGTTGTAATCATTTCAACAGAGCGAAGGCTTTTAGATTGTGTGTCTATTAGTGGTCTCGACTCCAGCTAATGTTCTCTGCATATCAATCTTTTTTGTCCTCCCAGGTTGTAGAAAAGATCTTCAGATCCTTATATAAGGCAGGCACCCTGTAAAAATAAAGAATGAATTTTTTTTTTTCTATATTATTTTTTTCTTTCTATAATTCATATTTTAAGATGTCCTTCCATTCTTTTAAGTGATCGAGGGTCACAACACAAAACCTATTTTGACGATTTCTTGCAACTGCATTAGCTAGGGCATGGAATGCAGCTTCATGTTGGGTGAAGGAGGGGGTGATAGGGAGGATGGGATTTAGCGCTCTTCCCAGTGGTGGCCATTGCATAGGTAGGAGAAGAAGTAGCATACACAACTAAAAAAAACCACTACTGTCTGCAACAAACACAATTAGAGTGTTTTCCCAATACTATTATTAAAGAGATGTAACCAGAAACTCTTTATAAATTATTCTCTTACTATTTATTACCTACTAGTAAGTTTATCACAGAAAACAACAAGGCTTACGCCCTTGACCAGCTGTTGAGATGAATGTTGTCAGAATTATGCACCGAACGAGACAATCAATTTAATATCCAAAAATATGTCATGTACTTTGCTTCTAATGATTTTGTCACATATGTTGGTTTGAAATGATATTGTGGGCTATCATTATTCATTTGGTTAATTTAAAATACACTTCATAAACGCAATTATGACACAAAAGTTATGAAATTGTAGGTCTAAACAAAAGGCTATTGCCTAGGAATGATATGGCACTAGGCGTTGGAGTCCAATTGAAGTTGCTAGAATGCATTTTCTTCCGTGAGTCGCCTCACAGTTCCGCTTCAAGAATGGACTCTGTATGTAGCTTAGTTGGAGTGTGTGTCCCTTTTCTATCATGAATGCTTGGTAATCCTTGGTATTGTAATTTGTAACTTACGCTGACCCACTTATGGCTCTTGTTGGTTTATGCCAATAGAGGTATATATATGAATGTAATAAGATATTTTATGTTTAAAAATGGATTGTTAAAATTTGGTTCCTCGTGATTAGATCTGCAATTAGTAAACCCTTTACGATAAAAAAAAACTAAGGAGCTCTCAAAGTTGATTCTACTGTTAGATCTGAAAACACATCTGATCGAATGTCAATGTCAAATTAACATTAACATTAAACTGAAATTAACATTAACATTTAATTTCTTCAGTTAATTGTATATTTTCTAGGAAGCCGAGAGACTAAGTCTTGAGGATCCAATTGTAGAAATTACGCTGGTTTTATTTTCAAATGGCCGAAAAAGGCATTGGACAGATTTGAAGATGAGGTATAATTTTTATATTTGATTCTTCAATATGACATTTTATGAATATGTCTTTATTGTAATTTGTAGTGATTTATCTTTACATGATTTGCAAATTGGTTGTATGTAGAATGTCAAAGGAATATCAAGATGGGGTTGAAGAATTCATAGAGGATGTTGCAAGGCATTCAGAGGATAAGAAGACCACGAGATGCCCTTGTAAAAAATGTTGCGATGTTGCAGTATTGATGTTGGAGAAAGTACAAGACCACTTAATGATTCATGGTATCACGAGTTCATATAAAACTTGGTTTTTCCATGGAGAGAGAGCTCCTAGTGATGACTATATATTTGACAAGGGCAAGAAACGCCATACAATCGAGATGCATGATTTTCCTCGAGAATTTACATAGGGTGATGAACACATAGTAGAACATCAATATGATAATCATACTGATGAGTTTCCAACATTGCTTAGAAATGAGATTGAAGTTCTTAAGAATGACAATGATGGTGATGCAACCATGGTTGATGATCATATGGTTCAAATGGTAAATGATGTTTATCAATATTTTAATGAAAATCCAGATGTGAATTGTGAAAATGGTCAAGCAACATCAACGAAAGAAATGAATGATATCAATCAATATCTAGAGTTAATTAAAGACGCTAAGACACCATTGTACCCAGGTTGCACTAGTTTCACTAAGCTATCGGTCACTGTGAAATTGTACAACCTTAAAGTGAGAAATGGATGGTCTGACACAAGTTTCACCCTGTTGTTGAAGTTGCAAAGAGAAATACTTCCTAAAGAAAATACACTTCCAGAATCTTCATATGTTGCAAAAAGTTTGTTTAAATCTTTGGGTTTGGACTATGAAATGATACATGCATGCCACAATGATTTCATTTTATATTGGGGAAAATATAAAAGTAAAGATAAATTCCCAACATGTGGAAAATATAAATGGAAGGCTGATGCTCATTCTAGAAAGGTGCATGTATAGGTATTTCCCTATCGTGCAAAGGTTGAAGAGAATGTATAGGTATGATTTTGAACTCTTTTAATTCCATTATAGCATGCACCTTCATGTACTACCAACCTACTTAGAAATCATCTTCTTTAATATTCTTAAGTATTGCAATTTGTATATATTATACTTTCTTTTTTTTGTTACAGCTCTACGTATATCTCATAGAAAATGAGGTGGCATCATGAGAATGCAAGTAAGGATGGAATAATGCGCCACCTAGTTTATAGCATGGCATGGAAAACTATAGATTCCAAATGGCCTAGTTTTTGCAATGATCCTCACAATGTGGGACTTGCAATGGCAGTGGGTGGATTTAATCCTTTTGGAAACTTGAGTAGTGCGTACAGTGTATGACCAATAGTACTAGTCACATATAACCTTCCGCCATGGTTATACCTGAAAAGGAGCTTTTGTCTGTTGTCATTGTTAATATATAGTCCCAAGCAACCAATAAATGACATAGATGTTTATTTGGAACCATTGGTAAATGAAGTAAATGTAACATGGGATGAAGCGGCGAGGACATATGATGTTTATTCAAGGTCATTATTTAATATGAAGGCTGTATTGATGTGGGTAATCCATGACTTTCCTGCATATGGAAATATGGCTGGTTGCACAACTAAAGGGTTTTGCGCATGCCCCATATGTGGAAGGAACACAGATTCAAAGTATCTCAAATGTAGTAGGAAGTGTGCGTACATGGGACATAGGAGATATCTTCCAATAAATCATAAGTATCGTTCTTAAAAAGTACCCGTTGCCGCCGGATTGCACACCTGGTTAACACAGCATAAATCTATGCTACTGCTTGGTGTGCCCTTGGGGGCAAGTCTCGAGTCAAGGCTATCACCTGATCTTTACTCCTCCGTTTAAGCCAAGTCCTAATTGAAGCCAAGGGGGGTAGTCCCTATGAAATGTTTCTAAGGTTAATCAGAATGTTTTAGTAAATTAATTATGGATGTTTTTTAAGGAGTTTTGATTACAAAAGTCCAAGTTCGTTTTCAAAAGGATTTAAAGAGATGCTTTCACCAACAAAAAATAAAAGACCACCAATATATATAGAGATAACACAACGACTTACTGATATTAAGCAAAATATGAAATAGTGTTGTTGTGGACCAGTGCCAATGGAGTCAATACATAAAAGATGCTGTTGAAAGGGAACGTTTTGCAAATGCCTCTTGGTTGATTTTAAACTATTAAAAGTTCAAATTTTTTAAGGGAATAGGGAAACTCCAGAGATACCGTGAGGTACAAGGAGCAATGTCTGGAAATTGAGTGGAGGTGGCTCCTCACGAAGACATGTGGGTTGGAATGGAGTCTCTAGGGCGATGTTCAACACTATACCAACAAGGGTGTAGACTAACTGTGCCCTGAGGTCGCCTCCCAGTTGTTCCCGCTTCTTCTGAGAAATTTTCCCACTCAAAACTCAATAAACTTAGTGCCGGATTTTCACTATGTGAGGGGTTGTTACTTTTATTATGATGAGTTGTTAATTAGATGTGAAAAATTTAAAGAGTGGCTACAATTCTTTTTGATTTCCCACAGGTTCAGGCAAATTGCCTGCAAGGAGAAAGAGCATACTTTGACTTGTAGACCAAATGTTTATTCCGGTTTACACTTTGAAAATAAAATGCTAAAGGAAAAACATAAAGATATGAAGCACCAGATCTATGTGTCACTTTTCTGATCAACCACCACTAAGTGACAATGCCTTTGTGTGTTGGTGAGAGCATAATTTGTGGCAACGAGATTGATGTTATTTATAAATTATTTTTGCGAAATGAAAAAAATGACAAATTATGAAGTAAATCAAGTATACAGTCCTGTAGTGAATGTGGTTTGTGTGCTTTGTGTTCCGTCAGAAAAATTTATACCACAAAACTTGACACTACGAATCCCCCCAGGGGGGATGGGGTGTGGGCGCTATGTAGCCCACTTGTTCTCGTTTAAAAAATATTACAATACTTGCTCAAAGAAATGCCTCTTAGTCCATTTAACTTGAGTCTAAGGGATTACAAAGTTCTAGAAATGATATACAAGTGAAAGGGGGTCCACGGAGAGTCTGTTTTGCAATTTCTGACAAAAATTAATAAAAAATTCTTCCTCTTTTCTCTTGTACCTGCTAAAAGCCAGCGAACTAAAATTTCAAGTTTAGTGAGTTAAACATATAGAAATACATAAAAATTTACAAAGCTCATACTTGGAAAAATTGTGAAACTTTTGAGCAATTACAAGTATGGAAATATTAAATTTAGATCTAGTTTTTTTGAAGTGAAAATGAAGCAATTCTAGATCTGATTTTTATGCTAGATAAAAGATGTTTGATTTTGCATAAATGTAAATCTATCTTTTACTAAGCTTCAACAACAAGTAACCAAGATTTGTTTGAAGAAAAAGAGAGACAAAAGACTCAAACCCTCAAGCTCAAGCTTGATATGGGAAGAAGCTGAAGAGGAGGAAGTTGTTGACCAAAAGCTTGTAGATCGGAAGCTTTGAATATGATGGAGAGTGGGTGGAAGCAACCTAGCTCCAAACTCCCTTCACCTTGAGGTTTCCTGCAAAGGTTACATAATTCGCACACAAGCAAGATTAAATCTAGTATGTTCATCAATCAAAACCAAGAGAACAATCGTACAACCAAATACTAATATTACTCTTTGAAATCTTGAAAGCATGCTCATAAACAAACAAATTGACAACCGCAAATGCTTATTATACAATAGCTAGATCTAAAAATTAACTTGCATAAAAGAATAAAGCCTATAAATATATCACCTCAACCAAAATAGCACATGCATGGAACAAGAGCCACAATCGACCTCCAAAGTCTTCAATCTTATTACTTGAAATAATTTTACACATTACAGGAGCAGAGGTTATATGCCTTAACATCATATCAAATGAGGAAGGATGACCTCGCTTTTATAGATTTAAGAGAGAGGGATGGGTGCATTCTTCATGAAAGAGTGAGGGCGCATCATGTGAGGGATACGAGGGAGTCAATCCCATTGACTTAGGATGAAGTGGGAGTTCGAGTAAATGAGGGAGGCGCCACCTCACAAGAGGTGCGCCCCCTCTACATCGGGATCTCCACCCTTTAAAAAAATGATGCCACCTCATGATTCGCTCCTCACATGGGACATGCACTCCACTAATCCTCACATGGAGTATGGCACATCCAAAATTTTGGTTTATTCGCTATCCATAGTTTGAATTTATAAGACATGTGCTTTATTATTTTAACATGATCGCCCTTCATAATAAACCATTTTGCCACCTTTTCCCCACATTTTTTAAACATATTTTTTTATTTTTACACTTTGTCGTTTGTGCAATTTGTAGCACTTTTAATATTTAAATGCCATTTTGTCGCCTCTTTATGAAAAAATGCCACAAATGACAATTTAATCACTCGAAACCTAGAAAAGTGGGTCCTAGGTTAAAATGAATGCTTTGAGCGTGAAAACGAGCATCCCCATGCCAAATTCTGCCTCCAGACCATGCTTTTATTACACTTTGAAATTTTCCAATTAAACCATTAAAAATGGTCTAATTTTGCAGAAAAAAATATTTTTATCGGAATTGACTCAAACTCCTAGGGGACCTAGTGCATGTCCACACGACTTATTATTGATGGCTAGCATGTGAAAAATACATAGACACATAGACTTTAATAACATTCCTAGGTTCGACAACCATGGAAAATACTCCAGCTTTGGAGGTGTGAGTGAAAAACTCAAGAATTATACGCTACTAAAGTGCAACGCATAATTCCTAAGGAAAAAACACTCTAGAGTATCCCCATGATAGCTAAACCTAAGGTAGGCCAATCCTTTTACAAAAGTACCATGCTTAGACCAACTTATTACAATTCCCCCACGAGGGTCTGGACATGCAAATTTTACAAAGGGCCAAAAAATTGGCTTGATGAATTTATGAACTCTGGCAATGAACAAGGTGAGTTGTTCAAGTCTTCTGAGGTTCACAAGGAGTCCACCTAAGTAAAACTTAGGTGGTAACATCTGGCTCCAACTGTGGGACGTGTGCTCGATCTAGCCTTCAAGCAAGGAGAGGATGCAAGAACACTAGAATCTATGGTTTCTACAACCTGTAAAAATATCTCAGCTTGAAAAGAAAAACCCTTAGTAGCACAAGTTTTATGAAAACGCCAGTGAACCACCAGTTATATTTATTTGAAAAATGAAACTAAGAAAAATTCCTAAGTACACAAACGAAAATACTGAAAACGAATGCAAAAAGTAAAAATGCTCGCTTTGAGGAGCTTATTTTCCTACTCTAAACATAATATAATAAAATGCTAAGTAAAATGAAAAATCCAATGAAATTATCTTAACATTTCATCAATATAACAGATTTTTGCCTTGTCTTTGGTTACCAGCCAAAGCAAGGATACATTTATCAGAAAGTGCAAACCTTCATGGATATTCTGGATGGGAGGGCTGGATGGGAAATCATAGGGATGCGATAGATATTTGAAGTGCTTCCCCAAATGGTAAGTCCTCCTGCAAGCTTCTTCTATCCATGACTGGATAGGGCTGAGAAAAAATTCTGAATGATTAGGCAGATTAACCACTTCATCATATTGCTTAATAGGACTTATCGAATTATAGTTCTTTGTGTAATCCCCAAACCACTCCAAATCATAAGGAATCTCTGCACATGAAGACGACGACTGAGATTGATCTTCAATTGATTGTATTTGATCCGATTCTTTACTCCATTGCTTCTTCAGGTCTTTCTTGTTGATGCTCATGCATGGCTTATACTGATCATGTAAAAATATTTCATACTCCAAGATCTTAAGGTCCATGCTTTATGTGAAAACCTCATAAATGGGTTTTTCAATAAAATCATCAATAGTCTTTGAATTAAACTTTATTTCGTCATATATGGGATTTTCAAATATGCTCTCAAATGATTCTGGTTTATCATTCACTTCTTGAGACATGGCATAGATGTGGTTCTCTATAAATGTCCAGTTATCATCATCACCATCTATGTCAGTCATGAGGGATTCTTCATCACTAATATCATATTCCATGCTATGTCTATATTCTTCATACTCATAATCATCCTCATCAGAAAAAAGGTAATAAGGAAGTAAACCCTCCAAGCCTTCATCATAATATACATTACAAATTTCATCCTGGATTTTTATATGGGCTTCTGTAATGGCTTCTTCTAAAGGCAGATCAAGAGTACAAATGTGCTCATCATCACTGAAATAAACCTAATAAAATTTCCAATATTCAATGTCTTCTGTTATGGTGGCATGAGGAGGGTTTTCAATAACATTTTCAATAACCGTATCTTCATGAATCTCTTCAATAGGGTTACACTGTGCTTGATGGAAAAATGCACGATTTTCTTGAATAAGCTTCCTAATCTCTCAGTCACTGCAATAACTTAGAGGAAACTCCCAACATTTTTTGTTTTATACTATGATGAGGCAAGGAGTGTTAGGGTCATCCTCATGATATTCTATCCAAGGTAGGAATATGGGAAAGAACTTCTCAAGGATACTGTCCAAAGCATCCATACCAAATCCTTTATTGTGCCACTGCCTCAAAAATATTCTAAGGAAGCTCAAAAGAGAGGTAATACATTTATCCGGGAGACCATTACACCACCAATAACAAGTATTTCCCCACAAAGTGCTGACAAACATCTCCATCATGTTATCTTCATATAAAACTTTGAAGTCGACCAGGACCTTGAGAAAGGATATGACATGCTGTGTTTCTGAATCACCATTTCCCCAAAAAATGGGCAAATGATCAGATATATCTCTACAAGTATGATAATTAGGGAAACCTGGGATGTTTGAGAAGTCAATAGGAGGATATTCATTTGAAAATTCATCACCAGACTCTCCATCATCCATACTCAACGATCATAAGCATATATTTGAAATGACTATGGAAAGTATCTACCACTGCATCAGGAGGTTTGCTTAAATAATAAGCTTTAAAGATTTTCTATGTTGCATGGGCTCATCTACATACAACAAGTCTCAATAAATTTATTAGAAACAAGGGTTTTATCCCTTCAGTGGAGTCGCCATGTGAAAATAAAAATATACATTTTAAAACACTCACAAAAAGTTCTATTTTTTACTTTGAAAATTTTTATTAGAAAAGAAAAAAGGTTAGTGGAGTCTCCAAATGAAAAAATTAAAGATTAGATCTAAGGATTCGTCAAATAAAGCAAAAAACAAAAAGGGTAAAAAAATTCAAAAGTCATACCCAAGGATAGAAAGATTTATCCCCGGCAACAACGCCAAAAATGTTGCCGCCGGATCGCGCACCTGGTTAACGTAACATAAATCTATGCTACTGCTCGATGCGCCCATGGAGGAAAGTCTTGAGTCAAGGCTGTCACCTGATCTTGACTCCTCCGTTTAGGCCAACTCCTAATCGAATCCAAGGGGAGTAGTCCCTATAGAATGTTTCTAAGGTTAATTAGAATGTTTTAGTAAATTAATTATGGATGTTTTAAAGGATTTTTGGAGGGTTTGATTATAAAAGTCCAAGTTCGTTTGCAAAAGGATTTAAAGAGATGCTTTCACCAACAAAAAAGAAAAGACCGCCAATATATATGTAGATAACACAACGACTAACTGATATTAAACAAAATATGAAATAGTGCTGTTGTGGACCAGTTCCAATGGAGTTAATCCATAAAAGATGCTGCTGAAAGGGAATGTTTAGCAAATGTCTCTTGGTTGATTTTAAATTATTAAAAGTTCAAAATTGTTAAGGGAACAAGGGAAACTCCAGAGATACCGTGAGGTACAAGGAGCAATGTCCGAAATTGAGTGGAGGTGTCTCCTCATGAAGACATGTGGGATGGAATGGAGTCTCTAGGGCGATGTTCAACACTACACCAACAAGGGTGTAGCCTAACTGTCCCCTGAGGTCGCCTCCTAGTTGTTCTTGCTTCTTCTGAGAAATTTGCCCACACAAAACTCAATAAACTTAGTGCCGTATTTTCACTATGTGAGGGGTTGTTACTTTTATTATGATGAGTTGTTAATTAGACGTGAAAACTTTAAAGAGTGGCTACAATTATTTTTGATTTCCCACAGGAAGACATGTGGGATGGAATGGAGTCTCTAGGGCGATGTTCAACACTACACCAACAAGGGTGTAGCCTAACTGTCCCTTGAGGTCGCCTCCTAGTTGTTCCCGCTTCTTTTGAGAAATTTGCCCACGCAAAAATCAATAAACTTAGTGGCGTATTTTCACTATGTGAGGGGTTGTTACTTTTATTATGATGAGTTGTTAATTAGACGTGAAAACTTTAAAGAGTGGCTACAATTCTTTTTGATTTCCCATAGGACCAGGAAAATTGCCCGCAACGAGAAAGAGCATACTTTGACTTGTAGAACAAATGTTTATTCCAGTTTACGCTTTGAAAATAAAATGCTAAACAAAAAACATAAAGATATGAAGCACCAGATCTATGTGTCACTTTTCTGATCAACCAACACTAATCGACAATGCCTTTGTGTGGTGGTGAGAGTATAATTCGTGGCAACGAGATCAATATTATTTCTAAATTATTTTTGCGAAATAAAAAAATGACAAATTATGAAATAAATCAAGTATACAGTCCTGCAGTGAATGTGGTTTGTGTGCTTTGTGTTCCGTCAGAAAAATTTATACCACAAAACTTGACATTGCGAATCCCCCCAGGGGGGATGGGGTGTGGGTGTTGCATAGCCCACTTGCTATCGTTTAAAAAATATTACAATACTTGCTCAACGAAATGCCTCTTAGTCCATTTAACTTGGTTCTAAGAGCTTACAAAGTTCTAGAAATGATATACAAGTGAAAGGGGGTCCACAGAGAGTCTTTTTTGCACTTTCTGACAAAAAATTGTTAAAAATTCTTCCTCTTTTGTCTTGGACCTGCTAAAAACCAATGAACTAAAATTGCAAGTTTAGTGAGTTAAACATATAGAAATACATAAAAATTTACAAATCTCATACTTGGAAAAATTGTGAAACTTTTGAGCAATTACAAGTATGTATAAAATATTAAATTTAGATCTAGTTTTTTGAAGTGAAAATGAAGCTATTCTAGATCTGATTTTTATGCTAGATAAAAGAAGATGTTTGATTTTGCATAAATGTAAATCTATCTTTTACTAAGCTTCAACAACAAGTATCCAAGATTTATTTGAAGAAAAAGAGAGACAAAAGACTCAAACCCTCAAGCTCAAGCTTGATATGGGAAGAAGATGAAGAGGAGGAAGTTGTTGACCAAAATATTGTAGATCGGAAGCTTTGAATATGGTGGAGAGTGGGTGGAAGCAACCTATCTCCAAACTCCCTTCACCTTGTGGCTTTCTACAAAGCTTATATAATTCTCACACAAGCAAGATTAAATCTAGTATGTTCATCAATCAAAACCAAGAGAATAATCCTACAACCAAATTCTAATATTACTCTTTGAAATCTTGAAAGCATGCTCATAAACAAACAAATTGACAACCTCAAATGCTTGTTCTACAATAACTAGATCTAAACATTAACTTGCATAAAATAATAAAGCTTAGAAAGATATCACCTCAACCAAAATAACACATGCATGGAACAAGAGCCACAATCGGCCTCCAAAGTCTTCAATCTTATTACTTGAAATAATTTTACACATTACAGGAGCAGAGGTTCTATGCCTTAACATCATATCAAATGAGGAAGGAATACCTCACTTTTATAGAGTTGAGAGAGAGGGATGGGTGCATTCTTCATGAAGGAGTGAGGGTGCATCATGTGAGGGATACGAGGGAGTGAATCCCACTGACTTAGGATGAAGTGGGGGTTAGAGTAAATGGGTGAGGCTCCACCTCACAAGAGGTGCACCTCCTCTACATTGGGATCTCCACCCTTTAATTAACTGATGCCACCTCATGATTCGCTCATCACATGGGACATGAGCTCCACTAATCCTTACGTGGAGTATGGCACATCCAAAACTTTGGTTTATTCTCTATCCATAGATTGAATTTATAAAACATGTGCTTTATTCTTTTAACATGATCGCCCTTCATAATAAACCATTTTGCCACCTTTTCCCCACATTTTTTAAACATATTTTTTGATTTTCACACTTTGTCATTTGTGCAATTTGTAGCACTTTTAGCATTTAAATACCATTTTCGCCTCTTTAAGAAAAAATGCCACAAATGACAATTTAATCGTCCAAAAACTAGGAAAAGTGGGTCCTAGGTTAAAGAGGACGCTCTGAGCATGAAAACGAGCATCCCCATGCCAAATTGCGCATCCAAACCATGCTTTTATTACACTTTGAAAATTTCCAATTAAACCATTAAAATGGTCTAATTTTGCGGTTCTTTTTTTTTTTTGGAATTGACTCAAACTCCTAGGGGACCTAGTGCATGTCCATACGACTTATTATTTATGGCTAGCACGTGAAAAATACATAGACACATAGGCTTTAATAACCTCCCTAGGTTCGACAACCATGGAAAATACTGCAGCTTTGGAGGCGTGAGTGAAAAACTCAGGAATTATATGCCACTGAAGCGCAATGCATAATTCCTAAGGAAAAAACACTCTAGAGTACCCCCCTGATAGCTAAACCTAAGGTAGGACAAGACTTTTACAAAAGTACCATGCTTAGACCAACTTATTACAATTCCCCCATGGGGGTCTGGACATGCAAATTTTACAAAGGGAAAAAAAATTGGCCTGATGAATTTCTAAACTCTGGCAATGAACAAGGTGAGTTGTTCAAGTATTCTGAGGTTCACAAGGAAATGTAGGGCATAATTTGGTTTCAAACATTTGGTTTGCAGGCACATGTTTACTCTTGAGGATCTGGAACATGTGCAACGTTTCTTGCTAATATTAATACCTAGTCTGATGCAGCTATGAAGTTCAATGGGAACTGTTATCATTTCCCTGTATGGTCTTTCAACATTTTTCCTGATTGCAAAAATGTATTGTTCAATCTTTGCAAAGTTATAATTCAGACTTGCACTATAGATACAATTCATAGTTTTCACTTAGAATTGAGAAGACACTTAAAATTGAGATCATGGTTTCTAATGGGTTTAGGGTTGTTGGTTCAAAATATTTGAAGGATAAATATTAAATTGTTATTCATATTTAATTAGTTATTCAAGCAATAAAAGTCTTATGCAAAACATGTACGATACACATGGATTGGATCGTAATGAGAATGGAAAAAATGAATTTAGGAACACACGAGTGTTGACTTCCACAAATGCAAACCCCAAATGACACCCACAAACTAACCAAGAGAGACTCATTAATTAGCATTACAATTTTATTGTATTAATCACATTGCAAAGTGATTTATCAACTTTGGCCTTGGCCTCACAATACAGTTTTAAGAGATTTAAAAACCTATCGATTCCAATGTTCCAATAAGTTTTGACAATGCAGTGATGTCTTAGGGATGTGTGGAGAGATATCCCAAAATTTAAGGGAATTCATAGAGGATGTTAGGTTCCCTAACATAGGAGACCCCACCCCAAATATTAAATAGATATAGTGTAAAAAACTCAAAATGTGAAAACTAATAAAGATTTTTTATTGCATAATTAATCATAAACGCAACACCATTCATGATCCAACTGGTATCTACATAGGTTAGAAATTGATATTCAAACTAGGAGGGTCAATGTATTTCTCATTGTAAAATCATTAGTGTCCAAATCAAAATAAAATACAATGATATGTTAGATAATTATTACATCTAAAACTATTTATATGGTAGAGAGTCAACATTGTAAAAATAACAAAAAAAAAGAAATTGAACAATGCACAAGCCTAGAGTCATGCTCAATCGGCCTCTTCTTAGTTCTCTACCTCCATGTGCTATGGGAAACTATCAACATCATCTATGTGAATGTGAAGAAAATTGACTCCTTGTTCAAATCTAACTGCCACTCTAACTTTTACAACCAAAGAAATTAAAAAAATATATTGATGCTACTTCAACTTTTAACTGAAAGATTGTTTGTTGGTCCTGAAATATGTTTGGAATATGCTAGAAAATCCCTTTTGTCGACACTTTTCTATGCATCAAAGCTTGATGTTCCAAAAAATCCAATTTCAACCTCCATAATGTAATCAAACTAATGTATTTTAGGTGAGAAACATTAAAGGTTAGAGTTTGGGAGGGTTATAAAGAGAAGAAAAGGCAAGTTCAGGGTGGTGGGATCTGCATTCAACTTTGAAGTAGAAAAAAAATTTATGTCATTTTTGTTTATGTGCTTCTATGAAGATGTGCTTCTTGTAGGGGATTTCCTAGAGTAATCTTGAGTACCTGTGGTTCCCTATTCTTCCAGGGAGATCCCCAATGAAATCTTGTTTACGGACAATCTGTAAGGGCGAAATCAAAAGTATCTCCCTAGTATGAATGATTTAGATCTAGAACAAAAACAATACATAATACAAATGCCTTTCCTAGACTCAATTGAAATGCAAGATAATTGAAAGAGATGGCTTACCTTACGGGTGTAGTTCTTTTTTCCTTGCTTATCCAGGTCCTGATCTTTAGATGTTTAGTTTCAAAACCAGACAAAACATGTGGAAACAAACAAGTAATAAAAGCACATGAATGTGAATTGATCTAGATCAACAGTCAAATGAGTTAATCATAAACATTATTAACACAACAAGTTTATGGAAATAATTTGCATTAGATGTAATAATAAGAAGTACAATGAGAGAGATGTTACGACTGATGCTTTGACGTCATAACCTCCTTCCAACAATCCTAGCCTCCAAGATCAAATGCTTATCCCCCTAATGGATGAAGATGATCACCTAAGGAAATTCCACCACCATATAGGTACTCTATCCTTCCTCACTTAAAAATGGAGAGGGGGTTCATATATAAAGGGCTAAATGGATAACAGGGGTTGAGGATTTAGGGGAGAGGCTTAAGAGATCATCCTACTAGGTAAGGGGGTCGTCTGCCACCTTCCCAGATATGTAGGGATAAGTATCCATGCCATCCAAGCTCCGAGAAGTCGCTCGAAGCTTCCCTTTATCTTTTTTAACCATCAGTGACGCACCTTGCAAAAGAGAAAATCGTGCCAATGGGAGGTCGACTCACCTTGTGCAAGGGCATCATGCGCCACCGACACACTCTGCTAAGGTGCAGAGCGCGTCACCTTGAGTCTGATGCACCTTGCCATAGATCAGGGCGTGTCGGGGTGACAACATAAGGTTAAATGGATGAACACCAACTTCCCTTTTGATGTTTTAACCCAAGTGCTTTAGAAATCAGGGCATATGAAGGACACATAACTCATGATGAAGAGATTTTGGTGTAACAGAATGCTCCCCAAAGCATGGAGATGGAAAGATAAGGTAGGTGAAATGGTTTGTAATAGGGAAAAAATCGAGGTAAGGATTGTCGGTTGGAGTGACGAACAAAGATCTCCTGTAGTACAACTGGCTCTGAGATACATGTCTTAAACTGACTCATAATATGGCTATCGACCAATACATTGCAGATCCATAATAGTAAAGATTGACTGAACACAATCATGGCTACTAGACACAATCGTAGATCCATGATGAGATGATAACACAACCAATACCAATACAAAAATGGATCCGTGTAATATAACTCAAACAATATCCATCGCAACCTGGGTGAGATACATGACTTAACCTAGGGTCTTCAAGTCGAACCCGCAATGATACAAATCTAACCATGTGATTACAATGTTTTGAAATCGAACATGGTATAAACCACTGGATTACCGATCATTGATGTATACCGTTAACACGAAGGAGGGAAATCACCATTGATGTCAATGATTCCCAAGGTATCATAGTACATACCACTGAATGTGAATCAATGAGTTGAGGTCGAACACTCAGTAGAATCTTTCAATCAGAAGTCAATGATGTGAACTTACTGTTGAAAGCGAGGTAACCTGCCATTGAGGCATGCAGGCCCAAGGTTACTTGATTGGTTTCGAGATTTAATCCTTGGATGATGTGTTGAAGTCGACAAGGATGAATCCGTTGAAGGAGGGCCATGATGTTTCCCCCATCATCGACATGAAACACGATCAAAGATGTTTTGGAGTGGATTAGACTATAGAGTGACACTTGAGACTAACTCATGAGTGACCGACATGACAGAAGGTATAATGACTGCAGAGATTGACTCGATGAATAGACCTCTTGAACATGGGAATGACATGACTTGGCAACATTGACATAACGAGAATAATACCAAACCCTAATGTAATTGATGATGGAAGCATTCTTTGGATGGTTCAAAGGAGTGGAATGACTCATGGAATTGGTGGGACTCGAATACAAGCAGATTATCTAAGCATTTGAATGCATATGCAAACGAGTGCCATGTTCAAGAGTGACTAAGTATTGCCATAGTTACAATGAAACACAAACTCTTTCCTTATCCTCATCATGATTGATGAGTAACTCTTTTGTTTTTTAATGAGCTTGAGGAGGGAAACATATGCTCGGTATAGCTCATCCTTCGGATGAGTCCGATATCATATGTTTTACGAACCTGAGATAGGATGGGTTCATCCCAATAAGGGCCCTTCAATGTCATATTTTAACAAGTCAAGAGAAGGAAAACTCAACGTCATTTCATATTTAGAGAGTCTGAAAAGAACTAAAGAAAATTCCAAATGGTTCTTTTTCCGTAAATGTTAGTCTCCTCATCCTAAAAAGGATAAAACAACATGAGAGAGAACTCTTCCAGTCATGATTAACTAGAGGGCTCCTTTCAAATACTTTTACAAGCGTGAAAGAATCAAGTTCGCTTGGCGATCTTTTCATATTTAGAGAGTCTGAAAAGAGCTTAAAGAGGAACTCCGAGGGGTTCCTTTTTTGTGGGAGTTTTACGAGCCCAAAAAAGTGATAAAATGTAACTTAGTAATTTATTCTCATAATTTTACGAGCACGAGAAAGAACAAAAAGTGAGCTCGATGCCATTAATACTTGATTTTAACAAGCGCTATGATAGCTTAAAAAACGCTTGAATACTCGTTCAAACTTGATAAAAAAGTATGAGATGTCTACGATGGTCGCCTATGAATCTAGAACACCACTTTACTTCATCTGAGAACTCCAAAAACTAAGTTAGAATTCATAACAAGGTGTTAAAACGTAAAAAAGTCACCAACTATAGTAAAAAACCCATAAAAGAAATATTAAAAAAGGAATATTCCATTTCTTTTATATAGAAAGTCAAATAGTAAAGAAATATTTACCAATTGTTTTTTACCAAGTTGGAATAGTGAAAACACCTCTTTGGAGCCCATTTTTCAAACATCGATTGCGAAATCTACGATCAGTTGTTTTACGTCTCGTTAGTCACAGGTAGGCCTTAACCCTGCTCTTTACATTTTCAGTGGATTAGTTTTTGGTTTAATTATCATTTTTAGGGTTTTTGGACCAAAAAAGAAAGGGGATAGCACGTGCCCTAGGCGATGCACTTTCCCCTTGCAGGAAGTGCATCAAGAGGGTTCTAACGCACTTCATCCACGGGGAAAGTGCGTCGCCGACGCACTGTCCACAAAAGCGGGGTTCGATGACACAGATCCATAATAAAAATTAATAATTGGGGCCAAAAATACCCAAACCAAAGCTATGAAAGGGTTGTAATACTTGTTTAATTGATGTTTATGCAGGTTCCAACCAATACCATGGTCCAGTGGAAAGAAAGAGAGCACGGAATTGAAGATGCCCAAATGGAAAATGAACCACATTCAATGAATGCTTTACAAGGGTGTGGAATCTTGAAATTATTTCATGTAAAGGGCATGAGGGCCCAAGTACAATTACTAGATTACCTGATTAGGCTATGGGATCGAGATCAACAACATTTCCAAGTAGGTTCCCACATCCTCACCTTGGATGTTGAAGATATTTATTTCCTGACAGGGTTATCTAGGCGGGGAGCCCCAGTTTCACTATATGGTCCATGGGGTAGTGATCAGTCAACAGAGAGCTTGGTGGCATAGTTTTGTACACTAGGGACACATATGCTTGCTGGGAAAATTCCCATCAAGAACATACGAGATCGACCCTTGAGGACTGTGCTCTTTACCATGGAGCGGGTGGTGGGAAACAGGGCTGCTCATTAGGCCACCAAGGCCCACATGCTATATGCATCGAGTGTATGGAACCAACGGTTTTCAACTGGTGTGAGGGAATCCTCACAAACCTAATGAATCAACTCACCAACTGCCGTAGGGGTGAGCTGAAGCAGTTCGGGTATGGATCCATCATGGTCTCATTCTTCCTGGAGCGAGTTCCACTGCTAAGACCACAGGTAGAGTTGGATGATATCCATTCGCGAGATCCTCATATGGTCCGATGGTCGGAGGTCATGGACCTCCATGGAGGCAGAGGTCCTATTATCAGTTATGGGCCCACCTTCTTCAGGTGGCTCTGTGGGTAGCTCCTCATGATTGAGGATTATGCGTATGCAGGTACCGATTTTAGGGGAGACCCGGACCTAGCTCTTCTAGCGGGGGAGGAGTGGGGAGACCTTGGTAAGAGCGAAACTCTTGTTGTTTTTATGTATTTAATGGTTTTTAAATGTTTTTGGGTAGTACTAATAATTCACACATTTTTCATGCAGATGTTGGACCATCTCGACCAGTAGGTTCCTCTCCGATTGAGAGGAGAGGGGTGGTATGAGAGATGGAAGCTGCTTAGCAGGATGCAGCGGAGGAGTTAGGCAAGCTGGAGGAGAACCTCCAGATATTGACGTTGGATATTCCTGACATATCTATCGATGACTTACCTCACCATTACCAATGTCATACGACTGGGGTTTCAGGACGCTTCGGTCGGCTGCTCCATCGAGTAGCTCGGGCTATTATTTGTTATCACAAGCATCCACATGGAAGCACTAATGTATGATGTATGTACTGAAGGCCATATGCCTCGGATTTTGTAGATAGACTCTACTTGAAAGCTTATGAGCTTTAGGTTTTTTGTATTAGTACCATTTTTGTATTTTATCGAACATGATGATATATATACAAAACACTATTTTGCGGTTTTATATACTGTGTTTTATATGGTAATTTGTGATCTTATGGATGTTGGATTATACAATATGGTTAGATTACATGTTATGTCCTTTTATGCATCTTTTTAATAAAAATGTTTATGAATGTGCAATGTACCAGTCTAAAATGAAATTAGCTAGGGAATCAACAACTACGTTCATGTTTCTCGGGATATGTAGGTATTGAATGGATTCAAAGGACCTTCCAAGAAACGTACTCTTCGAAATAGAAAAAGTAATGTGGGGTCGTAGATAGCATAGATAGAGTTCAAATGAGAGACCACTAACTGTGAATCTAGATAGATAACAAGGTGGTCTAGACCCAAGGAAAAAGCATCGATCAATAATCCAATCACCGCATTATACTCGATGACATTGTTGGTTGCAAAACCTAGGCAAGTTCCTCCTGAACTAATCAGCTCACCGGCAAGGGAATATAGTACCCATGCCGCTGAAGCGAGGTTGCGGGTGTGACAGCTAGCGCCGTCTGTGAATCCAAATAAAGTTTCCATCTGCACATCTAGGAAGAACATGGTATAAGCGCAATGATGAGATCCCAACACACTAAAAATTGTCACACCAAACAAAAGCACACGTCATGTACAGTATATACAAAGTACTAATGCAAAAAGATTTAGGCATAGTACCGCTTTAGGTAGAGCCCATTGCTAGGCTCCCCCAAAGATATTCTGTCATATTCTTCTAGTTCATAGGCCCCCTTTTCCAAAACACGTTTTATCACATATGGACCATGCCACATGGACTCAAGTTTTCTTGCCCCCAATTTATCGTGTTTTTGGTCATAAGTAAGGACCAAATAACCCTTGTTAAAGGTACGAGGTTTCACTGACTTATCGTACTAGGCCTTTATGCGTTTCTTATGTTCTTCATTAGCCAGAGCTGCATCACAACGGATTTCATCGACTTTTTCCAAGTATAGAAATCATTCTTCCTCGACTGTGGTGTTCGGTAGAAGTTCGATAGCAAGTTTTAGTGACAGAATATCGCACTCGATAGGTAGTAATTCCTCTAGTCCATAGACCAATTGGAAAGGTGTGCAACTAGTGGCAGTTTTAACGGAAGTCCTACATGCCCATAGGGATGAAAAAATCATAATATGCCAGTTGGACTTGTGTGTTCCTACCATATGTTAAATCATGGTTTACAAGACCTTGTTAATGGCCTCTACTTGTCCATTTGATTGAGGGTAGTAGGGAGTTGATTTTTCATGCTGAAAACCCAATATGGTGCTTAGTTCATCCACCATCTTGTTCTGGAAATGTGATCCATGATCAGTGATGATGGCTTGAGGAATTCCGAATCTTCTAATGATATGATTGAACATAAAGAGTGTGGGAGTTTCGTTGTCTTCTTTGTATGTAGGCATGGACTCGACCTATTTGGTAAAGCAGTGAATGATGACAATGACATAACCATGCCCCCGGCTGAGGTAGGCTTACAATGCATAACGTCTATGCCCCATTTGGAAAAGGGACCGATGACGATAATTGGATGTAATGGGGCTGGGTGTGAGCGCTTTTTGTAATGAAAAAGCTAGCAAGGAGGACACTTCTTAACTGCTTCGATACAATATTTGAATATGGAATTCCAATAGTATCCAGCACGTAAATTTTTTTGGTTTGTAGCCATCCCAGAAATATGACCGCCACATGCCCCCGAGTGACAATCATTCAAAACATGCTAGGCCTCCTCATGAGTGAAGTATCGTCGGAGAATGGAGTCGATACCACAATGATATAATGTATCACCAATGATGAGATACTATTTGGTGTGGTGACAGACCCGACGATGTTCATCATGAGATAATTGAGGACCAAATCGTTGGGTTTGGAGATACAATGTGATGTCTCCATACCACGGGTCAGAAGTACTGATGATAAATAAGGACTCATCAAGGAGGGAGTCCATCGGATCAGTTTCCTGATCAGTACGGGCAAGGTCACAAATAAGTTCCGCAAAAGCAAATATTTATTTGATTTGTCCTTCTCAAACTGGAGATCGAATTCTTGTAGAATCACAATCCAACGCGAATATTTTCCACCTAGTACCTGGCGTGTGAGAACGTGGTACATGGGGTTAGAGTTGGCGATAATAGTGGTAGTGCGGAGGAGGATGTAGTGGCGGAACTTCTGAACGAAAATGACTGCCGTGAGAGTTAGATTTTCTATCTGTGAATACCGGGTTTCAGAGTCAATGAGACCCTTGCTAAGGTAATATATCACATGCTCCTAGGCGTCGCTATCTTCCTGTACTAAAACCATAGCAATAGTGGAAGTAGAACCAGCAAGATAAAGGATGTAATCCTTGGTGTAATTCAATAGTTGTAACACGGGTGCATGAGTAATGGCATGTTTAAGGTTGTCAAATGATTTTTGAGCGTAGTCATCCCAAACGAACGGCACCTCCTTCTTCAACCACCGCATATATCCTTGTGTTTTCTCTGTGAAATTGCACACGAAGCATCGTAGGTAGTTTTCCTTGCCCTGCAAACTTTGAAGTTTTGTAATATTTGTAGGTGGTGGTAGGGAAACAATGGCCTCCACCTTGAGGGGATCGATGTGGATCCCATCTTTGGAAATGATGAAGCCTAAGAGGCATCCATAATCGACACAAAAAATGCACTTATGAGGATTTAAATGAATATTACACTGTTGACACCTGAGGAATACAACTGTCAGATGATGAAGTCACGACGATTCAAATGAGCAGGAAGATCATCTAGGTAACGTTCCACAAAATCCTTCATATCGTGGAAAGCGTACAACATAGCCAACTCAATTGTAGCACCAACATTTTTAAGACCAAATGGGAGTTTGCGATATACGAACATACCCCAAGGACAGATGAAAGCAGTCTTGTGTTGGTCGGGAGTATGGATCTCAATATGATTATAGCCAGAAAAGCTATCCATAAATGAGAAGATGACACTTCTGACACAATTGTCTATGATTTGGTCGATAAACGGGGTGGGGTAATTGTCCTTGGGACAAGCCTTATTTAGATCCCTGTAATCAACACAAACTCTGATGGTTCCCTATTTTTTCGTAACCGGGACGACATTAGAGACCCAATCTGTTAAGGGAACAAGATAAATGAATCCATGCTTCAACAACTTTTATATCTTTGCCTTAATTGCCGCAGTTTTCTTAGGGTGCACAAGACAGAGTTTTTGCTGGACAAGTTTTGCGTCAGGATATTTTTGAATCTCATGCATTACAATAGCAGGATCAATCCCAGGCATTTCCTCATAGCTCCATGCAAAGATGTTGCATAATTTTTTAAACAAGGCCATGAAAATGGTGTCTTCTTCCAGAGAACAAGTTTGGCTTATGCGAATGTGTTCTACGACTCCAGGTTTTACCAAGATGTTGATCGGAAAGGTAGGCGTGATGTTTGCTAGGTTTCCCTCAGTTACCGTATCATATATAAGAATAGGAGGTTGAGGGTAAGGAAAGACATCCAGTGAAACAATTGTTTCAATATCGTTCTCTACCGAATCTAATGGTGGAAGGAAGGATAATCGATGGTGAAGGTCTTCCCATGGGGGTTCATCCACACTCATGATATCCATGATTGACTCGTCGAAATGAAAAGTCTGGAGTAGAGGATTAGGTAGGGATGAGGTCTGTTGTAATGGCATAGAACCCGAGGTAGATGTCACTAAAGAGTAGACATCTGGTAGATCGGGAGCTGATTGGATGGCCTTGTAAGTAGCTTCAGCAGGGCTAAGAGGCATCACATCTCCAATCAAATCCAAATGAGCGAGATCGGGCACAACCCACTGGTTGGTCGAGTTGGAAGACGATGGGATCATAGACAAAATCATGTTCACCATGTAAACATGGGCAGGGGGATCTGATGTTGGAAAGAATCCCATGAGGGATGAATCTTTAAAGAGTCCTACCCCCATACTCTCATATATCTGCGCAGAGTGGCCTAAAAGAGGGACGTTATCCGCACGGTGAGTAGTGGTGTCAGGTGTACATAAATCTAATTGGTTGATAGTGAAAATTCTCCCTTGGTGGGGAAATTGTATGATGCAGAAGACAGATGACACAACCGCAATCATGGCATAGAACCAGTTTCGACCAAGTAATAAGTTATAATCCAACGGTGCAGTGATGACTTCCACATTGATGGAAACTGTCTTACCCCCCAAATCGACGGCCAAATATTGTAATAGCCCGTGAGGTTGAAATCCAGGTCCATCAAATGCTTTCAATGTGGTGGGGGAACGGTTCAACTCGAGAGAGCAAATGGCTTCCAACAAGATAGCCACATAACTGAGGTAGATGCTCCTTCGTCTAGGACAGTATGATGGATGCTTTTCCCAGAAACTTTAGTAACAATTTGAAACGCGAGTTGGTGGGAAAGCCTCATCTTGAAATACTCTAGCTTGAACATGATGGTGTTGGAGGAATCAGGATCTACATCTCCTATTGCAGATAACAGGGTATTACGCCGATTGGGACAATTTTGTAATATTTCTAGCGTCAACATAACACAAGGAGATTGTGCTAGGTCCTCTACAATATTGTAGTTTTGAGCAACCCAAGCGTTTGGATTGAAAGTGGCTTTTCTAATCGTGCTCTTGGGTGGATGCAATACTGAATCTGGTAAATGTTTCTCGATAACGAGCAAACCTTCTGGTGAAGGAATGCTAGATGTATATGTGGGGGATTTTTCAGTATTACCTCAGTTAGTTCCTTGTCAGAAGTAGAGTCATATGTTCGTGACCTAGTGGACAAATTGACTGTTTTGCTCCGCATCATGAGAACATGAGCGGTTGTGGACAATTATCCTGGAGAAGGTTGTTGTGCAACCATTTGCTGTTGTTGTGTGGTTAAAACTGCGGGTGTGGGGTTTTCTTTAAGAAACTTTTGTACTTCCTCCCGATGTGGGAATTCTTTGGTGAAGTGATCATCACCACACAGTAAACAAGGATATTTAACCTTCCGCTTTTGTTTGGTGTCTTTGGGATTATTTTTTGGCTCCTATTGGTTAGATGACTTTCTAGATTTACCCTTGTTCTTCTTTTTACCACTGGATTTTTTAGGTGAAGCAGATGGAACTGAATTCACTTCCTCAGTGGAAGCAGGGCTGGGTGATCGTTTGGTCTTGTTTCCATCTTGTGGCGAGGGTGGAGTCGAGCTATGCTGGTTCTGTGATCCACCGGATTGTGTAGCAGGCTGGGTATGAACAAAACCAATAATGCCATCGACATGAGATCCCGTAGGTGGTTTGGTTGGATCATGTGTAGGACGGGGGGCATTAGGAATAATATCATATAAGGTGCCAGATTGGGCATAGACAAGGTATAAATATTGAGCATGAGATATGGCTTGTTCTTCCGTAATGGCCCCACCCATAGCCACATCTTTAGCTATGATGGGAAGTAGTGACTTCGTGAACCAATCGACAAGTAGTTGATCCAGAATGGGAGCTTTAATGAGACGTCTTCTCCTCCTCCATTCATGAATATGATTGGAAATATGGGTGGATGTAGTTTGATGGAGAGAAGTGAAAAGATCCATGTCGATTTTGTAGTGGATTGGTAGATAAAAGTGAGTAAAAAATGACATAGCTAAAGATCGAAAGTTAGCAAAGGAATGTGGTGGAAACTCAATGTACCACTTTGCGGCAGTACTAATAAGGGTTCATTGAAATAACCTCAAACAGATGGAATCATCCATTAAGGAATTGGAAGAACACCACAAATGATAAGTCACAATGTGGTTCTTAGGGTCCTCACCGGGTTTGCCTCCGAACTTCAGAATATATGATGGTAACTTCATAGGAATCATTGGCCAATTTATGCCATGTTGAATGGGATCGTTAGTCAAACGAGACAAGTCCGGGAGATCAAGTGTAGATAGAAATGGTAATTGTTGGTTTGGCTACGGATACTGATAGTATTGATAAGGCATTTGAGTACAAGTAGGACCATGAATCGACTGATTATAAGGTCTTATCGAAAAGGATTGGCCATATGGAGGTGGGCCTCCAAGATTAGGAGGTGGAACAGAAGGAGGTCCTCCTCCAAAGTGAGGGGGTCCATCGTCGCCGTATGGGGGTCCTCAGGGTGGAGGTGGGACAGGTGGTGGGGGAGGAGGCAAGACAGGTGGTGGTGGTGGTGGTATTCCAGTTGGAGGTCCAGTTGGTGGAGAATTATGATTCCCCCATGGGGTTTTCATGTTTATGGGATATGGTAATCCAACGAAAAAAATTTCCCTGATATGTATGGCCCCATGGGGTTTGGGTCCAATTGGATGGACCCCCCATTTGATGTGTCCACATAGGTTATCCCATGGTTGGGAGAGAACTTCCAACCATACTAGAGTTCATATGTGAAGAATGTCCTCCGCTCACATTGTGTCCCCTAACTGGATGATGTCCTACAATCAGGTTTTGTCCACTGACTAAGGGTTGCCCCCTAGTTGAAAAATATCCACTTGTTGGAATATGGACAGCATGGGTGTGTTGTCCACTAATAGTAGGTTGACCTGAACCAATTGGTTGACTACTAACTAAGGGATGACCTCCACTCAATTGTTTACTAACAGGTAGATGATAACCTCCCCTTGAATGTTGAGGTGGGGGTGGTGGAGGTAGTGTTCAAGTGACGTAGTTAATAGTAGCTGAAGGTTTCCCTCCAGTGGTTGGGGTCGAATAAGGTGTAGAGCCGGTAAAATGATTTGGAGGAGTACTAGATGGGAAAGACGGTTGGCCTGGCCCTTAAGTGGACATGATTGGTGTTGATATTCCTGGTGAAGAAAAGGAAAAAGAATGTATAGGTGAATGTTGTTCAAAAAATGATACTTCTGGATTGGACCTAGGGGGGAAACTATGACGTCTGAAGCTGATTACCGAACGTTCGTAAACGTTCCATAGTCTCGTAAATTGGTGTGAGAAAGACGTCGTGGGGAACCCATGGAGGAAACCGACGAGGTGGAGTTTCCACCATCGAAATGTTGAATATTGTAACTTCTAAGAATATTATATTTGTACATTATTATTCCGGAGATGTTTCATCCCTCCGAGGTGACTCTATTATGTATCCGGAGATGTTTATTCCTCCGATGGTTTGTGGTAACTAGGGTTATTAGACCCACCATGTGGGGGTCGGCCCTGATTTTATATTTTAGGGGTTATTAGACTTCTCCAGGAGAGGTCGGCCCCATTAGGGATTTTGGTCAGTCGGGAACTAGTATAAATAGAGGAGGAGAGCTCCTCATTTGACACACTCACACAACTCAGAAAAGTAGCGCACTTGTGTCTGGGAGGTCTGCACAGGAGGTAGAGAAGGAGGTCAAGTCTTTGAGCACATCTTGTATTTTGGTTGATCATCTTATTGAGGAAAGCTTTGCTGGGTTTTCTACCCCATGAGGGTTTCCCAAGGTAAATTCTGTGTCTATCTTGTGATTATGTTTCTTTCAGTGATCTTGCTAGTCTATTTGGTTTAAACTTAACACGAAAGTCACTAATACATATGAGAAACTTTGCCACAGTTTTGCATTGATATTGCCACGTTGTATTGTCTCAATTGTGACAATCATGGACTCGATTTTGAGTGGAACCTGTTTCGTGGATATAACAACGAATTTGGAAATCCATCGCAATAGAGACAAACACTGGTCTCCACGTGTCTTCTATACGAAGGTCTTGAAAATTATTATTTTTTATTCATTTTCTACAAACCCTCTCTCTATCGATGAATAACCATCCCTATAATGACGAACATATGTCGAAAAAATGTAGCATGGATATTCGCTTCCACACAAAACTGTAGCATGGATATTCGATGAAGTACTCCATGATAGTTTTTGTGCTACGAGTCCCCATGTTTCATGTTTTTTCTTTTCAATGTGGTAACCACCTTTAACCAAAAGACATGGAAACTGGTTGGAAATCGTCGGAATGTTAGGTTGAGATCAGATTCAGTTCCTTAAGGGAGGAAGAGATTATACAATCGTGGAAGTTGGAATAGGTTGTCACATGCATTTTGTACAATAAATTCCACTGGAAAAGTTTTTAATATTGTACATACATATAGGATATGGAACATTATAGTGACCTTAACTCAACCCCTAGGGGAAAAGAGTAGTTGTTCACCTAGAAAATATTTGTAGGCTCTTTGTAGTGCCAACTGGTGGTAAGCTGTTTTGAATTTTCACATTACTGGAAGAGATGAAAATGAAAAACTGATCCTTCTTATGCAACCACCTCAAACATGGCCAAAATCAGTCAAAGTTAGTACCAAATATGCCCAAAAGAAGAAAAAAAAGTCCGTTGAGCACATGATAGGAAAGAGACATGTTAATCAACAAAAAATTGACAACTTATTTCTATTCTTTTACTATGCATGATCTCATATAACAAAAAATTCATCATAGATCATCTTTTGGCATTGATCATAAGCCGGTTGCACAATAGAACATGCAATTTGTATTTTAGAAACCATATCATAATTGCCTTGGAGACACTCCTCGTGAAATAGCATCACTTGCTCTACTACATGTGAAGAGATATTAGTGAGAATTAATCATACTACAAAAAACATTAGGTGCATTGAATTCATCTGTATTGAGAAATAAATAAATAATAATAAAATAACTCAATCCCCAGGGAAAAAGAGTAGTTTTTCACCTGGAAAATTTGTGTAGGATCTTTGTAGTGCCAACTGGTGGTAAGTTGTTTTGATGTTGCTCATTATTGGAAGAGGTGAATATGAAAAGTTGATCCTTCTTATGCAACCACCTCAAGCATGGCCAAAATTGGTAAAGTTAGTATCAAATATGCCCATAAGATAAAAACAGTCCCTTGAGCACATGATGGAAAGAGACATGTTAATCAACAAAAAATTGACAACTTATTTCTATTCTATTCCTAGGAATGATCTCATGTAGCAAAAAATTCATCATAAATTACCTTTTGGCATTGAGAAGTAGGTTGCACAGTTGAGCATGCAATTTGTAGTTTAGAAACCATATCATAATTTCCTTGGAGACACTCCTCATGTAATAACATCACTTTATCTGCTACCTTTGAAGATCTAGACATATCAATTTATGAAGGTCTCACCATATCTCCCATTCTTGGATTCTGACCTGCAGTTCTCATATCTTTGTTATTTTGTTTTTAATTTCCTAAGGCATGTACTGAGCTTCACGAGAGAAATAGAAACACCAGACTTGATGATACTCTCCCATTAGCAAACATATTCTTAAGTTACTAAGGAGCATTTTTGTTTTATGTAGAAGGTTGTCTCCTAGTTTGGATGATAGTATAAAAGTAGTTATTTACTATTGGTTGTATCTCTTGTATCTTAATAGAATGAAATAGAATTTAAGGATAAAGACAAACACATTAAGGATAAAGAACACGTCAAAACCCTTACCTTATCATTGTCCTTTCGTCAGATCCATTCGCCCATACAACTTGATAAGAGTTGTCCACTAGATGCATTTCCATCACCAAGACCCGCATAAATCATCAAAGAAAGAATTTTTATATGAGTAAATAATATATAAGAAAATAAACAGTCATTTAAATCCTACTACAAAGTCCTGTAGAAATCAATGAACCTTGAAATGTTAAATTTATTAACAATATTTTAAGAAATAGACATGCATTTAAAAATTTACAACCATCTTTAATACATAGTAATAAAAGAGTATTTATACCTTATTGATCTCCTCTCTGTTTTAAGAATAGTTTTATATTCTCTCCTGAACAGGGCCAACCACATGAAGGTGGAAGCTCATATGGCCCCTCCCCCCCTCACATCGCTCTCAATTCCCCATATCCAATAAATGATGTTGTTTACATAGAAAACATATAAACATTCATGCATAACTAGGCTAGTCATCAAAACATATAGACAGAAAAACATTGAAGCATAATGAGGTAATTCATATAAGCAATGTTTTAGACTAACAACATTGATATACATCCAAATACAAGTCATGAATTTATACATCTATTTTTTCTTTGTTTTTTGTTTTTTTGCATTGTAATAACTGACGATTAGGGTATTATCATCATCATTTGGTGGAATATATATAGAGCCATGTCCTGCTAGTGTTTGTGTTTCCATGCCTTCATGTATCATATAACTTCTTCTACGTCGTTGAGTAGGGCGTGGACGCAGTTCTGAAGGGGCATGAATTGCAACAACGAAAATGGGCATGTTGTTCAAGTTTTCATAGGAAGATGTTTGAGATGAGTTCATATGGAGAACCTGTGTGTGGTTTTTGTACTGTACGTACGTTTCGGACTGCTCAGTTGAGTCCATCATCAGGAGAATGTTTGGCTCATTATTAAATATGTGCTTAATGTCATTTATTAATATTAGTTTTTAATTTTTGTTAATAATTTTTAATTTATTATTGAGACTAATGTTGGCCGACTTGTTTGTTGTTGTTTTTAATTTTTGATATAAATTTTGAATTTATTTATTGAGGCTTAATGTTGGCCGACTTGTTGTTGTTGTTTTTTTAGAAGGTTTAAAATTGGTTTCCAAGATTCGCTGAGAATTAATCCATCATCCCTGTTAAAATTTTTTGGGCGTTTTTCGATTTCCAGAGCCTCACGGATTCATCTCTTATTGTAATGTTCCTCCACAGCTATGACCTTAGCCTTCTCTATGCAAATGTGGTGATTAGTTTTTTTGGAGTGTTTAGCTACTGCTGAATTTTTTATTCTTTCATGTTTTATGTCTGTGCAATGTTCTTTTAACCTTGTTTTTATTGATCTTCCCGTCTCTCCGATGTACTCATCATGACATGAACAAGGAAATGAATATACTCCTTTTTTGAGCATGGGATCAACTGGATCTTTTGCTTTGTCCAACATGTTTCTTAAACAGTTGGGAGGGTAGAAAGCAGTTTCGATGTGTTTCTTTCTTAATAGTTTGGCTATTTTGTCTGTGGTACCCTGGATATATGGGAGGACCACCTTTTTTATGTTCTCAGTTTGTTTCTTTTTGTTACCGTCTCTTATTAAGAGGTTTTTTTCCTTTTTGAATGCTCTGTTGATATCTTGTGATTTGTAACCATTTTCTTGAAGGAATTTAGCAAGATGTTTCAATTCTTCATCAAGATGTTCTTTGTCAGAAATTCTTATGGCCCTGATGGCAAGGGTGTTCAGGATTCCTAATTTTTGTGAGGGATGGTGATGGGTTGTTGCATGTAAATATCTGTCAGTATGAGTCTTTTTTTCTGTATACTTGATGTGCCAATGATCCATCCTCATTTTTTGTAATAAGAACGTTGAGGAAAGGAAGGCAATTGTTTTCTTGGACCTCCATTGTGAATTTTATGTGTTCGGCCTGGTTATTGAGATGTGTAAGGAATTTGTTTAGGTTCTCTTTCCCATGTGTCCAAATGAGGTTTGTATCATCTACAAATATTTTCCATTCACGGGGTTTTAGGGGAAATGACTCAATGGCTCTTTTTTCAAAATGTTCCATGTAGATGTTGGCCACTATTGGAGATAGTGGGGATCCCATCGCCACCCCATTGAATTGCTCATAGATTTCAACACGGAAGGTGAAATAAGTGAATTTTAAGCAAATTTGGACCAGATTAGCAATCTCATCATTGGTGATTTCTTGTATTACTTTGATTGCATCATCTACCGGGACTTTAGTGTACAGAGAGACTACATCGAAGCTTACGAGTAGATCATCTTCTTCTACATGCAAATATTTTATTCCTTTGACAAAGTGGGTAGAATCTTTAACGTAGGATGATGTGTTGCCTAGTAATGGTTTTAGGGTTTTTGACAGGAATTTTGCCAATTGATAAGTTGGTGAGCCGATTGTGTTAACTATCGGTCGTAAGGGTGCTCCTTCCTTATGAATTTTTGGTGCACCGTAAATTCTTGTGATAATCGTGATTCTGGGGATTAGTTTCTTTTTGGTTACTTCATCCAGGCTAGATTCAGAGATGGCCTTCTTAACTTCTTTAATGACTTTATTGCTTGGGTCTCTTGATAGATTTCTGTAGGTTCCGCTTGTTGTTAGGTGCTCTTGCATTTTGGAGATGTAAGTTTCTGTATCTAAGATGACCATGGCGTTACCCTTGTCTGCTTTTAACACTATTATGTCCTTATTTTCCTTAAGTTCACGTATTGCTATGGCTTCATTCCTGCTGATGTTGCTTTTCGGTGGTGTTTCCTTCCTCAGGATTACAGCGCAGTCTTGTCTCAGTTCTTCTGCTGTTTCTTGTGGCAGAGACATCATAGCTTCTTCAGCGACACATATAATCTCTTCGGTGCTATCTAAAAATTAAGACCTTTTCCTAAAACCTTTAACGCGTCTTCGTTCAATGTTTGTTTGGACAAATTCACAACACTTCGATTGTTATTATTAAAAAACTAATATTAATAAAGGACATTAAAAATTAAAAACTAACATTAATAAAGGACATTAAGCACATATTTAATAATGAGCCAAACATTCTCCTGATGATGGACTCAACTGAGCAGTCCGAAATGTACGTAGAGTACAAAAACCACACACAGGTTCTCCATATGAACTCATCTCGAAAATGGGCATATCGATATGTTGAAATATTATTGAAATTAATAGTTCATTATTTTAATTAAAATTACAATATTTATCTTTACCTGTCTGTGTAGTTGTGACAGATGGTGTGTTAATTGTTTCTCTACTTGCTAATTCCTCTTGCGGTTCACCCTCCCGAGCTACATGGTCTTCCATTGAAAGAAGAAAATTTATAAGTATACGTTAGGAAATAAATATCTATAATCACAGTAGATATTTCTATTTCCAAAGTGGACATACCAGAATGGCTACTCTGCTCCTCACTATCATGGGACATCCACAGCCCAACATCAGCTGGTACATGTTGAGTAGCGCTAGATTCACTGATGCAGTTGCATTGTTGCTTAAAAGCAAACATAAATATTTAGTTATGGGTGATATAATCAAAACTGAATAGAGTTTAATAGTATACTGCAATGATGTCCTTATTCATTTTATTTACTTGCATCTGCGTAATTGGGGAGATTGGAGTCTGCCCCAAGCTTTTCCGATATTCAATCACAATTTTAAAACCATACTTGAAACCAAGCTTCAGGTCTTCCTTGGTGGCAACATCTTGGAATGTATTTCCCTGCAATGCATAACACATTTAAAATTTCCAGTATCAAAAACAGATATTTGTTCGCTAATGTCAAATAAATATTCCCCACAGTTAATCATTTAATTCTTACGATTCAGGCTCTTAGTTTTCTATAACCACCCTGGCCCAGTCTATGCTGCCCGTGCTTTTCCACTCTAACCTTGGTGGCTTTGGAGGTGTCAGGTAGCCTATATATGAAAATTTTGAAAAACATTAGATATCAGAATTCTTACTTAAAACAAAAAAGAAAAAAAAAAAATGAGCATATTTCATTAAGAAGATGATACGTGTTGTACCTTGCTTTTCCAGGCCGTGGTTGTTTTCCTTGTATTTTAGCAAGTTCTGCTTTGCATCCTTTATGAGTGCCTTCCACTCTTTCTCCGGAACCATGGGAGGGTGCTCATGCTCGAGGTCAAGTTGCAATTTATCCCTATATTGGGCCCTGGTATATTTTAAATTCTCGTCGACTAACTTTACAACCACTTTCTTGTTGAATGTGTTTCCGCACAAGTTTACCATGTGGTCTATCAATTCATCTCTCTTTGCGCTATCTTGGCTATTCCACCGTGTGCGAATGGTGGGGCCAAATAGCTCCAATTCTTTGTCATTCAAATTCCTGTAGAAAACATTGTTTCCTGCAGAAACCTGTAATCCATTAATTTATAATAATTTCAACGTATGTCCATTTCAATTTCATGATTAAAATGAATAATTTAATTAATAAATACCTGCAATCTTTTGAACCTTGATCGAAACATAAGCATTATCCACCAGAAAGGTGAGATCTAGTGATTCGATGCTTTTAACTCATGCTGCTCTAGGAAAAGTTTCATGGTCATCTACAGTACATTCATCTCCGGATTCATGTGGAGTCCTAGGATCCGTCTCATCATGCTCCCGCATGTCTTGCCGATAAAAATCAGTTCCCTCATCAATGGATTCGAGGCCAACCGTAGGAGTGTTAAAAAGCCTCATTGTTACATTCCTTCTTCGACGTTGTTGCTGCATTGGAGCATCACTGCTACCTATACCTGTCTTGGCAGTTTCTCTAGTCACGGGTCGTAAAAACTCCTACAAACGAAAAACTTTACTATATCAGATCACTTGGAAAAATAGAAAACAAAATATCAGATATGAAATCATGTCATAGCTTAAAAAAATATGTGAAGATGCCACTTACCCCATAAGATTTTATTTGTTCTTTCATCTCTTCAATCCTTGCCCTAATCTCCTGTGTCATGGGCCTTGTGCGAGCCAAGGCAATCATTTCTATGTTTTCCCTTTTCAGGGACTTCTTTATAGTTTTTGTTGGGTCTATGGAATAGTAAATTTCATCCTCAAGCTCCTCATCACCCAGATCAAATGCACTGTACTAAATTCATCAAACAATAAAATTAAGCAAAATATTTTTAACATCATTCAAACATCGGTTATTGTAATGAAAGTTAGTTACTATTAAGAACTAACACTTACTTGATGTGGTGTTGTGGCTGCTGACTTCCCACGGTCACCTCGTATTGATCTAATTCCAGTGGGTGACTATCCACAGTCACCCTAGACCGTGGAAGCAACAACTGCCTCTCCATGGTCCTCACCCTGACATGATAAATAAATTAATAATTCATCATAAGCACATAAAAATGCGAATGTCAACAGTGGAAATCGAATGTTAACAGAAAAAATCGAAACATTTAGTTATTATATTTAACACTTACCTGACGGGGCACAGAGTGTGACCTTCCACGGTCACTTTGGACCATGGAAGCAGCAGGTGCCCTTCCACTGGCGCCACCCTGACACAATAAATCATTAAATAAACGTTATGAAAATAATTGTAGCATAATAAAAAATGAGATATTGCAATAATGTTTATTTTTACCTCAGAAGTAGAGAACATGCGTTCTGTTTCATGACGAACATGGGCAGTCCCTTGCTATAGTGTAATAAGCATGTTGTCACATGGAAATCTTCCGGGGTTGGAGTTTCTAGTTATTGTAGTCATATTTAGTTACTACATTTAGTTGAGTCAATAATTGTAACATAAACAAAAATGAGATATGGCAATAATATTTACTTTTACTTCCGAAGGAGAAGATAGATGTTCTGCTCCATGGCGATGAGTAGACCCCTACCACAGTGTAATAAGCATGTTATCATATGGAAATATTCACAATAAGCACGAAAAAAGCGAGTGGTAACAGTGAAAATCAAACGTTAACTTAAAAAATCAAAACATTTTGTTATTGTAGTCATATTTATTTACTATATTTAACATTTACCTCACGAGGCATAGATTGTGACCTTCCATGGTCACCCTGGACCGTGGAAGCAGAATGTGGATTTCCACTGCTGCCACCCTGACAAAATAAATCAATCAATAAAAAATGAGTCAATAATTGTAACATAAAAAAAATGAGATATGCATAACAGTGTAATAAGCATGCTATCACATGGAAATATTCAGAATAAGCACAAGAAGGATGAGGACTTGGAGAAGGAAAGCAAGCATGAATAAATTGTTGAGCTTGAAAATGACAAATGCCGACATGAACAAATGAAGAGAAGAATGATGACATGGAAAGGTGACAAGAAAAAAGACAAGATGACATGGCAAGAAGTCAACACAGGGCATCGGAGAACAAGGTGACATGGACTTGGCAAGCATGAAGTTGAGGACAAGCAATGGATAAGTGTTCCGGAAAACTCTATATCAGCCGTGCCAAAACAGACCTCAAAGTGCCATAAAGCACGGAAAAAGCGAATGGTAAGAGTGAAAATCGAATGTTAATTGAAAAAATCAAAACATTTTGTTATTGTAGTCATATTTATTTACTATATTTAATATTTACCTCACGAGGCATAGATTGTGACCTTCCATGGTCACCCTGGACTGTGGAAGCAGAATGTGGCTTTCCACTGCTGCCACCCTGACAAAATAAATCAATCAATAAAAGTTGAGTCAATAATTGTAACATAAAAAAAATGAGATAAGCATAACAATGTAATAAGAATGTTATCACATGGAAATATTCATAATAAGCAAGAAAAAAGCGAATGTCCTCGGTGGAAATCGAATGTTAACAGAAAAAATAGAAACATTTAGTTTTTGTAGTCATGTTTAGTTACTATATTTAGCATTTACCTGATTATGCATAGCGTGTGACCTTCCATGGTTACCCTAGACCGTGGAAGCTACATCTATTCGATTTAAGTTGTAATCGATCAACAACTCTTCACCTGGAAGTATTGTTTTTGTTGCACATACAAATATACGATGTTCTTCGTGTCCCTCAAATTCACAATTTGGTTGCTTAGTTGCTGTCACTGGCCGTGTACTATTTATAAAGCCAACAATGTTTCCAAACACTTTTGGTCTCCCATCAATATACATAGTCGCCCCTTTGTTTTTATTGTTTTTTGCTAGTTGTATATAATTTGTGGCAACTCCGTATCTCCGAATACTTCGAGTATATTGGACCAAGATCAACCAATTATTGTATTTGTATAATGGTCCGACATACTCCATCAATTCAGTTACAGTGCCATAGCCGACCTTTATGCCATCCATGGAAAATAGCCCCAATCCATGTAAGGACGAAGGAGCAATGTGATACATCCTCCCATTGATGAAGAAATCTATGTCCACTTGGGGTAGCTTTTTAGGTACCCATCGTTGCACTAGATGTCTATACCTCAAGGGAAACTCAATGTCACCTATGCTCTCAACATCATAATTACATGACCCTTCGTTGGCAATAAAATATTGCATGTGTCTACAGAATCTTTTCCTTACCTTTTCAGATCTAGTTGATATAGAACCGGTAGATCTAGTACAACACGTCTCACTTTCAACCTCTCCGAGTATATCTTCATCATCACTCGAGTAAGATAGATCTGACAGATACCTATTTGGTGGTACCTACACTCGATAAAACAAGAATATAAGTTACCAGGCAGATATAATTTAGCGTGCAAATATATTTACTTGTAATGTTTTAATATCAAAAGTTATTTCTTCCCAAAAACGTTATCAAAAGCTATTTTTCTCTCAAAGGTGTAATTTCTTTAAGAGTTATTTATATTTGAATTATTTTTAAGTATAAGACACGTTTTGATTTGATTTGGACTTTTCTCACAACACGGATATAGAAGTGTGTTTCTTGGGCCACTTGACTAGTTAATGCATGCAAAAAGGTATGGGGTTCCCCCTCATATGGATCATGTTGGGGATTCAATTTGGAACGGGAGGTGGTCATATTGCTTCATTCATGGATTTCCCACTGAAACTCGGCGACATTAGTCTAACACTCCCTCTTACACAGTGGTTTGATATGCAAGTTTCCTCATGCAAGTTACTCCTTCTCTAACTATGTGCTACATGTGCACAATGGTACTCTATTGTATGACAACGTGGTCACAAAGGTCCAACTCTCCTCCTCAACATAGGTCCTTGGTTCCATCACCAACCTCCATGAAGTATCCTCCTCAACCCAAGCATCATCAAATCAAGTGTCCAACCTGCAAGGTGTGTAGGTCCCAAGCTCTAAGCGTTAAGTGCCCAATGCTCCTCCTCCTAGGTAAGTGCCTCCCTTGATCAAGCAATTGAATCCCCCATTGTGTGCACCCAATGATTTTATCAACATGTCGATTAGGTAACAATATCCTAAGGGTACCATGTCAACACACTAACCAAGGCCAAGCATCCACCCAAACCGAGAGATTGATATTACTAACCAAGGCCAAGGAGACCTATTGCTCATCTACCGAGGTGAGAACACTTTTGGAGTAATCCCAAAAAGATAACACATAGTTTTCACTAAAATGAATAATTATATCTAAAAGCTAGGTGGCCATGTGTATTACTCACTCATTATCCTTGCCAAAAATTTTAGGTGCATGCAGTTAATACACATGAAATTTATAACATCATGTCCATGAAAGAAAAATGAGTATGGAGTAACATAATTCTCTACAAAAATTATTTTTGATTCAAAGTGAAATTCTCAATGTAGATATGAGTTTTGATTGCTTGAAGTTGAATGAACAAAAGACTTTACAAATTTAATCGTCAACAAGCAAATGTATTACCCATTTTCGTGTTTGCACCCTTATACCAACGGAGACAACCACATGAAAGTGTTGCTTCCAATAACATATTGGTTGATTGGTTGGGGGGTCTGTATGCTTTCTTGGTATACAATGTTAAACAATTAGAAACCCATATAATATGGCACCTTAGAATAGCTTAGAACGCTTTAACTTACACCAAATTTGGCCATCTTTTGCACATTTTTTCCAAATTTCATGCAATTTCATACATGGAGGGAAAGTGGGCCCATGCAAAAAATTGTCCAAAATTGGGCTAGATTAGGTCAATTTTGCAAAAAACAAACCATGTTTTTTTAATTTCAAGCATGAAATGAGGTGGAATAACATTGGGTATGACTCCCACTCCCTAATGTTTGAAATTGTAAAGGATCTGGACAAATTTGTAACATTTTGTTAGTGATTTTAGCTATGGGGAGAGGGTTTAAATGATAAGAATCAACCTTGGTGGAGGGGGAGGATTCTAGACATCATTTCCCCTCTCTCCATGCAAGAAAACTCACAAAAATTGGTGAATTTTTCCCTCCCTCCATGCCTGATTTTTAAAAAATAGGATAACAAGGTGAAATGTCACCAAATTTAGACCAATTATAGGTAGTTTTGAGTGGTTTTGCACATGGACGCGGATAGGGTGATGTTGGATCCTGAATCGTCTTACACTACCCAAGACCATTTTCTTACCATTTCTACGGTGTTCTGTAGCATGGAAATCCCGAATTTGTTTGGTCGTGATGGTAGGGTCCAGGCCCGTTCTCTATCAAACGAGCGATGGATGGGTTCAGGGATAGCATTTGACGGGAAAAATGCCCGTCATGGGTCATTTTTCCCCTCAAATACGACCTATATTTCGTAAACACCCTCAGAAAAACCAAAGTAAACAATGAAACGTTTGTATTTAGTGTGGAAACAGTCAAAACCGTAGATTTATCCCAAATTCCTATGCTGCTAGGGTTGATGGGCTTACCGAATTCATTGGGCCCTTTGTTATCCTTTGGAATGCTGCCGGATTTCCTCCCCTGGGAATGACGGTATCCTCTGGACTGGTATCCCTTGGTCCTCGATTTACCACTGCTCTGCTCATCAAATTACCAATGCTCTAGATGCTACTAATGAACTAGTGTGCGAGAGTGAACTTGTTCTTTGTTGTTTTGCTTTGGATGCTGCTAATGAGCTAGTGTGCAGGATTCTTTTCCCTCTATGTTTTTTTGTTTTTTTATTTGCATATTTTATATTTTGTGTTTTGTTTTGTTTTTTTATTTGCATATTTTATATTTTGTGTTTTGTTTTGTTTTTTTATTTGCATATTTATTTTTTATTTAGTTTATTTTTGGGTTTTTTTATTTGCATATTTGCATATTTTGTTCCATTTTAAATTAGTTTGAGTTAAAAAACTCTATGTTTTTAATTTAATGTAATTTAATTCAATTCAAATTAATTTAATTAGGATTTTGTCATAATTTGTATTGGTTGCATTGCTTATAGTGAGATCCTATGCATAAGTCCCTTCAAGGACGAATATGATGATGATGACGATGATCACGATGATGATGATGATGATCATGTTGCTGCTGCTGATGATGATGAAGACCAGGAAGATGATGGTGATGACGACGACAACGACGATCATCATCATCATCATCATCCATGTCGTTGTCATCACCATCATCTTCGTCGTCTTCATGATCATGATCATGAACATCATCATCTTCATAATCATCATCATCATCGACGTCATCATCATCGATCGTCATCATGATCTTCATCATCATCATCATCATAATCATCATCTTCATCATCAATATCTTCGTTATATATCATCATCATCATATTCATCATCATCATCATCAACATCTTCATCTTCATCATCATATCCATCATAATCATCATCATCCAATTCATCATCATATCCATTATCATGTCATCATCTTCATCATCATCATCATCATCTTCATCATTGTCTTCATCATCATCATCATATATATTCGTCGTCATCATCATCATCATCACACATTTAGTTGGATCTCATCATCATTGTCATCTTCATCATCGACATCATCATCATCTTCATCATGATCATCATCTTCATCACCACCACCACCAGATCATCATATTCATCATCATCATCATCATCATCATCATCATCATCATGCCTTCCATATCACTAAGTATGGGAAAATTAGTCAAAACTTCCCTAAGAGAATGCCCGCCACAATTCATGTTTTGAAGATAATGCCTGCACCATCATGCCAGGATATAGCTTGTTGAAGTGGCTATCTAGTCATGGTCTCAGTTAACCTTAATAATTTTTCAGGAGAAAGATATAAGCCTGCCAAAACAGGGTTTCAGGATAAACCTTGAAGAATTTCTTGAAAATGACTAAGTGTTGGAAAAACCGGCTCAAGTGACCTCAGGGAAATGCCCGCCATAAATTGTGGGTTGAAGAAAATGCTTGCACCATATGGGCATCTTGTAGGTTGGTGTTTTTTCTACCCAACCATGGTCTCAGTTTGTCCAAAGAGACTCCGAGGAAGAAGATATGGATCTGCCAAAAGTGCTACTTAGCCTAATTTGCACTACTTCAGTAAAATGCCCGCCAAGGAGAGAGAAAGTAACCTTAGAGGATGAAATTGGTCTTTATGGATTCACCTTGTGGCCTCTACCCATTTGGTGTCTCACACTTCATATTTGATGAAAATAAAGATTTCATCATGTTGACGTAGGGTTTGACAATTTTGTCTAAGTGTTGAATTAACAGGTTACTTCTTGAAAGTCACATGTGCAAGAAATTAACCTGCCAAAGTAGGAAAAATATTGTTTTTGCACATTAAGAACAAGAGAAACAAAAGAGGTCCAAAATTTGAAAAATGGCCATGTTGGAAAGTTGGTCCAAGTGGCTTTGGAAATTGCTTGCTATACCTCATAGGAGAATGATAAAAATGATCTAAAACTATAATGCTATAGCTTGTTGAAGAGGCTATCATACCATGGTCTCAGATCTCAAAGAGGGTTTTTGATGACAAAGTTAAAGGCATGCCAAAACAAGGTTTTAGGCTGTTTTTGCACTAGTGGTAGTAAAACTGCCTAAGTGGCCTCAGGAAAATGCCCGCCATAATTCGTAGGTTAAGGTAAATGCTCACCCCATAGTGTCAGGCTGTAGCTTGTTGATTTTTATACCTGACCATGGTTTCCGATTGTCTTGAGAGTTTCTAAAAAGGAAGTTATGGGTCTTCCAAAACAGTGTTTCAAGCAGATTGCTCCAGTCTAGGAAAATGCAAAAATTGTCCGAGTATAAAATTATTGGTATAAATGCCTGAGTGACCTCAGTAAAATGCCCGCCATTTCCTGTGGTTGATGTCTTAAAATATTTTGAGGGTATGGGTCTCTAGACTATTGATTGGTACATCCAAACGTATCATTGGTTTGTCCAAAGAGTCTCTGTAGGTGAAGATATTGATCTGCCAAAAGTGCGTCCTAGCTTGATTTGCACTGCTCTAGAAAAATGCCTGTCGAGGAGAGAGAAAGAGGTCTCAGAGGATGAACATGGTCTATATGGAATCACCTTGTTGGCCTCTATCCATTGAGTGTCTCATACTTCCAAGTTGATGAAAATAAAAATCTCCTCATTTTGACCTAGGGTTTGACAATTTTGTCTTAGTGTTGAATTGGTAATTTAAAAAGCTAGTGTTGATTGGATGTTTTAGCAGACCATTATCTTCTTGGACATAGACCTTTTATCGCGAATGAGTCAATGGTCAAGTGTGTAAATCCTCCACCTGAAAGCTTATTGTTGAATGTGGTTGTCATTGATGTCACTTCAATAACATCAATTGATGTAGTTCCATCTTTAGGTTATATCAATTGGGCAGTAAAAGTTTGGATTAACTAACTTAGGAGTAAAATGAATGCAATTTTTTGTTTAATTATAAACAATAAATATACAAACTAAATATGTGAATATTCAATTTAAAGTAATTTTTAAAACAAGGTAATTGACGGAGCCCAAGATGTCTCCAAACAACGAGGAAGTTAATTCTTCCTCTTTAAAAATGCATAGCTTTTTTTCAATATATAGCTTTTCATTAACATAAAATTTTTGGATGATTTTTCATTCGATTTTTTTTTTAAGGGAAGTTGCCTTCTTATGGTGTATTTTTGAATTGTTTGTTTTCTTCAACTAAATTAGTGTCAATGAGAGAATCCATCTTGCATGCATGAGTCTTAATATTTAGAATATAAGATTAACTAAATAAAACATGGATAGATATTTTTATTACTATATTTTATTGAAAATTAAAATCTTTAATAAAAAATTCAATAATGAAAGGTAATTTCTTTAATAACACTTTACTATTGAAGGGCATGTTCTGAAACTAACGTTTTGTGATGGTTAAAGTAAGAGTTCAAAATGTCATAAAGATTTGATTTGAAGGGTAAAGATAAAATGAATTTCCAACCCTGCCTGCGTGCAATCAGGAAGCCCAATCATGAAAAGAACCAAAATGACTTTATTGATTGTTTGATCTAAGAGTTAAGAGTTCTCAGAATATTGATTAATGTTTGATCTAAGAGTTAAGAGTTAACAGATTAATTTACTTATAGAACCTTTTTTTTCAACGAAAAAAAAGTGCCTTGTTATTCATTAAGTGAATTAAAGAAACTTACAATAAAACCTATCCCAAGGATAAAATCTTTGAAAATAGACTATGCAGTCTTTTACAATAAATCCGATAATGCTTGCCACTATTCAGTAATATACCATCATAACCATGGCTACTGATAACATCATAAAAATAACACAGATACAGAGGAAATCTTAACCAAAAAGCCCCTAAAGCGGGTGCATCAAATTTACAAAATGGATCATAAAGGCTAGCCTAATTAATAAAGACGAACATAAAACATTCCCCCCGGATGGTGATCAGTGAAGGAGTAATCTGAAGAATACCATTTGCCAAATGCAATCCCTTCTTTGACAATAAATCAGCTCTATGATTGAAAGAACAATAGATGTGTTGTATAGAGTAGTCGTGAAATTGTTCCAACAAGATGGTAATTTACTTATTGAACCATAATGAATTTATAATTAGTAATGTGCTTTAAATTTGAATAATCAAACATACATACTATATAATCAAATAACAGAGAAATCACAACATTACAATTAACATAATATAAAATTAGGGAAATTTTTAGGGGTGAAATTTCGCCAATTGGCTATTTTTTGGGCTTTTTTTCAAAAACTAAATTCGCTATTTGGTCATTTTTAGTCTCTAATATCGCCTATAATCACATAGAAAATGTTTTTTTATCATAATATTCGCCAAAATTTACAAGTTTCACATATAAATTGTATGTTTCATATTTACTATTCGCTTACCTATCTATATATATGTTTTTTCCAATCCAAAATAATCGCCTATAATACTACACTTAAGTATACTATTTGAATCCTTAAAAAATACCCTGTATAAAATAATATTGCACTACATTTAAGAAACCAAATCACAAGCCCAACAAATAGTTACTAGTGTCATAGTGATTTGAATATTGAGAATTCATAATGCAATATTTCAATAGAAGTATCCATTTGTTACAAATTGGCTTTCAAAGAGGCTTTCTTCTTGAACCAACAACTCATGTGCAAACTATGAAACTAGTCATGCTTTACTTATTAGCCTTTGTAGCAAAGTGAGAAGGAGAAGAATTAAGTAATTCTACAAATTACCACAAGCAAGAAGTTTAACCAAAGCATTCTACTTGCAGGGCCAAAGTGTTTTAATACTTATAGAAATAGATTTAAATTCCCAAGGAATATACACAAATACTATATCCATTGATATATCTAGAATTTTTAGAAATAGATTTAGAATTTTTAGAAATAGATTTAAATGCCAGAGGAATATAAAAATCTTATATCCATTAATATATCTTCGTCAATATTTCCGATTACAATTATCGATATACAACTATATACCAAATAGACCAATATTGCTGTTGATTACATCAAATGTTTATATCACTAATACGATAGAATCCTACTCCCTAGAACCTCAATAACATGAGCTTCTATTTTACAAAAAAGACAATAGTGGGCATACCAAAAATTAATATAGACGAATAGAAGGGCCTTGGAAAATTAACAGAAAACGAAACAAGTAAACCTAATCAGACAAGTAAATATCAAGAGACCGTGGTGGGTGGGCCACATAGTTCCCTCAACTAGTCTCCATTGGTTTTTCCGCTGAGGAAAGCAGGCTGTCAGATGGAGGGGACTGTCCAGAACCTACAAAAGTCGTTGGGCTCCCCTTGCGGTGGAGACGTTGAATGGATTCGCGTTGTTCATCAAGGAGCCTTTGCATCTGTACAATCAGTTCGGCATTGTTATCTGCGAACTTTCTCTCCATGGTATCCTCGATTGACTTCTTCAAGGAATCCAGGTCCTCTTTGTCACATTTCCCCTCCAGCGTCTGCCGAAGCTCTTCCATGTCCTTTTCTAACTTCTCCATTCTTCGGGTGAGTGCATCAATGGCGCTAGTCCTTCCAACAAGGCCGTGACTACTACCTTCCGCCATTATATAACATGTATCTACCTCTGAATAATTGCTATAAAAAATCCTCTCATACGGGAGCTCGCTGCCACTAACCAGAGCACTGGTCGGAATCCGACGCCTGCCCTTTTCTGAAGCTTCAACAACCAAAAGATGAGGAGGGCCAGTGGAGGGAAAAACCGCAGAAGACAGAGCTATTTGAGACAACATTTTGGGAAAAAACCAAGGAACAGGGGTAGAAGGAATTTAAAGGAGCGAAAATGAACAAAAAACTTGAACACGGATCGGTAGAAATATCCACAAGCTTCGAAATTAAAGATCAAAGTACTGCAAAGATGGTTATATGACATTACCAGTCAGAGACCTTAATCCTTATGCGAGAGTAGAGACTCGAGACCTTACCCTGTACGAGACCATGTGCGAGACCTTACCCTGACATACCTTTGAAGTGACTGATGGGAGAGATTGGCTGCTAGGGTTTGAATAGGCTATCCAAAAAGTCTCTGATGTACCTTGTTGAATAAGCTATCCAACCATGGTCTCATTTCTTCAAAAGAGTACTTTCAGTTTTCCTTATGATGGTCATATATGCAAAAGATCAATCTGCCAAAAGTAGGAAAAAACATTATTTTGCATATTAAGAACTAAAGAAAAATTGCCTAAGTGTCAAGATCAGAAATTTGAAAAGACATTTGGAAATTCCCTCCAAAGAGTGCCCTTGTGCTAATAATTTTTCCAGATGACATGGGCATGTTCCTTGGTGATCTGGCCATCCAGATGTGGTATCAGTTCCCTCCTTGGTGCTCTCACGTGTGAGCTATTGGTCTCCCAAAAGCAGAGAAAAACTTGATTATTTATAAAAATGCTTAAGGGTTAAAGCTCCATTATGTCCGTAGGGGCTAAAGAAATTCCCACAAGGGCTAAAAGATGCCCGCAAGGGCTGAGGTTAATCCCACATAGGCTTAGGGATGCCCGCGGGGAGTGAAGTTAAGCCCGCAGGGGATTAAGGATGCCCACAGGGGCTGAGGTAAATCCCATAGGGGCTTAGGGATGCCTGCAGAGGGTGAAGTTAAGCCTGCAGGGGCTGAGATTAAGCCCACAGAGGCTTTCCCGTAGAGGAATGGCAAGTTTGTGAAACTTTGGAATTTGACTAGGTATGGGAAAATTAGTCAAAACTGCTCTAAGAGAATGCCCGTCATAATTCTTTGTTTAAGGAAAATGCCCGCACCATCATATCAGGATATAGCTTGTTGAATAGGATATCTAACCATGGTCTCATTTATTCAAAAGTGTGTTTTATGACAAAGTTATAGATCTGCCAAAAGAAGGGTTCAAGCAGTTTTAGACATTCTGAAAAATGGTTGTGTTGAAAAATGGGTCAAAACTGCTCTAAGAGAATGCCTGCCATAATTCATGGTTTGAATAAAATGCCCGCACCATCATATTAGGATATACCTTGTTAAATAGGCTATATAACCATGGTCTCATTTCTTCAAAAGAGTGCTTTATGAAAAAGTTATAGATTTGCCAAAACAAGGGTTCAAGCAGTTTTAGACATTCTGAAAAATGGCTGTGTTGGAAAATTGGTCCAAATAGCCTTGGGGAAATGCATGCCATACCTCATAGGTGAGTGGTAAAATTATCTGAAACTATCATGTTGTAGCTTGTTGAAGGGGCTATATTACATTGCTCTCATCTCTCAAAGAGGGTGTTTGATGACAAAGTTAAAGGCCTAACAAAATAGGGTTTCAGGATGTTTTGCACCAGAGGTAGTAAAACTGCCTAAGTGGCCTCAAGAAAATGCACGCCATAATTCATAGGTTAAAGTAAATGCACGCACCATATGTTTAGGCTGTAGCTTGTTGATTTTTCTACCTGACCATGGTCTCATTTTTTCTTGAGAGTGTCTGAGGAAAAATTTATAGGTCTGCCAAAACAGGGTTTTAGGCAGTTTTGCACCAAGTTCAGTAAAATGCCCACCTAGGGAAACTGAAGATGAGTCTGAGAGTGAAATCATCTTGGGTGTGCTCAGTGAGGTATAATACATAATCTAGTGGCATTGGTTTAGGATTTCGATGAAATAAAAAATCCACCTTAGAAATTGCACAAATTGTCCAAGTATGAAAATACTGGTAAAAATGCCCAAGTGACCTCAGTAAAATGCCCGCCATTTCCATTAGTTGATGGATTAAAGTATTTTGAGGGTATGGAACTCTAGAGTGTTGATTGTTTCATCCAACCATATCATTGGTTTGTCCAAAAAGTCTCTGTAGGAGAAGATATTGATTTTCCAAAAATGCCTCCGAGCTTGATTTGCACTACTCCTGAAAAATGCCCGCTGAGGAGAGAGAAAGAAGCTTCATAGGATGAAAGTGGTCTTGATGGAACCAGCTTGTTGGCCTCTACCCATTGGCTGTCTCACACTTCAAATTGAATGAAAATAAAAATCTCATCATGTTGACCTAGGCTTTCACAATTTGTCTAAGTGTCAAATCAGCAGTTAAAAAGGTCAATTGGAAATGCCCTCAAGAAGGTGTCATTATGCTAATAAAATTCATAGGGTGACATAGATATGTTCCTTGCTTGAAGTAGTTAACAATACTGATTCACCCCCCCTCTCAGTATTGACCAATATTCCAACAATTGGTACCAGAGCAGGATCCTTCACTACAGTCTAAACCACTGGAAGAAAGATCCTATTAAAAACCACTATGGATCAACAAGAAGATATTGCATCCCACAGAGCTCTAGTACTTGATAAAGAATACTATGCATATTGGAGAGAAAGAATGAGTGCATACTTAGGGGTGCATACTCAATAACACTGGCTAAGTGTTGGAAAATTGGTCAAAACTGCTCTAAGAGAATGCCCGCCATAATTCATGGTTTGAAGAAAATGACCGCACCATCATATTAGGATATACCTTGTTGAATATGCTATCTAACCATGGTATAATTTCTTCAAAATATTTCTTTATGAAATTAAAGTTATAGATCTTCCAAAACAAGGGTTCAAGCAGTTTTAGACATTCTGAAAAATGGCTGTGTTGGAAAATTGGTCCAAATAGCCTTAGGGAAATGCACGCCATACCTCATAGGTGAATGATAAAAATTATCTGAAACTATCATGCTATATCTTGTTGAAGAGGCTATCCTACCATGGTCTAAGTTCTCAAAAAGAATGTTTGGTGACAAAGTTAAAAGTCTGCCAAAACAGGGTTTCAGGCTGTTTTGCACCAGAGGGAGTAAAACTACCTAAGTGGCCTCAGTAAAATTTCCTCCATTATTCATGGGTTAAGTAAATGACCACACCATATGGTCAGGATGTAGCTTGTTGTTTGGTCTACCTGACCATGGTCTCAGTTTTCCTTAAGTATGTTTAAGGATAAAGTTATAAGTCTGCCAAAATAGGGTATTAGGATAAACTTTGGAGAAATTCCTGAAAATGACTGAGTGTTGGAAAACTGGCTCAGGTGGCCTTAGGGAAATGCCTGCCATATTTTGTGGGTTGAATAAATTTCCTGCACCATATTGTCATCTTGTAGGTTGGTGTTTTGTCTACCTGACCATGTCCTCATCTTGACTTGAAAGTGCCGGAGGGAGAAGTTATGGATCTACCAAAACAATGTTTTAGGCAGATTGGACCAAGTCTAGGAAAATGCAAAAATGGTCTAAATGTAAAATCACTAAAAATGCCTAAGTCACCTTAGTAAAATTCCCGCCATCTCTTGTGGTTGATGTGTTAAATCATTTTGAGGGTATGGATCTATAGAATGTTGTATGGTGCATCCAACCATATCAATGGTTTGTCCAAAGAGTTTATGTAGGTGAAGATATTGATCTACCAAAAGTGCCTCCCAGACTAAATTGCACTACTCCAGTAAAATGCAGCCGAGTAGAGAGAAAGAAGCTTCAGAGGATGAAATTGGTCTTGATGGAATCACCTTGTTGGCCTCTACCCATTGGGTGTCTCACACTTCAAATGTGATGAAAATAAAAATCTCATCATGTTGACCTAGGGTTTGACAATTTTGTCTAAGTATTGAATTAATAGTTTGGAAGTACTCTATTTTCAAATGCTCGCCAGATGATGTGTGTGTATCAAAAATTTCAAAAGGTGACATGGATCTGGTGCTTGTTGAGGTGGCTATCCATCCATAATTTCAGTTTTCCTTATGATGGCCATATATGCAAAAGATCAATATGCCAAAAGTAGGAAAAGTATTATTTTGCATATTAAGAACTAAAGAAAAATTGGCAAAGTGTTAAGATCAGAAAGTTGAAAAGGCATTTGGAAATGCCCAACAAAGATTGTCCTTGTGCTAATAATTTTTCCAGACGACATGGGCATGTTCCTTGGTGATCTGGCCATCCAGCTATGGTATCAGTTCCCTCCTTGGTGCTCTCACGTGCGAGCTATTGGTCTCCCAAAAACAGAGAAAAACTTGATTATTTATAAAAAGGCTTAAGTTTTAAAAGCTCCATTATGCCCGCAGGGGCTAAAGAAATGCCCACAAGGGCTAAAAGATGCCCGCAGGGGCTGAGGTTAAGCCCACAGAGGCTTAGGGATGCCTGCAGGGAGTGAAGTTAAGCCCGCAAGGGATCAGGGATGCCTGCAGAGGGTGAAGTTAAGCCCGCAGGGGCTTAAGGATTCCCACAGGGGCTGAGATTAAGCCTGCAGTGGCTTAGGGGATACCCGCAAGAGGTAAGGTTAAGCCCGCAGGGGCTTAAGGATGCCCATAGGGGATAAAGTTAAATCCATAGGAGCTTAAGCATGCCCGCATATGCCCACGAAGAGGCAAGGGGCATAGGGTTGTTGCCTGCATAGGGAGAGCCCAGATGGATGAAGCCCACAGACCTGAGAAATCCAAAGAAGTTTTTTTTCATTAATTAAAAATATGAAATCAACAAAATCACAAATAAAAGATTAATTATCAGATTTGAAGAGGCATGATAACGAAAAGGCACGAGCACAGTTTGAAGAGATGTAAGGTTTAAAAGATGAAGAATATATATAGCAAATGTGTCGAAAATTGTCTTAAAAGTATGTATTTATAAATCAACGATCGTCGATCCATCGATGCAAATGCATGAGTTGACCCGCGTGTAAAAATCCAAGAGTTGTTGGAAGCTGGGATTAGTTTGGCGGGTTTGTAAAGATAGCCATAGGTCGTCGATATAGAGACAAAAGTGCGTCAAAAATTAAAAACACGTCAATATTTCCACGGTTTTTTCCGCCATGATAAAAAAAAATGGAAAGACATCTTAAATTTCATTGTATTAATCCGTGAATGTTCAAAACGTGGAAATATTCCATGGAAAAATATGCCCAAATGTACTAGTGAGTGAACCAAAATTGTAAACATATTGACCTAAAGAAGTGTCCCAAAATGATGCAGTTGGACCAAAATCTGTTGATATTGGGTATTCCTGGGGTCGACTGAAAATCCAGGCCGTAGCTCCGGAATTTCCTTCCATCGAATGATGAAAAGTTGTCATATGAAGTAGGTTGTTCCATAATGAAAGGTCCCATTGGATCAATGATAGGTGGGTTTGCGGGAGGTGAATAGTTCATTCTCGGTTCTAAGGTAGAAGTGTCTTCTTCATGGGACACAAATGCTTTAGGTTGATCCATAGTTGATCCCTAGTTCTCTTCCTGAGTAAGGGGATATTCAGGTGGCAAGTTTAAAATATTGCGAGCTCTTCTTAAAGGTTGATCAACTAGAATGGATGAAACAAAATTTCTCCTAAGAGTTTTATACAAAAAGAAAAAATACACTCCAAGATCTACTCAAGCTAACGCTACAAGAAAACTTATGTGGTAGGTGGGATTCAATGGTTTGGAACCGCATGGGATTATCAAGGCATCGCAACTTGCGATATACCACAGGGTACAACAATTATACTTGGCCCAATTTTTTAGAGCACTAACCAGGGAGGATTAGGACCGTACCCCTGACTGTATAACTTGACTACCTGGCAGTGTGTGTGTAGTAGCTCCTCGAGTGATATTCTCAGTGTATTGCCACGCTAAGAAGACCATAAGTTAACTCATAAGGTTTCATGAATCCTAATGGGGTCTCCCTATATACATAAGGTACGTGGGAGCTCAAATCCGTAGTGGTGCTGTCTAATGCACAACTGCACGACATGAGCCTTCCGATGTACTATCGAGTACGTGAAGTACCTTTCTATATACCCGAAGGTACGTGAAAGGCCGTTCGATATACCGATTGGTACGTGGAATAACTACAAGCCCTCGTGATGAAGTGTAGGAAAATAACGACAGCTGCCACGCTTAAAGACACCAGAACATGTCTCTAACTTAACACACAAGTTTCTATACAATTTTAACCTAAGCTACCGTTAAATTTTATCTTGACGGTTAAGTGGATGAATGAGGTGTAGACTTGGAATTTAAAAAGATGCAAATCTCAGCTACATGAAAATGTAAGTCTTTCTTTTTACTCTTCGATGAAGACTAGCTACAGTAAGGATAAATCTTTCTTGTTTTCGATAATGAAATGAACAAGTACCTCTATACTTTCAAAATCAACCAAAAAGACTCAAAATCACTCTTTTTGATAATCCAACAAAAATGAATATAACACACTAAATCCAATTTTTTTTCTTTCTCTTTTCAATTTAAGCGAATCTACGAAAAATGAAAAAGACGAATTTCCGTTTTTCGAATGCAATAACTCCTAATTCCGAAATAGAAATAGAAAAGTGGGAAGAAAATCAAAACATGCAAGAATTTTCACTATCTTTGAAATGCTTTGAGAAAGTTAAGATATATTTAGAATTTGCAAGGAAATGATCAACGACTTTTCAATACCAAGAAAATGCAAGCGAATAACATTTTTTTAAACTTTTCAAATATTTTTTAAACACTCATTCCAAAGCATAAAAATTCTTTACAACAATTCCAAGAGATGAAGTTTGAAATGAAGATAATGAACAAATTTGATTTTCTAGTTGATATACCCCATAGATATGAGAATTATACCATTTTTCAAACTATATTCAGAAAATAAGCAGATGTATGCTACTGCAAACTTTGATTGATTGGAAACTCTTGAAAAAATGCAATCACCCAAATCTAAAAAAACACACAAAAACACACAAAATTGAGCAAAATCACAACAATCAAATATTGGAGGGCTTAAAAGTCAGATCGAACAGATTAGATGGCTTGATATGGAGTCACAAGACTGAGTGTGCTCATGGGGGATTGAAATTTCCCACTACGAGTGGTACACCCTCTTGATTCGTTGAGACTCTAATCAATAGTTAAACTTCGGATAATAAGCCAAGGATGAAGTATGCTGTGTCTAGGAGGTCTTGTGGCAATGAAAGACAACACACATAAATAAAAAACCAAGCCAAAAATCAACTTTGGGAGTTTTTACATTGTGTACAAAATAATGAAGGGTGACGCACCCTACGAAGGTGCACCAGAGTGTTGGGAGTCTCAACTACACGCTCTGTTCACTGAGAAACTATGTCAGTGACGTAGGATGCAAGCTGACAAACAATGTCAGTGACACAGGTTTCTAAAAGAATAAATGCATCAGAATTACAGTGACATAGGCTATGAATTGCCCAAGTGTGTCGGGCGGGATTCAAGCAACAAAAAATAAAAACTATCAAAGAATAAAAAGATAGAAGGCTCAATAAAGATCCTAAATAGAGTTTGGATGGCCCATAGACTCTTTGATGGTCAGATCCAAGAATAAGAGGCAACTTAGAGGCTAGAGATTAATTTGGAAAGAAATCAAAGAAACAAAAAATGTAATGAAATCAAAATCATGGACTACTTTCCCCAGCGGAGTCACCAATTTGTTTATGGACAATATATAAGGGTGGACTCAAACAGATCTCCCTAGTCCGAATGATTCATGTCTAGAACAAAAACAATACATAATACAAATGCCTTTCCTAGATCAATTTAAATGCAAGATAAGTGAAAGATATGGCTTACCTTACAGGTATAGTTCCTTTTTCCTTGCTGATCCAAGTCCCGATCTTCAGATCTTTAGCTGCAAAACCGGACAAAACATGTGGAAACAGACAAGTAATAAAAGCACATGAATGTGAATTGATCTAGATCAACAGTCAAAGGAGTTAATCCTAAACATGATTAAAACAATGAGTTTATGGAAATAATTTGCATTAGAAGTAATAATAAGAAGTACAATGAAAGAGATGTTACGATCTATGATTTGACATCATAACTTCCTTCCAACAATCCTAGACTCCAAGATCAAATGCTTAGCCTCCTAATGGATGAAGAGGATCACCTAGAGAAATTACACCATCATATATGTACTCTATCCTTCCTCCCTTAACAATGGAGAGGGGATTCATATATATAGGGATAAAGGGATAAGAGAGGTTGAATATTTAGGGGAGAGGCTTAAGGGATCATCCTGCTAGGTAAGGGGGTCGACTGCCACCTTCCCAGATATGTAGGGATAAGTCTCCAAGCCATCCAAGCTTCGAGAAGTCACTCAAAGCTTCCTTTTATCCTTTTTAACCACCAGCGACACTCCTTGCACAAGAGAAACTCGCGCTAATGGGAGGTTGACGCACCTTGTGCAAGGGCATCATGTGCCACCGACTCACTCTGCTAAGGTGTAAAGCATGTCACCTTGAGTCTGACGCACCTTGCCAGAGATTAGGACGCATCGAGGTGAAAACTTAAGGTTAAAGGGATGAACAAAAACTTCCCTTTTGATGTTTTAACCCAAGAACTTTAGGAATCAGGGCATATAAAGGACACATAACTCATGATGACGAGATTTTGGTGTAACAAATCCCTAAGCACTAGGATCATACAGGGGATGTTCTTGATGAAGTCTCCAAGCCTTGGGACTATAGGAAGTGTAAGGAATGCATCCTTAAGCCCTGGGGTTGTGTCCTCGTGGAACACCGAATTGTTGAGAATTTGTGGTACTTGGTGGTATGTAGTTAGATTGTATTATCTATGGATGTTGGATTGAATTATTATTGAAATTCACATTATATGGACATTGTAAATTTTCATATTAATGAAAAATATTTTTTTTTCTTTTTTCCCGGACATTTAGTATATGTTTTTAGCTTTTTATTTCCTAAGTAAACTACTGAGGTTTTCTTAAATATGAAGCAAATCTTGGTTTTTCCAAATAATTCTTTGAGTTTAGTCTGGTAACATTTTGAATCTAGATTATAATTGTTTTCAACAATCAATTTGAAAAAGTAACTTTGCTGAGTGAGCTTTTATAAGCCAACACACAAATGATTCCATGAGATTGGAACTAGAGACCTTTTGTGGGGGACAAAAATTGGCATGGTCTACCTACTTGTACTTTTGTGCAAGAAACATTGGTAGTTGAAATTGTAACTTGTAATAAGCTACACACCAAAACAACACCTGGTGGTTTCTACTAATAGACAAAATATCTGAATGTTGTAACCAGTTCTGTTGATTGAGATGTTAATTTGAGATTCATAGATAAGTAGATTTATAATGATCATGTGATATGGAATAAGCAGGAAAATAGTATTTTTGAAGACGAGGAGGACCTCGATGAAGAGGAATAAGGCAGTAGCCTTGATTTGTTGCTACAGTTTTTACAATCCATGTTCAAGAAGATTTCCAGGAGAGCAAGGACAGCTGCCAGATAAATACCGCCATCTGCAATATCACCACAATTGGTTGGTACCAATTGTTTTTACTTCGTAGTGTTTTAATGTATCTAAGACTAGTAGAAGCTCTTACATCAATTAGTTGACACAAAAAAATTACGATTTTATTTATGTCATTACTGCTCTTGCATGCTTCATATTTTACACGCAAAAACATGTTTTTGCAATGCAATTGACATCTCCAAAATGTAGTAAATATGGGTAAGAAAATTGAAAATATGCCTTTGATACTATTAACCTTACGATTGAGAAACTATAGAATTCAACCATATAATAAGAGGATTGTAGGGGGAAACTCCTAATAAGCCTTTGCAGTAGTACGAGCCTAAGTTGCACTGAAACTAATATAGAGATGGGGAGGGGGGAAGTGGAAATGAAAATTTCAAAAAAGTTGGATGTGATGTGCCAGGGAAAAGACAAACACTATATATGTATATATAGAAAACATGAGATACAAAAACAAATCATAATTATCGGGATTACTCATCACCGATCTACTTTTTAAATGATGTTTTCTGACTATACTTCTTAGTATTGCTCTCAAATATGCAAATAAGGCAGATGAATATGTATTTTTGGGAATGTATGTTTTTTTGTCATTTTTGGGCCAAAACATGGCCATTTTTCACTGGATGCATTTCCTAAATCTTGAAACACTAAGAACATGTGCTTGAAAGAAATCTGTAGTGTTAAAACACCACTTCCAGAATCCAATATTGTCCTGAAACATTCCAGGGTTGTATCCCTCGCACATACCCTCTGTTTTAGTATTTGAAATATTGAAAAATGTCTCAAGAACCTCTGCTAGAAGTCTCCAACAACTTAGGTAAAAGTAGCCCAATGGATCAAACAATCCAGTGCAACCACTTGTTATCGGGAAAATAATGTAGAAAATAAGAGAGATAAAAAGAAGGGAGATACCTATATAGTTGGAAGAGATAATTGTCAAATATTTGTTCATTAATTATATAATAGGTCTCCTTACATTTATACAAGTGAAGAGGGAAAGAGGTTATATAACGTTTTCCATTTATTTATTAACTAAACTAAAGTACTTTCATGTACGTTTCATTTTCGTAAACTAAACTCCTACTTACTAAGAATGACTATAAATATCAATTACACTAACATCCTCCCTTAATGATGATTTTGGAAAATACACCAAGCTTGTCTCGAAATTTACAACACCTTGATTGTCACAAAATAAACATTGTTGGCTTGATTTTCTCAAGCATCAAATCTCCTTGTATTCTTTTAAGACAAACTGCATCACATGCTCCTTTTGTTGTTGTTTTGGTTTGGTAGAAGAAAGAGAAACAATGTGATTCTTTCCATGCCCACGAAATGATACCTATGTCAAGACTAAACACATAAACATTTGTTGATTTTTAATCATCCAATGATCTTTCCCAATCAGAATTTGTATGACCAGTTAATTGAAGTGCATCACTTTCACCATATAATATTTTAGAGTCTATTGTACATTTAACACATTTAAAAATCCTTTTTTGTATCTATCCAATGTTCTACTTTAGGATATGTTATTAATATGGATATTTAAGATACTAAACACATGGGAAATGCATCCAGTTTGGTTGTCACCACTGCTATGTTGGTCACAACATGTCTCATATTACTAAAAATTATTTTGTGCTCTCACAAAAGTGCCTTGCTAGTTTTTTTAATTTTATTTTATGCTTTAGATGAATCGAGGCCCTCTACTTTTCATTTTCTCTCATTAAATACCTAGAAGAAGCTTGGTACCTTTAGTTCTCACATTCATATTCATGTTTGTAATGTATGTATGGAACTATGGTAATATGAGCTTAAATGTTATGCAACCAAGTCCCAGATATAGCATACAAATAGTAGAAATAGACCAAAAGAAAGTAATCCACAACTTAATAATGAATAACCGAGATGAATAAAGATCCTTTTCGAGGGAGGAACCTCCTTACACAATGTACTAAGTACAAAAGACAATACAAGATACAATGATGAATAAATGGAAAATGTCTCCTTCCTATATATATGATACAAAGGGGTACAATAAAAACTAATAGACCCACTAATAGACCCAAGCCGACATCAATAATATGTAATGCACCATAATAAAGGGGTAATGTGCCACTACATAAGGGGTAATGTGCCAATATCTAGGTCTTAACATGCCCCTCCCATTTAGATAAGTGTTGTCCTCAACGCTTGATTAGTTGTGGATGCTTTTGTATGAAGGACTCATCTTCCCATGTCGAGTATTCCACTGGAAGGTTCTTCTATTTGATGAGGTGCTCAGTAATTTTCCGATACGTAGTTGTTTGGTCCTTGCTTAAGTGATTTGTTCAGGTTCCAATATGACTCTTCCTTCTTCATCAAGCTCGGAAAAGATTGTTTGAATTGGCATCTTGTCTCCTATTACCTTATTTAAGCAAGAAACATGGAAAACTGGATGCACTCTTGAAGATGAAGGGAGCTCCAATTTGTAAGCCATACTACCAATATTTTGCAACACTTTATAAGGACCATAATACTTGGGTGCTAATTTATTGTCCTTATTTAGTTGCTTGAGGGACATCTTCTTGTAAGGTTGTAGCCTCAGAAATACCCAATCCCCTTCTTCGAAACTCCTTTCACTCTAATATTGATCAACTTGTTGTTTCATCTTGTTTTGTGACATGGCTAGGTTGTCCTTAACTATCTCGAGAACTTCTTGCTGGTGCTCTATGTGATCTTCCACGACTTGAACTTTATATTTTCCCTTTAAGGGAGATGTGATATATGGAGGCTGGTACCCATAAAGTTCCATAAATGGAGACATTTTTTATGATGTATGGAAGGGAGTATTGTACCACCATTCTGCCAAAGATAACCATTTCACCCACTGTGTTTGTTTATCAGATGCAAAGCAATGAATATAACCTTCCAAAAATTTGTTCACTATCACAGTTTTCCCATCAGATTGAGGATGATAATATGGACTGTGAGCCAATTGGGTACCTAAACAAGAAAATAATTCAGTCCAAAATTTTCCAGTGAAAATTGGATCTCTATTGCTTACAATAATCTTCGGATTTCCATGTAACTTCTGAACTATTTCTAGGAAAACTGTGGCTACTGTACTTGCATTAAAGGGGTGAGAGAGTGCACAAAAATTTGCATACTTCATGAGTCTATCAACAACCACCATAATAACATTCTTTCCTTTTGACTTGGGTAGACCTGTAAAAAAATCCATTGAGACTTCTTCCCAACACTGGAAACATATGTCTAATGGTTGTAGAAGTCTTGGGGTCTTAATTGTTTCCACCTTATTTTGTTGGAAAACCAAGCATTCGGCTACGAACCTTTGAAAATCAAATTTAAGAGCTTCCCAAAAAACTTCCTTCTTGACCCTGTGGTAAGTTTTCAGGAATATGGAGTGCCCACCTATAAGAGAGGTGTGTAATTCCGAGAGGACCTTTTGTTTGAGTCGGGAGTCTTTCCATAAATATAAGCTATCCTTATACCATAGTGAATCATTTTTCTTCCACACAAAAGTATTTGATACACTTGGATTGTCATGTAACTTTTGAATGAGCGTCCACAAAGATATGTCATTTTTCCATTCTTCCCTTGCAGCTACTACCCAATCGGGTTGTAGAATGGAAATTGCACAAAATAATGCCCCGACATCTTCATCTTTTATTGAAAGTGCATCTGCCACCACATTGTGTTTTCCTTTTCGATAGATGATTTCAAATTCATATCCTAACATATTGGTTACCCATTTTTTGTTGCTCTTTCGAAGATAATCTCTGTTCTAAGAAGTATTTAAGACTAGCATGATCTGTTTTGACCTTGAAATGTCTACCTATTAGGCAAGGACGCCATTTATTAAGAGCATGTAGAATTGCCAACATTTCCTTCTCATAAATGGGCTTCTGTAAGTGCTTTACCTTAATTGGATGACTTGTGAAAGCAAGTGGGTGTCCTTCTTGCATTAGAACAACATCAATGTCATGTCCTGAAGCATCGCATTCCAATATAAATGTTTTTGTGAAGTTTGATGTGGCCAAAACAGGAGTTTTGCATAGTTCCTCCTTAAGCTGTTCAAAAGATTGAGTTGCCTCTGGAGTCCAAGAAAATGCATCTTTCTTCAATAATGTTGTTAGAGGTGCTTCTATTCTTCCATAGTTCCGAACAAACTTGCAGTAGTACCCTATCAGACCTAAGAATCCTCGAAGATTCTTTAGGGTTTTGGGAATTGGCTAGTCCATCATGGCTTTAATTTTGTTGGAGTCTACCTTGACACCTTCGTGAGATACAATATGACCCAAATATTCTACCTCCTTTACCCCAAAGAAACAATTGGAAGGTTTTTCATATAGTTGTTGCTCCTTTAGTAGTTGTAGTACCCTATCAACATGTTGAACATGTTCTTCCCAATAATTTCTATAGATTAGTATATCATCAAAGAATACTAACAAAAATTTTCTAAGGAAAGGATTGAAAATGGAATTCATCAAAGCTTGAAATGTGGAAGGTGCATTCGTGAGATCAAATGGCATGACGAAAAATTCATAATGAACTTCATGAGTTTTGAATGCTATTTTTGGAATGTATTCCTCCTTCATTCTAATCTGATGATATCCAGAATGAAGATCCAACTTTGTGAAGAAACTCCTATATGTAATTCATCTAACAATTCATTAATGATAGGAATGGGAAATTTATATTTAATGGTGATCTTGTTGATCTCTCTATAATCTGGACACATACACCATGATCCATCTGGCTTGTGTACCATTACCACTGGTGCATAGTAAGAAATTTGGCTAGGCCTATTTATGCTAGTCTCTAACATTTCTTCCACCATATGCTCAATTTCACTCTTTTGTCCATATGAGTATCTGTAAGGTCTGATGTTAGGAGGAACACTTCTGGCTAGGCCTAATTATGCTGGTCTCTAACATTTCTTCCACCATACGCTCAATTTCACTCTTCTGTCCATAGGAGTATCTATAAGGTTTGATGTTAGGAGGAACACTTTTGGCTAGGCCTAATTATGTCGGTCTCTAACATTTCTTCCACCATACGCTCAATTTCACTCTTTTGTCCATAGGAGTATCTGTAAGGTCTGATGTTAAGTGAATAACATGATAAAAATATTGAACAGGTGGAATACCTTTTGGAATGTCTTCAAATACCTTGGAATGCTTATCAATCACCTTTTGGAGATCTGGGGAAATATGAGAGTTAGATGTTTGAACATCTAATGAGAATAATTGTTCAATTACACCTTGATGTCCCTTTTTTTTAATCAATTTTGTCATGCCATTAGAGCTTATCACCTTACTTGGTTTCTCTGTGATACCCTTTAACTCATATTATTTTACTTCCCATAAAAATTTCATGAAAAGCCTCTGAAAATTAAAATCCACTGTTCCCAACGATTGTAACCATTAAACTCCTAAGACAACATAAACACCCCCCATCGGAATAGCAATCATTGGACTATTCAATACATATTACCCCATAGTGAGATTGATAGCATGGCATTTTCTTGAGCAATTGATAGTTCCTCCATCTACAATCATTACTTAAAACTTTGGTGCTCGATATAGAAATCAATTGAGAACCTTGGCCAATTTATAGTGAATGAAATTATGAGTACTACCAGAATCAATCAACACGGTTACCTTTTTCTTTTTGATATATCCTTCAATCTTGAGAGTTTGAGGAGTGCTAATTCCAGCCAGTGCATGACATGATATGGTGGGAGTAGTATCTTTGGAAGTAACATCTTCTATTTCTTCATCTTGAGACGATTCCTGTTCTTTTGGTGCTTCTTGTTCATTTTCTTCCTCTGCTTCACAATCTATGTAAAATAGTTTCTTCTCAGTGCAATTGTGTCCCTTTCTTTATTTTCTATCACAACTGTAAAAAATCCCTTTGTCTCTTTTTTCCTCTACTTATTGTGGTGTCAACCTAGTAGGTTGTGGATGAATTGAGACCACACTTCCTTCTTTATAGTTGTAAGTGGTAGACTTTCTTGTTTCCATAATTTTGTTTTCAACTTTTCTTGCCACCCTGAATGCATGCTCCAAGGACTTAGGTTCCCAAAAGCGAACCTCATGTTGGATGTTATCCTTCAAATTTATAATAAAGAGATCCAACAAATTATCTTCTGAAATATTATTCACTTTGAGACTTAGCTTCTGAAACGGCTTGATGTGCTCTGTAACTGGGCCTTTTTGATTTAGATTTACTAATTGGCTAAAGAAGGTGTTGCTATTTATATCTCCATAATGTGCAATCAATTCTTCTGTGAATAGAGAACATGAGATAATAGAGTCATTTTTATGATGACAAATCCATTGGTACCATACAAATTGATCAGTCTCTAAATATAAGGATGCAATAGTTATCTTTGCAAAGTTGGCACCTGGTGTAGATCAAAGAATTTCTCCACCTAGAATATCCAGGTTATTGGATCATTGCCTTAAAACTTTCTCATGTCAATTTAGGAAGTTGGGTACCCTTTGGTGATCATTCCTAATGAATTCCATTAATAGAATCATTTCCTCTTGGAATATTTGTATTCATGGAATGTTTCTCAACATGGAAATTATCTTTGTCCTCCTGAGTATCCTGGAACACATCATCACCTGTCGGGGGAGTGTCTCCTGAATTTTGTATGAGATTAGCAATATTGTTCAACTTCTCCTCTAAATTGAGTAAATAAGTTGTTCTCACCAAACCTTTAATATTTTCCTCCATTTTATTCAACTTCTCCTCTAAATTAACTAAAACAACTTTTTTCACAGTTCCTTTAATCATATCCTCCAATTGGGACACTCGAAAAGATAGGTCTTCCCTTTCATCGTAAGTCAGGGATGGATCCTCTGGTGGTTTGAGGGGAATGTGAGTTTTTACACTTCCTTTTGGTGGTATTTTTAACAATGTAAATAGATATCACACCCTAGGTTTCACTATAATTATATCCTTCTACTCAAATCTATTCAAATTTAAAATGGCGTACCTTTTTCAAACCCTAATTGAAAGACTGTTTTATGGATGACTTGTGACTGAGTTAAATTTGAATTTTGTGCTCATCTAGGTTTGAAACTTTGTCCTGATGTATCTTGATGTGTCCTTTTTCCAATGCCACATGTTTGACCTAATTATGATGTACCAATAAGAATTTATTGCGAATCTCCCAACACTTCTCTTTTTAGGTCTTTCCAGAAGAGAGAACTTGTAGGGTCTTCCACGTGTCCAATATTTTGTATCTGAGGTTGAAAAACCTATCACAGATACTGTGGTCCATCTTCTATCTGATGCAATAGGTATCACTCAATTTGGATCTTGCATGCCCCATATATGACCTTTTTCCCCATAACACCCATTTTACACTAGTTTTTGGACTAGTCATAAACCCTTGCTTCAGAGACGAATATCTATGAAACTATACAGTATCGGATCTGAAAATTGGACCAAAGATAGTTCGACTTGTTTTAGAGATGGGTTTTTAATATTTCTTTCATAATTCTTGCATAAAAAAAAATTATAGCAAAAATTCCAAGATGACTCGTTTTGAAGAAACCAATCCCATGGAAAGAGCTCTGATACCAAATGTTATGCAACCAAGTCCCATATATAGCATAAAAATAACAGAAATAGACCAAAAGAAAGTAATCCATGACTTAATAATGAATAAATGAGATGAATAACAATCCTCTTCGAGGGAGGAACCTCCTTACACAATGTAGTAAGTACAAAAGACAAGACAAGATACAATGATGACTAAAATGAAAATGTCTCCTTCCTATATATATGAGACAAAGGGGTAAAATAACAACTAATAGACCCAAGCCGGAATCATTAATATGTAATGCACCATAATAAAGGGGTAATGTGCCACTACATATGGGATAATGTGCCAATATTAGGTCTTAACATTAAAAACCCTAGGCATTCTTTGCAAGGTTTACTTCTTTTTGGGCTTCCTGGGAATGGCAAGACAATGCTGGCTAAAGTTGTTGCATCGGAATGTATAGCCACATTATTTAGTATATTACCGACCTAAGCCACAGTTTGGAATTACTAGATTACATGGATCTTGCTATCTCAATAGTTCTTCTGTTTCACCTCCCCTTAACCCTAATTTGTTGTGATGTATAAGGTGCAAAAAATTGTGATTGAGTTCCTTGATTTTTTCATTTATCTAAAACAACAATTTTATTTGAATAGAATTCTCTTCCATTATTAGAATGGAGGACCTCTATACTCTTTCCAGATATTTTTTCTATTTCCATCTTAGATACTTCAAAGTAAGAAAATGCACCATATGTCTTCTTCAAGAAATAAATCCACATATTCATGGAGAAATCATCAACAAAAAACAAGTACCTTACCCTTGATGTGATGGTTGTATGCATAGGTTTAGAAATGTCACAATGTGCCAACTCTAACACTGCTTTATCTCTCTAACCTTTTCCATCTTCAAAAGTTGCTCTTTGTTGTTTGTTTATTAGACATGCGTCACATATATGTTCAGAGTGGAAACTACATTCCTATCAAAACTAGTGAAGCACCACTTAGATAATACTTGTGAGACTTGCCGAGTTAGTCCTCAAATGAGTACTTTCCAGAGACTCCCCCAACAAACTCACTATTACCACCAAAATTTGCTAGTCAATTTTGAACTTTTGCAACAAGAATGGGTTGATAGTTAGGCTAGGGATCCATGAATACTTGGGATACAATGTTTTGTTGGAGACCGTTGTAGGGAATTAGATATAGTCCTTATTTTCAAAAGGAAATCAACGTTGGACTAGGTGTAGCCTTATTCACAGTCTACACTATCTTGTAGCAGCCTGTACAAACAAGTAGGGATCATTTTAAAGAATTTTGACAAGGTTTTGAAGGAAGTTAGGACATATTCATGACCCCTTACACACTCATGGTTGAGGCTGGAAATGAATTTATTTATTTTAGTGGATTTTCATGACCTGAAAGAATGATTGAAGTATTGCAGAATTAATGATTGAATTAGTGTTGCAATCAAATTCAATTTCTTAGCAGATTACATCTGTGGCTATAGAATACCAGCTTGTAACTTACTTTAGTTGCAATCTAGTTTTGAAAGTGTATCTATTTTAGTATTGCTTACAAATGATACTGTAATATTCCCCAGGTGTATTCATTACTGGGAAATGCAATGAGTATGCTTGGATTATACTAGTAAATTATAGAGACAAAGTGATATGTATATCATAATCTGGTTCCAAACCTCTGGTTTGAAGGAACATGTTTACTCTGTAGTCTCTGGAATATGTGGATATTTCCTTGCTAATATTAATACCCACTATGCTCCAACTATGAAGTTCAACGAGAACTCTTATCATTTGCCCGCATGGTTTGCCAACATTTTCCCCGATTGCAAAAATGTAGTGTTCAATACTGCAAATGTACAATTCAAACTTGCACTATAGATACAATTCATAGTTTTCACCTAGAACTTATAAGCAACTTATGGGTTTCTTATGGGTTTAGGGTTGCTGGTTCAAAACATTTGAAGGATAAATTCCGATTCATATTTCATCAGTTATTCGAGCAATAAAAGTATTATGCAAAACATGTATGATACACATGGATTGATCTTAATGAGAATGGACAAAATGAATTTAGGAACGCTCTACCTTGAACCTCCATGACAATATATGCATAATTATGAAATATATGTTGTTTTCTATCATTTGGTGTAACTACTAGTGGTTACATACATATTTTATTTCATTCGTTGTTTTCTAATGTTCAATTCACATGTCATGGAAGTTGTAACCAATCTTTTCTCCAATATGGCTTACAATCTTGACTCTTGTGGATAGTTTATATCTATCTTAGCTAAGTAAAGAGAATTATTAGCAAAGAAAAATAGTTATGTGTGACAATCTCTTTAAAACTATCCTCATGGAGTCACACATGACTGCACATGCATCATCTGAACCCGGGTTCTACTTTAGTTAGGATGACTAATAGAATATTTTTGGAGATTATTTTATATTTTGTTTTCCTTGTGAGGAGAAAATAACAATTAGCATGTGACAATGACACATAGAAAGTGACAACGACACATAGAAAGTGACAACTTTTGACATTCTTGAGGTGATTAATACAGTGACTACCTTAATATAACAATGTTTTAATACTAAATGTTAGGATATTCCTATACTCCATCCTAGTCCTACCAACATTTTTCATTATTTGCATTTTCAGTCTTGCATGCATTTTTGCATGCAGCATGCATTCTGCATGCATGCATGCAATTGCATGCATCCCGGTCATCAGTCCCAGCACCTAGCCTCAGTTAGCCAGCCTTCGGGAGCTTCTCTCAGATCAGTTTTATCCCTCCTAGAGCTTAGTGCGCCCTTCCTCCTTGATTTAAGGAAGCCACTCATCCTCTCTCACCTACCACTCAGTTGCACTTCAATTAATTGAGTTATCATCAGTTCTTTCCTTGATTTAAGGCTAGACTGACTCTCAACTGATTGTATCACTCTGATGGACCTCCAGTGAGACTAGACTTCCCATTCTGACTCCAGTTAGCTCCTCATGCACCCTCCACTGAGCCTCCTTCATTCAGTTAGTTCCAGTTACACCTACCACACTCAATTAGACTTAGTTTGATTGATGGTTGACAGTTACTTGAGCATTGATAACTCCACTGATGGTGAGATAGACTTCTAGTTGTGCTCCAATGACACTCTAGTGATCTTTTGATCACTCCATGAAGGCTAATTCAAATTTCCACCTTGGCATTCGAATCCTCATGCATTGTACTACTTATTTGTCCATATTGTGATTAATGAATTAGTGTGTGTGAAGTTATTTTGCTTCTATCTGAGTTCTACTGTATTATTATTCTATTGCTCATTTTACTGCATTGACCACTCTTAATCTTATTCCTAAATTCTTTCTTATGAGGTATACATTAGCTCTTAGATCTGCTGTGAGGATTTTCACATGGTATCAGAGCATGTTGAGAGTATTGTTTATCTCCATTCTTGAGAGTTTTTTTGCAGGTTATTATCAAGATTTCGAGTGCAAGCAGTAGCAGTTGCAGATATTTCTATTGTTTTTGTAGGTCTTCTACAACTTCCATGAATTTCGAAGAAATTCCTTTTTATCTATTCAACTATGTTGAATGGAAACCAAAAATGATAGCATATTTGAAGAGCCATGATCTCTTTGATTATTGTTTTGAAAGAGAGTTTGAATCCTCTGAAGAAGAGAATGACTGGTTAGATGAAGGTGGAAGAGCTATTGCAGCCATGATGTATGCTATGTCTTGAAGCATGGTATTCCACTCCCTTGATGATGTTGAATCTCCAAAAGAGCTATGGGCTGACCTGGATGAAAGGTTTGGCAGATAGAATGAAGGGATTGGTCCAAACCCTTTCGAGAGAAAGCAAAGTGATGCATTCACCCTCCTTGATGATCTCATTGATCATGAACCAATATCAAACATATCTCATATTGAAGTTGTCCACAAAGAAGAAGAACTTGCAGATTCTACACTCATGCTCCAAATTTATTCTATTTCGAATTCTGTGCCAGCTCACACTCTAGAAATTGTAGAAGGTCCTAAATCCTCTCTTGCACCAGAGTTTGTTGGTTTGCATCATGATCTATTGAATGTTTTGGAGGTAAAATCAGCCATTGGAGGTAATGCATTCGCTCTCCTTGATCACTCACCTCTTATGTACTACAATATGATCATTATTTCATGCTTTCAGAAGGTTATTGAAGATGATGGCCATTGCCATTCGCTTGGCCGGATAATTTCTCATGCATTTACTGGTTTTGATCTCACCTCTAATGGTTCAAAGGAGATCTCAAGAAACCATGATTCAAGTCTTGGATCTAATTTGGATTCTAAGCAATCACTACTTGGGATAATTTCTCATGCATATGATGGTTTTGATCTCACCCCCGCTGGTTCAAAGGAGATCTCAAGAAACTATTATTCAAGTCTTAAATCTGATTTGGATTTCAAGCAATCATGTGATGGTTCTTTTTGGCATAATCTCACCCATGATGGTTCGAAGGAGAAGACAAAAGACTATCTGCACATTCATAGATTTGATCCTACCTCAACTGATTCAAATCACAGGTTCAAGGATCATCCTCATACTTTTGGATTTGTTCTCATCACATTTGATTTGAAGAGCAAGTACAAGCACATGATTTCTAAGCATGATCCACTTCTTCCCAAGAAGAAGATACCTCCAGACATATGACCAAGCATCACACATGCTTGAGTTTGGAGCATTTATTTTTGTGTGTGCCTTACAGTCTATTTTGAGGGGGGGTATTTTTTCGATGAGGTTTTCCCCATTTCCTCGATTTATTGACTGTTATTATTCATTGTATTGGGTGACCTTTGGTCTTAGTTACCAAGGCCCAGGATGGATTAAGGGGGGGTGTTAGGATATTCCTATACTCCATCCTAGTCCTACCAGCATTTTTCATTATTTGCATTTTCAATCTTGCATGCATTTCTGCATGCAACATGCATTCTGCATGCATGCATGCAATTGCATGCATCCCAGTCATCAATCCCAACACCTAGCCTCAGTTAGCCAGCCCCCGGGAGCTTCTCTCAGATTAGTTTTATCCCTTCTAGAGCTTAGTGCGCCCTTCCTCCTTGATTTAAGGAAGCCACTCGCCCTCTCTCACCTACCACTCAGTTGCACTTCAGTTAATTGAGTTATCATCAGTTCTTTCCTTGATTTAAGGCTAGAATGACTCTCAACTGACGGTATCACTCCGATGGACCTCCAATGAGACTAGAATGCCCATTCTGACTCCAGTTAGGTCCTCATGCACCCTCCACTGATCCTCCTTCATTTAGTTAGTTCCAGTTACACTCAGTTACACCTACCACACTCAGTTAGACTTAGTTTGACTGATGGTTGACAGTTACTTGAGCATTGATAACTCCACTGATGATGAGATAGAATTCTAGTTGTGCTCCGATGACACTCCAGTGATCTTTTGATCACTCCATGAAGGCTAATTCAAATTTCCACCTTGGCATTCGAATCCTCATGCATTGTACTACTTATTTGTCCATATTGTGATTAATGAATTAGTGTGTGTGAAGTTATTTTGCTTCTATCCAAGTTCTATTGTATTATTATTCTGTTGCTCATTTTACTGCATTGATCACTCTTAATATTATTCCTAAATTCTTTCTTGTGAGGTATACATCAGCTCTTAGATCTACAGTGAGGATTTTCACACTAAATAGAAAATTTTATTTGCAATCAGTTATAGTTTCTGCCAGGTGTCAAGGACATATTTTGAATGCTGTTCTTATGATAAGAAAAATAGTTCCCAGCTTGAGCAACTATAATGGTCTAGAAGTAGAACCATTTAGATGTTGATGGATAGCTGTAGTAACTAGTGGATTGTCAGAACTCAGAGCTATATTATTGGGTAAGAACTGGTTTAAAGAGAACAAAATTTACCTTGAAATTTGAATGATAATAGGAACAAGTAATTGATTATTCTCCAGGTTTGAAGGAAGTAGTACTGTGGCGATGTAAGAGGTACTATAATGTTTAAGTTGTACTTCAAACTAGAGAGGATGTAAACATCTTGGTGCCAATTTAAATTTTAATATGGCATCACTTATTTTTTCATATTAATTTCACTATCTATTTTTAAATTTTGTCCAATTAGATGCAAAGCTAATTCTAGGCTACCTTATTGAGTCCTTTGTGGTTTACTAGACATTGGTTCGTATCCCTTTTTGAGTGAGTAATTTTTATTCTTAAAAAGAGAAATCCACCTTAACAATTGTAAGATGCCTTTGCAAACAAAAGTTAATATAAAATGGAAAAATGATCTATTTTAGTAAAATTAGGCTTTCAATAAATAATAAATATCAATGCCACAAGAATTAATTATCTCTAATTTCAATCTTAACCTGACATGCATAAATTATAATTATCCCTACACCTAGAATGATCTATAAAAACCCTTGTGAACACCCTATACAGATAGGGGGTAGTCATATTGACAAAACTAGGAAGAAGGTAGTCATTTTGACAACTTAAACTATAAATCAACTATTTCATTTAAAGTGGTAGACACTAATCCATCTTCTCTCGTCTTCCACTTTAAATGAAATAACTGTTTTATAGGTTAAGTTGTCAAAATGACTACCTTCTTCCCTATTTTTTTCAAAATGACTACCCCCCATCTATATAAGGTGTTCCCAAGGGTTTTTAGAGATCATTTTGGGTGTAAGCTCCTCTCCCCAAATATTAAAGGGTGCTAGCTCAATAGAAGAGTTCCTACTTTACAAGTGGGAGGTTGGTGGTTCAATTCCTCCATGCCCTACTAATATTGCAATATATTTCTACTAATTTTTTTTATGATGATTTATATACAAGCGGGGTTTCAAACTGTCTTTGTATGTTGTTACGAGGGGGGTTATAAACTGCCCTTCTAAGTTCCTACAAGGGGGTTTTAAAACTGCCCTTGTATGTTCCTACAAGGGGAGGTTGAAACCGCCCTTGAAGGTATTTAAGAAGGGGGATCCAAACCCCCTCTATAGGTTTGTAAGAGGGGTTTAATAGGTTCCCCCATAGCTTTGTAAGAGGGGTTTTAATAAGGGGATTCAAAACTTCCCCCGAAGGTTTATATGAGGGGGGTTCCAAACCACCCCCGAAGGTTTGGACAAGGGGGGTTCCGAACTGGTCTCGTAGGATTGTTGAGAGGGGCTTTTAGGGAGGTTAAAAATTTCCCTCGTAGGTTTTCTAAGAGGAATTTTTAGGGGGGGTTCAAAACCGCCCCCATAGGTTTTCTAAGAGTAGTTTTTAGGGGGGTTTGGAACTGCCCCGGTAGGTTTTCTGAGAGGGATTTTTAGAGGGGTTCACAAACACCCCCGTAGGTTTTCTAAGAGGGGGTTTTAAGGGGGGTTCAAAACCACCCCCATAGGTTTTCTACCAGGGAGTTTTAGGGGAGGTTTAGAGATTCCCTCATAGGTTTTCTAAGAGGGAGTTTTAGGGGGGATCAAAACCACTCCTGTAGGTGTTGGAATAGGTATTTTTCCAAGGGTTTGGGGTTCAGAAACGCACCCGTATGTATCTACGGGGGGAGTCTAGAACCACCTCCAAAAGTCACTTTTGGGGGTGGTTTATAGTTTTTCCAAAACCACCCCTAAAGTCCCATACTTTTAACATCGGTATTATTAGGGGGGGTTTCTCAAGACCGCCTCTAAAGCCAAAACCACCCCCAAAAGTGACTTTTGGGGGCAGAAGATGAACCCCCCTAAAAGTCAAAATTGTAGTAGTGGAGGGATATAGTGGAAAGAACGTATAGACGTACATTCCACTTACATTATAGAAATCAATCCAATGAGTCCAAGAATCAGGTTATATCTAAACTATGAGAGGCGTTTCCAGAGCAATGGTCAATGAGACCTTTCAGACTTGCAATAGAAAAAAAATACAACAACAATAAAGAACAATTCAAAAAGTAATATTACTAAACATGTTTTTATAGAATATGTACCTACTACTACAAAGCAGTCCTTTATTAATATTAATTCTGCCATATTTATTCTTCATATCAACATAAAAATGCCTTAATGTCATTTTACATTTTCAGGAAGATTATGAAAATCCCAAAGGATGAACAAGGTGATATTTAAAATATGCAAGTAGGGATGTCCAAAAAAGTGTACAAGGAGATGGTTAAGGAAATGGACATAATTGCATTGTAGGAGGAGCCATCTCAACAACAACGTGCTTCAAATGAATGAAATCATTGAATTTTTCTATTACGTACATCTAATGAATTAATTTAGCATTAAATATTAATTTTCCACTGGTTTGTTGCAGAAAATAAAACAAAATGGTACCCATTCAGCACATAAGACATGATGGAAACGAAAAAAGGGGTAGACAACAAAGTTTGTGAGTAGTTGTGATTTCCTTATAATAGCTTACGCTTTCATATTGGTCGTGATATTTATATTTTATTTTATTTTTACATCGGCCATCCTTAGATGTCCTCAAACATGTGTTAGCATACAAAGAAGAGGCACAAGAAGAATTGATTGATATTGGGTTAAGTATTGGTTGTGAGTATATGTTGGAGTATCAAAAATTAATTGTGGAATTTGTAAGTATCTATGTTGTTTTACTTCTCTCATTTTATAAGTGATAGAATAACAAAAATATTTTATATTAAATCTATGATTTCTTACGGGGTATAAAACTTGAAGGAAACAAAGTATTGAGTGGATCCAACAGAATAGTTGTTGGGAGAAGGCATGAGACATGGCTTTGAAATAATATGTATCATTTAGGACTCAATTCTTTCTATGGTACGCCACTTTTCAATTTACATTCATATATACTATCTATTTTATTTTTCATTATTCCCACCAATGTAGATACACTCATTACACTTTATTTTTATGTTTGGAGATGAAAGCTGAAGAAGAGGAAAACAATAGAGGCAATCAAAAACATTTGGCCAAATAACACAAGTCATGCAAGTGGCTCGAGCACTGACAACAATTCTAACGAAGAATGATGATCAATATATTTTGGATGTTAATCCAATCTGTTTTATATTTTGAAATAATTATATGTGAAAATCAAACATTTTGTATAATGTACTGGACATAGTGTTCCAATTGAAAGAAAACGGGTTACTAATAAGTGTAACAATTACATGCATGCTGACATTTTAATTATTGAGGAGTTTATGTTGTCCCATTTTTTATGACATAGGGCCTCTTATTGATATATAATATTATAATTTTTTTTATTCTATTGCATTTTCCAATGTCGTTGTGAAATGTTATATTGCTAATTAAATATATAGATGATTAAATATTACAATAGATGCAAAAAAAATGATATAACAAGTTAATCCAAACATCATATCCAAACACAATAATTCAAATTCAAATGAATACTACTATAAAAAATATTTCAATTTCTGATGAATAATGGAATTAACCAAAATAAAAATAAAATATAGATATTACAGTCCGATGTTAGTAGTCACTGCTCACCAAACAAAAAATAATCTGCGATGCTTTCGATCGTTCCGATCGCACCTGAGTTTAATACCATGTTGCATCGATGCACTTTAAGGAATGTATCATCGATACACATAAAGTAATAGGGGCCCGGTGCAACATAGTACTAGTTGCACATCCTGGTTCAGTTTTTTATGCCACACCCTGGTGTGCTATGGTATATTAACAACACCGTTAAATTGTAAAAATATAGCTACAATCGATGTCTCGGTCAACTTTACTTGTGTGTTTATCTTCATTTATCGCACTTGTGCTTTTTAATAGTTAGGTCGCACTAGTGCATTTTAAAATTTATTAAGCTTCGGTGTCATTTTCAATATACAACACTGGTGCATTTTTAAAGTACACAAGCACCAATGCTAGTGATGGTAAAATGCACTGATGCATATAATGTTATAAAGCACTGGTTCTTGCAATAATTTTGGTGCGTACTGGTACATATATTGGTTTCAAATTTTTGTGTGCACCGTTGCTGTATGTTTTTTTTAAATACACCAGTGCATTTTGCTTTTGCTCGCACCGGTGCGCTTGTTTGAATAAAGCGCACCAAAACAAAACCTACGCAAAAGCCTCTGCCCGTCGATTTTTTTAGGTATAATATATATCCGTAAAAACCTCAGCTAAAACATCCAGTACCATTTGCATAGGTTGTAGTGGGGTTTTTTTGAGATTTTTTCCCAATCTTGTAACACTAAAAACCTCCAATATAACCTCCACTATAGGGCCTTTTCTTTGTAGTGTACAATATTTTACAAGGTATTTTTCTAAAAAAAATATTTTCCAGGGGGGATCCAAAAGGGTTGTCGTTTCCCCCCTATAAATAATTTTAGGGGGGAAATCCCCCCAACACCCCCTTGTCAGGTACTGGGATCCAAACACAGTTGAAACACAACCTTTGAATTAGCAATATTATAATCAAGGTCCACAACCAACAATATCCCACTTGGAGACTGATCACAACAACTCCACCGCTATTGCACCTGTTGGACTATGATCCACCTTGGACCTGACAAGTTTCTCATGTTCACCTTCATTGTTGAATGCCAGCTGAAAATGAGCATGAACTTAGTTTCTCCTTGGTTACTACCTTTGTTAACATGTCTGTATGATTTTGGATAGTATGTATCTTTTCCAACTTCAATTGTCCATCTTCCAACATAGATCGTATGAAATGGTACTTGATATGTATATGTTTAGCCTTATAATGGAAGGTTGATCTCTTTGCAAGATGAATCGAACTATGGCTATCATTGTACAACTTTCTATTCTCCTACTTTTTACCCAATTCCTCCATGATTCTCTATAGCCAAATCATCTCTTTACTAGGCTCTATAACAACAACATACTCCACTTCTATTGTTGAAAGTGAAACAACCTTTTGCAGTTTCGAAATCCAACTTATTGTTGTTCCACCTATAGTAAAAGCATACACTGTGGTGCTCCTCCTCCTATCTTTATCACCTACCATATCTGAATCAACAAATCCCCGTGGAACAATGTTTGAACCTCCAAAACATAATTCATGAGTAGTAGTACCTCTCAATACTTGAGAATCCACTTTATTACCTTCCAATGCACTTTACCTAGATTGTTCATATACCTACTCACAACTCTGACTGCATGTGCAATATTTGGTCTTGTGCACACCATCACATACATCAAGCTACCAACTGTTGATGAATATGGGACCTCATGCATGTATTCTATCTGATCATGTGCCTTGGGAAACATCTCCTTAGTTATTTTGAAATGGATAGCCAAAGGTGTAATAATTGGTTTTTCATCCTGCATTTTAAACCTCTCCAATAACTTCTCTATGTACTCACCCTGAGACAATGTCAATTTGTGTTTTTCCTATCTCTTGTTATTCTCATATCAAGGATTTGATTTGTAGCACCCAAATCCTTCTTTGCAAACGAATTAGCTAATTTTATTTTGAGCACGTTTATATCCTGCATGTTAGACGCCAATACAAGCATGTCATCCACATACAATAACAATATAATATAGCTTCCATGATCTAGTCTCTTAAAATAAATACAATGGTCAGAATGACATCTACTATAACCTTGTTCTATCATAATCTTGTCAAATTTCAAATACCACTTCTTTGGTGCTTGCTTTAGGTTATACAAGGTATTCTTCAACCTACATACTAAATTATCCTTCCCTTTGACCTCATACCCCTGTCGCTGTTGCATATAAATATCTTCCTCCAAATCCCCATGGATAAAATTCGTTTTTACATCTAACTGTTTAAGATGTAAATCTTCTACTTCCACTAGACTCAAAATAGTCCTAAGAATCCATTTTAACAACAACAGAAAATATTTCATCAAAATATATACCTTTCTTTTGTGCAAACCCCTTTATAACAAGTCTATCCTTGTACCTCTTTTTGCCTCCATCTTCTTCCTTCAACTTGTAAACCTATTTATTCTACAATGCTCTTTTACCTGTAGGAAGCTAAACCAAGTTCCACATATGGTTTTGCACCTAGGAGTCCATCTCCTCTTTCATGTCTTGCTCCCATTTCTTTCTAGTTTCTACTTGCATTGCCTCTTCATAACTTTCTGGTTCACTAGAATTAGTCAATAATGTAGTCAAGTAGAATAGCATTCAGGGGGTCTACTTTACTGGGTAGATATTCTAACAACACTTACAGGAGTTTGAGGTACCCATTGTTGTTTTTCTTGTGCATTTTTTTATTTTCTGGCACTTCTAGAATTTCATTTTCTTTGATTTCATCGAGCACTGTGTATTTTGTGCTTTCCTTTTCTGGTTTCTTTCCCTACAATTGATATTTGTACATGAAATTTTCACCAAATACCACATCTCTATTCCTAATGATTTGGTGATTTTCATAATCTCTTAAGCGATAACAAAAATCATTAACTCCGTATCTAATAAAGGTACATTTCTTGGATTTTTCCTTAATATTTGTTCTATTGTCTTTATCAATATGGACAAATGCTTCACAACCGAAAGTCTTCATAAATGAGTAGCGTACCTTTTAACTTGTCCATGCCTCCTATGGAATGCCACCATCCAAGGATATTGAAGACCCTTTGTTTATTTATTGAACAAAAATATCTACAACATTTTCCAAAAACTGTAAGGGCAACCCTACATGCAATCTCATACTCTTTGCACACTCTATGATTGTCATGTTCATCCTTTCCAACATACCATTTCCTTGTGGTGTTCCTAGAACCGTCTTCTCTCTACGAATATCATGGTATGAACAATAACTATCAAACTCCTTGTCATAATATTCACATCCATTATTTGATCTAATACACTTCAAACTTTTTCCTGTCTCATTCTCAACCAAAGATTTCCATTTCTTAAAAGTATCAAAAACATCATATTTTTGTCGAATGCAATAAACCCAAGTTTTCCTAGTTGCATCATTAATAAAAGTAACATAATAACGAGAACCACCAAGAGATGATTCCTAATCTGGTATCCATATATATGTATCCACAAGCTCTAACTTTTCAGTATTCTTTTTCTTCCCAACTCTAAGAAATTTGTCTCTCTCCTGTTTTCCATAAACACAACTCTCACAAAAATCCAAATCAACCTGCTTCAAATCTGGCAGCAGCTTCCTTGAATGGTGAATATGCATCCCCTTCTCACTCATGAGCCCAAGTCTATAATGCCACAATGTTGTATCCAATCCAGTAGAATCTAAAGAGATATAAGAGTCAACATTACCAAATTATACATAAATACAATGTACCTACCTTCTCTCCATTCTCTATTACTAGTGACCTTCCATGTTTTTATGTAAATGTAGATATAAAACCTTCACTTCCCAACTACCCTGTTGAAATTAGATTTCTTCTCAAAGCATGAATATGCCTTACCTATTTCAATAACTATTGCTTTCCATTCTTTAACTTTAACAATATCTTACCCTTTCCAACAATTTTACATGGTTCATCATCACCCAAATAAGCCTGTCTAAAATCACCTTGAACATAACCTTGAAAATATTTCCTATGGGGTGTGGCATGAAATGAAGCCCATAAATCTAATACCCATGAATAATTAATGTTATCTAATTAAAGTATCAACCATCTTGTAAAACATCACCTACTACATTTTCTTCATGATTATTCTCCTGCTATCCATTTCCTGGTTTCTTTAGAGATATGCAGTCTTTCTTTTGTTGTCCTTTCTTCTCGCAATTCCAACACTTTATCTTTCCTAGTCTAGATTTGGATCTTCCCTCCCTAGAATTCCCATGGTTCCCTAAGATCTTTCCTCTCTCCCTTTGTCTTCCACTATTCTCCATGGTCAACGCATTACCTGATGTCTCAATAATGCTTTTCCGTCGCATTTCCTCACTAAGGATAACACCAACAACATCATAAAATTTTAGATTGTTTGAACTAGAGATAGAGTTAATTACAACCATGACCAAGTCGTTCTAGCTTTCTTGCAATGAGCATAAGATTATAAGATCCCTAATGTTATCACCAAAGTTCACTCCTGCAACACTTAACTGATTAGTAACCGTATTAAATTTATTTAAATGATAATCAAGAGACCCACCTTTTATCATATTTATATTAAATAATCACTTCATTTGAAATACCTTGTTGGAGGCCGAGGGTATATAGTTCAACCAATGCCTTCCTCAGATCCTCCATTGTCTTTTCTTTTGAAATGTTGAAAGCCACTGATGATGCCAGGAACAAACTATCGTTCCTAGTGCCTTTCTGTCAAGAACCTCCCATTCTTCATCCTTCATATTCGTCGACTTCTTTGCCTTTCCGTCCAATAGTAGGAAAATATACTTATGATATAGATAGTCTTCCATTTGCATCTTCCGTAGTCGGTAGTTTTGGACGTTAAATTTCTAGACCCTAAAGTTTCCTTCTTTCACCATTTCTCCCACTCGAACCAGGAACCCTCCTTTCCTGCGTGTTTATCGGCCAAATAGACCTTCGGCTCTAATACCAATTGTTAGAAAATAAGATCATAGGGCAATAAAATAAAATAAACTCAGAAATAAAATATATGAGAGAACTATACAAGAGAGACATCGATATACATGGTTCACCCAATATGGTATACATCCACGGAGAAACAACCAATATTTTCTTTTGTTTTGTCCAACAAAATGAAGGGATACAACCCATGACACATCCAGTGCAACCTCCTCTTCACTCTTTCCTAGTCTCTCTCACTCAGTCACAATTATCTTTCACAATACAAAACTGCAATACAATTCCCTCATACATAAAAGAGGGTTGCAGTAAAGGGAAAAAAAACCTAACATAACTTCTATTGTCAAAGGTCTATATTGACTATGAAATTACAATATTTTACAAGGCATTTTTCTAAATATTTCTCATTGGGGGTGTTTCCCTTGAATCCCAGCCAGGGGGGGGATTCAAAAAGGTTGTCTCTGCCACCCTTGGTGACAAATAGTGAGGGGTGGGGAAGCCCCCTCAACACCCCCCCCCCCCCCTTTAGGTATTGGGATCCAAACATGACCTCTAAATTGGGAAGATTGTAATCAGGCTCCACAACCAACAATAGGGATGTCAGCTACAATGATGTCAATGATTTGATGAACGTTAGGATTGAAAGCTATATGTATTAGAACATGCTTAAGTTCTCCTATGACTGTAACCTCTAATCTATCTAGCTGAGTAATATAAGTAGAACATACATATTTAAGTTTTGTTATGACTTTAACCTCTGACCTATCTAGTTGAACAATATGAGTAAACCATTTTGTTGGGGTAGCATTCAATAGTTTGCAATATTTGTAGGGTATTATATTAGATGAAACCAATGATCCCATTAAGGATTTATGCACATTTTTATTAAAATTTCAAAATCTAACACAAAAGTTGGAGTCTAGGATTTTGATTTCTTTTCTGAAAGAGCAACATTAATAGCAACATTCTGTGAATTATGGACTGCTATTTTTTTGACATTTTGTAAAAACAACCGGTGACTATAATTCGTTATTTTATTTAAAGGAATTGTACAATAGTTTCCTTTGTTAGGAAATATTTTATACATCAAATCTTGATATGTTTTCTTTGATTTTTTTGAGGTCCTCAACTATGTTGTACTCTATTAATGTAGAATCTTGATTTCTAGTTGAGGGTTTGTTGGTGTTTTAATTGTTTTAGAGAGACCTAGTAATGGGATACATAATACATTTTTTCTTATTATTTGGACTTTGAGGATAAGAGGTAATTTTTGTAGGATATGTCCTTTACTCCTAAGATTATAGTCACTTTGAATATGTAAACCTTTGGATGTTTCCTCTTCCTTAGTGAGGTTTAAACTCATAATAATATCACAAAGAACAATGGTTGTTTCTTTAGGTCTCCCCCCTATTTATTCCACTAATTCTCCATATGCATTCCTCATTTGTTTTTTTCTAAATGGTTTGCTTGGTGAAAATTTCAAAAAAATTCCATTGCTACTCCCTCCAAGTCAATATTTAAGTTTTTTGGTAAAGGTTGAATAGGATTTGGTGGCATAACATGTCTCCAAAAGAAATATCTCTAAGGCCTATGGTTTAAGTACCTTCTCTCGATACTCTCTTGATATATATAACTTCATTTGTTTAACCTTTTAACAATTCATTAAATATTATCCAGCCAAGGATAGTATTTTTCTTTACTATTTGATGTTGTTTTTATGGGAGGTCTTGGTAGGACAACATAATTTTTAGGTGGGATATCTTCTTAGCTAATGCAATGTGATTATATTTACAACTTATCATCTCATATTCAACTTTTTTAGCTGCCTCAAAATTTTGGGCGAGAGTAGTCCTTTTAGCTCATTTTATGAACATGGAAATAAAATCAAGTTAGGCATTGATGTAAACTTCCGTGTGAAGTTGTGATGGCACACTTTCAAAACATAATTTATTAATGATTGTGGTGAAGTGTTGATTAAAATGTTTCACTCATTTCTTTGGACCCATTATTAAAGAGATTAAATAGGCCATAAGTGTAGCAGTAATAATTTCTTCTCCAAACTTATCTAAAAAAAACTTTTGGAACTCATTACAATTACTAATTAAACTAACTAGTAGTTTGAAATACTAGATAAAGGCTTTGTTTTCAAAAGTATAGGGAAAAATTCAACATACCACATCTTCATGCTAAACATTCATTAAATGAATAGTGGGAATATATTTTTTAAGGTGGTCCCTAGGAGGTCCTAAAATGTTTGGATCAAACTTGGGTAACAAACATTCATGATGTTTAGGTAAGTGCTGGGGTGGTCTAGGCAATGCTAGTAATCCATGGCCAACTGACAACCATCATTGATCTCGATTCTAATTATTTTCCATGTTTTGTTCCTAAAAATCAGAATTTTGGGATTCTATATGTTAAGGGTTGAGGAGTTATGGGTCATAGTGCATTAGGGGATTAATATGGGATGTAGGAGCATACCCAAGGCTCAAGAAATACCACATTAATAAAAAACATGTCCTTATTATGTGACATAGTTTTAGTTAGTTTATCGGGTTTGTTGGAGTTCCCCTCTTTTTGTGTGGCTAAAAGATATAAATAAAGGTCGAATGAGGGATTCAATCTCATTGTGAACTCACTTAAAATTTGAACATCTAAAATGGCATAGATTAAATGGTAAATATTTCCTAGTTAGAAGAATAAATTAGGAGAACCGATCTTATTGGACACTTACCACACTGACTTATTAACAGGTAGAAGGTTTCATCACATAGAATGATACAAGGGTATTGAGACAATGAAGAATGTAAAACGAATAAGAAAGGAAAATAAGCTATTTCATGGGCCACTGGTAGTCAAACTAATGATGGTGTCATTATGATATCATTAGAACACACATTTGCACATTCCACAAGCAAAAATATGTCGACAAAGCAAACTTCATATGTGCATACTATTGGTTCTTGGTAGATCAATGTTGTGAAGATATGGGTTCAAATCTATCATAAGATAGGTGGAGGTGGTGTAGAGTTTAGAAATGGGCATACAAAGAGAGGAATGTGTCAAAAAATGCACACTCAAAAAGACTGGCAATGCTTTGGTAAGGTCAAAATGTGTAGGTTGTCCAATTAGGGGAAGGATAAATAGTCGTTGTTAACATAGGTAAAATGTTTGTGACATTTTCCAAGGGGCACGCATATCAACAATGTTTATTTTTACAAGAAAGAGTAAATATTTATATTATAAAGAGGTTAAGTAATCCTAATAATCCAAAGATATACATTATGTTATAAATCACAAAATTTCTAAAATTTGTATTTCCCAAATTTTTTTCCTCAGCATACATGTTTTATGTGTTGAAATTTGGTTGTCATTGATGTCAACTAATGTCAAAGAGGATTTCAAAGTGGATACAACATTCCTACAGTATTTTGAAGAAGTATATGGAAGCCACTTTGAAGAAGTATCTGCGCAAGATGGTGAAGGTGACATATATGGATGCCAGTATGAAGAAGTATATCTAGAAGTTGCATCCATTCTGAAGGTGTGTGTCTATGGATACATCATACAAATCCAGTACATAGAAGCACATAAGCAATGTATCCTATTACATGTGGTACCAGCACAGAAGTAAAGTCCACCAAGTCATACTCACTCAAGGTAGAATCCAAATAATTGGTAGGACAAAGGTACATGAGCACAAGCAAGCCAAGGTGTTGGTTAAGAAAAGATACAAGTGTGCAAGCATGTTGAAAGATAACTCTCGATTGCACATCATTTCTTAGTCAAGGATTGGGAGTGCGCTAACAACCTATGGTCAAATAGTCCTGAAAGCGCACAAGTCTTGACGAATCAGAAGATGCTTTCAGTTGTAGAGCGCGCACAAGGTCCAAGAAGTGTACAACAGTTGAAGTTAGTATATGAGCAAATTCCACACCAAAAGACACAATAAAGGCACAAGTCCCACAAGTGATGATGCTAGAAGGGTCAAAGTCCCACCAAGCATAAGTTGGCTTATACGCAGATTATGTGAAGCATCAATACATTAGGTGTGCATGTCCCACAAGTAATAACACAACAAGGGTCAAAGTACCACCAAGAAGGAGTTGGTGAATGTGCATATTTCGCAAAGCCTTAATACATCAAGTGCAAAATACCCACATGGGATGACACAACAAAGGTCGAAGACTCACCCAGTTGAAGAGTAAGGATGCACACATACATCAAAGAAATGGTTCATCAAGAGCGCAAGGGTACAACACCAAGGTGTAAAGTCCCACTAAGTTGTAGACCATGAAGGCACAAGACACACAAAGAATGAAACATCAATAGCGCAGAAGATGACATGTGGCATATGCACAATCCGTGAAATATGGAAGAAGGGATGTCACAACCAACTTGTGGACATACAATCCATGAAGCACTTGTATAAATAGAGATGCAGGTTGGAGAGTGTTGATGCCTCGAAATTCGTAGTACCAATCAGCAAGGCATTCTCCCCAATAAGCAATCCCAATTAGATCTCTCACCGTTTGGTGTGGAGAATCCGTCCGGTTAACGACCCGACTTCCGTATAAGGTTTAATTTTTTTTTTCTTTCACCAGTCGCGGCCTGATCCACCATTTATGTATTTTATATTAAAGATGATATGCAAGTGCTCTAACTAAATGCATGCAATTAAATCAAATCTGATCTAAATCTACCTAAGCTAACTAATCTATCCCTGCAGGGAGTAAACTGAAAATATGAGTAGCATGCTGGAAATACACCTAAGAATCTCACAGGTAGCTGTCCAATAACATAGATGCATTTACAACAGAAAGTGAAAGATATCAAAGATAGCTTTGATAGAATTAAAACATTCCATTACTCACTTAACACATAATATTTGCATAGGAAATGAAAGCATTCATAACAGAGAATTAATTCAGAGTAGTTAAGAATGATCTCACAGTATATGCATGAAAGATGCAGAAATAATTCAGCAAACATTCGACACATTCCCAAGAAAAACGCAATGCTAGATTTTCCCATGCAAAATGGAGCTTTCTTTATATAATGCAACAAAATAGTTCATGTACAAGACAAATCAGTCCTTTCACCTGCCAAAAGTCCTTTCATTCCCCTCTATTCATCTATTTATAACCTTACAAAAATGATTCTAGAGCCTCTACATATACCCTAAACCTAGGGAATCTTCTGATTTTGTCTTTTAGTGCCTTTTTCAAAAAGAATATTTCCCAGCTGCTTTTAATGTTTTTACAAAAAGAAAGTTTCCAACTATTTCTAATATTTTATAATTCATGAAATGCCAGAATCAGCTTTTAGCTGGCATTTCTGTGCCAGCTGGTCTTTCCACTTCAGCTTGTTTGTCCACTTCAGCTATGTAGCTGACCCACATACCCGTTTCTCTTATGATGGTATTGCCAGGCGCAGGGAGCATCATTTTCAGGGAAATATCATGCTTGGCCAATTCTGCTGCAATGCTTTTCACACATATTTCCATCACATGGAATATGTCTCCGAGAAGGTGAGTGTGGATGGAGGCTTGTCTGATGAAGCGATGGAGATCTTCAGCTATCAGGACATCTATCTTCCTCACATATTCTATGTCTGTGTTCAGCTCATTCGATAACTCAGACAAGCGACAACTCTTGTCAGGAAAGTATTCCAAGGTTGGAGGTATCATTATTATACATCTCTCATGAGTTTCCTGGATTTTACTGTAGATGCTGGTACATTGCCCAGTAGTCTTTTGGATCCTAGTGTTTATCCTTATACCACAACTTTTACAGAATTCCTGAAGACCTGAATCTTCCTGAAAATATGCTACAGATTTGAGACGCAGGTTTGTAGGGAAGCCTGATTTCCCTTCTCTCCATTCAATCTGCTTCCTGATGTCCTCCATTACGCATGCATATTTCTTCTTGAGCCTATGGGATTCAGAGTTGATTTCCTTCATCCTGGTAATCATTGCTTTCATTTTACATACTTCTTCCGTGATAAGCTCTTGTGACTTATGGATCTTCTTTATTATGTCACAAGACTGCTCATGGAAGGGGCTTAAGTCATTTTTCATGTTGCTTGCTAGCTCTAGATGCTCTGTCATCAACTCTTTTCCCTTTTCCAATTCCTCAACATTGTCTTTTAATTCCTCTATCTCTTAATCGGCGACTGATTGCCTTGATTCCAACTGCGTGGCTTTGGCTTTGAGATCAATTTTCTCACCTTCCAGTATCATCATTTGCACTGCTAAGGCTTCCTTTTCTGTATCTAGATTTTGGTAATCACTTGTTAATTTTCTTTGCTATGATAAGAGGTCTTCATATTTATTCATTTGTTTTTCTCCATCCACTCGCTCCTTTATCAGATTGTGTTTTAACTTGCACACCTTTTGTTTGCCTACCTCAACATCATCCTTTAGTTTGTTGATATTGTCCTCATTTTCTTGGGTAGTAGCTACGTTGATGGATGCTATGAATGAAGGGTCGCTTTGCGTGCCTTGTATGACGGTAGTCTCCTGCATAATGACGACATCTGGTTGGGAGTCCACTTTCATCCTCTTCTCCGTCCTTCTCAAAATAGATTTCCTTTTGCTGTCGAAAACAATTTTGTCCAGTTGAGCCACGGTGTGGTCCTTTGATGGAGTAAAAGGTATGAGTGGGATCTCTCCTATGGGGATGTGGATTCCTGTAGTTATTTCTTGAGATTCTTGGGATGAGCCTATGTCCATGGCTTGCAAGCTTGGACTCCCTGCCTCCATCGCCTTCTTCAACCTCTCCGCTTCTTCAGCTTTCTTTTGCTGCTCCTCTACTTTAGCTTTCTTTTGCTGCTCATTTGCTTCTGCTTTCTTTTGCTGCTCCTTTGCTTCTCTCTGTGCCTTCTCTTTTATTTCTTGTAGTTGGTCAGCTTATTCTTTTCTAATCCTTTCAGCTTCTTCTTGGCGGATCGTTTGATCTTCTTCTTCTCGGAGCTTGTCGGCCTGCTCTTTCTGTTTTCTCTCCGCTGCTATCTTCTGGAACATTTCCACCTCTTCTCTTATCCTTTGTTCTTCCACCTGTTTGTCATCTTGGGCGGCAGTGGAGCTAGAGCTAGCTCCACTCTTGGGGAAAAAATGCTTATTGAGTTCAGTCATATTATTGGCTCTCCTGAAAATTTCTTCGTCTTCATCAAAATCGCTTGCATATTCAGAATGCGCTTTGACTTCTGAACAATGGTTTGCAAATTTGTTGAGACTATCATTCTTTCTGAAAATCCTTTCACCAAATTGGAAATCTCCCAACTCCTAAACAAAAGCTTCAGATGATTTAAATTTAGAGAACTTATATGCCCCAATGCAGAAGGGAAATGGTGGGAAAGAGTCATTTTTCAGTCTATTCAGGATGCCGCCAATTCCATCTATAAAAAATTGTCTTACTACTTCCTTGAGGACCACATAGTCAGTTGCATATCTAGGAAAGAGAGATGGTGGTTTGGAACCCCCATACATTCTCAGGTAGGTGCCCTCCTACGAGAAATAATAATCGCCATATTCCTCTATGACTGCTATGGCATTTTCAGAGAGTCAGTTTGGCTCTCTATTGAAAATCAACTCGTACAGAGGCATGATAAATTATTCACATATGGTATTATAATAACTCTTGTATATATGAGCCCAAAGGATCTTATAAGCAGTATAAATTGGGAAATCGGCCTTGTTCCAGATGCAACCTAAATTTGGGAAAGGATGCCTTGAAAAAATGCAATCTACAAGGTATGCTGACATGTAGAATTCTACTTTTTTCTGAGTCAGTCCTGCTTTGGCATTAGCTATTGTCGAGGATAGACTATCTGATAGGATGTCCGCCCAATTGAAAATTGTACCATTGAAAGACACATGGTGAATTAAAGGTATCTAGCTCAATTTATAGATAGTTCCATCAGCTCTGTCGAAAATTCTGCTCAACATCAGGGCTATAATTATGAAAGGAGGACTTAGTTCTTGCGTTTCGTACTCTCCACTTTCCTTTTGCCTCAGCTGCTTGCATGTTATGAGTAAATTTTTGGAAAATTCAAGGGTATCCATGTTGAGGCTTTTGAGCCAGGCATCGTTCATTAGGACCTGAGCGTGTGGTAACTTGTAGGTTGCTTCTATATGGGCTGGTTGAAATGAGGAAAACGCCTCTCCCTTGCTGTCAGATATAATCCTTGACGTGGAGTTAGCTTGCGAAAGAATCCACCCGATGACTTTTGAACAGGGGAAGAGTTCCAGGCGCGTGGTTGATTTTTCTATGCCAGATATTCTGATGTTTTGGTATAAGAAGCCTTCCTCTAGGACTTCCCCAGGAACATCTTGGTCTCTTATCATCTGATATAGTTCCCCCCACTTGAATTTAGGGGAAACGCCCGTGATTGGATTGGTGTCTTCATACAAGGTTTCCACCCTTGTTTCCAGACTGACTTCACCCCCTGAATCGGGTTCAGATACCTTAGGCCGTTTCTTGGCTCCTTTCGGAATTGTATCCAGACCTAGTAGAACAAGTCCATGCATAAGTAGAAAAATATATAACAAATTCTTGAGCAAAATTATCAAGAGGCGTGCAGAACTTGAATAAAACAACATTGTTATAATTGCTTGAAATTCATGCTGTGCTCAACCAATACTCAAAAAAGCAGTAGAAGGTGCATACGATAATCAAAAACATCATTTTTCTACCAAAATAACAGTGATAAAACTAGTTTCTCTCAAGCTAGCTTGAGAGAAAAAAACTATGATGCTATTCAAAGTGTAGTATTTTTCAAAGGCACACGCTAAACACAATCAACCACAGGTAGACAAAAATCAGCCAGAAACTTGTAATCGGGGCACAACCTACTGCAATGATTTGGCTGGTCATACTTTACGCGGGACAGTCTGCTGGGATGGGTGAACAGGGTTCAACGAGGCTACCGGGGCCTTCAAAACTTCATGGGTGACTAAGCGGGTACATAGAGTAGTTTCAACATGGATTCAAAGGTGGCTACGGTGGGGGAAATGCTGGAAGGAGGGTCCTAAGAAGACAACATACATTTAAGCACCCAAAAACTGGACAAAAACATGATAAAGAGCCCACAACGAGGGACAAAGTCACTTACCTGTCAACCGACGACTGGCTCTGCGGCCCTGACAATGCTATGCACCTGGCTGTCCCGTGAGTGGTGGGAGTGACTTCGAACGGGGTTTAGCAAAGTCAAACGCTAAACAAAACTACAAACCCCAACTTCAATATATAAGCCCTCCGCACGCTTGAGTAATTAAGGTGACTAGACCAGGTTGGGAGAGGCATTAAAACGCCATTTAAGGCAATGGGACTTAGGGTCTTTTCGGCGCCATAAAAAAATAACTCTTTGCCGTCCTTTTCGGCATCACTCAACGAGTTTGAAAGATTAGTGTCGGCAGTACTAACCGAGTTCTCGCACAACACGCTGGCGACTCTTGATGAGTTTGGCGTAAGATAGCTTAACCTGCCGATCGTAGCTTTCTTCTGTGGGTTTTTCGTATGTCAAATCCTGGTTTCGACTATTGCGGTGATCAATTTAGAGTTTCGCTGATGCGCCGTATGGGAAAGGGATTCCACTGTTTATCGACGCTTTTATCGACTGTAGGTGGTGGTTTCGGCGTGACTTGTTGAGTTTCGCCGGAAAGCACCGTCGCTCTTAAAACTGATTCAGAAGAGCCGACCATTTCGGGCTAGTTCCGCGAGTTTTTCCGCAACGAGGGGCTTCAACAAACTTTAAAAAGGGTTGTCGTCCGTGTTGGCTAAACTCGGTGAGTTTTGCCGCAGCGAGGGGATTAAAACAATATTAAAAAGGGCTGCAGCCCAGGTCGGCTAAACTGGGCGAGCTTTTCCACAACGGGGGGCTTAAAACTAACGTAAAAAGGGTTTCCGCCCGTGTCGGATAAACTCTGCGAGCTTTGCCGCAACGAGGGGCTTAAAACTTGGAAAAACGAAAAGTAAAAAACGCTGCATTTTGGCAGGTTTCAATGAATTCATCCGACCATTGCGGCGAGACTGGGTGAGTTACGCCAAAATGGGAGAAGGGTTTCCTAACTCAAAAAAGACAACCGACCATTTCAGCTTGACTCGGTGAGTTGAGCCGTTGTTTTAGATAAAAACAATGAGTTTTAATTAGTGAAAAAATGCTTCACTTACTTGATCCCTTTTGAAAAAACTAAGTATGGAAATGCTTTTGGGAAAGACTTGACTCCAAAGAAAAAAATCTCTTAAGAGAAAAGCAGGGGCCCCAATAATTACAATTTTTTTGGGGGGGGATGTTGCATCAACAACAATTGGCGATTCGTTGGTGAACACAGATCTCTGAATCAAACTCTCCCCTTGGTCATAAAACTTACAAGCTGTTGGCTGCACATGTAACAAAATGCTTTCATAGTTTAGTTTCTATAAATGGAGTGATCACTTTTATCATAATGGTCATTGGGAAAAGGTAACTTTGACTCAGACCTCTTTACAACTATCTTAGGGCCAAAGTGTGGAGTTCATTTTAAAATCTGTCTTTCAGATGCCAATTAGAATAGGACTCCACAGGATTGTAACAATATCTCACAGACATATTCGTTTGTTCCTCATTCCCATGCTATTAGCATCCCTTTTGGATGTTTCTTTAATTGAGGACTTTTGTCGTTTGAGCCTTCCAAAAATAAATTTCTTTGATATTCAATATTTAATTAAGGTTCTTCAATCCATAAAGTCCTTTTGTGTGAGCAAGAGATTTATTTGATTGTCGTGCTCACGGACGGAGAAGAACCTTGCTGGGATGACCATTAGAACAACTTCTTTGATTGAATGTCTTTGCTCTTCTCAGCCATGCTTTAATGGAGGTGATTTTTTTTGGAAAACAAACTCTTTGATATAAGCTTTTTTGGCTTTTGATTTATAGCATGGGATCATTTTAAATACCATACATCTGTGAGACATGCTTCCTCTCCATGGGTCTAGTGTAGTGAACTTCCTAAGACAGTCATTAATGTGAGAGTGAATGGAGCCCCAAGATAGTAACAAGGAAATACTAAATCTTAGTTATTAAATAGGGGTTATTGCGACCAAACAAAAAGGATCTCTGCATTCCTAGAAACCAATCAGCAAAAGCAAAGTCACACAGAGATATTTTCTTTATAAGTAGATTTCTACCTTTCAAAATTTTGAGATTTGCTCAGAGACTTATCCTTCCAATAAGCCAAAAGTTGGGCTAGGATTTATTAAAGAATGAAAACTCAAACAAAGAGTAGGGTAAAAACTCAACTGAAAGCAATCAAACCAAACTCACTAAAAAGAAAGAAATCAACAACTCAAAATCAAACAGAAAAGGTAAACATAGAAAACAAACAACATTTATTTATGTACAACAAGTGTCCCTAGAGCTATGTGAAGTACTACTTTAAAGCAAGGCCATTGTCAGGGAGGTTTTTCTCTTCCCCCTGTAAGTCTTTCAATTTGTACGTCGACGGGCCAAGCTATTATGGGATTTGGTAAGGACCAAGCCATAAATGTTGAAATTTCGTATGCTTTCCCCTCTCATTGTGTGGGTGATCCCACTTCAGAACTAAGTCACCTATTTCAAAGCTTCTCTTGCTAGATTTCCATTTATCAAACCACCTCTTGACAATGTCTTGGTGTTGGTGGAATTGATCTTTGGCTTTCTGCCGTGACTCCTCAAGCTTTAGCAGGGTATCAATTCGTGATTGTAGGACTTGGCTGCTGGAACCTTGAGAATATTGGGCTAATTGTAAGGATGAGAGCAGTATGTTCGGAGGGAGTATGGCGTCCTTACCATAGACTAGAGTGTACGGGGAAACTCATAAGGAATTCTTTGGGGTAACTCTATGTGCCCATAAAGCATTTGGGAGGGCTGTATGCCAACTTCTATGATTTTTAAAGACAGTTTTCTTAAGAATTCAGATGAGGTTCTTGTTTGTGGATTCAGCTAGTCCATTTACCCAGGGACAATAATTTGTTGAATAATGAAATTTAAATCCTTTCTCATAAACAAATTCGTTTATTTTCATAGATGAAAAATAAGTTGCATTATGAAAGACAAGGGAAATTAGAACCCCAAACCTAGTTATGATGTTTTCTTCCAAGAACTTGATGATTGCGTCTTCATTTACTTTGTGTAGCGGGGAAACTTCTATCCATCTGGTGAAATAATCCATAGCCGTCAGAATATAGTGATGTTGCAGCGAAGAATTCGGATTTATTTCTCCAATAATATCTATGCCCCATTGCTCGAATGGTTCAAAGATAATAACTGGTTGCATAGGTCCTGCTGCTTTCGGTAACCTGCCGACACTTCTTTGACATATATCGCAATTCTGGGAATAGGCATGAGCATATTTAAATAAAGTGGGACAATAATATCCAGCTTTGAGTATTTTATGGGCTGTGGTATCTCCGGAATAGTGTCCCCCAGCAGGGCCATCATGTAATTCTTTAACCACCTTATCAACATCTTCTTTCTCGAGGCATCTGAGAAATATCCCATCATAATTTTTTCTAAAGAGTATTCCATCAATTATTTGATAGGCCGCTGATTTCAGACGGAGTGCCCTTCTTTGTTTAGAACTCCAATGCTTCGGCAAATATCCTTACTGTAAATAATGCACTAGGTCCCTATACCAAGATTCAGGAATGGTAAAAATTGGTCATACCTCAATCATATTCAGCTCGGCATCATTTTCCCAATTCAGCTCTTCATCAACTGGATTTTCAGTGAGTAATTTACACAACCCTTGACCCTTAATAATGGTGGCTAGTTTGAATTCCAAATCATACTCTTGAAGAGCGGTGACCCAGTTTCCTCTCTTTCTCCCAATTCCTTCTGAACAAAAAGAGATCTGACGGCGGGGTGAGGTACTATGACTTTAGTTTTGTTCTTCAAAATATATGGCCTGAACTGCTTTACCTCTTTAAAAATTGCATAAGCTTGCTTATCTATGGTGGGATATTTCAGTTCAGCACCTTGCAAACTGATGCTCATAAAGGATATTGGATATTCATCTCCTGACTCTCTCTTCTAAGTGAGCACAGCTGCGAGAGAGTTATCTAAGACAAAAGTGTACATAATGAAATCCTTTTCAAAATATGGATTTCTTAAAGAAGGTGTGTTAGCTATGGCAGCTTTGATTTCCTTGAATGCTATCTTCTCTATGTCAGTCCATTTAAACTGCACACTCTGCTTCACCATTTGTTGCAAAGGTTTCACAATTTGAGCGAAATCTGGTACAAACCTTCGAACAAATTTTATTGTTCCCATAAAATATTGCATTGCTTTTTTGTTATGGGGAATGGGAATCTTGCTGATAGCTTGCACTCTCTCTTAGTCTATTGAGATTCCCTTCTTTGATATGACGTGACCTAGAAGCTTACCCTCGAGAACAACGAAAATACTCTTCTTAGGATTTAGAGAAATACCATATTTTCGACAATGATCAAAGATCTACTTTAAGTGGAAAACATGGTCTTCCCTTTTCTTTGAAAAGACCATCACATCAACTAGATAAAATACTACACAATGATCGCCCAATCCTCGAAACGCAATGTCCATGGCTCGCTGAAACGTAGCTCCTATGTTTATCAAGCCGAATGGCATTCTGTGATATGAAAAGGTTCCCCTCTTTGTACGAAAAGTGGTTTTGAGTCGGTCTTCCTCTGCGACCAGTACTTGATTATATCCAGAGAAACCGTCTAGTAGGGAGAAGAGTTCTGATCCTGAAACCATTTGTAAAATCTATTCCATTGGAGGGACCAGGTAGTTGTCTTTATCGGAAGATTTGTTCAAGTTCCGAAAGTCCACACACAATCTTATCTCTCTCGACTTCTTCCGTACAGGGACTAAATTTGTGACCCATTCAGAATGTCGGACTTTAAAAATGATCTTTGCATCCAACAACTTCTTCAACTCTTTCTATATTAATGGTTCAAGTGTTGGATGCATTATCCTTAATTGTTGTTGGAATGGCTTAACACCTGGCTTCACTGGTATTATATGTTGTATAATGTGAGTATCATATGTTTTCAGATCTTCATATGTCGATGCAAAACATCTTTATACTGCTGAAACAGTTGATGAACTTAACCCTCTCACCTGACGAACATTTATCAAGGTTGACAAATTTGGGCTCAGCTTCTGTGCCCAGGTTTACCAATTCATGCTGCATGGAGGAGCTGTTAGTTTTGACATTTGTTGGCCTCCTGAACTTGTTCTGCAAATTGAACAATCCTTCAAGAGTTCTCACTCCCTTGGGTATGAAATTTCCCTTAACCACATCTTTGTTTTGCAAATCCAAATCGTGCTTTTCTTCATCAATTATAGCTTCTTGGAAGGCATCTTCATTTTTTAGGAAGATGATCATCTGAGCATCATCATCAAATACTCTGAGATTTGTAATATTATCAGGAACAGATGGCCTGAAAATTAATTCAATAGAGCATTTGTTATTAGTAGGCACTAGTCTAGAAGCGGAAGTGGCTAACAAATCAACAGTTTCATTTTGTAATCTAGGAATGGAATTTATATTGAAAGCATCAAAATATGAAATCAAATTCCAAACTTCAAATTGATAACCCTTTAAATGTGGCGAAAGACAGTGAATTGTATCTCTTACTTGCTTGAAAACTATCTCTGAATCACCAAAGACTTTTAAATATTTGACATTTAAACTGACAACCTTCTTTAACCCATGGACTAGAGCTTCATATCCAGTAGTGTTATTCATACACTCAAACTCTAATCTACAAGATAAAAAATGCTTGTTGGTTTCAGGGTCAATCAAAACACAACCGGCTCTGGATCCTTCCTGATTTTTGGAACCGTCAAAGTATAGAACCCAAAATGTATTTTTTGTTTTACATAAGTTAGTATCACTATTACCTAAGTCATTGACTAATTCTACTATATTACAATCAATATCATCAGTTCGAGAGAATTGAAGGAGATCGGACTGTTCGACTGAATCATGACTAACATCTTCCAATTGATAATTACCTGGTTCAATCTCTAAGAAATAATTTCCCAAAACTGAAGATGATAAAGCTACAGCCTCATTCTTTTCCTCTAATTGAGTTACATTTTGTTTCATGTGGGGTTCTCTCAGTATTTTAATCTGATTTTGTCTATTCTGGTATGGCAACCACAAGTGATACCAGTGTGTTGCAAAGTAACCATTCAGTTTCGTAGACCATCCCCTGCTCAATATCAAACCATAAGCCTCAGGAATATCAACCACCATTATATCAATAAATTGGCACACTCTAGGATTTGCTGACAACCTAATAAGTACATCCTTCATTTCTCCAATGACTTTAACAGCAATCCTATCTAACTATATGATCTGAGATGGGGATGGTATTGGCTGTGCATTAATCCTTTTGCAGATTGATAACGGCATTAAATTTGAAGAAGCCCCAAAATCTACCAAACAGTTATGCACATTATGATTAAAAATTTCAAATGTCAACAGAAAAGGCAAAATTTGAGATCTAGATTTCCCGCCAATGCTAGCTTCATTTATTTCAGGACTTTCCTCAGTGTTTTCTACTGAAGTGCTAGATTATGGGTCAAAATATTCTAGCAATTTCTTTCTTTGTCGTGGAAGACTACTCATTTCAAATATAGAGATGTTTGCTTTTGCTTTCTTGATATCTTCGATTATGTCATATCCCATGTCATAATCTTTTGGGCCTTTCCCATGATTTTCTGTTTTGTTTGTTGTAGCCTTCGTCTGTTTGCTTATTTCTGCGTTTGATTCTTTTGTCATTGCTAGGTTTGTATTAGGTTGCGGTGGAATAACAGTTATGAGCCTCTTTGGTGTTTCCTTTGTAAACTTAGTGTTAGGAACATCAAGGGTTTGGTCAAGAACCGGGCCCTTTCTCCTAGTAGTGACATTAATTGATGCGGTTTGAAATTCATCAGCAAGATCTTCAAATGAAGATTCTTGTGTGGGCGCCTAAGACCATCGTGGTATCGGGAGCGGGTTCTTCCTGTTCACAGATCTGTTCTTCCTGAGGGTCTTCATGATCTGTTACTTGTGCGTCTAGCATTTGATTAATCACCAAACTCATCGAGTTTATCCAGTATAGGAATCTCTTTTCAGAGTGTGGTTCTTGATGGAACGTGCAAAAATGGTCCATTCCTACTTCATTTAAATTTAAAACACCAAAGTTGTTTACAGGTGGAAGAGGCTGGCCATTTTCATCTCTTTTCTTGTAGAAAGGTTTGAATGGCTTTCTAGATGTGCTAGATGCCTTATCTTTATCCAGATCTACAATTTTATTAGATAGATTTTGCTTCATTTTGACCACGTTTTCTAAATCAATTGACGGTTCTTCCTTAGGTATGATTAATAACAGAGTTTTCTTAGTAGTTGCTGGTTTTGTGTCCAGATCAAGGGAATGCTTAGCAATACTGTCCGCTTCTTCCTCTACCTTGGATTCTTCAAAGTTTTCTATCAGGGTAGTTTTCTTTGTTCTTTTGACAAACATCGCTATGGGAGGATCTAGCGCTGTAGTATAATATTCAACTAAAGATTCTTCAGTGGGTCTTGCTGCATCACTAAAATGATTTAACAATGTAGTAAACCTTTGATTGAACTCTTGAACCTTCTCTTTCTTTTCCATCCTCATGGATAGTAGCTCTTTCATGAGTGTAGCGAATGTTTTTTGATTTCCATATTTTCTTAAGAAACATTTCTCAAATTCCTCCCAATTTGATATTGAACTAGCTTGCAAACTAAAATACCAGGGAGATACCTTGGGTTCAAAAGTATAGGGAAAAATTATGCAGACTACATCTTCGTGTTGTATATTGAGAAGATTCAAATCCAAATAAAAGCTTTTAAGGTGATCTTCAACAGAGATACCTTTCCCAGGATCATACTTAGGTAATACCCTTTCTGGATTCTTGGGTAGATCATGGAATGGCCCAACTAAATTCAACGCTCCTCTTGCTCTCCATGCAGGTACAACCATGACTCTCGGTGGAGTATGTGGTTCTTCCTGATTTGGAGGAGTTTCAGGTCTGATCTCTCTAAGAGGTTCTGTGATTTCTTCTAAATATAGATCCAACAATTCTTCTAGATTTTGAACAAGAACTGAATCCCTTGTGTATTGCGTTTCCCTTTTGGGAGCTCTTCTTATGGGTAGTAAGGGAATTACATTCAATACACCAAGTTCCCTAACATAAGAACGGGTATGTCTTCTGAAATTTGCTACTTCTTCAAAAGGAACAACATACAATGTTTCTTGCTGTTCAATTTCAGGATTGGGATCTTCTTGATTTCTTGATTCCAGAACGAAATTGTCCGGGATAGCTGTTTCAAGTGGGTCTTCAGGGGAATTTATTCTAACAAAGGGATCTCCTTTGCAAGCCATGCACTGGTGGCCCTCCTTCTAGCGCCAAAAACTGTTGATGCTTCTAAATTCGCAGCACCAATCAGCAAGGGATTCTCCGCGGTAAGAAAGCCCAATTAGATCACTCATCGTTTGGTGTGGGGAATCTGTCCGATTAATGGACCGACTACCGTATAAGGTTTAAATATTTGTTTTCTTTCACCGGTCGTGACCCAATCCACCGCTTATGTATTTTATATTAAATATGATATGCAAGTGCTCTAACTAAATGCATGCAATTAAATCAAATCTGATCTAAATCTACCTAAGCTAACTAATCTATCCCTGCAGGGAGAAATTTGAAAACATGAGTAACATGCTGAAAATACACCCAAGAATCTCACAGGTAGCTGTCCAATAACATAGATGCATTTACAACAGAAAGTAAAAGATACCAAAGATAGTTTTCATAGAATTAAAACACTCCATCACTCATTTAACACAGAATATTTGCATAGGAAGTGAAAGCATTCATAACAAAGAATTAATTCAGAGTAGTTAAGAACGATCTCATAGTATATGCATGAAAGATGCAGAAATAATTCAGCAAACATTCGACACATTCCCAAGCAAAATGCAGTGCTAGCTTTTCCCAGGCAAAATGGAGCTTTCTTTATATAATGCAGCAAAAATAGTTCACGTACAATACAAATCAGTCCTTTCACCTGCCAAAAGTCCTTTCATTCTCCTCTATTCATCTATTTATAACCTTACAAAAATGCTTCTAGAGCCTCTACATATACCCTAAAGCTAGGGAATCTTCTGATTTTGTCTTTTAGTGCCTTTTTCAAAAAAAATATTTCCTAGTTGCTTTTAATGTTTTTACAAAAAGAAAGTTTCCAGCTGTTTCTAATATTTTATAATTCATGAAATGCCAGAATCAGCTTTTAGCTGTCATTTATGTGCCAGCTAGTCTGTCCACTTTAGCTTGTTTTTCCACTTCAACTATGTAGCTGACCCACATGCCCGTTTCTCTTACGATGGTATTGCCAGGCACATGGAGCATCATTTTCAGGGAAACCTCATGCTTGGCCAATTTTGCTGCAATGCTTTTCACACCTGTTGCCGTCGCTTGGAAGATGTCTTCAAGAAGGTGAGCATGGATGGAGGCTTTTCTGATGAAGCGATGGAGATCTTCGGCTGTCAAGACATCTATCTTCCTCACATATTCTATGTATGTGTTCAACTCATTCAATAACTCAGACAAGCGCTGGCTCTTGTAAGGAAAGTCTTCCAAGTTTGGAGGTATCATTATTATACATCTCTCATGATTTTCCTGGATTTTACTGTAGATGCTTGTACATTTCCCAATAGTCTTTTGGATGCCAGTGTTTATCCTTCTACCACAACTTCTACAGAATTCCATAAGACCTGAATCTTCCTGAAAATTTGCAACAGATTTGAGAGGCAGGTTTGTAGGGAAGCCTAACTTCCCTTTTCTCCATTCAATCTGCTTCTTGATGTCCTCCATTACACGTGCATATTTATTCTTGAGCTTATGGGCTTCGGAGTTGATTTCCTTCATCATGGTAATCATTGCTTTCATTTACATACTTCTTCCGTGATAATCTCTTGTGACTTATGGATCTTCTTTAGTATATCACAAGACTACTCATGGAAGGGGCTTAAGTCATTTTTCCTGCTGCTTGCTAGCTCTAGCTACTCTATCATCAGCTCTTTTCCCTTTTCCAATTCCTCAACATTGGCTTTTAATTCCTCTATCTGTTGATCGGCGACTGATTTCCTTGATTCCAACTGAGTGGCTTTGGCTTTGAGATCAATTTTCTCACCTTCCTGTATCATCATTTGCACTTTTAAGGCTTCCTTTTCTGTATCTAGATTCTGGTAATCACTTGTTAATTTTCTTTGCTTTGATAAGAGGTCTTCATATTCCTTCATTTGTTTTTCTCCATCTGTCCGCTCCTTTATCAGACTACGTTTTAACTTGCGCACCTTTTGTTTTCCCGCCTCAACATCATCCTTTAGTTTGTTGATATTGTCCTCATTTGCTTGGGCAGCAGCTACGTTGATGGAGTCTCACTTTGCATGCCTTGTATGCATAATGACGACGTCTGGTTGGGAGTCCATTTTCATCCTCTTCTCCGTCCTTCTCAAAATAGATTTCCTTTTTCCGTCGAAAACAATTTTGTCCAGTTGAGCCATGGTGTGGTCCTTTGATTGAGTAAAAGGTATGAGTGGGAGCTCTCCTATGGGGACGTGGCTTCCTGTGGTTATTTCTTGAGATGCTTGGGATGAGCCTATGTCCATGGCTTGCAGGCTTGGACTCCTTGCCTCCACAACCTTCTTCAACCTCTCCGCTTCTTCAACTTTGTTTTGCTTCTCCTCTGCTTCTGCTTTCTTTTGATGCTCCTCTACTTTTCTCTGTGCCTTCTCTTTTATTTCTTGTAGTTGGTCAGCTTCTTCTTGGCGGATCCTCTGAGCTTCTTCTTCTCGGAGCTTGTCGGCCTGCTCTTTATGTTTTCTCTCCTCTGCTATCTTATGGAACATTTTCGCCTCTTCTCTTAGCCTTTGTTCTTCCGCTTGTTTGTCAGCCTGGGCGGTAGTGGAGCTAGAGCTGGCTCCATTCTTGTGGAGAAAACGCTTACTGAGTTCAGTCATATTACTATCTCTCCTGAAAATTTCTTCGTCTTCAGCAAAATTGCTTGCATATTCAAAATTCCCTTTGACTTCTGAACAATGGTCTGCAATTTTTTTGAGACTATCATTCTTTCTGAAAATCCTTTCACCAAAGAGGAAATCTCCCAAGTCTTGAACAAAAGCTTCGGATGATTTAAATTTAGAGAACTTATATTCCCCAATGTAGAAGGGAAACGATGGGAAAGAGGCCTTTTTTAGTCTATTCAGGATGCCGCCAATCCCATCTATAAAAACTTGTCTTACTAATTCCGTGAGGACCACATAGTTAGTTGCATATCTGGGAAAGAGAGATGGTGGTTTGGAACCCCCATACATTCCATGGTAGGTTCCCTCCTGTGAGAAATAATAATCACCATATTCCTCTATGACTGCCATGGCATTTTCAGAGAGGTAGTTTGGCTCTCTATTGAAAATCAGCTCGTACAGAGGCATGATAAATTCTTCACATATGGTCTTATAATAACTCTTGTATCTCTGATCCCACAAGATCTTATAAGCAGTATAAATTGGGGAATCCGCCTTGTTCCAAATGCAACCTAAATTTGGGAAAGGATGCCTTGACAAAATGCAATCTACAAGGTATGATGACATGTAGAATTCTGCTTTTTTCTGAGTCAGTCCTGCTTTGGAATTAGCTATTGCCGAGGACAGAGTATTTGATAGGATGTCCACCCAATTGAAAATTGTACCCCTGAAATCCACATGGTGGATTAAAGGCATCCAACTCAATTTATAGATAGTTCCATCCGCTCTACCGAAAATTCTGCTCAGCATCAGGGCTATAATTCTGAAAGGAGGCCTTAGTGCCTGTGTTTCGTATTCTCTGCTTCCTTTTGCCTCAATTGCTTTCCTATTATCAGTAAATTTTTGGCAAATTCAAGGGTATCCATGTTGAGGCTTTTGAGCCAGGCATCGTTCATTAGGACCTGAGCGCGTGGTTACTTGTAGGCTGCTTCTATATGAGCTGGGTGAAACTAGGCAAATGCCTCTCCCATGCTATTAGATATAATCCTTGACATGGTGTTAGCCTGCGACAGAATCCACCCGATGACTTCTGAATAGGGGAAGAGTTCCGAGCACGGGGCTGCTTTTGCTATGCCATATTTTCTCATGTTTTGGTATAAGAACCCTTCCTCTATTACTGCCCCAGGAACATATTGGTCTCTTATCATTTGATATAGTCCCTCCCCACTTGAATTTAGGGGAAACGCCCGTGATTGGCTTGGTGTCTTCATACAAGGTTTCCACCCTTGTTTCCAGACTGACTTTGCCCCCTGACTCGGGTTCAGATACCTTAGACCTTTTCTTGGCTCCTTTCGGCATTGTATCCAGACCTGGTAGAACAAGTCCATGCATAAGTAGAAAAATATATAACAAATTCTTGAGCAAAATTATCAAGAGGCATGCAGAACTTGAATAAAACAACATTGTTATAATTGCGTGAAATTCATGCTGTGCTCAACCAATACTGAAAACAGCAGTAGAAGGTGCATACGATAATCAAAAACATCATTTTTCTACCAAAATAACAATGATAAAACTAGCTTCTCTCAAGCTAGCTTGAGAGAACAAAACTATGATGTTATTCAGAGTGTAGTGTTTGCTCAAAGACACACGCTAAACATAATCAACCGTAGGTAGACAAAAATAAGCCAGAAACTTGTAACTGGGGCACAATCTACTGCGATGATTTAGTTGGTCATAATTTACGCTAGATAGTCTACTGGGATGGGCGAACAGGGTTTAGCGAGGCTACCGGGGCCTTCAAAACTTCGTGGGTGACTAAGTGGGTACAGAGAGTAGTTTCAATAGGGATTCAAAGATGGCCGCGGTGGGGGCAATGCTGACAGGAGGGTCCTAAGAAGACAACATACATTTAAGCACCCAAAAACTGGACAAAAACATGATAAAGAGCCCACAACGAGGGATAAAGTCACTTACCTATCAACCAGCGACTGGCTCTACGGCCCTGACAATGCTACACACCTGGCTGTCCTATGAGTGGTGGGAGAGACTTCGAACGAGGTTTAGAAAAGTCAAACACTAAACAAAACTACAAACCCCAACTTCAATATATAAGCCCTCTGCACGCTTGATTCATTAAGGTGACTAGACCGGGTTGGGCGAGGCATTAAAACGCTGTTTAGGGCAGTGGGACCTAGGGTCTTTTCGACGCTATCAAAAAATAACTGTTTGCTGTCCTTTTCAGCATCAATCAACGAGTTTGAAAGATTAATGTTGGCAGTACTGATCGAGTGCTCACGCAACGCGTCGATGACTCTTGATGAGTTCGGAGTAAGATCGCTTAACCTACCGATCGTAGCTTTCTTCTATGGGGTTTTTGTATGTCAAAGCTTGCTTTCGACCGTTGCGGTGATCAATTTAGATTTTTGCCGATGCATCGTGTGGGAAAGGGATTCTGTCGTTTATCGACGCTTCTTACCAATTGCAGGTGGTGGTTTCGGCGTGACTTGCTGAGTTCCACCGGAAAGCACCATCGCTCTTAGAACTGACTTAGAAGAGCCGACCATTTCGGGCTAGTTCCATGAGTTTTTCCGCAACAAGGGGCTTCAAAAAACTTTAAAAAGGGATGCCGCCCGTGTCAGCTAAACTCAGCAAGCTTTGCCGCAACGAGGGGCTTAAAACAAACTTAAAAAGGGTTGTCGCCCGTGTCGGCTAAACTTGGCGAGATTTTCCTCAATGAGGGGATTACAACTAACTTAAAAAGGGTTGCCACCCGTGTCGGCTAAAATCAGCGAGCTTTGCCGCAACGAGGGGCTTAAAACTTGGAAAAAAGAAAAGTAAAAAATTTTGCGTTTCAGCGGGTTTGGATGAATTCATCCGACTGTTGCGGCAGGACTGGGCAAATTACGCCGAAATGGAAAAAGGGATTCCTAACTCAAAAAAGACAACGGACCGTTGCGGTTCGACTCGGTGAGTTGAGCCTCTGTTTCGTCTAAAAACAGTGAGTTTTACTTAGTGAAAAAATGCTTCACTTACCTGATCCCTTTTGAAAAAACTAAGTATGGAAATTCTTTTGGACAAGACTTGACTCCAAAGCAAAAACTCTCTTAAGAGAAAAGGAGGGGCCCCAATAATTACAAAATTTTTGGGGGGGATGTTGCAGCAACAACAAAGAGTTGAAGCAAGATTGATGGCGAGAGCATACGATATTCAAGTAGAATTTTTAGTTTGATATTCAGGGCATCAAAGGGCTCTAGGACAAAACAAAATGATCTAGCGAGGAGCCGAGTGGGCACATGCAACAAAATGAAGTACTGATGGTGTGCATAATGATGTTGTAGATCTGTGACAAATGCACAAGTGCTTAAAGGAAGAAAAATTGAAGTATGTGCAAGTGCTTGATGTTTTGAATGACAATATTACTATCAGGATGCCTATAGTCAAATACATTGTAAATACAGAAGCACAAAGACAAAACTGAAGTATATCAGATGATGCGCATATGTTTGGCTGATGCTTGAATATTGAAGTGAATACTGTGTGAAGTTGAGAAGTCCATATGATGTGAAATTAAAGAGAAATAGTAGGATCCAATAAGCACGCCATGATGATGATGATGATCTGAGATAAGTGCGTTAAACAAAAAGAGCGAATCTATTGATGCATGACATGTCGCAGATTGTCTAGAAGACTACGACACTTATATAGAACAGACCCATCAATAAGTGCATAATTCCATCTGTTACTAGTGCAGTATCTCAGAGAAACAAACTATCAAGTGAAGGTACAATATCAGTTGGTGAGTGCAGTTGCATAGAAGCATATCGACAGAGCATAACTTGGCACAGACTGCAGTATCAACAAGCACACCGTACATGAAGTAAGACATCAATAGAAGTGTGAATTGAGAGGAATGAGAAGTCAAGTGATGTATGCAGCCTAGTGAGAGAGAATCGACTGCATACGAAGGTAGTGCACAACAGAAATATCTTCAGAAGATCAGAAGAGTGTGCGGAGTTGAAGTTCAGAAAGACATAATCATACATTGGATATCTAGGTAGCAGGACGGTGCAAGGAGAAAGGGGGTTGTAGCCTCTTTCTAGTTGGTTCTGGAAAACACAGGGAGTTGGATATTCCTTCAGGTTGGTGCCTGTAAAACCAGGGGGTCAGTGCCTCCTTCTAGTTGGTGATGGTAAATACAGGAAGTTGGTGCTTCCTTGAATGTATTCTTTTTCACTATAAAAGAAGCATTCCACGATTTTCTCCCGATTGGGTTTCCATGTAAAAATTCCGATGTTTTATGTTCTTTGTCTTAGTGCATATATGGATGAGTGTTTTTATTTATATTGGATGCATAATTAATCATCAAGATTAAGTTAAGAATAATCTGTTAAAGAAAGTAAAAATTGTTGATAACAGTGCTACTAATTCACCCCCCTCTTGGTATTAAATCGATTCCAACATTATGTTAGATACAATACTTTCAAAAACAACTTAAATATATATTTCCTAATGAACTATCCTAACAAAATAGTGCAAGTGAAAAACATAAGACTAAGAAAAATAAGAGAAAAATGGCCATTACGACGCTCTTATATTGACCAATCTTTTTGAGCATGTACCAGGTCACTCCGCACTTCTATGTTCACCATAGTTGTTTATTGAATTGTTTATTCTTCTATTGGATTTGAACCAGTAAAGTGGCCAACCTAAGATTGTGATTCCTTGATTAAACCCCAAGATTATGTTGAAATGCATCTCAGAATCACTTTCCAAATTTTCTATTTTTTCTCCTTGCTCATTTACTCTAGATTTAAATTCGTCTTGCCTAATATCTTATTGCACCATGTGAGAGGTGATGTAATCAATTGACTATTTCACACCATCCATTTTCAAATTGAGTCTATGAAGCATTATTTTTATGTCTTTGATTACATCGAGGCCATTAAATTTCTCAACCCTAAACTTTCCTTCTTTAGCCATTGCTCCCACTCGAACGAGGAACCCTCCTTTCCTGTGAGTTTATCATCCAAATAGACCTTCGGATCTGATACCAATTTTTAGAAAACAGGATCACAAATCAATAAAATAAAATAAATTTGGAAATAAAATATATAAGAGAGCTATGCAAGAGAGACACCAATATACATGGTTTACCCGATATTGTATACATCCATGGAGAAACAACCAATATTTTCTTTTTTTCCATCTAACAAAATGAAGGGATACAACCCGTGGGACATCCACTGCAACCTTCTCTTCACTCTTTCATATTCTCTCTCACTTAGTCACAATGATATTTCACAATACACAACCACAATACAATTCCCTCATACATAAAAGAGGGTTGCGTTACAGGGAAAAAAAACCTAACATAGCTACTACTGTCAAATCTGCGACCTTGTGATTAATGGTGCATATTGACTACAAATTACAATATTTTACAAGGCATTTTTCCAAAAATTTCTCTTTGGGGGCGTTTCCCCCAAACCCCTTCAAGAGGGGGGATTAAAAAGGGTTGTCACCCCCACTGGTGGAAAATAGTGGTGGTCGGGGGGGGAATCTCCCCCAACACCCCCCTTTAGGTATGGGATCGAATCACAATCTCTAAATCAGGATGATTATAATCATGCTCCACAACCAACATTAGGGATGTTAACTAAAATGATGTCAACGATTTGATGAATCTTAGGATTAGAAGCTATATGTATTAGAACATCCTTAATTTATAGTATGACTTTAACCTATAACCTATCTAGTTGAATAATATATGTAGAACATACATATTTGAATTTTCTTATGACTTTAACCTCTAGCCTATCTAGTTGAACAATATGAGTAGAACATTTTGGTGGGGATATCATTCATTATTTTTCAATATTTGTAATGCATTACATTAGATGAATCCTATGAGTCCACTAAGGATCTATGCACATTTGTTTTAATTTTCAAAATCTAACACAAAAGCTAGAGTCTAGGATTTTGATTTCTTTTATGAGATAGCAACATTATATGGCATTCTATGAATTGTTGACTACTATTTTTGTGACATTTTTTTTAAAAAATTGGTGATATAATTCGTTATTTTATTTCAAGGAATTGTACACTAGTTTTCTTTCTTGGAAAATCTTTTATACATCAAATATTGATATGTTTTCTTTGATTTTTTCGAGGTCCTCAAATTATGTTGTACTCCATTAATGTAGAATCTTAATTTCTAGTTGAGTGTTTGTTGGTGTTTTAATTGTTTTAGAGAGACCTAGTAATGGGAGACACAATCCAATTTTTTTAATTATTGAATTTTGAAGATAAGAGGTAATTTTCGTGGGATATGTCCTTTACTCCTAAGATTATAGTCACTTTGAGCATGTAAACCTTTGGATGTTTCCTTTTCCTTAGTGAGGTTTATACTCATAATCATATCCTAAAGAACCATGGTTGTTTCTTTAGGTTGCCCTCCTATTTATTCCACTACTTATCCATATACATTCCTCACTTTGTTTTTCTAAATGGTTTGCTTGGTGACAATTACGAACAAATTCTATTGCTACTCCCTCCAAGTCAATATTTAAGTTTGTCGGTAAAGGTTGAAGAGGTTTTGGTGGCATAATAGGTCTCCAAAAGAAAGGTCCTAGGGCCAATGGTATTAGTACCTTCTCCCGATACTCTCTCCATATATATAATTTCATTTGTTTAACCTTTTAAGCATTCATTGAATATATCTATCCGAGGATGATCTTTTTCTTTACTATTTGATGTTGTTTTTATGGGACGTCTTGGTAGGACAACATAATTTTTAGGTGGGATATTTTCTTTCTTAGCTAATGCAATGTGATTATATTTACAACTTATCATCTCATCTTCAATTTTTTTAGCTTCCTCAAAATTTTGGGTGAGAATATTCCTTTTAGCTCATTTTATGGACACATAATAAAATCAAGTAAGGCATTCGTGTAAACTTTAGTGTGAAGTTGTGGTGGCACTGTTTCAAAACATAATTTATTAATGATTGTGGTGAAGTGTTGATTAAAATATTTGACTCATTTCTATGTACCCATTATTAAAGAGATTAAGTCATCCATAAGTGTAGCAGTAATAATTTCTTCCCCAAACTTATCTAAGAAAACCTTTTGGAACTCATTACAATTAATAATTTAAACCAACCAGTAGATTGAAATACCAAGTAAAAGCTTTGTTTTCAAAATATAGGGAAAAATTCAACATACACATCTTCACACACTAAATATTCATTAAATGAATAGTGGGAATAGATTTTTTAAGGTGGTCCTTAGGAGGTCCTAAAACATTTGGATCAAACTTGGGTAACAAGCAATCATGATGTTTAGGTAAGTGTTGTGGTGGTCTAGGAAATGTTAGTAGTCCATGGCCAACCATCATTGATCGTGATTCTAATTGTTTTCCATGTCTTATTCCTAAAAATCAGAATTTTGGGACTTTATATGTTAAGGGTTGTAGGAGTTATGGATAATAGTGCATTAGGGGGTTAGTATGGGATGTAAGAGCATACCTTAGGCTCAATAAATCCCACACCAACAAAAAATACTTCCTTATTATGTGACATAGTTTTAGTTAGTTTATCGAGATTGTTGGAGTTCCCTTTTTTGTGTGGCTAAATATACAAAGAAGGTCAAATGAGGGATTCAATCTCATTGTGAACTCACTTAAAATTTGAACATATACAATGGCATAGATTAAATGGTAAACATTTCCTAGTTAAAAGAATAAGCTAGGATAAACGATCTTATTGGACAGTTACCACACCGACTTATTAAGGGGTAGTAGGTTTCGTCACATAGAATGATGCAAGGGTATTGAGACAATGAAGAATGTAAAAGGACTAATAAAGGAAAATAAGGTGTTTCATGGACCCATGGTAGTCAAACTAATGATGGGCTTATTATGATATCATTAGAACACACATATGCACACTCCATAAGGGAAAATATGTCGACAAAGCAAACTTCATATGTGCATATTATTGATTCTTGGTATATTGATGTTATGAAGATGTGGGTTCAAAGATATCATAGGATAGGTGGAGGTGGTTTAGAGTTTAGAAATGGGCATGCAAAGAGAGGTATGTGTCAACAATTCACACTCACAAAAACTAGAAATGCTTTGGTAAGGTCAAAATGTGTAGGTTGTCCAATTAGGGGAAGGATAAAAGTCGTTTTTAACATAGGTAAAAGGTCCGTGACATTTTCCAAGGGGAACACGTATCAACAATGTTTATTTTTACAAGAAAGAGTAAATATTTAGATTATAAAGAGGTCAAGGAATCCTAATAAGACAAATATATACATTATGTTATCAATTACAAAATTTCTACTATGTGTATTTCCCACAAAATTTTCCTTTGGATATATGTTTTGGATATATGTTTTATGTTGGATACAATACTTTCAAAAACAACTTAAATCTATATTGCCTAATGAATTGGCCTAACAAAATAGTGCAAGTGAAAAACGTAAGACGAAGAAATACTAAGAGAAAACATGGCCATTGTGGTGCTCTTCTATTGACCGATCTTTCTAAGCATGCCTCAAGTTATTCTACACTTCTATGTTCACCATAGTTGTTTGTTGAACTGTTTCTTCTTCCATTGGATCTGAACTAGTAAAGTGGCCAACTTGAGATTGTTATTCCTTGAGTAAACCCCAATATTATGTTGAAATGCATCTCATAATCACTTTCCAAATTTTCTATTTTTTCTCCTTTACTCTAGATTGAAATTTGTCTTGCCTAATATCTTGTTGTACCATGTGAGAGGTGATGTAATCAATTGACTATTTCATACCATCCATTTGAAAATTGAGTCTATGAGGCATTCATTTTATGTCTTTGATTCCACTGAGACGTCCCCCCCATCTATATCCCTATTCAAGGGGTTATCCATGGAAACACTAGTCCAAGAAACTGCTAAACAAGAGACCCTTAACTTTAAAGCTATAATTTCCCACAATAGAAGTGAGGCCAACTACTGAGGAACAAAATAATCGCATGTTTAAAGCCTCATTTTTATAAAACATTAAATATTGATCCCCCCTATCTTGAAACCACTATATTGTCAAACAATAGGGATCACCACCAGATTATTACCTCTCTCGACGACCTAAGAACACTAGGGAGGACCACTAGTTGCACTTGAACCAACTTGGACACATGCCTCACTTCTTGGTCCAATATTCACATTCTAGACTGTTTTGATTGAAGAAACCCCACCACCATTGTAGAAAACCAAACTAAGGGCCATAAGGATAGACACAAGTGTAGAAATAATAAATGGAATGTAGGAAACAAAGGCATGTGGGAGTGCAATGGCTCCCTCACTCAAAATTAATGACTTGACATGTTTTGCAATATTGGGATGGGTAGATACACTAGGTGGAGCGCATGCCTAATTTACCACCATCCACCATTTTAAAATCAACCATTTGAAAATGAAATGGAATCAATCTCGACCAAGTTAAATTTTCTAGGGGATCCATCTTCATTTTGGGTGACCGCCATTTTGAACAATAATTTTAATATCTAAATTGATTACATCATTTGTAAGTTGATCTGCAACTGAATTGTTATGAAACTGGATATGCCTAAGTTTTATATCATTAAGGCATTGAATATTCCAATTAATTTGCTCATAGATTCTACTTTGGATAGTCCCTTCTTTCGCTATTTTTTCCTCGCGCACTTTACGACAAGAAACAAGTCTCAAATAATTATAACCTATTGTATTCAAAGACTCTTTACAATTTATGTACCTAGTAATAAGGCATCCATTTCATCCCAGTTATTTATCACCACACCAACACCCCATGAAAATTCCATTTCTCCATTTTTGGGGATCCAGAAGGATGCCCCCACCCTGTGCATGGACCTACCACCCTAGCATGTATCAATAGTGTTCACTCAAAAAGACTAACAAAATTTTAGCAAGGAAAAAATGTGGAATTGTCTAATTAGGAGAGGATCGATGACTTGTATTTCTTCTATAAAAGGAGAAGGAAATGAGATAGAATAATAAAGAATGAATGGGTCTGCATGATGGAGTGTTGATAGTTTAGGTAGTTCGCACTCCAGAGATGCAACTATAAATAACCATTGAATAAAGGAAGGGGGGGGGTTATGTGGCTTGAGTCAGGTTCAAATTCATTCCCGTGAGACTTTTGTACTGTAATAGAGAAATAATGAGACCTCCCTTATTGAAATTACTATCAACCCCTTATATTCAAGCCTAATATCTTGGCCATTTGAAAAGAGTAAAGAAACCTTTGCTTTTTTTTTAAAACTAAGAACTCATTCTCTATTTATGAAACCTTTTTTCATTGTTTATGTGTGTGTAGGAATTCCATTATTTAATTATGATAGGAAATATTTGAGCTTTATTATGTTGGTATCAGAGTAGATGAATCCTAAGGTTTGGAGACAATTCCAATGAGGAGTGAAGGTGTTGGGCATAATATAAGAGATAGGAGTGAGAAGATTCTTAGATCTAACTTTGTAGTGAAGAATAAGAGAGTTATTGAATCTACAAAATGTCAAGAAGAGGAATTCCTGCAAGGAGGGATAGAGAAAGACACAAAAAACTAGATGCAAATGATGATGATGATGATTTTTTTGAGATTTTGAGGGTGGTGTCTTCAAGGTTATATGCTATGTGGTATTCCTAGAGAAGAGAGGCAATGCCAAAGGTGAATCATGAAACTGAATATGAAGAAGAAACAAAAGCCACTAGACAAGAACCATAAAAGGATAACACTTTATAAGAGAGAATGATAACACATGTAACAAATTTGGGAGGCAAACACATGCGTATGCAGTAATCCTAAACCATGTATAATTGATTGACTAGATAGTGGACATGGAGAAATATTTTTAGTTCGAGAGATTAATGATCCAAGAAGGTAAGGTTTGCATGTACAAATATCAAGAGCCTTTCATCTTTGTCGTGGGATTATAATGTATAGGCAAATAAAGGGAAAATATAAAATCAAAATATGGAACAAAATCATGATAGAATTGAAAGCCAAATGTATGCATGTTGACTATTATTTGAATTTGTTATTAAGATTGCAAAGTTTGAATTAGTTGGCATGTATTAAGGAGTATATAGAATAATATCATGGGTATCCATTAGGCTTAGACACGTGAAGAAATACCTAAAGCTATATCAAAGTATGCAAGTGGTCTTCATTTCTATCCAAGATGAATTTAATGTGGTGAATTTTTATTTAGTAACAGAGGTTTATAAATTATCCTTAACAAATAATGAGAATATGGATAGAAAGAAGCATACCTTAAAAGATAAAAAGTCAAGTGGGTAGAAAGGAAGAACTAGGGAATAACATAGGTGAAGATGAAGCTAGTGCTAACACAACATATCATCATGTTTGAAGAAGATATGATGTTGATCAAGGTAGAGGGAAAGGTGGATGATTTGAAGGAATTTGTTTTAAATGTAGAGGGCTTGGACATAAAGCATATGTGTAACATACTTTCCTTGGACAGGAAGCCAACCCACACTAACTCACCCATTGGAGGGCTCGGGCACACTTGTAGTCGGCATACCCATGTGCAACCAAGGCATCAGTCAACAAGATGGGCACATTTGGGAGCACACCCAATAACCACAGACAAATATGATGGGATGGACGCATGTGCATGACAAGGATATTCGAAGAAGAGGCTTTAACGAAGTGGAATTCAATGAAGGGTCTTGAAGAGGAGGCTTCGACATCAGCATGGGAAGTGGCCAAGAGGGCTTGCATTGGGCGTTAAGAGGACTTACTAATGCAAGATGTCGTGCACATTGGAAAGACAACACTTGGGTGCATCACAAGATTTTGGTTGAAGTCATAAGGGCTAGTGGGTCCACTTTCCCGCATGTAGTGGTAAGAAACCTCGATGAGGGGAAAAATGGTTTCACACCATGGGCACAAGTGGACGTTTTTGAATGTGTTACAAGAGAATTAAACCAAATAAGGGATTGGGAATCTTAGGGAATAATTCAACCAAGGAAGGGTTAGGTACCCACTCATGACAAAGAATGGGAAACTCTCTCATATAAGTACTTGGGCGCACTTGAGGAAAAGGAGGTAACCAAGCTTGGGAATATGGCAGGATTAAAGAACAAGGGTGTTGAAGTGAGTTAAGCCTCAGTCCCGTGGTAGCAAGCCAAGGTAATTTGTTGGAAGAGGATGGGAAGTGTGACCAAGTATAACATGGAGCTAGTTTCGGGTTGAAGGAATGCCCATGGAAAACCCTCCACGACAAAGGCTAAGGGAAACCATCTTGCAGTGCATGAGTGCAGTTAAGAGGAAACTTGATGAATTGAAGTGGAATTTCTATAGGTCGAAGGAAGACTTGTAGGAGAATGACAAGGTTTCAACAACATGCTTCTAAGTGAACAGATCCATGAGGAGAGGTGCGACCGTTGGAAAGAAGAGTCATCAGTAGTAGAATTGATAGTAGGCATAGTGCGTTGACAATAGACTTGAAAATAGGAACACTATGTTGACAACACACCCAATGACAAGTTGTTGGCATGTTTTTTTATCCAAGGTTTAGAAAGGATTACCAATTATAAAACCCATAATCATTGGCATTTTCAATGTTTAGAAGAATAAGGTCTCACCCAAGAACATAGTCATAAGCAGATACATGAACAAAGCTAATTAAGTAATTCATGAATTTAGGATACCATTCACAGTCTAAGAAACACATCATCATTCACATAAAATTAGAGCGGAAACCAACCCAACATATTATTTCTTTCAATTCTAAACCACAGTCATACAATTTATAGTCGAACACAACTGTTCAACTAGGGTCTTGGCCAATTATCCATCTAGGTGCAATCATCCCTCTAACGATCTTTCTATCTCTCCTCAAAACCTAATAAATTTCCTTACATACATATGGTTGATAATTGCTAGATGTTAGAGGCTTTTACCAATTACATTCACATTTACATTTACTTTTTACTTTTTTCACAAAACATAGTTGGTGTGGTATTGTCTATTGGTTGGAGTGTATGTTGTAAAATGGTTGGCATGGTGTATAAGATATTGTGCATAGCGTAGAAGTACAGTAATGACTCTAAACTAGATATTAGTTTATTAATTATTAATTATCAATTATTAGGTAAATGGGTCATCTCATTTCATATGAAGAGATGCAATCCTTACTTAGGCTTTCATATATATTGTAATCTTTCAATGTAAATTCATCATCATTCAATTTATCAATAAAATATCATTATTTGGAACTATCTATTCCAAATGGTATCAAAGCTTTGGTTTGTGCTACTACGGTTTTGCTTGTGGATTGTGAAGAAGGAAGTCCTCAACTACTACAACATCACTCACTTTTCCCTTCCATTCCTTTCCGCAATCTCCATTATCCATTATCCCTTCTTCCATTCCTCTCATCCCTCATTGTCTCCATGCATTGATTACCCACCATTCCTTCACGCTTCCTCTCTCTGCTCCAACCAATTCTCCCCTCGCCCCCCGGCACCCACGTGAAGTTGTTCGGGTTGATGGGATTCTCTCCATTCCATAATTCCCCCATCCTCCATCGCTTCTCTCATATCTGATCCTTCACACAGTCCATTGCTGCTCTCATCTCTTCTTTTCCTCACGCACTCCATCTCTTCTCTCATCCCTCTTCTAGCGCCTTCCCTTCATTTCCTTCTCTCCATCACTTCCTGCCCATTCACACTTCATTCGCTCACACTCCATCCTTCATTCCACCTGCTGCCATCGCTGCAACCCTCCATTCCCATGATTACAATCCCACGCTACTACACTCAATCCCCATTTATGCTACACCTACAATCCCCATTATAATTTTTTAATATTTAATTCTTCGATAAAATTCCAATTATCTTTTAATATCTTTATAATTAGAATTACAATGTCTTTGGCACTTAATATTTTTGAAAGAGTCGAAAGAATTGAAAAAATGAAAAAATAATTAATCCTTGAAGAAACATTGAAAGAGGCAGTGAAAAAGGTGCTAATGCAATTACAAGAAGAAGAAATTGATGAGAATTATGATAACCCAAATACAAATGTATATACACCAGATAATAATGATTATATTGATCAAGAGGGTGAAAAATAAAGCAAAAAAAAAACAACTAAGAAACTGACCAAGAACCAAACCATGAAGAAATGGTTGATGAAAACGAAGTGAAGGAAGATGGTAAAGATATGATGGTAAAAATAAGTGATCATGAGGATTAAAATATTACATGGGAGAGCATCTGAACAAAAAGAGAGAAAGGGAAGAAAATGACGAGGAACAAACCATGGTAGACCTTTTGAAGTCAAGGGATGGAAATGATCCAAGTTTGAAGGAAAAATCCATTGATCAAACAGTGAACCCTCATTATGGGATAAGGCAGTTCAAAATTGCTACTACACCTAGGATAGAAGAATAAAAAAAATCATATCGGCTGCCTCATTATATTCCCCATCACCCAAGGATCGAACCATCATATATAAGGAAGGATAAGAGCTAGTGTTTAAAATGCAATGCTCCAAATTGGATGCCAAGTCATAAATATGCATATGCACCAGAAATTAATTAAGTTTCTGCCACTCATGTGAGAAACTCCATACAAGGAACATAAATGAGTTGCATAAATGGTCCAAGCACTTCCAATTTTATGGATACAAATACTTCTTAGCTTCCAATGTGCAAATCAAATATAAACACACTCTGGCATATTCAATTCTTACGTCAAAGTCCACACAATTGTAAAATCAATAAAAATACCTAGTGAAATCCAAAGCGAAGACGAAGTAGAAGCCATGCCAAGAGCCCGAACGGAAATTATAAAGAATATTATAGCGATGATGAAGAAAAGAAAGATGTAGAGTACGAGAATGAAGTCCAAAGCATGGAAGATCAAGGTGATTCTTAAGAAGAGTTTAATGAGAATGACAATAACAAAAACGAAGATACAGATGCACCAGATATTGATGAATATGAACATGATGTCGATGACGATTGTGAAGAAGATGAAGATATTAAAGATTATAATGATGAAACACATAATATTGATCAATATGAAGATGATGCCATTGATGATTGTGAGGAACATGAAGATGTAGAAGAGTATAATGATGAGAATAAAGGAAATGAAAATGATCCTAATCATGATGATGTAGAAGATGAAAATATAGAAGAGTATAATGATGAAAATAAAGGCAATGAAAATGACTTTGATTATCATGATGATGTCGAAGATGAAAACCTAGAGGGGACGATTAAGAAGAAATAGAAAGACATTTTGCAAAATAAGATTTTGGTTCCTCAAGCAATGTCAAATTGTCCTCCTTGCCATGTGCCCATGTTCAAGATTCTTCCCAGTTGTGGTCACCAATGCAGGTCTAGTTGCTCCGAGATATATCCTCCCTGCAAGCATCCTTGTGAGAGTTGTTGGCTGCATAGCCATTGCATTCTTATCTGCAGAATCTTATGCACACCATGCATGGAGAAATGTGAACACTTGTTTCAAGAATTATTGAATCGTGGTAGTATTACTCGAAACATGAATTCCTTTTCAACATCAGTCACACATATAAAAGATAAGGATGGTCCTTATAAAATTTATGTTGACTACCAAGCATTAAACCGCGTTGCCATTAAAGATCAGTTTTCTACAGGGTATTTTTTAAGGATTCTAATAGTATACCTAACTATAGTATTTTAGGCAATTATTTTGGGTTGAAAAAATCATATATATAGATAGGTAGGCAATTGTTAAATATGAAACATACAATTCACTACTAAAATTTGTAAATTTTGATGAATATTACAATAAAAAAACATATTTTACGTAAATATAGGCGATATTAGAGAGTAAAAATGACCAAATAGCGAATTTATTTTTTGAAAAAATGCTAAAAAACAATCAATTGGTGAAATTTCACCCCTAAAAATTACCCTGGTTTTCTATTCCAATTGTGGATGAACTATTGAACAAGATTAATTTGTCAAAGAACATCTCATCAAGTGTAGTAACCATCCTCAAGCTACAACCAATTAAGCGAATACAGAGTTTAAGCAAGCACTCTTCTTTTACACAAGCTTTGAGGACGAAACTTTTTAGGAAGGGATGACTTATAATGAGTCTCAATTAGATATTAGTTTATTAATTATTAATTATTAGGTAGACAGGTCATCCCGTTTCATATGAAGAGATGCAACCCTTACGTAGGCTTGCATATATATTGTAATCTTTCAATGCAAATTCATCATCATTCAATTTGTCAATAAAATATACAATTATTTGGAATTATCCAATCCATTCTCCATCTAGGTGCTACCATCTCTCTAATGATCTTTCTATCTCTCCTCAAAACCTAACAAATTTCCTTACATACATATGGTTGACAATTGCTAGATAGTTATAGGATTTAACCAATTACATTCACATTCACATTCACATTCACATTTACATTTACATTTATTTTTTACTTTCTTTCCCAAAACATTGTTGGTTTGGTGTTACCTCCTAATTTGTACATTAGGTGGATTTCTTGCGAGCCGCAAGAGTTGTGAACATTTACAATGTTCATCATCAGTGTTCAGAAGTTCATTAGGCCAATTTTTGGCCCTTTGTAAAGTTTGCATGTCCAGACCCCCTTGGGGGAATTGTAATAAGTTGGTCTAAGCATGGTCAATTTGTAAAAGGCTTGGCCTACCTTAGGTTTAGCTTTCAAGGGGATACTCTAGAGTGTTTTTTCCTTAGGAATTATGCGTTGCGCTTTAGTGGCGTATAATTCCTTAGTTTTCCACTCACACCTCCAAAGCTGGAGTATTTTCCATGGTGGTCGAACCTAGGGAGGTTATTAAATCCTAAGTGTCTATGTATTTTTACATGATATCCATCAATAATAAGTTGTATGGACATGCACTAGGTCCCCTAGGAATTTGAGTTGATTCCGATAAAAGTTTTTTTTTCCTTAAAATTAGACCATTTTTTAATGGTTTAATTGGAAAAATTCAAAGTGTAATAAAAGGCTGATTGGGAGGCGGATTTTGGCATGGGGATGCTCGTTTTCCTGCTCAGAGCATCCTCTTTAACCTAGGACCCACTTTTCCTGGGTTTCAGGTGACTAAATTATCATTTGTGGCATTTTTTCTTAAAAATGCTACAAAACAACACTTAAATGCTAACTATGCTACTAATTGCACAAAAACACAAAATAAAAAAATCCAAAAATGAATAAAAAAAAGGTGGGGAAAGGGTGGCATATGGTTTTTAAATGAAGGGCGATCATATTATTGGGATTAAGCACATGTTTTAAAAGTCAAACATAAAGGTGATATCATGAACTAACTTATGCGCTTTTTCCTCCTCACGTGGGCGGATGTCCCATGCATGAAGATCACAAAGGATGGGCCATTGGTTCCAAGGTGAGAGGGGCACCCCTTTTGTGAGGTGGATGCCACCTCATCCCCTCACACCAACCCAAATATCCAAGCATTTAAATCATGCGCGAGTCACTCCATTGATTTAGTGATGCGCTCTCCAAGCTCTCACCCTCCATCCCAAGCGCCCCCCTGCTTGTAATTTCTTATATAAGAAAGTTCTTGCTCCTTATTTAAGATGGAAGAAAGGAACCTCTGCTTGGCTTTGTAATGTATTTGTTTATCATCTTGGAATAAAAGTTGAGACTTTGGAGGTCCATGTGTGTAAGGATTCTTATGGTGAATGCATGATTTAATTGTTGAGGTAATACCCTTATGATCTCTTTCCTTCTTTTGCAAGTGTAGTGACCTATTATCTAGCTTAGAAGACTATCATTCTAGTCCATAGAGTAAAAATTTGAATGCTTCAATTTATTTTCTTGTGTGAGGTTTTCCAATATTTGAATGAACAAAATGTAGTAAGTTATACTGATGTTTATTAAATCTTTGTTTATTTAACACACTAGATTTGATCTCCCTTGCTTTGAAGTTCTTTTTGTAGATTTGCAGGTTCACCAAGTGTGAAGACAGGCTTGAGCTCAGCTGCATCTTGTTTGGCTTCACAAAAAATATTTTGGGTCTAATTTTCCTTGTTTTGCAAGATCTCCAACTTCTTATTCAATATTCAAGCTTGAGTTTGAATCCTTCTTCTTTCCCTTTAAAAAATTTGAAATCAACCTTCTTTCCCTTTTTGTTAAGAAAAGCATTTAGATTTGATTTCAAAAGTTCCATCTTTAAAGTCTATTTGCTTCATAGATCTAGGAGTTGCTTTATATAAATCATAAGATCTAGATCTAAGTTTTAGTATTTGAAGTAAAGTCAATTTTTTTCCATCATTTCGCAAATACTAGATTGTGATATAATGTGCTTTTAGCTAACCAATACTAACTTGTTAATAATTTTTCTTGTTTGCTGGTTCATTTGTTTTGTGTTACAGGAAAGCAAGGAGAAAAAGTCCCTTTGGAGCTTAAACTAGGAATTTTTCACTTTTCCTTCAAACCCTTGCTTTCCCTTCACCTTCCTAGGCCTAAAGTCTCTTGAATCACGCTGCATAAGCAGATCAAGAGCGCTCTCTATCAGAGAGTTAATAAATTTGTAAATAATCATTAATAAAAAGCAAGTGGGATTACGGATCCCACAACCCTCTTCTCCCATTTGGGGGAAGCCTGTATCTTCTTTCTATTTATTTTGCTTTTTACCTACAACAAACTAGAATACTAGCATGTTAGATTAGCTTTATTTGCTCAAAATGTTTCCTTTTTGCAAGTTAACTAGTTTTGCTTATTTAGATTCTTGCATCTTTCCTCTTTTTGATAAAGTTTAAAAAAACATTAAAATCTCTTGAATCTCACTCTAAAGCGGATCAAGAGTGTCCTCTGTCAGAGAGTCAATTGGAATGAACATTTCTCCCACTCCGTGTATTCTCTACCCATTGTAGGCTAGTCTGATCTTTGGGATATCAAAAGCGGAAGTGTTGCATTCATTGATTTTCTCACATTAAGCTAAAAACTTCAATTTCAATAAAATTAAGTCCCCTTAACCAACGAAAATCCGGTGTTGCCACGCTATGATCGAAAGTGGGGAAATTATGACTAGGGAAGTGGGAACCACTAGGAGGTGACCTCAGAGCATATGGTGTAGTGTTGAACACCGCTCTCGAGACTCCATCCTAGCCCACACATCCTTGTACAGATCCACCTAGATCATATTTCCTGTACCGCAAGGTATATTGGGAATCCCCCCATCCCACAATAAATCAACCTTATCTTTCAAAATCTATAATACAATAAACCAAGAAGCATTGGCACAACGGTCCTTTTAGCACTCCAACAGACAGTGACTCCATTAGCATTGGTCTTTCATCAACAACAATTGTTCAAGTCTTTGTTTTTTTATTTATCTTGAATTGTTGTTCATCTTATGATATCATGTTGTGGATGTTATTTTGATTAAGTTGGCAAAGATGTTGTTGTCGTTTATTTATATGGTGTGGATGTGCCATTGATTTAATTTGGCGAATGAAAACTTGGTTTAATTTTGCATAAATTAGAGACTTGGTTCCAATTTGTCTCAAATCAAAAACTCCTAAAACAACATCCATTCTAAACACATCAAACTTAAACTTTAAAAAGCCTTAGCAAACATTTTTTTAGTAGGGTAGACCCCCCTTGGATTCGTTAGGATTTTTCCTAAACGAAGGAGTCAGGATCATGTGACAACACCTAACTCTTTGCTTGCCCCCAAGGCCACACCGAGCAACTTCGAAAGATTTTTGTTGCACTCCCCCCCAGGTGTGCATCTCGGTGACAACATTTCTTGCGCCGTTGTCGTTGACAAATTTTTTGCTCCTGGTTCGACTTACCTTATTTTTTATTTTTTATTTTTTAACTTAAAATTTTTGATAGATTTTTAGTACAATAAACTCTGAAATTAGACTTGATCCATCTGGCGACTCCACTATCACGTAATTTACCAAGGTATTCAACTAGAAGAAATTCTGTAGGCTTGCTTGATTTTATCCCTAAACTTGAGAAGGTTTACCGAAGGAAATTAAACAAGCTCTCTTCTCGTAGGATCCTTGAGAATCTAGGATCCGAGTCTATTTTGGACATTCATTGTCTGTTTATAGAGGTCAAATAATTTTTTATCTGTCCACTAACCTTTTCCTTTTTTTATAAAAAAATGTTCAAAATAAAAAAAATAGAACTTTTGTGAGTATTCGCATAATTTTTTTATTCTCACATGGCGACTCCATTGAAGGGATAAAACCCTTGTTTCTCATAAGCAATTGTTGATATTTATTGTGTGTAGATGAGTCCATGCGATACATTAGATTCTTAAATCTCATGGTTCAACGGTTCCCCTCATTCAGTAGCAAAACTTCCCATGGTCATTGATCGACATTATGGATGATGACGAGTCCAGAGATCAAATTTCCAGTGCATATCCTCCCATCAAATTCTCAGTCATCCCGGGCTTTCCCAACCATGAGCCATGTCTCTCAGATAAGGGAAATGTTCAACTTCCAATCTTTTTTGGAAATGGCGATTCAACTATTTGGCACATCATATCTTTTCTTTCATTGGTGGGGAACGATCTCAACGTGCTTCATCAAGATAATATGATGCAGGTATTTGTCAGTACTCTAGAGAAGGATGCTTGGCTGTGGTACTACGGTCTCCCTAATAAATGCATTAAATCCCTTGAAAAATTATTTGCCATATTTTTTAAGAGGTGGTACGATGGTGAAGAAGATATGGTAACTGCTGTAGAAAGAGGCTTCGAACAACTAAAAAAGCTGAGAGAAACCATAATTCCCACTATTGAGAAACACCTCCATGATGATCCCACTGAAGAAGTTTATCAAAGTCCAAACGTTGTTGAAAATCCTCCTCATGTCCCCATAACAGAGAACATTGAAGATTTGGGCTGCTCTCAAGTTTATTTCAGTAATGATATTTTTTCAGACAACCCTCATAAAGAAACCATTATTGAAATTGACAATTATGAAGAAATCCATGAAGATTGTAATGTGTATGATGATGTAGGCTTGGAAGGCTTACTTCCTTATGACTTTTTTTTGAAGAGGAGGATTATGAGCATGAAGAGGACAGACATAGCCTAGAGCATGATATAAGTGATGAATAATCCCTCATGACTGACATAGATATTGATGATGATAAATGGAAATTTATAGAGAACCCCATCTATGCCATGTCTAAAGAAGTAAATGATGAGCCGAAATCCTTTGAAGGTTTTATTGAAAATCCCACTTATGACATACCTGAAGAGAGGAAGTTTGAGTCTAAGTATCTTGATGGATTCATTGAAAAACCCATCTATGAGTTGTTCAGAGAAGGAGGCATGGATTTGGAGACTTTGGAGCATTTGGACATGGAAGAAGAGCATGCTATTTGTTCATATGAGTAGTAAGAGCCATGCATGAGTATCAGCAATGAGGACCTGGAGAAGCAGTGTGGTGAAGAGCCAGATTGGGTACAATTGATTGAAGATATATCTCAGCCATCATCTTCACATGCATATGTTCCTTATGATTTGGAGCAGCTTGAGGTTTGTGCTTATACAAGAATTTATCATCAGAAGAGCCCATTAGATCAACATGGTGAAGCGGTTAACCTACATCACCATTCGAAAATTTTTATTAGTCCTATCCAGTCATGGATAGAAGAAGCCTACAGGAGGACTTTCCAGTTTGGGAATCAACTCAATAACCTTTTCTCTTATGATCTCCCATCCATCCCTCCCATCCATAAATCTCACTCCGGTTTTCATTTTTTAAATAAATTTTCCTTGCTTTGGAAGGTAACCAAACGCAAGGTCGGAAACTTTACAGTTGATGAAATGTTAAGTTGGTTACATTGGATTTTTCACTTAAAATTTTCATTATGTTATGCTTAGAGTAGGAAAAATAAGCTCCTCAAAGTGAGCATTTGCTTTCTACATTTCATTTTTAGTATTTTCCTTTATGTACTTAGAAGTTTTTATTAGTTTTATTCTTTCGAATAAATGCAGCTTGCGGTTCATTGGATTTTTCTTGTCAAGTTGAGATGTTTTTACAGGTTCTATATATACCAGATATTCTGATGTTCTCGCATCCACTCCTTGCCTAAAGGCCAGATTGAGCACACGTCCTGTAGTTGGAGCCAGATGTTACCTCCTAATTTGTACATTAGGTGGATTTCTTGCGAGCCGCTAGAGTTGTGAACATTTACAATGTTCATCATCAGTGTTCAGAAGTTCATCAGGCCAATTTTTGGCCCTTTGTAAAGTTTGCATGTCTAGACCCCCTTGGGGGAATTGTAATAAGTTGGTATAAGCATGGTCAATTTGTAAAAGGCTTGGCCTACCTTAAGTTTAACTATCAAGGGGATACTCTATAGTGTTTTTTCCTTAGGAATTATGCGTTTCGCTTCAGTGGCATATAATTCTTGATTTTTTCACTCACACCTCCAAAGCTGGAGTATTTTCTATGGTGGTCAAACCTAAGGAGGTTCTTAAAGCCTAAATGTCTATTTATTTTTAGATTCTATCCATCAATAATAAGTCGTATGGACATGCACTAGGTCCCATAGGAGTTTGACTCGATTCCGATATATATATATATATATATATATATATATATATATATATATATTATTTTTATTTTTTCTGTAAAATTAGACCATTTTTAATGGTTTAATTGGAAAAACTCAAAGTGTAATAAAAGCCTGATCTGGAGGCGGATTTTGATGCGAGGATGCTCATTTTCACGCCTAGAGCGTCCTTTTTAACCTAGGACCCACTTTTCCTAGGTTTCAAGTGACTAAATTGTCATTTGTGGCAATATTTCTAAAAAATGCTACAAAACGACACTTAAATGCTAACTATGCTACTAATTGCACAACAAGACAAAATAAAAATAAAATCCAAAAAATGAATAAAAAAAGGTGGGGAAAGGGTGACATATGGTTTTTAAATGAAGGGCGGTCATATTATTGGTATTAAGCACATGTTTTAAAAGGCAAACATAAAGGTGATTTCATGAACTAACTCATGCGCTTTTTCCTCCTCACGTGGGCAGATGTCCCATGCATGATTATCACAAAGGATGGGGCGTTGGTTCCAAGGTGAGACAGACACCCCTTTTGTGAGGTGTGTTCCACCTCATCCCATCACACCAACCCAAATATCCAAGCATTTAAATCATGCGCGAGTCACTCCATTGATTTAGGGATGTGCTCTCCAAGCTCTCGCCCTCCATCCCAAGCGCCCCCCTGCTTGTAATTTCTTATATAAGCAAGCGCTTGATCCTTATTGAATATGGAGGCAAGGAACTTCTTCTTGGATTTGTAATGTATTTGACTATCATTTTGGAATAAAATTTGAGACTTTGGATGTCCATGTGTGCAAGGATTCTTATGGTGAATGCATAATTTAATTGTTGAGGTGATACCCTTATGATCTCTTTCCTTCTTATGCAAGTGTAGTGATCTATTATCTAGCTTAGAAGACTATCATTCTAGTCCATAGAGTAAGCATTTGAAGGCTTCAGTTTGTTTGCTTGTGTGAGGTTTTCTAATATTTGAATGAACAAACTGTAGTAAGTTATATTGATGTTTATTAAATCTTTGTTTATTTAGCAAACTAGATTTGATCTCCCTTGCTTTGAAGTTGTTTTTTTAGATTTGCAGGCTCACCAAGCGTGAAGACAGGCTTGAGATCAGCTGCATCTTGTTTAGCTTCACAAAAAATATTTTGGGTCTAATTCTCCTTGTTTTGCAGGATCTCCAACTTTTTATTCAATATTCAACCTTGAGTTTGAATCCTTCTTCTTTCCCTTTAAAAAATTTCAAATCAACCTTCTTTCCCTTTTTGTTAAGAAAATAATTCAGATTTGATTTCAAAAGTTCCATCTTTAAAGTCTATTTGCTTCATATATCTAGGAGTTTCTTTATATAAATCATAAGATCTAGATCTAAGTTTTAGTATTTGAAGTAAATTCAAATTTTTCCATCATTTCGCAAATACTAGATTGTGATATTATGTGCTTTTAGCTAACCAATAATAACTTGTTAATAAATTTTCTTGTTTGCTGGTTCACTTATTTTGTGTTATAGGAAAGTGAGGAGGAGAAGTCCATTTGGAGCTTAAACTAGGAATTTTTCACTTTTCCTTCAAACCCTTGCTTTCCCTTCACCTTCCTAGGCCTAAATTCTCTTGAATCACGCTGCATAAGTGGATCAAGAGCGCTCTCTATCAGAGAGTTAATAAATTTGTAAATAATCATTAATAAAAAGCAAGTGGGATTACGACTCCCACAACCCTCTTCCACCATTTGGGGGAAGCTTGCATCTTCTTTCCGTTTATTTTTCTTTTTACCCGCAACAAACTACAATACTAGCATGCTAGATTAGTTTTATTTGCTCAAAATGTTTCCTTTTTGCAAGTTAACTAGTTTTGCTTATTTAGATTCTTGCATCTTTCCCTTTTTTCATTAATTTTAAAAAAACATTAAAATCTCTTGAATCTCGCCATGTGCGGATCAAGAGTGCTCTCTGTCGGAGAGTTTACTTTATTTTTTGCTAACCCCCTTGCTCTCTCGAGTATGGTCCTAAACCTGAAAGAGACTCTTGGGTAGATTTTAGATCATTCCAAGTTTTCATTTCACATTTTACAATTTCTCTGAGTCTTAAAAAGCTCCCTAAAATCTTTTGAATCTCGCTCTAAAGCGGATGAAGAGTGCTCTTTGTCGGAGAGTCAATTGGAACGAACATTTTTCCCACTCCGTGTATTCTCTACCCATCGCAGGCTAGTTTGAGCTTTGGGATATCAAAAGCAGAAGTGTCACATTCATTGATTTTCTCACATTAAGCTAAAAACTTCAATTTTACTTATAGTGAGAGGAGATCCGCGGTAAGAATTATATAAATTTGACAATTATTGAACCTTTTAAGCAGGTTCATCCTCGGGAGAACGAGATTCTCCAACGAAAATACAGTGTTGCCATGCTATGATTGAAAGCGGGGAAATTTTGACTAAGGAAGCGGGAAACACTGGGAGGTGACCTTAGAGCACAGTTAGACTACATCCTTGTTGGTGTATTATTGAACACCGCTCTTGAGACTCCATCCCAACACACACGTCCTTGTACGGAGCCACATAGATCATATTCCGGACACATTTCCTATACCGTAAGGTATATCAGGAATCCCCCCATCCGACTATAAATCAACCTCATATTTCAAAATATATAATACAATAAACCAAGAATCATTCACACAACAGTCCTTTTAGCACTCCAACAAACAGTGACTCCATTAGCACTGGTCTTTCATCAACAACAATTGTTCAAGTCTTTGCTTGTTTATCTATCTTGAATTGTTGTTCATCTTATGATATCATGCTGTGGATGTTATTTTGATTAAGTTGGAAAAGATGTTGTTGTCGTTTATTTATATGATGTGGATGTGCCATTGATTTAATTTTGGGAATGAAATCTTGGTTTAATTTTGCATAAATCAGAGACTTGGTTCCAATTTGTCTCAAATAAAAAACTTCTAAAACAACATCCATTCTAAACACATCAAACTTAAACTTTAAAAATCCTTAGCAAACCTTTTTTTTAGTAGGGTCTACCTCCCTTGGCTTCGTTAGGAGTTTGCCTAAACGGAGGAGTCGGGATCAGGTGACAACACCTGACTCTTTACTTGCCCCCAAGGCCACACCGAGCAACTTTGAAATATTTTTGCTGCGCTCCCCCCTAGGTGTGCATATCAGAGGCAACAATGTGGTATTGTCTATTGGTCAGAGTGCACATTGAAAAATGGTTGGCATGGTGTATAAGATATTCCATGCAGTGTAGAAGTACTGTGTGCAATGTAAATTTCTAGCATGGGCTTCAAAACTAGTAAACTATGGTGCAAGCATAGGCATAATGTGTCATCAACTAGGAAGGAAGTGGGAAAGTTTCCTAGGTTAAATTGTTGTTTGTAAGAGGGTGTTGACAAGGAGTTGAAACTTCATATTTATAATTCTTGATTATATCATTTGTATTCTACTTCAACAAAAGACTCGTCGATACCCAATTTGAGCATCGAACATACTTGTATTGTTCTTATGGTTTTCTTTGGATATGATCATGGAATATTGGCTAAGTGTAACTAGTCGTAAACAACACACATAATAAGTTAATATCCAAAGGGTTGGGAACAATAGGCCTAGTAAATGGGTAGCTCAAGGAAAGAGGTATGGGGATGCCTTGAGTGAAGAGGCATAGTCCCTTAACGAGTAGTCATGGGTGACCATGTCCCAAGGAAGAAAATTGGGTGGTATTGCATGATCGTCAAAGTTTGGGAACTGAAGCTTTGGGGTTTTGACAATTGGTATCAGATCCCAATGTAAACCAAAAGTGAAGTTTTGGGAATCTCTTCACCACTATTCTAGAAGTGACAATTGGTATCAGAGCAAATTTGAAGATCGAAAGTGTGTTGAAAGTGAAGTTTCAAAATAACTAAAGGGATACAAGAACAAGTTTGTTGCAGGGTTTGGAACCAACATGAAAGAATAGTGAGAAATGTGAGCTTGGGAATGACAATTCTCATCAGCAAAGTGCAGGGAAAAAATTGTGCAATAAACAATTTCCATAGATATGACACATCATAATTGGTAATACAAAGCATAGTTTGGATGTCCTTTACCAGGTTGGGTGCAAGAGCTAAATAAGTTCATTCACAAAGCATAGCTGGTGTGAAAAGGAACTTATGAAGTTAACATCTTGGACAATGCATTCCAGATCTGAGCAGAGACAATTTTGGGCATTCTAGGTTCACTTGACACCTCCTACAATCATTTGGTAGAAGAGGTTCTGTTAGTGAACCAAACAGGTTGTACCAAAGGCATAGGGCAGATGGAAATTCAACAATAGGAAACCGAAATGTCGAATGCACCCATAATAGACAACACACTATTTGGGAAACATTGGATTGTGTTGGTAGAGGTTGCTTGGTAGGAAAAGGGAGAAATTCCACTCAACACTCAACAAAGTGGTAAGTCTTTCCTTTGTTCATTTTGAAGTTTGCACATAACAAGTCTTCTTTAGGGCTAGCTGGGTAGTGTTGAAGAGTGGTAATTGGGTAATTTCATGTGGAAAGAATAAACACAAGGAACAAAACCAAAGGAATCACTGATTCACTTGGTGCAGGGGAAGCAAAGCAACAAAGGGTTAAGGATTGTAGACTTGGGAAAGGTCTCTTTGAGAGTGCTTGGAGACAGTATGGAGGGAGCACTTGAAGAGCATTGGAAGACAATGAAACTGTCGACACAAACTAGGATATACCATTTGTAGTAGAAGGGGCACGAGCTAACTCGGGCCCTTGGGAAAGCCAACAATAGGTCCACACATGGGTTGATTCCTTTTTGAGTTGGTTGTGTTTCCGCCTAATACACACCCAGGGGGAGTGCAGCAAAAATATTCAATCAGCTCGGTGTGTCCTTGGGGGCAATTCAGAGTCAAGTGTTGTCACCTGAATACTTGAATCCTCCATCTAGGCTACTCCTAGTAAAGCCAAGGGGGGTGGTCCCTATAAAAATTAAACTAAGGCTTTTACACTAGAAAAGGAAAAATCTAAATCTAGGAGTTAAAATGATGAAAATGATTATTGAATCAATAACGTTTGCGATAAATTAAATCAACAACATTTTCATTTAAAGAAAAACATTCACAACGTTTGTATATTGATTTAAAACAAATAAGATTGAAAAAACGTTGACTAGTGTCGGGAACTATAAATTGTTAGAAAAACAGGATCGCAAAGCAATAACAATAAACAAGATGCAAATATAAATCACATAAAAAACATTATAAGAGAGACACCAATATAACATGGTTCACCCAAGATGGGCTACGCCCACACATAAATTTACAGTTCTTATTATTATACCATCCAACAAATGAAGGGATACAACCTGCAACACATCCGCTGCAACTTCCTCCTCACTCTCTCACAATCTCTCTCCCACAATCATAGATATATTTACAATGCTACAATACCCAACCGTATTACAATTCCTTCCTTTTAAAGAGTGAATACCATGGGAAAATACTATGGAACACCCAATACCATGGTCCCATAAATCACCCAATATTGACCAAGTCATGACTATGAAATTACAACATTTTACAAGGCATTTTTTTGTTTTTGTTTTTTTGTCTGAAATTTTCGATACGATGGTGCAACCCCCAAACCCCCGCCAGGGGGGGGCTCCCAAACTAGTCACTGCCCCCCCTGAACCCCCCATGACGACTATTTTGGGGGGAAATCCCCCCTAAACACCCCCAACCCGTCATGGGATGGGATCTAGAAATGGTTGAAACGCGACCTCTGAATAAGGAATATCAAGCTCCACAACCAACAATATCCCACTTGAAGACTAATCACAACAACTCCACCGCTGCTGCACTTGCTGGACTATGCTTTGAACCTTGGATCTAGAAAATTTCTCATCTTCACCTTTATGATTGAATTCCAACCGAAACCGAGCAGGAACTCAATTTCTCTCTGGTTACTACCTTTGTCAACATGTTTGGAGAATTCTGGCTAGTGTGTATCTTTTCCAGCTTCAACAGTTCATCTTCTAGAACAGGCCATAACAAATGGTACTTGAGCTGTATATGTTTAGTCTTAGAATGGAAAGCTGAGTTATTTGCAATATGAATGACACTATGGATGTCACTGTACAACTTGTTATTCTCCTGCTTCTTACCCAATTCCTCTATGAACCTCTGTAATTAAATAATTTCTTTACTAGCCTCTGTAGCAGCAACATACTTTGCTTCCATTGTTGAAAGTGCAACAACCTTTTGTAGTTTCAAAATCCAACTTACTGTTCTTCCACCTACAGTAAAGACATACCCTGTGGTGCTCCTCTTGCTATCTTTATCACCTACCATATCTACATCAACATATCCCTGTAGAATAGTGTCTGAACCTCCAAAAGATAATGCATGAGTGGTAGTACCTCTCAAATAGATGAGAATACATTGCACTTCCTTCTAATGTTCTTTACCTGGATTGTTCATATACCTGCTCACAAATTCCATTGCGTGTGCAATATCTGGTCTTGTGCACACCATAGGATACATCAAGCTGCCAACTACTGATAAATAGGGAACACTTGACATGTAGTCTATCTCTTCCTGTGTCTTGGGACACATCTCCTTACTTAGTTTGAAATGGTTGGCCAAAGGTGTATTAACTGGTTTTGCATTCTGCATTCTAAACCTCTCCAACACCTTTTGTATGTACTCACCTTGAGATAATGTGATAATGTCAATTTGCTATTTTTCCTGTCTCTTGTTATTCTCATACCAAGGATTTGATTTGTATCACCAAAATCCTTCATCTCAAATGAATTAGCTAACTTCCTTTTGAGCACATTTATATCTTGCATGTTAGACCCTACGACAAGCATGTCATCCACATACAATAACAAGATAATATATCTTCCATTATCTAGACTCTTGAAAAAACACAGTGGTCAAAATGACATCTACTATAACCTTGTTCTGTCATAAACCTGTGAAATTTCAAATACCACTGCCTTGGAGCTTGCTTCAAGCCATACAAGCTCTTCTTAAACCTGCGTACCAAATTATCCTTCCCTTTGTCCTCATACCCTTGTGGTTGTTGCATATAGATCTCTTCCTCCAAATCCCCATGGAGAAAGGTTGTTTTTACATCTAATTGTTCAAAATGCAAATCTTTTATCGCCACTAGACTTAAAATAGTTCTAATTGAAGTCATTTTAACAACAGGAGAAAATATTTCATCAAAATCTATACCTTTCTTCTGTGCAAACCCCTTTACAACAAGTTTGGCCTTGTACCGCTTCTTTCCTCCATCTTCTTACTTCAACCTGTAAACCCATTTATTTTCAATGCTCCTTTACCAACAGGCAACTGAACCAAATCCCAAGTCTAGTTTCTTACCAATGAGTCCATCTCCTCATTCATGCCTTGCTTCCACTTCTTTCTAGTTTCCATCTACATTGCTTCTTCATAACATTCTAGTTCACCAGAATGAGTCATTAATAAATAAACAGTGAGGGGCAGAATCGCTTAGGGGATCTACTTAACTTGGTATATATTCTAACACTTGTAGGAGTTTGAGGTACCTACTGTTGTTCTTGATTTTCCGACACCTTTGGAACTTCATTTTCTTTGATTTCATCAAGCACTATGTACTCTGTGTTTTCCTTTTCTTGTTTTTTTCCCTGCAACTGATTTTTATACATCACCTTTTCATTGAATACCACATCTCTACTCCCAATTATTTTTTTATTTTCATAATCCCATAAGCGATAACCAAAATCATCAACCCCATATCCAATAAAGATACATTTCTTGGATTTAGCCTCAAGCTTTGTTCTATTTTCTTTATCAATATGGACAAATGCTTCACAACTAAAAGTTCTAAGAAAAGAGTAGTTTACCTTTTTACATGTCCATGCCTCCTCTGGAATACCACCATCCAAAGCACTTGAAGACCCTCTGTTTATTAAGTAAATAGCAGTATCTAAAACATCTGCCCAAAATTGTAAGGACAACCCTGCATGCAATTTCATACACCTTGCATGCTCCATGATTGTTCTATTCATCCTTTTTGACACACCATTTTCTTATGGTGTTCTTGGGACTGTCTTCTCTCTACGAATCCTTTGGTATGAACATTAACAATCAAACTCGTTGTTGTAGTATTCACCTCCATTATTAGATCTGAGATACTTCAACCTTTTTCTTGTCTCATTCTCAACCAAAGATTTCCATTTCTTAAAAGTAGAAAACACATCAGATTTCTGTCTGTTGCAATAAACCCAATTTTTTCTAGTTGCATCATCAATAAAAGTAACATAATAACGAGAGCCACCAATAGATTGTACCTGAGCAAGTCCCCATACATCTGTATGTACAAGCTCTAACTTTTAACTCTTCTTCTATTTCCCAACCCTGAGAAATATGACTCTCTTCTATTTTCCATAAACACATTTCTCACATAATTCCAAACTTACCTGCTTCAGATATGGCAGCAAATTCCTTGAGTGGAGAATCTGCATCCCCTTCTCACTCATGTGGCCAAGCCTATAATGCCACAATGTTGTATCTGTTCCTGTGGAAGCTAAAGAGATAGAATCGTCAGTATTATGAGGACATATCCTGTCTCCTTTTGCTATCACCATTGATCCTTTAGTGATCTTCCACCACGTTTCTCCAAACGTAGATAAACAACCACCATATCCCAATTTCCTTGTTGATATCAAATTTATTTTCATAGAAGGAATATGCCTTACATATTTTAGCATCCATTCAACATTCTTTAACTTTATTCGTACCTTACCCATTCCAACAACTTTACATGGTTCATCATCACCCAATAAAACATGTCCAAAATCACCTAATAAAACATGTCCAAAATCACCTGGAACATAATCATGAAAGAATTTCCTATGGGGTGTAGCATGACATGAAGCCCCTGAATCTATTACCCAGTAATCACTAGTATTATCTAATGCAAGAATCAAAGCATCTTGTAACACATCACCTACTACATTTGCTTCTTGAGTAGTCTCCTGCTGTCCATCTCCTTTCATCTTTAGAGATCTACAGTCTTTCTTCAGATGTCCATTCTGTCCATAGTTCCAACACTCTATCTTTCCCAATCTGGACTTGGATATGCCCTTCCTAGACTCGCTATGATTACCTGGGATATTTCCTCTCTCCCTTTGTCTTCCCATGCTCTCCATGGTCAATGCATTACCTGTTGTCTCACCTATGCTTTTCCTTCATATTTCCTCGCTAAGAATAACACCATCAACATCATCAAAATTCAAAGTGTTTGAACTAGAGACAGAGTTACTTACATCCATGACCAAGCCATCCCATCTTTCTGGCAATGAACACAAGATTAGAAGAGCCCTAACCTCATCATCAAAGTTCACTTTTACAGAACTTAGTTGATTTGTAATCGTATTAAATTCATTTAAATGATTAGCAACAGATCCACCTTCTGACATCTTCATATTGAATAAACGCTTCATTAGAAATACCTTGTTGGAGGCCGAGGGTTTTTCATACATCTTACCCAATGCGCTCATCAGAACCTCCGTTGTCTTTTCTTTTGAAATATTGAAATCCACTGATGAATCTAGACACAGTCGTATTGTTCCTAGTGCCTTTTTGTTAAGAACCTCCCATTCTTCATCCTTCATAGTCGTCAACTATTTTTCTTTTCCTCCCAACGGTAGGAATAGATCCTCCTGATACAGATAGTCCTCCATTTGCATCTTCCATAACTGATAGTTTTGGCCATTAAATTTTTCGACCTTAAACTTTCATTCTTTCGTCATTGCTCCCACTTGAACCAGGAACCCTTCTTTTCCGCGAGTTTATCTACCAAATAGACCTTTGGCTTTGATACCAATTGTTAGAAAAATAGGATCGCATAGCAATAAAAATAAACAAGATGCAAATATAAATCACATAAAACACATTACAAGAGAGACACCAATATAACTTGGTTCACCCAATATGGGCTACATCCACACAGAAATTGCTAGTTCTTATTATTATACCATCCAACAAATGAAGGGATACAACCTGCATCACATCTGTTGCAACTTCCTTTTCACTCTCTCACAGTCTCTCTCACACAATCATAGAGATCTTTACAATGCTACAATACCCATCCATATTACAATGCCTTCCTTTTAAAGAGTGAATGCCATGGGAAAATACTATGGAACACCCAATACCACAGGCCCATAAATCACCCATTATTGACCAAGTCATGACTATGAAATTACAACATTTTACAAGTCATTGTTTTCAAAATTTTCACTATGAGGGTGTTGCTCCCAAACCCTCACCACAAGGAGCAGGGAAAATTTTAGGGGCGAATTATAGCCCATGGGCGAAATTATAGGGGTCACCAAGAAACCCTGGGCGAATTTTTAATATGAAACGAGTTTTTTTAAATTTAACATATTAGCCCCATATTTATTTAACCCATAGTCAAAGGAAATCGAATAGCCAAGGTCATGAAAGAGGAAAAATTAATGTAGCAAAGTAAAATAATCGCGAAATGGTGAATTCGCCTAGAATTTTGGGTAATGGAGGCCCTGAAGAGTTGGTTCTCCCACCATTTAGGGTAATGGAGGCCACGAATAGTTGGTTCTCCCAACCAACAATTTATTATTTGGGTAATGGAGGGCCGAGGCCGCGATCAGTTGGTAACTTGGTTCGAACTTCGCCCCTGGATTTTGGTGATGACGCCCACAAGCAGTTGGCTTGCCCCACGTTTTCGGAAATGGCGGCCTGGCGCTGAGATTTTTTAGTGGTATAATCAACAACTTGCCGAAGGTAATGCCACTGGATTGCCGAATGTATTTACATTCACACCCTGTAGGGTAGAATATCTTCTGCAGTATTTACTTCCTCTCTACTTTGTCAAGGATGGGGCATATTTCATGTTGCCTCTATCACTGGCAAAATATTTCCCACCACAATAGGGCATTGCTTATAATCTTTAATTGGGTGAATGAGATTTTTTCGTGGGTTGCATATCCCTTGGCATCCAAAGTAAAATTTTAATTGCCAAAGCTAATTCTCAGGCTTCCATTGAAAGGGTTGATTGGAGTAATTCTGCTTGAACTCGTTCCTTCATTGAAATGGATGGAATTTGGACACTACATATAGGACTATGTAGTTACGGATTTAGAAAGTGCCTTTGCATATATCTGAAAGTCATCATTTAGCTCAGTGAATTTCTTTGTTTTTTTAATTGCTAGTTGGAGCTCCTCCAACCCTTCTTTCAAATGACTTAACCTCATATTGGGGGAGGGGAAAGGCTTCTTGATCCTTTTCTTGTGCTATCTTCCATGTTTGAATCGCATCTCAAACTTTATCTGGCTACTCTGCCACTGCTTTGTATTTGCCTCTAGTGTCAACTAACTTTATTGGTGCCTTTCATCCCAACAACTATAGATTTTTCCCAAGGAGCTTGGACCTCTTCGATGTGAATGAATAATATGAAGTTTTGTGTCATGTGGCTTTCACTGTGGCTATGATATCAAAAATAATTTGAAATTTAATGTGATTGTTGTCATTAGACTTGTGGCTTAGTGAATATAAGTGTTTTCAGCTTATGGCTCAAAGGATTTCATAAGGGTTTATGGAATCGTCTCCATGTGCAATATTTCCTTTTAGTCTTTGGCCAGACTCTGAACCTTTTGGACTGTCCAAACTGGTCCATACCAAACCTCCCAATCATTCCTCAAACAATACAAGAAAAACTAACCTAAACAATTAAGTTAAAGCAAAAAAACTACTTTCGATGTTGCATATGTTTAAATTCTCAATTTTATATTGACCATAGGCTTTAAACTAGGGATAATGTTATGATGTTATTGAGACTTATGTATCTCTTTTTTCAATTACTATATTTGCATAAGTGTAGGCACCCCGTAAGTGTGATTTTGTTGATGAAGAACATTTGGTACTAGCCATCATATTTCTAAATGTGGTTGATAGTAGAAAGAAATTGGAGAAAACCACTTTTGAAATGGCCATTTCAGGCAGGGAAGTTGAAGAGCATAGTGTTGATGGGTACATTCATGCAAATGTGACTAAGCTATGAATTTGTGTTGGATTAATGAAACTTATATGTGAGCATGCTACTTCAGTAGGTGCATAGGCAGAGGATATTTTGTCTAATGAAACTCAGGAAAAAAATGTATCACAAGCTGTCACATCAGCCTAGGCTTCAAATTCTAATCTTAATGAAAATAAAATGGATTGTAAAGCAAATATCCTAGATAAGAATTTTAGAGGGAAGCATTCCACACAATTTTCAAGTTATAGTGTGGTATACAAAAGGGTTCACATTTTTTTCTAGCTTTATGTTACCCTTGAATAGCCTTTTCCATTTTGGGTTAGAAAATATTGTTTCTATCTTTGCTCTTAGATTTCCTTTGGATGCTTGGAGCTACATTGAACATTATTATTACCATATTATACACAAGAAATACCTTCTAATTCTAGTAATGTATTTTTCTAATAGTTGTTTGAATTGTGCATGTGATGATTTCTCTGTGCAATTGATCAGTGATGAGAAGGAAGGAATTTGTATCAATACCTTCTATTCAAGAAGCAATCAATGAGACTGATAAGTATGTTCTCGAGTGTCTAGTTGTAATGCCTAGGACACTAGCTATAAATAAAAGAAGTATTGTATGCATGAATAAAGCATGAGACAAAAATTCATTAATGCTACAAGATGTGTATCACTCCCTATCAAGGATTTTATTTTAGAATTTGGGGTGGACTAGTACCTATGATTTTCCTCTTAGTTGCATGGTTTCATGTACTCTCCCTTGATTTGTTCTTTAAACAATTGCAGCCAAATTTCAGTCTTTGTCTTGGAAGTGATGGTTGATTTGGTGGTGTTGTGATTATTTTTATACTTTTTCTACATCTCCACAATATCTCTAGAACCCGTTGATGTACTCACTTTATATGCTTTGAGAACTTCTTAGCCTCATGTTGATAAGTGTCCTCTTGCCAATTTCCTTGCCAAATGGTCTATGTTACAAGATCCACTAACGCTTGACAAGGGAAGCCTAAACGGACTTCAAAGTGTGATTTACTAATGGATTCATTAAGTGCTTCAATACAACTATGTTAAATGTATGGAACTTCTTGTCCCATGTATTTTAGTGTCAATAATTCACTACATCTTTAACAATTGCACAATAGCGTTGTTTACCACCTTTGTTTGACACACACATGAAAATTTGTGCTCTTCTTTATCTCTTTATCCATAAATTTCGTAATGCATTCCAAAAATTCCTAAAAAAACATTGTTCCTTTCTGAAATGATGGAAGGAAGCAGTATGAAATTCACCCAAACTCGACTGACAAACAAGTTTTTGGCCCGCTGACTTATTATGGTCCTCTGACATGGTATCAATATAGAAATCTTGCTAATTCTATCAACTGCACCAGAATATGGTTTCTTTGTATTGAGGTGGTCAGCAAACCCCAACAATTTCATTCAAATAGATTCCCATGATCAGGTCATTACTAGAAAATTAGCAATAGTGTGTGTAGAGACCCTGATCGAGTTTTTTGTTTGTTGGTCTGGACAGATTGAACAATGAGTATGCCATTTTAAATTCCCTACATCCTGTTCCATCTCAGAATGGTATAAATATCTCCTCAATTAGCCAATGTCTTCCCCACTCTAAATTGACCAACTATTTAAGAGTAATTTTTATCCCTAATTAACTATAGTTGTATCTTGTTGCAATCAGGGTAAACATAACATCCCAATTTCTAGATGATGGTCTTTGTGCTCCTCTGTTTAGCCTTCTGTCAACTTTCAACAATTTCAGTGAAGACCTCATAGGTGGGATACATTGTGCTAAAACCTGCAATCTTAGTATATTTTTACTTCAGCAGAATACTTAATGCTGTGATTAGGGGTTGAAACTTGAGACAACAAATTTGACTCTCTATTTCTTCCCCTTTCTTCTTGTTGTCCGCCGAGATGCACACTAGCAATAGAAATATTTTGAAAGCTGTCTCTTCACTACAAGTGAGAGAAGTGTGGCCTTGGGGGCAAGCAATGAGCTAGGCATTGTCACCTAAATCCCAGCTCCTCCGTTTAGGCTAACTCCTAACGAAGCCAAGGGGGGTAGTCCCTACAAAGAGTTTCACTAAGGCTCTTATGTTTTGTAATTTCTTTTGATGAAGTGATGCGGATGGGTGTTGTTTAGGAGTTTTTATGATGAGGCCAGATTATAAATGAGATAAACAAGATAAGATGCAATCCACGTTGCTAAACAAGATATCGAAAATGACAGTACTTTTCAAGAACTGAAGTTTAAACAATGCATCCACAAGATAGAGTAAAACCACAAGGACAAATGGTCCTGATCAAGATATAATATTTTAGATAACCAGTTCCTTATGGAGTCAAAGAATAACAAGTATGTGATGCTGAATGCGTGGGTCTTGAAAGGTAGCTGTTCATGAGATCGTTGTGCAAATTATCTTGGTAAATTATAAGTTTTTAGTGGTCTTTGATTATTAGGCTAAGAACAAGGGTATCAAAAGTCCGGAAATAGTACTGGTAACCTCTTACATGATAGGTCGAAGCCACCCAAATTTCAAGAGGGTAAGTATTCAATTGGCTCGACCACCCTAGAGTCTGACAGCGAGATTTCGGCACCACCTGTTTCAGGAAACAACCTTAGTAAATCTCGAAAGCAACACCGGTTCGTTGGTTGGGGTAAAGTTTTATTAAGTTACCACTTATGAGATTAGCAAATCCAACACCTTTCTGAGTACCAGCCCAACCCTTTCAGGTTGGAAGAGCATACGGGTGTTGGATAATCGACCAAGATAAATTAATTATGAAGGGGTGTGAGTTGGAATATTTTATTATTAAAGCACAATTCAACTCTCCGATAGAGAGCGCTCTTGACTTAGTCTTAAGACCAAAGTTCAAGAGACTTTAATTAATCTAAATGCCTAATGCAAGGAAAATGCAACAACTAAATGCTCTCTGACAGAGAGTGCTCTTGACTTGGATTTGGCCAAGTTCAAGAGACTTTAGTTCTTTTTATGAAAGAGAAGTAGTTGTACCTTGAAGAACAAATATGAAGCTTTAAAATGACTGAAAATAAAATGCTGATAACAAGATGAAACAAGATACTTTAAACAAAAATCAAAATAAACTTAGTGTTCTACCAAACAATATTAATCTAAAAGTGGGATCTACCTCCGAACAAGGTTGATCACTAGAAACACTAGTCCTTGAGACTTTCCAGCTAGTTGAAACTTCGGTAAGGAGGCTAATGGGGAACGAGAAGCTACCACAAAGCTATGTGGCCTTTGGGATGCAATCCCAAAGTTTTCTTACTCTAGTCAAAACTTGGAAATGGAGTATAATGAAAGTAAATAGTTTAATCTAAAGCATGAAATAAGAGAGTTCTGAACTAGCAAATCACAACACTCTTCCCCAAATGGGGAAGAAGAGCCCAAAAGTGGAGGACTCCTCCACTTAACCTTTTTATTTAACTTTACAAATGTCTTAGGAGAAATCCCCGAAAGGTCTTTTCAAACTGAAAAAATAAAGAAATCAAACTTGGAAGCCCTTAAGGGCTTGTACAAAAAGGAGATTGGTTTTGGTTCTATGATTTGGTTTGAGTCTTCTCCTTGAATGTAACTTTGCTCTTCTTTGAATATTGTTCTTATTGAAATTTCTTCTCCTTCAAAAAGATCTACACAAGCTCAAACTCATCTCAACAATGTACCCATTAGATGTTAGTAAAAACCAACTTTGAAACTAGATGTAAGAACCGAGATCTAATCTATAAACTTATTGAACAATTGCAAAACTTAGATCTTGAAATGAGATTTCAACTTATAGCAAAAATACAAGATCTAAATCACGAAAACAATTTTAACACTAAACTATCTTACTCTTTGTTTTTTGTTGTGTGATTTTGTAGGTTGATGGAAGGGAAGAAGGCCAAGGCAATGGAGAAGGAAGAACAAGATGAAGAAGAGGACGAGAGGAGGTAGGAGAGGGAGGACGAAATGAAGGAGAAGAGGAGGACCGAAAAGGAGAAGGAGGATGATGAAGAGGAGGACGATAGCTAAGAGGAAAAGGAGGAACGAAAGGGAGAAGTAGGATGATGAAGAAGAGGACGAAAGCTAGGAGGAAAAGGAGGACGAATGGGAGAGGAAAAAGTGGTTTTGGAGAGGCAAACAAGAGGGCAAAGACCAAGTGAGCCGAAAACAAAGGCAAACATTCATCATCCTTGTCAAATGGTGGCTCTTCAGATAATCCAACTATGGTACAAAAAGTTGGTAACATCTGGCTCCAACTGTGGGACGGGCACTTACTCGATCTATGTATCAAAGAAAGTGTTTGAGAATCCCAGAACATCGGTTTCTTGCATGGAAACATAAGTGTCTTAGTCCAACATTTTCATGATAAATAATGCCAAAAATGAAAATACCAACATAAAATAATTTTTGCCTTTTTCAAAAAGTAAAATCTTTCTTTTCCTAACATGTATGATGCAAATATGATACAATATTTCAATGTACAAAAGCTATGATACATAAATATGGTACAAAAAGGTAAAATACATAAAGTACAACAAGATAAGGTTTAGGGATTTCCTGAGAAGACCCCTTGGTCATCTTGAATGTTGTTTCGATAAAAGGGTTTCAAATGTTTCCCATTTATGGATAATGGTATCATCTCCCCATCCATGGTATTCAGAAAGAAAGAATGTGTTCCATCCTGGCAACGTATAATAAAAGGGCCTTTCCAAAGGCTGTCAAATTTTCCATGCTTCCCTGGATTTTCTCCTCTTTTGTCCCATAAGAGAACAGTATCTCCTACTTGGAAATCTCTAGGTTTAGCTGATTTGTCAAAAGTGGTCTTCATACTTTCCTAGTGTCTTAGCATTTTGTCCAATGATGTCCTTCTGCTTTCATCAAGTTCAATGATCTGATTTGCCCTATCCTCTAGTTCCAGTTTTTCGGTACCATAATTAGTCAGCATTCTAAAAATGGGTATTTGCATGTTGAATGGTAATGTTGCTATGATGCCATAAACAAGTTCAAAGGGAGACTTCCCAGTGGAGTTCTTCTTGGTGATCCTATCTACCCACGGAGCATACTTGATTTTGCTATCCCAAGATCTTTTGTTATCACCCACAGTTTTCTTAAGGATGGTCATTAAGTTCTTGTTTGAGGTTTCTGCAAGTCCATTACCCTGAGGATAGTAATCAGAAGAGTGTGATAGAACAATGCCATACTTAAAACAAAAATCATTCATTTCTACCGAGCTGAAAGCCTTGGCATTGTTAGTTGTTATTTTCAAGGGAGTACCAAATCAGGTGATGATCCTATCCTCAATGAAGTCCATGATAACCTTGTCAGTGGCTTTTTTGGTGGGTATAGCTTCCACCCACTTAGTGAAGTAATCGGTTGCAGTAAGGATCCAGCAAAATCCATTTCTAGAGTTATCTTTGATCTTCCCGATGAAATCAAGACCCCATTGCTGAAAGGGGGCAATGACAACTACTGGCGTAAGGGGCAAAGCAGCCAATTTAGGTTTTCCTGTGAAAAGTTGACATTCCTGGCAATAATTGACATGTTTATAAACATCAGCAAAAATAGTCGACCAATAGTAACCTGCTCTCAGGATTTTATGAGCAGTTTTATTTGCTGCATAATGGCCCCCACAAAATCCTGAATGGAACTCAGTTAGGATCTTTTTGGAATCTTGTTCATGTACACATCTAAGTATTAGATCATCCAGGTTTCTCCAACCCAAACCCTCCCGAGTGAGGTAATACCTAGCGGTTTTTAATCTAAGAGCCCTTCTCTTATGTCCCTTGAGATGATCTGGGACATCTAAGTGCAGCAGATAGTATATGATGTCTGAGTACCAATGATTTTCAAGTTCTTGCAAAGCTGGTGTCATGCGAGGATTGGATGAGAGGTTTGCACAACTCATTTCAATGGCTTCTTCATTTTTCTGAGTTAGCATCTTAGCTAGGCCTTGCCCCTTGATTAGTTTAGTGGGCCTTATCTCTAAATCATACTCTTGGATTTTAGATACCCATGTGCCCCTTGTTCCTAAGCAATCCTATTGGGATAGGATGTCTTTTACTACAGCATGGGGGACATACCCTATAACTCTTGAATAACCAATGTATTGTCTGAATTTTTTTAGAGATTTTACCAAAGCATAGGCTTGCTTCTCCATGATAGTATATTTCAATTCCGAATTTTGAAGGGCTCTACTCATGAAGGCAATTGGTTGCTCGAACCCTTTGAAGTTCTTCTGGAGCAATACCCTGGCAATTGTGTCCTTTGAGGCAAAAGAGAATATCATGAATTATTTTGTGTAGTCAAGGATGATTAACACAGGTGATCTAGTAATAGCATCTTTGATGGCTGCAAAGGCTTCCCTCCCTTCATCATCCCAGACAAATTTAGCATCCTTTTTTAACAACCGCCGCATGGGTTTCATTAGCTCGGCTAAATTTGGGATGAATATTCTTATGAAGTTGATATGACCGTTGAAATATTGGAGACCCTTAACATTTCTAGGAAGGGGAATTTTCTGGATAGCTTCAACTCTTTCGGGGTCAACATTGACCCCGTCTTTGTTAACAATGTGACCTAAAAGTTTACCCTCCTCAATGCCAAAGACTGATTTTACCATATTTAAAGAAATCCCATAATCTCTACATCTTTCAAATACCTTCCTAAGGTGACCAATATGGCTAGATCTTTCTTTTGAAAATACAGTCAAGTCATCTTGGTATATTTCAATGATTTTTCCTACCAATTCCTTGAAGGCATAATCCATGGCCCTTTGAAAAGTGGCCCCAGCATTTGTGAGACCGAAAGGCATTGTTAGATATTCAAAAGTTCCCCAAGGGGTTGTAAAAGCAGTTTTGTGTCTATCTTCTTCTTTGATGACTACCTGATTGTAACTCGAAAAGCCATCCAACATTGACATCATGCTTGATCCAGTGACCCGTTGGAGGAGAGTCTCCATATTTGGGAGGGGGTAATTGTCTTTTTGACATGCTATGTTTAGGTTCCTGAATTCTATACATATTCTTAAACTGCCATTCTTCTTTCTGACTACCACTAAGTTGGAGCACCATGAAGTATGTCAAGTGGGTGCTATAATGCATGCTGCCAACATCTTTTCTAATTCTTGTTTGACAATAGGAGCCAGCTTAGGATTTATTTGTCTCAGCTTTTGCCAGAAAGGTTTTCCCTTTTGACATTCGGGTGTCAAGGGAATGGTGTGTTGAAAGACATCTTCCCTATATGCTTTAAGCTCATCATAAGTGAAGGCAAATATATACCTAAATTCTCTTAGCAAGTTTATAAGGGCATTCCTTTCTTCCTTAGAGATACCTTTTCCAATTTTTAGTATTTTTGGTTCAGTTTCCATTCCGATGTTGACTTCAATGTATTCACCTGGCTTCATTTGGTCCACACTATTTTTTCTCCTATCCTATCTGTCAAAAATATTTTCTAAGTCAACAAAACCTCGTGGAACCGGATTTGAGCAGTTACCTTCATCATGGTAGTCTTTGCCTTCTTCCTGATCATTTGGTTTATAATTTAAGAACTCATCAATGTTATTTATGAACTTTTGTATTTGTTCATCATCTCTGAAAACTTGCCAATGTTCTATATTATCAGGAGTGGAAGGTCTAAAATTTATTTCCAAAGGGCAATGCCCCTCTAACATTTCATCTAACGATTGAAGTGTTGAAGTTGAAACTGCAAGTCTATCTGCGGCACTATTCTGATCTCGAGGGATTGCTTCTATATTAAGGGCATCAAAGAATTCCATTGTGTCCCAGATTGCATTTCGGTATTTCTTAAGTCTCTGACACTTACATTCAAACTGACCCTTAATCTGTTGTACAATTAAATCTGAATCCCCTTTTATAGTTAGTAGTTTGATTCCCATGTCCTTGGCAATCTCTATGCCTAGTAGAAGTGCCTCATACTCCACCACATTATTTGTTGCCTCAAACTCTAATCTGAAAACAAAGTTGAAGACCTTACCCTCTGGTGAGATGATGACAACCCCAGCCCCTTTTCCTGCTCTAGAATATGCTCCATCAAAGTTCATTTTCCATAGCTTATTTGCTTTTTCACTCTTAACCTCCTCTTGAATTGGATCTAAAAAGGTGGATTTGATTTGATAGGTCCCTATTTCACCAGTATTGCAGATAAATTCATTTGATGGTTTCTTAGGATTCTCAACATGGTATCTCCTTTCCTTTTCAGTGTGCAATTTTACAAGTGAATCTTCGGAATCTGGAACTGTTGCATAAGACCAATCTAGTTGTATAGAGCCACCCAAAGTTGCACCCCACTTTCTAGAGAGCAGCATACCCCACCTATCTGGTACATCTATGACAAGGATGTCCATGGTAACATGGATGTCTGGATACTTGGCCAATCTATTAGGTACGTTTTCTATCATCCCTTCAACGTCAACCGGTCTAGAATCCATGGCACACACATTTTGGTAGGGCTTGGTGGTTTTTAAGTTAAGCCGTTGCATAACTTTTTTGGTCATTAGACTTGCACCATATCTTGAATCCAACATATAATTGTGTAGAAGAAGGTCACCTATCATCAATGATATATAGAAAGGGGGGTTAGCTTCTTTTCTTGTTTCCCTAGTATGCAGGATTATAGGAGGGTCCTCATAAGTTGTGCCATAGTTGGTTGAAGGTTTCTGTACATTGTCCGAAAAAGTGACCTTCTTAGGGGTCTGAGGAGTAAGAGGAGTGGGTGGAATGGGTTTGGTAGTACATGTAGAAATGGGTACTTCCAGTGTTTTCAACAGCTTTTCCTTTTGACTAGGAATTTTATATAGCTCATTTATGGGTACAGGCACCTTAGTAGTATTGAACCAATTATTCCAATCAAAATTTAATCTACTAGAATCAGTTGATTCAGTTGGAATAGTTACCTTTCGTGGTTGCATGGCAGGTGCAGGATTTGATCTTCTTTGGTAACCAACCCCTTTAAACCTCTGCATATTGTGGAGTTGTTCATTTGAAGGTTTTTCTCCAAAGTTTTTAGTCATACTGTCTAGCTCATGATTGCTTTGTTCGACCTGTTTCCAACTTTCTCTGGGAATGTTACGGATGTCTCCTACTACATTTATGTACCCAGGCTCGCTTGATGTTGGCTCACTAGTACCACCCTCTGGAAAACCATGCTTGTGTACATAGTTTTCAAAGTAGTAGGCGAATTCCTCATGGAAATATTTGCAAGCTCTGCAGAATGGTATATAGGTCTCATTTATGTTAGCAGCCTCTATTTGACTTGGAGGCCTCTTTTCATTGTTGGGATCCTTTTTCTGCCAATTGTTTTTGGGAGGGTAGTTTCTTTGAATCGGCTGAGTCTGCTGGATTTGTTGAACATGTTGGACATGTGCTCTTTCTATATGTATGATTTTATTTTGCACTTCCTTCATCTGAACTACATGTTTATGTTCAGCCTTTTCCATCCTCTCACACATTTCCATCATCTTTTTCTCATATGAATCTTTTAAAGCAGCCATAGGGTCTTTTTCTTTAGGTTCAGGAGCTCTTTAAGGGATTGAGGATCTAGAATATCCCTGGATGTTTGACTCTCTAGAAGATATCATGTTTTTGTCAATCTTAGTAGCCAAATTCTGAGCTTCAAGCAAAGTAGTGGGTTCCTTATTTCTTATTTGGTATTGTATCTTGCCACTCAATGCTTCTATGTAATAGTCCAATAATGAAGCTGCAGGAGGTGCATAAGTATCAGGAATGGAATTAGACAACTTTGTGAATTTAGCATTAAATTCATCCATAGTTTCAGTATCTGACTTCTTCATGCTGGTTAAGGATGCTACTAGATGTCTAGGCTCCTTTTTGCTGCCAAACTTGTCGAGGAAAGCAGTCTTGAAAGCTGCTATGGTGGCAAAAGAGTTGTCTGGTAGGTTGTCATACCAATTTCCAGCCTTACCATCCAGAGATAGGGCAAAGAGGGTCATGTAAACATATTCATGCTTGTCAGTGCCTCTGACATATGAACCACAATGATTTAGAAAATTTCTGATGTGTTGCTCAGCAGAGGTAGAGGCATCAGTGCCATTAAAATTCATGAGTTTGTCGATAGCTTTTTCAGTAACATCATGGGGTTGACCTGCTATCTAAGTGAAGTTGAGTTGAGAAAAAAACTCACCCATTGTGGAAAGGAAACAATTCTTAGTTTCAAGATTTTCAAAATTTTCTAGGTTTTCTTGGAACAAAGAATGGATGTCTAAAATAGAATCAGATCTAAGTTCTTCAAGGATTTTACGAGAAGCAAGCTTGTTTAGTCTTCTCCTATAAACCTTTTCAGGCTCAGGGATAAAATTAAGCAAGCCTTCAGAATTTCTTCTAGTTGAATACCTTGAGGTGTTAACTGACAGTGGAGTCGCCAGGTGGATCCAAGCCTAATTTCAAAGAGTGATTTGACTAAAAATCTACCAAAAGGGAAAACTAAAAAGGGAAGTGGAGTCGCCAGATAGATTCAGAATCTATCAAAAAAGGTAAAACAAACTAGAAAAAATTAAGGTCGTCTAGGAACAAAAAGATTTGTCCCCGGCAGCGGCGCCAAAAATGTTGTTCGCCGAGATGCACACCAGCAAAAAAAATATTTCGAAAGCTGTCTCTTCACTACAAGTGAGAGAAGTGTGGCCTTGGGGGAAAGCAATGAGCTAGGTACTGTCACCTAAATCCCAGCTCCTCCATTTAGGCTAACTCCTAACGAAGCCAAGGGGGGTAGTCCCTACAAAGAGTTTCACTAAGGCTCTTATGTTTTGTAATGTCTTTTGATGAAGTGATGCGGATGGGTGTTGTTTAGGAGTTTTATGATGAGGCCAAATTATAAATGAGATAAACAAGATAAGATGCAATCCATGTTGCTAAACAAGATATCAAAAATGACAGTACTTTTCAAGAACTAAAGTTTAAACAATGCATCCACAAGATAGAGTAAAACCACAAGGACAAATGGTCCTGATCAAGATATAATATTTTATATAACCAGTTCCTTATGGAGTCAAAGAATAACAAGTATGTGATGCTGAATGTGTGGGTCTTGAAAGGTAGCTATTCGTGAGATCGTTGTGCAAATTATCTTGGTAAATTATAAGTTTTTAGTGGTCTTTGATTATTAGGCTAAGAACAAGGATATCAAAAGTCTGGAAATAGTACTGGTAACCTCTTAGATGATAGATCGAAGCCACCCAGATTTCAAGAGGGTAAGTGTTCAATTGGCTTGACCACCCTTGAGTCTGACAGCGGGATTTCGGCACCACCTGTTTCAGGAAACAACCTCAGTAAATCTCGAAAGAAACACTGGTTCGTTGGTTGGGGTAAAGTTTTATTAAGTTACCACTTCAGAGATTAGCAAATCCAACACCTTTCTGAGTACTAGCCCAACCCTTTCAGGTTAGCAGAGCATACGGGTGTTGGATAATCGATCAAGATAAATTAATTATGAAGGGGTGTGAGTTGGAATATTTTATTATTAAAGCACAGTTCAACTCTCCGATAGAGAGCACTCTTGACATAGTCTTAAGACCAAAGTTCAAGAGACTTTAATTAATCTAAATGCCTAATGCAAGGAAAATGCAACAACTAAATGCTCTCCGACAGAGAGTGCTCTTGACTTGGATTTGGCCAAGTTCAAGATACTTTAGTTCTTTTTATGAAAGAGAAGCAGTTGTACCTTGAAGAACAAATATGAAGCTTTAAAATGACTGAAAATAAAATGATGATAACAAGATGAAACAAGATACTTGAAACAAAAATCAAAATAAACTTAGTGTTCTACCAAACAATATTAATCTAAAAGTGGGATTTACCTCTGAACAAGGTTGATCACTAGAAACACTAGTCCTTGAGACTTTCCAACTAGCTGAAACTTCGGCAAGGAGGCTAATGGGGAATTAAAAGCTACCACAAAGTTATGTGGCCTTTGGGATGCAATCTCAAAGTTTGCTTACTCTAGTCAAAACTTGGAAATGGAGTATAATAAAAGTAAATAGTTTAATCTAAAGCATGAAATAAGAGAGATCTAAACTAGCAAACACAACACTCTTCCCCAAATGGGGAAGAAGAACCCAAAAGCGGAGGACTCATCCACTTAACCTTTTTATTTAACTTTACAAATGCCTTAGGACAAATCCCTGAAAGGTCTTTTCAAACTGAAAAAATAAAGAAATCAAACTCGGAAGCCCTTAAGGGCTTGTACAAAAAGGAGATTGGTTTTGGTTCTATGATTTGGTTTGAGTCTTCTCCTTGAATGTAACTTTGCTCTTCTTTGAATATTGTTCTGATTGAAATTTTTTCTCCTTCAAAAAGATCTACACAAGCTCAAACTCATCTCAACAATGTACCCATTAGATGTTAGTAAAAACCAACTTTGAAACTAGATGTAAGAACCGATATCTAATCTATAAACTTATTGAACAATTGCAAAACTTAGATCTTGAAATGAGATTTCAACTTATAGCAAAAATACAAGATCTAAATCACGAAAACAATTTTAACACTAAACTATCTTACTCTTTGTTTTTTGTTGTGTGATTTTGTAGGTTGATGGAAGGGAAGAAGGCCAAGGCAAGGGAGAAGGAAGAACAAGATGAAGAAGAGGACGAGAGGAGGTAGGAGAGGGAGGACGAAATGAAGGAGAAGAGGAGGAACGAAAAGGAGAAGGAGGATGATGAAGAGGAGGACAAAAGCTAAGAGGAAAAGGAGGAACAAAAGGGAGAAGGAGGATGATGAAGAAGAGGACGAAAGCTAGGAGGAAAAGGAGGATGAATGGGAGAGGAAAAAGTGGCTTTGGAGAGGCAAACGAGAGGGCAAAGACCAAGTGAGCCAAAAACAAAGGCAAACAAGGTGTGATCTCAAACTTGGAGAAAGGAGAAGCTTGGAAGTCTACAGTTTGGATGGGTAGATCTAGTAACCAAAGTAGAAGTTTGTTGAAAGTTTGATGGTGAAGCAAGATCTCCTTGTTCTTATGCTTATAAGATGAGAGTCCTTTGGCCACAAGTAGAGTGAAGGTGAACCTGCAAAAGATTTAAAAACTTTGGAAGACAAGTGCAAGACAAATATGCTCAAGCGAAAAGAGAAGACTTATGATTGCATGTGCTAGATTGTTAGCCTTCTTGAAACATAAATCAAAACTTAATATTCCTAAGCATATGAGTAATACACAATATCACTTCAGTTTTGGGATGATGCATGACCACCAAGAGCCTCCATGAATTGACCTCCAAAGTCACAACTTTATTAAATATTCAACAAGTTACAATTCCTCCAGAGTTTCTTTGCTCAAAATCCATGAGGAATGAGGAAAAAGAGCCTCATTATATAACAATAGACAAGAGCCAGTCTACCCTAATTCAAATTGGCATTGAGAAGGGAGCCAATGGTATGAGTCACCAAATCGAATTCCATCTAATCTCTATCAAATCCATGTTAAGCCAAGCTTGGAGTGCAACTCCACCAAAAAATTCGAGTTGCATTGAAGGAGGTGAGGAGGTGGCCTCCACCTAGGCAAGGCGCCCCTCACCTTTCATTGGAATAATCACCAACCAAATGGTAATGTGCCATGTGGTAAACTTGAGCTTCAAAGAGGTTGACGTGAGCTAGTGAAGGATGGCGTGAACCCTTGTGTGGTGAGGCTTGGAGCCTCGTGGTAGTTGCAAACTCGAATTGCTTGGAGTTAGAACCTGAGATATGCCTAAATTTTAGCAAAGCACTCACTCTCCCATCAATGCAACATCCACCAATCCATTTATCAATTGACATATCACCCAATTCACAGATTTGAGGAAGGTGGGCGAATTCACTTGGAGGGATCCACTTGTGTTGACCGTACACTTGACTAGATGATGACTGAGATGATTGGAATCTTCATTAATGCTCCATGCCATGTCAATTAGCCTTTTATTTTAATCCATTTGGATTATTTTGGAGAGATTTGGATTATCTCCAAATATTCAATTTTTAATATTTTAATTAATAATTTCTCTGTAAATGGTATTTTTGAGAAATTATTAATTATGAGGCTGAATTGGCATCCAGAACTTAGGATAAACTGGTCCGGGGATCATGAATGATTTTTGGCTTAAGGTTGAAGCCTTCAATCACTGAATTTGGATCCCGGATGACTGAGATATTACAAAATGAAATTTCTCTATTTAAACTATAGAGAAATTTATTAAAATTTAAAAATAATTAAAAACCCAAATCTGACGCCTCCGGTAAAAAAGTTTCGAAATTTTTTCTGAGGGTCCTAGAGACTTAGGACATGACCAAAACCTATTGTAATAGTGTCTAGTAGGCTTATATACATCAGTTGGACTCCCCCCCATGGCTAAAATTTTCAAAATTGGGCATTCCAGCTTTGGAGGAAGCGGGAGAAAACCTCATCGATTATAGCTTTGCTATAGGCAAAGTATAATTGACAAGGAAAAAAACTCCCTGGAATACCTTAGTTGCTTAATCAAGTCATGGGGAACCGAGACACTGAGAATCCTACTAGCGCACTTTATTACAAACCCCATGGGGCCATGGTCATGTTGACTGAAAAACAAAATTGACTAGCCAAAATTGGCTAGGCACAAATGCTGGATCATCTGATACACTTGAGTATAAACATTCATCATGTTTTTCAAATGGCGGCTCTTCAAATAATCCAACTATGGTACAAAAAGTTGGTAACACTTCTACTAAATGATCAAGTTGAATTACTACAGATAGGTCACTTGCTTCAAGGGGAAATTTTCCTACAACTTTAACTGAGTTTGTTGTATAGCTGTTGCAATCAAGGTAAACATAACATGTCGATTTCCAGATGATGGTATTTTTGCTCCTCTATTCATCCTTCTGTCAGCTTCCTAAGTGAGTCAACAATGTCAGTGAAGACCTCATCAGTGGGATACATCATGCTAAAATTTGCAATCTCGGTATATTTTTACTTCAGTGGAATTTTTAATGTTGTGATGAGGGGTTGAGACAAGAAATTTGCTTCTATGTTTCTTCCCATTTCTTGTACTACATGATCAAGTTGAATTTCACTTGCTTCAAGGAGAAACTTTCCTCCAAATTCAACCGAGTTTGTTGTATTTTATTGGCTTTTGGTCAATCTACTATGGTCTCCTTGTCTCACAAGTAGTATCACGAGTTCTTCAAAGCTTGCACAATTCCATAAATTTTCTTATCAATGATTGATCACAGCATGGAAAATTGCTTTTTAGTAGGATATTATGTGTTTTCCTTACTCAACATAGCCCCTATGGCATATCCTAATGCATTTGTCACTATTTAAGATGGTAACTAGAGATGAGGTAATACCAATAGAAAGTTAGTTGTAGATCCTCTACTTCACTTATCAAAACACTTGTTCTACTTATTTCATATTTGTGCAGATCTAATCTGCATTCCCTTTTGTTAGTGCATAAAAAGGTAAAGCATTGTTATTAGTTGTAATTAGATGTAAATTTATTTCCCATTGGGTTGTGGTCTAAAGGTTGTGATGGGGCATCACCATCATAATATCCTAGGTTCAAACCCCAATGGGCATAAAACAATGATAACGTGGTTAAGTTGGATGAGTTTGACCGCCCCCACTTTAAAGTGGGTATACTGTGATAATGTGGAGTCAAGGCTCATAGCCAGTGAAGTGGGTTTACTGTGATAATGTGGAGTCAAGGCTCATAGCCAGTGAAGTGGGTTTACTGTGATAATGTGGAGTCAAGTCCCATAGCTCATCACATATAAAAAAATATCGTTTATGCTTACCAAAAAAAATGGGGAAATAAAATTATTATGATAATTTGTCATCTACATATAATGTCATAAGCTCTAAAACGTATGTCAGTGTTGACTAAACCACAACTCTATTTTTTATATATTGATATGCAACCCATCCTCATCAACAATATAGCCTTTAAACCATAGTTCCTAAACTGCCATATTTGTCAGATTGTACATGGTTTGGGCAAAGTCAATCTAGTCAGTGCTCACAAAACCTTCTTAGCCCTGTAACCTCTTCAATTTGCCCCATGTTGAAAATTAAAACCTAAGAATATGAAGTGATTCTTATTGAGAATCAGGCTCTGCGAAAAGCATCCCATTAAAATATGATAAGTCACTATCACCAACTCATAGAAATTGACAAACAACATATGCTATTCCCATTAATATTTGCTTAGACATGTTCGCCTTGTCCAAATTCTTGTACTTCCTTCAACATGGCTTCATAAAGAGTTAGTGGATATATAATTTGATCCCGAAGATTTCCAAGAGTAATATATGTCTCTTGAGGTACATAAATACATCATGCTGGTCTATCTAGTCTGGTTTAGTGATTCTTCCACTTGCGATTGGCCATAAATTTGATATGTTGTTTGCTTGATTTGGAGAGTTGTTAACGATCATAATTCAGACTCACATAAACTATTGCTAACATGAAATGAAACACATAAAATAGATGCAAACTGGATTCTCCCCCTTCATCACTCACACATTAATTTATAATAAACATAATCAGATTTTGGACAGGATGCTACAGCCATAGTTTGTAGACAATAACTCAAATATATCAGTGGAGAACTCAGACCTGTGATGTGTTGTAGATGATAGCCAATGGTTACTCAAACTTGCACTTGGTTGGGAGAAAATAGGCCTGTAGAATACCCAGTCTAGCCAACCTATTTTGATGGTCACGATTTGGGCACCAATATGTTGTTGGAACCCCAAATGAAACTTCTTGAGATGATATAGCCTCTGTGTAGTAGATACAAAGTGCACTGGGTTCCCAAACTAGATCTCAAGAGTCAACAATCTACCAAGAAATGCATCCACCCTTCAGTCAATATGTTAAAGAAATGTAACTGCAGAAGATATTCTAGATGTACTTGTCTATTGTATTATTGTTTTCCTCCTTCGGGAGATGTCATTGATGTAATTAATAATGTAAGAGTCATTGAAAGAGGTAATGTAATCCCTAACTATTAGGTCGGCCTGGAAATAACTAGAAAATAATATTTTATTGTAAAGTGTACAGGTCGCCGGGTCGGCCCAGTTAGGCGAGTTAAAGCCGACCTAATTAGTAAAAAGCTCAAGTCACTTGTTAAGTATAAATAGGGGATTGATTTGCTCATTTGGATTACTCATTTCACTCACTCAAGTTTGCGTAGGAGAGAAAGAAGTTCGCACAAGTGAAGGAGAGGAGCTGATTTTGTCTTGGGGTTTTATCTTTTACTTGTGAATTCTATATTGAGGAAGTTTTGCCAGGTTTTTTTCCCTTGTGGTTTCCCCAAGAGAAAAAATGTGTTCTTTGTGTTTGTTGTTCTTTCATTTCTTTCCGTGATTATTTTGTTTAATGTATTATTCTAAACAAGTGAAAAACTCTAGTGGTCATTCAAAGAAATGCTAATTTGAAAGGAATACCCCTACCAACTCAAATGTGCTTGATGGTTTCGTAGAGTTTTCAAATGATTTGTGAGCCACAAATATGCCTTGAATATGAACTTTTCTAGGTGCTAATATATTTGTCTTCTCTTGGATTCAACATATTTTTCTTTGAGATTTGTAAAGTAACTTGAAAATGGAAATATTCTATTTTTTTGCTTGTATGCCTGGAATTTAGATGTGTAGGTCTTTGGAAACTTGGGTGATGAATTTGACATCTAAGTGAGAATAATTATATATTGGCAATTCCTTTCTACGTGTCTGAGTAAGCTTGAAACCTATTATCAACATATTTGCTATGGCTTCATTGTTCATAGACTGCAGTTTTGTGCCAATATTGCAAGCTTGAAGTTGAAATAGAGTGGGGTATGTGCCTTCTTCTAAGATTGCTTCTCTGGTATTATTTGATCTAGAACTTGACTCTCCATTGGGCATTTTACATGGTTTGGTGATGAAGGTTGAGCTTGATTGCTTGATAGTTGATTCCATCAAATGCAATCCAATCTTTCTCTTTCTTTACATGTCAGAATGAGTTATATTAGGTTGTCTTTTGTTGTTCTCTAAATCCCATAATTGTTGTCTGCATTCCTTTTTTAGATGCCCCCCTTTATCATAGTAATAGAACCTTACATTTTTTAAACCAACCTTAACTGATGAAGATACCTTGCATTGTTCTGTCTTACTCTCTAATACCATTTTCTTTTTCATTTGTGTTTGGCAGCAAAAGCACTAAGCTTCACTGCCACTTATGAACTGCTTCTTGTGCAATAACTGACTTGGAAAACTATTGTAGGTAATCTCAATAAACTCAAAAGCAATATTAAGATTGTCGACAAAGTGTTCTAATGTTCGGTGCAATCTCTTTAGAGTGATAAATACCTACTCATCTACCTCCCTACCATAAAACAAGCTGCTGATCAGTGATTCGGAATAAAGATTCAATTTTCTTCGCTGTGAGAATTTTGAAGTGTCTGGGGAAAATATTGAAGTGTCTAGGTGTTTTTATCATCGTTGGGAGAATTTTGAAGTGGATGAGGCAAGTATTGAAGTGCATGGAGCATTTCTATCATCACCGGGTCAATTTAGAAATGCATGGGGGAAGTATTGAAGTGCCTGGGGGGATTTTGAAGTGCATGGGGGAAATATTGAAGTGCATGGGGATTTTTTATCATCCTTGGGAGAATTTTGAAGTGCCTCGGAAAATACTAAAGTGCTTAGGGCATTTTTATCATCTTTCAGAGAATTTTGAAGTGCCTAAGGCAAGTATTGAAGTGCCTGGGGCAATTTTCTCATCACTTTGTGAATTTAGAAGTGCATGGGGCGTTTTTCTCATCACCGGGTGAATTTAGAAGTGCTTGGGGCTATTGTTTATCAATGTATGGATGCTTTTATAGTGTTGCAATGTTTTAAAACAGTGATGAGAAAAATTATCACTTGTCGAGGCAAATTTGTGTGTATTGGGGCATTTTTGTGATTACGTGGGTGATTATATCATTGTTGGGTGTTTTTCTCCCTTGCCTATGGCAAGTATTGAAGTGCCTAGGGAATATTTATCATCTTGTGCCTTTGAAGCTGGGATTGATCTCAAAATAATGCTCTGCCACCAATTTAGCCCTGAAATCCTGTAGCTATTAAAAAGTCTTCCATCAGTTCTTCATCATCATTTTATGATCAACAAATCAACCATAAGACTTGATACAATATGAAAATGATCCAAAATATCAACAAATATTTGAATGGGAAAAAAATTTAAAAGTCTTTTCATGATTAGTTAAATATTTTGCATTCATTTCAAAGACATGTAGAAGAGAATCCTTATAACAAGCACTCTGCATCTTTCAAAAAATTTCTGAAGTGCAAACACAAACTCACTTCTTCATTTGAAAACTATAGATACATCTATAGGTTTTTCGATGATGCTACATGGACCTTTAGGGTGTTGCAGTGTCCTATGTTCATTGAAGCCCAGATTTTGTGTTATCCTTGACAAGTTTTAGGGCACAAGTTTCTGATCCAACCATGATAGGCTTGACTGATAAATCATTCCCAATCATTTGTCCCACTATATGCATGTAACATATTTACTTTATCATTTTCAAGAACATCTTGTCAACAAAGAGTAGTTATATTAATCCTCCCCTATACATCAAGGAAAATTATTTGGAGGTTGTTTTTCCTTGCTAGAATAATCAAATCTATAGGGTCCCAGACACTTCAATCCTCTTTGACATTACTGCAGGAACAAGTAGTGGTGATAGACTTGTCTTCAACGATGTCCCTTCCTGGGCAATCAAGTAGAACACATTCATCATTAGTAAAAAAGCATGTCTATTTAGGAAAATGTAAATATGATAACCACTATTAACCAACATAATATCATCCCTTCCAAAAACATCAAGCAATGTTTTATTAAGATTCCATTCCATGAGCATAAAGTTTCATTCCGCAACTCTAATCCTAGAATATGGTGTCGATAATCTACTTTGTTGCTTCCTCGTTTTAGAGGAAGAGTGCCAGTAATCATCTACATTAGCATAGTTGAGTTTAACATTTGAATTTGAATGGCTTACAGAGTTATCTAGATACTGATGCCTATTCTATTTTTCTTGTTTATCGTAGTTGTTGTAATGATCATCCTTACCTAATGCACAGACAACTTAAGCATTGGGATGTGATGCAAGTCCAAGATCTTCAGAGTAATCATTGGGTTGGATCTCCTCCCTGTTCTACTACGTATTGAACTCCCCATCAATATCAAATCTCTGAATAAAGTTGGTAGCAGATGTTGTTCTCTTCAAGGGACCACCAATTCTTGTCCATGAAATGTTATGGTCCATATTCCCACCCTCACTGTCACTTCCATCATAAATGTTCTGAGTGAAGCTCAGTATACTCTAGGATGGTGGTCCTTCTTGATTAACAACAACTTCAATAACATCTTCATCAATTGATCCCCATGAAGTTTCAGGGGCCATGCAATTCCATGAAGGAATTCTCTTTGTTGCATTAAACCTCACAACATTGTTCTATACAGACCTCTCTATATGCTTCTTTTGCTGGTGGTTGAGAAAATATACACACTCATCCAACACAATTTCAATTCCACAGTTATAATTGATTGATTTTTCTGATGTGCATTGCCTCCCTTGATTAATAGCTTTTTGCATATTCGACTCAGTTACGTTTTGAATGATTTTAGTTAACTGAAACCACAGAATGAAGATATCAATAGATGAGAGTCGAGACAATACCCATGTATCAACATTATAGATGATCCTAGACTAAACAAAATGTCAATGCCAGAGCTTGCAGATACTAGTAACAGTGAATATTTCTACCTGTGCAAGGGTGGCAGGCATAACAACAGTTACATCTCCATTCCAATCTTGAGAAAAAAGCATGGAAATACCACCCAAGGGAAAACATAGTACACCAATGCTTAACCTCCATCTCTAACAGATGAGTTTGCTGTGAAAATGGTATTCTATCCATGTCAATGGAAAATATTAACATACAATATTCACGTTTATAATTTCAAGACAGCATGCAAATGTTCAGAAATTCCTCAAAAAAAGAAGATAGAAGATGAGAAGCGTTGCTTAAGGAATAATATCAGTGTGGATCTCATGCAACATTCTGAGATAGGGACATTAATAAAACATTTATAGTCATTATAATGAAAATATTTACAACAATTACAGTACTTTAGTTTCTATGCATAACGAAAGCACCCTCAGTGCATGTACTATAGTGTTTCTCGTCAAGAGAACTCACATTTCAAACAAATACAAAGCTTCAGTTCTAACTTTAAACACATTTGATTAGATGGAAGGCAATGGAAAAAATGAAGGAAAGAAAGGAACCACTGAAAAATCCTGTCAACAAATGGCATGCCTTAGTTGCAAAATCCCCTCCATGTGATCTTATGAGCTCCTTGAATCTCAAAAGTGGTGCAATATGAGGATTAGCATGACTTACGATAAAGTGATTCACATTGAATGGTTTCTTGAGTTGAGTCATAAGTAAGTCAGTTTGCTAAGTTCCATCAATCCAATGCCTAATCTCAATGCTTGTTTCTTTAGGACCGACCTTATTTCTGAAAAAGAGTGGTAAGGAACAAGTTCTCCATGTCTGTCTTTTCCATCAATTCTTGTGCTAGAAAGGAAAGCACAAGGGATTATGAACATCTTAACGGAAACTTCATCTCTCATGGAACTCAAGCATGAGTGATGGAAATATGGAACACACATTGAGAAAATTCTGGGGTTACTTGTACACCATAAAAACTCTTGTGGACTTCGCACTAAACTAAAGGCTTACTGGTGCACCATAAAAAATCTTTTGAACTTTGCAGAAAACATCACCAGCTGAAATTTTATATCCCTCTTTCTCTTTTCACTTTGCACCTTTACCCTGCAAAATGCAAATAATCAGTATCCTAGGTGCCAATGATAAAAAAATTCAAATGCTCACTTCAGAATTGGGAAATGTAGAAAGTAAAAAAGCACGAATTTGGCCACTATTGAAAGATGACCTTATTTTTATCTATAATAAATTACAAATAAAAACCAAGCCTAATTTCAACATAGTACTACCAGATGTGACATCAAATATCACCTTTAACATTGTTGGAGAAAGTGAAGGAATTCCCAAAAAAATGGAGTAAATGTAGTGTTTTATTTTACAACTTTCTTTGCTTGTATACTAATCGGTTCACCATTACTACAGGTAGTGACGGTCTTGGCACAAAAAAGCAAGCCAACAAAAAATTCAGTGGTGGAAAGTTGGAAACACAACTTTCTAACGCTGCACCCTGTGTATTCTCCAAACTTCCATTATGATCATCTTCACGTGTATCTTTGTGTTCCTTTGTGTGTTAGCTTGCACATAGTATTAATTATGATATAGAATCTACAACTCAATCCGCCATGCCATCCTCGGTAAGAAATTTTTCTGCATCTCTAATTGATTCACAAGACATAATATCATTATCTATTAAAAATGTCAAATTAAATTGGGAGTTGACAAAATTGTCATCCTTATTGAATTTTCTTGGTTATGTATCTAATGATTGAACATCAAAGTATGGCATGCTAGGCTGAGAATCTTTCCGATCGGAATGTTTGCTTGGAAGAATAAGTTTCCTATTTATGAGGTTCATCCCCTGCATTATTTCTTTCTCCATCATATCGACATAAAAAATATTCCCAATATTCGTAATATTCCCAATATTACGAATCCCTTTAGTTATAAAGTTTCCATGTTGATTTTCGTATGTAACTGTAGGAAGGAAAGCATCCACAAATGAATTCATTGGATCCTCACCATTGTCACAAGAAAACAGTGTTATATTCATAGTAGCTGGAATCGATTTTGAAGAACTATCCACAATTCCATTTATAGCGCACTTGTTAAGAAAACCATGAAAGTTGTCACTAGAATTTTCAGCAGAGAGTTGTGTTACTTCATAGCCAGAATCCATCTTTTATGGGCCAAGTACATCTAAATCACAATTTCGAACTGCAGAATTCCTGCATTTATCACCTTCAATCAAATCCCTGGTCCTCAGGGTATCTAAAAGTAACTAAGCAACTGCATTTTCCATTGTCTAACCTATTTTGAGGCCAAAAATCCAAGCCCACCAATGGGTTAAATGAGACGTCGTTTTCATTTATATTGATCATAGGTGTGCTCTGCTTCATTTCCAAAAGATTCATATTCAAGCATGTTTTCTGTGGTTTGGGTTCAGAAAGGGAGAATGAACTGTATTGAGGTTCCTTTCACCATCTTTTGTTAATGACTCTTCCGAAAAACTTGATGCTAGGTGTGGAATGAGTATGGATAGAGAATGAGATGTATTTCTCCATTCTATTAAGATGTGGATGATCACAGAAGAGTCTCCAATCACTGTACATTGTTATAGCTTCCCTTGTGATTTTGGTGATGAGTTTTAATCCTTTGGGAAATTTTCAAAGACTTTAATTTCATTATTGGTGGTTTCTTTATTCCTTAAAAAAAACTGAGTTATCGGTGCATCCTCCATGATCAAATATAGATCCTTCACACCTCTCACCATATTAATTATTTGTATTTTAATTAATAGATAATTAATTATTTTTTATTAAACATTTTTTATATCTATGTAAAACTTTATCTTAAGTACCAAAATAATAAGCCATTATGAAATATTTTAATTAGCACAGCCACTTAACTTGTGGTCGGTGAACACCGATAAGTCACAAGTTAAGTGCCATGAAGAAGTTATCTCTTATTTGTTCTTCGTACTTAGTTGTAATCACCTATTCTTCTCCATGCCTCAACTACCTGTTACTTGTTATCTTCTTTAGTTAAATGGGTTGTCTATCTATTATCCATGCATGAGCTACGAGTTATCGATGCATCAACTACCAATTATTTTTTATATTTCTTTTTTTTATAATTGTTTATTTGGAATTTTGAACGATGACCATAAAATCAATCTTGACAGTACACTTGTCTCGTCCTCCTTCAATCTAAGAAAATCATAGATGATATTCCACCCCAAATTCTAAGATATAAACATCTATCAATGTAATTAATCTCAATAAAATGTATTATCTTTATTTCACATTTTTTTGTTTGGTTAATTTACTAACTCACAAAATATATAACGAAAAAATGATTTACAAATAAACCAAAATCACAAGAAACACTATAGATTAAATCAACTCACTATTTAATCTTTTTAAGCCTTTTCAAATGATAATAATATAATAACCATATTAACAAATGATTTAACGTGAGCCATCCATTAAAAAATAATAATAAGCAACAATATAAATTAAAAATAAGTTAATTATTTAAGCTTGAAAACCAAATGATAATTTAACAACCATGCCGACCCTTGTTATAATACAAAATCAATGATGTTGAATCGAACATTGTTATAATACAAAATTAATGATGTCTCTGAGTTCAAAACCAACAATTTAGTAAAGCAAAAAGGATCCAAAAGGAGATGGGTATCATTTGTAGAGGATTTCATAAGACTGTTACAAGTATAAACTCAAAAGAAAACATCTAAAATAAGTATTATTTTGCAAAACATAAATACTTAAATGTAGTAAAACATTTGCTTGTTTTGTGCTTCGCTTTCGCCAACATTAGTATGTTGTGATCCTTGATTTTCTAGGCCATGTCCTCGAGCTTTTGATGAACAATTTCCTTATCTTTGAGCTCCCTAGGTAAAAATCCAAAATACAATTTAAGATTAGAGAGAGTAGACTGAGAGCGCTTTTAGAGATTGCAAACCATATTTTGAAGCATAGAGCACTTTGCTTCCAATATTTGAATTTGTATTTTATGTTGTATAAGTGTATCCACTATTACTACATTCAAGGAGCTGCATTGATGCTCATTTATGTGAATAGTAGTTTTTACTGCAAAAATTGAAATCATATTGTCACTAATGTAATCCTTGTGGCCACACAAAATACTTTGAATTTCATGATTATCCCTTTGACATTTCCCATGACACAAAAAACAATCCATGGTATTAAACCTCTAGATCTTTGAATACAGCTCAATGAAAAAAATTCCTTGTAAAGGGGGGAAACATTGAGATAGAGATTGAACCAAATATATCACACCCCAAAACTAGAGATTGAGATTGAGCCACCAATCTAGAGACACAACACTAAAAGATTGTTTAAGCACCACGCCTCAATTGATGAATAGGGACCATAAAGAAATAAAACCAAGGATGGAAGGAACTAAGGAAACCACCCATAAGAAAGAACAAAACACAAAGAATTTGTCAAAAGACATGTAACAACAAGAATTCAAGAGCTTGGCGAAGGGGTGTCTCCCAAAGACCAACATAGATTGAATTTCAATTTTACGCCGCAACACCACAATGATTTCAATTCTCCATAAATTTGTCCCCAAGTCTCTAATCTGTCATCAAACCAAACTTACATGTATTTCCAATGGCATCACTAGGGAAAGCCAATCAAGGTGAACAACGCTTCAACATCCATTCCATACTTCATAGTCCCACTCGTAATTAATATTTTTCAATTCAAAACAACGACAAAGGAATAATGTGTGGTGCCATAATATGAGTGCACTCGGCTTTATAGTTTAGTTTAAGATTCACCAAGATTTCACAAGATTTTCTAATTCTATGAAAGATTCGCCAAATTTTTTACAATTTTTTATAATTTTGTTAAAGATTCGCCCAAAATTTACAAGATTTGCCAAAAAATTATATATATACATATTATAGTATTGATAAAATAGCCTTCATACTTTTATGTGTATCATGGGGATTCGCCCATTGTTTATACATATAAATTTAAGGGAGGTTCTTAAAACCATCCCTGACAAGGAGGGGGATCCCAAACTAGTCGCCCCCCATGGCAACTATTTTGGGGGGGAAAGCCCCCGCAAAACCCCGCGTCATGGGATGGGATCCAAACACGGCTGAAACGCGACCTCTGAATAAGGAAGATTAAGCTCCACAACCAACATAAATTGTTGTTTCTATGTTGGGAATGTGTTGCATATGTCTTTATTGTCAGTTTTAATTATTAATGCGTGGATTTACAGGAATAGGTTTATTGGTGATGTGTCCCACCAAGAAATTATCCCTTTGAACTGAGCGTGGAAGCGATAATGCCAAGTGTCCAACAAGGTAAGAATTTAGTCTGCTTTGGGAAGCCTCCTGAATCTGTAGCAAGTCCTAACCATGACCTCCCGAGTTCTCTAGGAAAAGCCTTAATGGATTGTCCTATTAAACTAGTCACTCCACCCTTTCTGGTTGATCAACTGGTCAGATGAAGCTGGATCGATCAAGAGAATACGAGGAAGGAGCCTTGGTAAATCTTATTAAACAAATTTAATATTTTCTACTTGATTAATCTACTCCAAGAATATATTTTCAGGCCAAACTCTAATACTGGAGCAAGCTCTTTCCATGGCACCGTTCTTGGAAATCAAGTAAAATGTTACTGAATCTTGAAAGCAAATTGTTAAAAAATGTAGAAAACTAAGTCCTCAGTGAGTCAACGGCCCAACAATTGGATTGGACCACAATGATTAATTTTATCCTAGATTGGTTTTATTAATTGCGGAAAAGGAAAATCTAAGCTAAAAATTCAAACCACAAAAAATAAGATTCGACACGGATCCCCCCTGGGTGGATGGGGTGTGGGCGCTGGGTATCCCATTTTTTTATTTTTATTACAATCAAATTAAAACAGAGAATGCTGCTAGTCCTTTATAATTTCAGGATTCAGACAACTTACAATGTCTCAGAAATGTAGCAAGAAGTAGTAGAGGTTGTCCAGGATGTTTTAAATGGTTCAAGGCGTTGAAATTTCGCTAGCACACCTCTCTAATTGTTCGGTAAAGTATGAAAAACAACAAGCTTTATTGGTAGAAATATGGCCAAAGACACTTTAAGAGTGTCTTTGAAATATGCTACAAACAATTCTATAAAAATTCAAAGTAAACTAGTATTGAAAAAAGACAATTTAACTAAGTAAGGCAAGCTAGAAAGCTTGCCTTCCTAGGATCTTTGCTTTCCTTTTTAAGAGATGGCAAGCAAATGTATAAGCACACAAATGCTATAAAAAAATATTAACACTCAACTTTTATTCTATAAGGCTTTATAGATCTGATATTTTAAACTTGCAAAAAATAGAAGAAAACTAACTAGATCTAGATTATAAGATAAACTTTAAAGCATCTAGATTTCAAAAATTTAGATCTACTTTGATTTTGACCTTTGCATATAGATCTAAGATAAGAAAAACAAAACTGTAACCATGAAAGTTTTGAGAAAATGGATCGAGAAGTCAAGAACCCATGGGGATTGAGCAGTAAGAGTTGGGAAATGGAGTCTTCTTCTTAATGTATCGGTGGGATGAATACTTTGTTTGAAACTAATGTAAGAAATGTAGAGCTAACATGCTCACCACGTCTTCCAGCCTAGGTTACCTACAAAAAACTCACAACACTTGCAAAAGGGGATTAAAAATACTTGTGTGAATAAACAAAAGAGCACTAAGAAATCATAGATTCAATCAAGAAATCATATTATCTCTAGCATTCTTTTACTATTAACAATATAAGCAATATATAAAGCATTACTTACTATCCTTACTGAAATATATTTTCCTTCAAAAGACAGGCGATCCAAACAATAAACAAGCATGTAAAAATATACATGTTACCTCATATACTTAGAGCATGGCACACCCAAACACCAAAGAGAAACACCAGAGTAAGCCTCCAAAGCCTTTTATTAATACTCAACAGGAAAATATTACAACTGAGTGCAAGGCTCCACCTTCTGATGCAAACAATGAAGAAGACGGCTTCCATTATAACAAAAAACATGCAAAGTAGGGCGCAACTCCCAAGAGAGGGCGCATCCTTTGATGAGGGAGTTAACCTGGAGCTTGAGGATTTGATTTGGAGTTGATTGGAATCTCGAAATTGAGGGGATTGTGCCACGTCTTAAGAGGTTGGCACATCCTTCCTCAAAAATATCACATCCAATGTATGGTTGCCATCTAGCAAAGTTTCCCAAACTTGAAGAAGGGCACATCTCTTGAAGAGGAGTCAACTGGATCTCATCCGGATTTGATTGAAATCACCAACTCAGAGCTTTAGATGACATGGATTTGATTTCCAGTTAACTTAGATCAAATCCAGACAAGCTCCAGACATGTTTCCATTTATTTAGGAAATGTCTTTTTGCCTTTATTATGTATTTTTTGGCCAATTAAATGTCTTTTTGGCCTTTTTCGAGCAAATATCAATTTGAGTGATAAATATTCACTTGAAACTTAGTAAAAGTGGGTTTATGGGTTTAATGGGTTCTCTGGCTTAGAAAGTGAGCATCCCATTGGAAAATTCCACCCGCAAACCATAATTTTATTACATTTTTTTATTTTCCCAACTAAACCATTAAAAAATAGCTTGATTTTACGGGAAAATTTATTTTTTTCCAAAACATTAAAAAAAACCTATGGGGACCTAGCACATGTTCATATGAATCTAGAATAGTGTCTAACATGGTAATAAACATTGACACATGAACTTTAATAACCTCCTAAGGCCTAACCCCCAAGATGAGCATTCCATCTTTGGAGGAGTAGGAGAAAAACTTGAAAATTATACTCTGCTAAGACACGAAGCATAATTAACAAGGGAGAAAACTCCTTGGAATACCCGGATTGATTGCTAAGTCTTAGGAATCCAATTTCTTTACATAAACCATCATTCTAGCACACTTTATTACAAACACTGTGGGGCATGAACATGTGATTTTTTTTTTAAAGGGGGCTTTGAAAGGCTCGATTGAACTTTCGAACACTGAAAAATGCACAAGTACTTGTGCAAACTGTGGAGGCTCACTTGAAGTCCAATTGTGTGCAACTCAGTTGGTAACAAGTTGCAAGCAACAATAGACTGAGAAAAGGGTCACTTGCAACTGAATTTGGGATTCATCCAAGAAGAGGAGGATACCAAGGATGATGGAATCATTACATGGACATAATCTTAAGAAGTACCTAAGTACATGGGAAAGAGGATTTTTAGCTCCCTTGCAAAAAAAACCATGTGGAAGATGGCCCTTTGAAGTAGAGATTGAAAACCTTGATGGAAGGTAAAGGGAAACAACCTTCATAAGCAAATCTCTAGGTATTGAATGCCTTAACATAATGTTTGAGCAAGTTCATGACATAAGGTTAAGAACAAGGATTGCAAGGAAAAGAGATGAATGGGATTTTCTTTGTGAGAGTGGCATTTAGTGGGTTGAAGGTAGTGGCATTGGTGGACACCAATTCGACCCACAAATTATTAGGGAACATACTACGGGAGGAGTTCATTGGGTGGCTTAAGGTAGCAATACCATGTACAAGGCAATGAAATCATATGTAAGGGTGGCCGTGGGAGTAGTTCGAATGCACCATTGAAGGTTGGGGATTGGTTTGTCGCCTTGTATTTGATGATAGTTCCCTTGGAAAACCACAATCTTGTATTGGTACAAGACTTTCTAAGGATGCCCCAAGCCATACTTGTTCCCCAGAAGAGCAGTTTGGTGATCTTGGGAAAACCCTTAAACTCTTGTGTTTTGTAGTGACCAGGAAGAAGTTGTGGATAGCCACAAAGATGTCAAGAGTGAGGTTGATTGATGTGGCAGGTGCTCCAACAAGTAGTTTGGGAAACCGCACACAAAGGAACTAAAATAATGATTTGGGCAAAGATACCTTGGGTGCAAAATACATAGAAGTTTGTATGATGAGTGGGTTGGAAACTTGTTTCAATATAGGCAACACACAAGAGAAGGTAGTCCAAGGGATTGACATATATTCTAGTGAAGAAATCCCAAGAATTGGGTGTAGATAGAACACATAGGCTCTAGGTGATAGTTTGGATAAACACAAGTGTGGAATACTTAATTCTAGGAGGGGTGCCCTTCAACATGTCAGAATTGAACTTGGACAATGAAACACAAAACATGTTTAAGGCAACTCACATTTCCTAGAGAAAGTTGCCAAGGAAGTTCAACCGTTGCCAAAAGGGTTTAGAAAATTAACAAAGAGGTGAGCTAAGAGTAAACATGGGAAATAGGCAGAGGTTAAAATAGTCCCTTTGATGATAGTAGAATAGATATTTCGACAACTAGGAAGTGATGAGTTTTGGAAAACAAGGGTGGGCAGGAAGGACTTACTAAGGAAAGCAGTGGAAGGTGCATAAGAAATAAATTCAATTGCATGCACCCTTCCAACTTAAGACAAATTTATTCAACAACCCACTGTTTGGGATATGGGAAGTGGGAATGTGGGTGCCAAGATCTTTGGTTCCTTCGCAAAAAAATAAGTGTTGAGTTGAGGTGCAAACTTGATAAGTGGAGGTAGTGGGTTTCTACCTTGCCCTAAGATGTTGCAAGAAAGACTGAAATGCAAAAGAGTCTGAATAGATTTACATGAGGAAGTTCATTCTCATGGGTTGAGCACGATAGTTGGACTGATCACCCAATCAGTTTGTCACATGGGGGATATAAATGTACATGAGCATGCCAAAATTAGATAAGGAATGGATGCAATAGTAAGTTAGGAGATGGAAAACAAAGGGTAGTGACTTGCATTTGTGGTAGAAAGTTGAGTCAAGCTAGGAAGTACATCCTAGCGTACCAAGGAAGTGGTACCAATAAGAAGTTGTTCTACAATCTACTATGGGGGGATAGAATGAATAGAGACAATGGAAAGTGACATTGGTAGATGGTGGCTTTGATGACTTGGGTAGGGTGGATGAACAACAAACTCATGAGAATGAGAAGCTCTTGTGAAGTTGTCAAGGATGAAAAAAATTTGAGTGGGGGAGGATGTAACATCCCTCCCTTGTGTAGGCAACCAACCCACACTCACTCAACCATAGAAGGAATTAAGTGCACTTGCAACCAATAGTCCCATGCGCAATCAAGGCATCGGTCGACAATATGGGAACATTTAAGAGCACACATGGTATCCATAGGCATAGATGATGGGATGGGAATGTGTGCACGACAGGGATCTTAGGGGAAAAGGATTTGACGAAGTGGAATTCAATGACGGGAATTGAAAAGGAGGCTTTGCAATCGGTACATGAAGTGACTAAGAAGGCTTGCATTGGGATCCATGATGACTTCTCGATGCAAGGTTCCAAGCAAGAGCACATTGGAAATAAGACACTTGGGTGCATTGTAAATGTTTGGTAAAGTCAAAAGGGCCTTTGAGTCCACTTTCCCACATGCGGTGGTAAGACACCCCTATGAGGGGAAAAATGATTGCACACTGCGAGCACATGTGGATGTAATAGGGTGACTAAGGATAAAATTCAACCAAAGTAGGGCTTGGGTGCCTTAGGGAAGTAGTCTACCAAGGAAGAGTTGGGAACCCACTTAGGAGAAAGAATGAGTAACTTTCTCAGATAAGTAATTGGGTGCACTTGAGGCAAAGGAGGAAACCAAGCTTCGGAGGAATGACAAGCTTAGAGAACAAGGGTGTTGAGGTGAGTTAGGCCTCAGGCCCGTGGTAGCAAGCTACGGTATTATGTTGGAAGACGATGGGTGGTGCGATCAAGTCTAATAGGGTACAGGGTTCTAGGTTTAAGGGTTTCCCAAGGGAAAAATATCCATGAAAAAGGATAAGGGAAACAAGCTTTCCGGTGGATTAGTGCTATCAAGGGGAAACCTAATGGATTGATGTAAAAAATCTTGTAGGAAGGCAGACTTATGGGAGAACGACAAGGTTTTGACAACAAGATTTTGGGAGAATAAATCCGTCAAGAGGGGCATGATCATTCGTAAGAAGAGTCATCTACAACAAACTTGAAAACAAGCACAATGTGTCAGTGGCGTACCCAATAGTAAGAACAGTGCATAAAAACAGACCCGACCTAACATCCCCTTCACCCAATCTAACCAACATAGGGGACATTAAATAAATTCAAGATTCTAAATTTCACCCCATATCCATATTAGGAAATCATCTTAATGAGAAATACGTGTGCAAATGCATAATAAAAATACACAACGGAAATAAAATACATCCACACACATTACACATGCAATTACAAGCATAATTAACATGGGAATATAAATAAAATCATTGCACATTAGATACAAAAGAATACTTATCTTTAAACAAAGAAGATCCAAGCAACTGGCTATGTAAGAGCGATTTTCCACCCACTGTAGGCATTATGTCTAGCATATACTCTTTCTCCTGAGAGGCCGCCCCCAAGATGGGATATGATGTCACTAAGGTTAAGGAAACACCTACATGCTTCTCTTTCTCATCCCACACCCCCTTTTGCTCTCTGTTCTTAGCCAAAAAATCATCTAGAACTCTATAGGGATCTCACTAAGCCATCACAACCATGACACTCCTTCCAACTTCCCCACACAACAAAAGGAAGGAATTTCCCTTCACTGATCCACAGCACCTCGGGAAATCCAATCCTTACAGTGTTGACCAATGTGTGCAGTAAGAGTACAATCTATTGTATGATGTTGGAGAACCTCATGCCGCCTAGATTATGGCTTCTCAAGCATCTATGAGTAGAAAAATCGATGGGTAAGGGTCCCTAGCTTGCCCAAAATCTATGCTCACCTACAACCATCGATTTTCTCTTCAAATTTGCAGCTTTGTCCCCAAATTCGAATTCATGGGTTAAAACATAGTCTGATAATGGTCATAAACAACAATAGGAATCTCTATGTAGTGTAGAAAACTACATGCAAGAATGATCAAAAGAGTGTTGACTCCAAATGATATGAGATGATGGTGAAAAGACAACTAACATAGCTTTTGACTCCCATAGAAGAAAAAGACTCCTGAAAACTGTCACCTCCCCCATGCTTCAATAACTGCATGAAATGACTTTTCCCACCAACCTTACATATGCATTCAATGATTGACTTTAATAGTCAAGAGAAGGTAATTGGATCATTTAAAGCACATGGCATAATTTTGGATGAGTTCTAAGGTTGACATTTGGCAACATAGGATTTAGTTTCCCATGGGCCCCCTTCCATCTTCCCCTCTAGTGGAATCATAACCCCTCTAGTGACAACCATCTTGGACCATTTTATTATTTTTCCAACATAATATTTACATATATTTCGAATTGGAATGATAATACAACTATACAGTACAAATAATATGTGTGTGTGTGTGCGCGCGCATGCGCCTAGCCATATACTAGTCAGGCCTTGGCCTTCAACTCCACACTTGGAATCCATACTAACATATTTACATCATTTACATAATTATGATTAAATACATCTCAAGTCAAAACTGGGGGTATGACAATCCCCTCCCCCTTGGAATAACACTGTCCTTGGTGTTTGCTCAAAATCAAAACGAAAATGGGTATGCCTTTTTCATGGCATCCTCCAACTCCCACATAGCCTCATTGGGACCAAAGTGCTTCCATTGCACCTTTACCTATTCGATGGCTTGGTTCTAGAGCAATGTTACCTTCTTGTCTAGGATGCATAGTGGCTCATTTTGGAACTCTCCCTCGAGTTCCACCTGAATCACATCCTAATCAATCACATGGTTAAGATCATGTACATATTTCTTAAGCAAAGAAAAATGAAAAACATTATGAGCCATAGTACTAGGAGCTAATGCAATTCTATATGTAAATGGCCCTATTCTTTCAATCACTTTAAATGGCCCACATTATCTTGGGGATAGCTTGACACAACTTCCAAGCTTCAAGGAACTCTTCCTTGGCCTCACTCTAGAGTAAACATGATACCCAACATTGAATTCCCTATGCACTCCATTGTTATCTGCATAGCTTTTCTGTCTTTCTTGGGCTGCCTTTAAATTATACCTAAATTTTGCAACCTCCTGTTCCATTTATTTAAGTAATTCTGGCCCAAGTACAATTATGTTTATTGGATTATCCCATGTCACTCGTGTCCTGTACTTTCTGCCATAGAAAGCCTCAAATGGACTCATGCCCAACGAAACTTGCTGCCCATTTTTATATGAAAACTCTACCAAGTGTAGATAATCTTCCTACTTTGATGGTTTGTCCATCATATACATGTGAAGCATGTATTCAAGCACCTGATTTACTCTTTTCCGTTTTCCCATATGTTTGTGGATGGTAGGTCGTGCTAAAGTTCAGCTGCGTAACCAAATATGCAAAAAGACTTTTCCAAAAATTTGAAGTGAATTTGGTATCCTTGTCTGAAATTATTACCTTTGGCAACCCATGCAATCTGAAAATTTCCTTCATAAAAATATTTGCAATGGAATCTGTTTTATATGTGTATTTAACTGGGATAAAATGTGTTTCCTTTGACAATTTATCCACCACAACCATGATGAAATCATGTTGTCTCACGGTCATTGGTAAACTTGTAATAAAATCCATGGAAATTAGTTCACATTTCCATTCCGGAATTGGAAAAGGATGCAACAAACCCGTTGGGTGTTGATACTCAACTTTCACTTGCTGACATTTCATACATTTAGAGATATACTCAGCAATATCATTTTTCATCCTCGGCCAAAAATATTTTTTCCCGTCTGTAGCAATTGTTTTTTGATATCCCAGGTTACCAGAATATGACATTTTATGGGTTTCATCCATAATAATTCTCCTAAATCCTGCCACATTTGGAATATATATATATATATATATATATATATATATATATATATATAAGAAGTCTATCCTCTCCCAAATGATACCCTTCATATCTCTTTTCCAAAATTTGTTGTTGTAATTTACCTTTTATTTGCACATACAACTCATCTTCAATAAGATAATTTACAATCTGTTGCCTTAAATATGTTTGACAAGTGGTGATGGACACCACATGCATTTCATGCATCTTTTTGCTAAGTGCACCAACCACTTTATTTTCCTTCCCTGTTATGTGTTTGATTTCAAAATAAAAATCATATAAAAATTCTATCCATCTAGCTTGCCTGGCATTTAATGTTGGATTCTCAAACAAATATTTCAAATCACAGTGGTTTGTCCTTAACTCAAATTTTATGCCCATTAAATAGTGCCTCCACATCTTTAAAGAGTGCACTATGGCTGCAAGTTCCAAATCATGGGTAACATAATTATTTTCATGCTCTTTCAATTTCCTAGACTCATAACACACCACATGATTTTCCTGCATAAGAAATCCTCCAAGTCCCTGTTTACATGCATCTGGGTTTGCAATTTTCAAAATTGGGGCACTTGTGAGAAGCTTCTTCAACAACTGGAAGCTTTTTTCATATTTTTGTGTCCACTCAAATCTTATCCCCTTCTTTTGCAAAGAGATGATTGGGTGTGCAACCTTGGAGAATCCTTCAATGAACCTCTTGTAGTAACCAACAAGACCCATAAAATATCTCACATCTGTCACATTCCTTGGAGTTGGCCAATTCATAATGGCTTCAATATTTTCTGGATTCATTGATATTCCTTCCTTTGAAATAATGTGGCCCAAATAGTGAATTTTATTTTTATAAAAATCACATTTGCTTAGCTTTGCATACAACTTATGGTCCTTAACAGTTGCAAAACCATTCTCAATTGTTCTTCATGCTCCTCTTCATTCTTGGAGCAAGTAGAAATTCCATCTATAACAACAAGCACAAACTTCTCCAAATACATGTTGAAAACACTATTCATGAGACACATGAAGGTAGATGGTGCATCAGTGAGACCAAATGGAACCACTACAAATTCATAGTGTCCATACCTTGTTTAAAGGATGTCTTGTGAATATCTTCTTCCTTGATTCTCACTTGATGGTAACTAGACCTCAAGTCAATCTTCAAAAATACTTTGGCCCCTCTCATTTGATAAAAATATCATCAATTCAAGGCAATGGGTACTTGTTTTTCACTGTCACTTTATTCAACTGCCTGTAATCAATACATACCCTTAGTGTTCCATCTTTCTTCTTCACAAACAGTACCAACACTCCTCAAGGGGACACACTTGGCCTTATGTACTTCTTTTCCAATAATTCTTGCAATTGCATTTTCAGCTCTAACAATTTTGGTGTACTCATTCTATAAGGTGTATTAGTCACTGGTGCAACTCCTAGCATAATATCAATTGTGAAATCAATGTCCCTCTCTAGATTAAGTCTTGGCACTTCATTGGAAAACACATCCTTGAATTCTTGTAGCACATAATAGTCCTCCAACTTAGGAATTTCATTTTTTGTTTTATCCAATATATGGGTAGCATACAATTGGCGACTTTTCCTACAAAATTTCTTCAACCACATGGCTGAAATTTTCCTAACAGAAACTACCTTTGGGATGAATTTTACAACCCTTGGGTTTCCTTCCTCATCAATGCATTCAAAAGTCTTGCTATATCAGTCAAGTTTAACTCTGTGTGCTTCCAACTAGTCCATTCCAATGAGAATATCATATGCACCAAGTGGCAAAATATTCATATAACAAGTGAACAGTCCATCCATTTCTAATGGACATTTATCCACCATTTCACTAACTTTTCTCTTGGTTCCTATGGCTAGTTGGACCAACCATGATTTACTATGCTTGGATTTTTTAAAAGCACAAATCTCAACAATTATAGCACTGATATAACTGTGAGTAGATCCAGGGTCAATTAAAATAGAAATAGATTGCTTAGCAATCTTACCTTCAACATCAACCATAGTTGATTGATGGTCTGCTTGGAGGTCCTCTAGTGCATCATAAATTCTAGGGACAGTCCTTGCCACTTGAGCCATAATTTCAACTTCTTGAATGTTGTGAACTTGCTTTGCACTCTTGTAGGTGCATTTAACTCCAAAGGCCAACTTCAACCACATGCAGAAGATCATCTATGCAGAACCAAAACAACTTCTCTATTGGCTCAGATAATACATATGACTAGGATTACTCAACAGTTTTCCGTTCCCTAATATGATCCTCAAGTCACCTTCTTTAAAATTATGGAATTTACTACTTCTGTATGTTTCCACTTTCTCCAGACTTAGAAATGTTATGTAGTCCTGTAACACTCCCTCATAATCTACAATTTGCCAAATTTTTATACTGGTCCATTAGCTGCGGTTAAAATCCATATCCAACTTTGTTGATTTAAAAAAAAAGAATGGGGGTCAAGGGGGATTTCCCCATTGTGGACTCCTTATGCTGCTACAGGATGGGTTGAGGGCAATGCCCTCATTTTTTTTCTTCTGTAAATCATTCAATTTCACAAATCTGGCGCATAAGTTCAATGTTGTTTTCTACTGATGTGGTGGGGTGCTAATGTGTCCTAACACGTGCTTGTTGAGGTGTTAGACATGTTTGAACGGTCACCTCATGATGTGGCCAAGTCACCCTCCATTGGATGTCGAAGCACAATACCACTTAATCTTAGGCATCAACAGTTTTCATGTTGCCAAAAGTGGCAACGGCTCCTCACGAAAGTGGTTTTGAAAAATCTCTTGGGGGGTTGTTATCAATCAAAACATGACACGTGCCCTGAGCGATTTTGGCCCAACAGCTCACCCATCCCTTGTCAACCAGCGATTTTGGCCCAACAGCTCACCCATCCCTTGTCAACCAAAGTGCACTTTACCAGTATGCTATGAGTCTTGTCCTGTAATAAACAAAAATGTATTATTAGGAATAAAATAATAGAAAAAAATAAAATAAAAATAAAAATAAAATACAATAAATAAAAAATAAATATTAAAATAAATTCAAAGTAATAAATCAACATTAGAAAAAAACAATAAAAATGAAACAATGCACTCTTCCATTGAAAGGGTACGAGAGGTCTTATTTAAAAGACTCGAAACTCTGTTTTAAAAACACAATCATCATTCATTATAAATTATTATTTTTTTATCAAACAATTGCACAACAATTCGTATGTTAACAGTGGTATCAGATCGAGCCGCATTCAGACCGAGTCGCGTTCAGGCCAAGCCACCACAACCATCACCTCAGGTTTGTGCTGCGTCTGCGTCTGTCCGGGCCACGCCATCGCAGCCATCGCTCACAGCCGCCGCCTTCATCAGTCATCATCCCTTGACGTTACCTCCACGCATCCTTACTCGTTCTGCGCCCCCCCTCACATTTGTCCACGCGGCCAGAACTCCCACCTGCACACCCCACGCAACATACCAGTTCCTCCCCTGTCTATATCATACCTTCCCCCCCATTTCACGCCGCATCCCTCCGCCTCCCTTGCGTTCTCCCCCTCCTTGCCTCCACTTGTTCTCACCACGTCCTACTCGCCCCCTACGACTCCAACCTCCTTCCTTCTCCACATAAACCCTAATCCTCAACCCTAAATTTAAAAACATATTATAATATTATTAATTATTATAACATATAAAAAGAAAACCCATTTATACATATCCCATGAAGAGATGACCATGAAGATAGCTAATGAAAAAGAAACATTAAATACTATGCAAGATCATCTAAAGCAGTTAGAAGAGGGACAAGAATTATTACACGTAAATATGGATGACACTCACGCTATGTAAATGATAGAAAATCAATTATATAATTTTGTGATGGTAAGAGAACAAGAGAAAGAGGAAAGAGAGATAATAAATGCAAAAAATGATATGATGTTTAGCGAGATTATGAATAAATTAATAACAATTGTTCCAGACTCAAGGTTGGAGCAAGACAAACCAGAATTATCTTCCTTTAGAAATACACATAACCTAAGAAGGCAAAAGAGATATTATCAAAAAATTTAAAAAGAATTACCAAAATACGACGGAAAACCCATAGAGGTGCCATCATTTGGGTTAATAAAATGGAGGGCATCTTTGAATCAAACCCCCCACTCGGCAAACGATAAAAAATAATGACAACCTCTAATAACTTGGAGGATGAAGTTTACGATTGGTTTCTATGGTGGTCAAGGAAGTGCAATGCTTTCTCCTTCCAATGGTCAAACTTCACCAAGGTATTACTAAAAATATTCCATGACGAAGAAGAAGATGACCTATATGCCAAGTTCGTCCATCTTAAGCAAAAGGGAAACATAAACGATTATACTCATGAATGGGAAGTATTGGCGACAAGACAAGACATGTTCTCAAATGAACAATTACTAAAAATGTACATCTGTGGCTTAAAAGGATTACATTCATAACGAGTTAAAACCTTGGAAACCCCAAACTATTGAAGATGGCAGACATGCAGTGAAGATGATTGAGCAAAAGAACAAGGTCAACAAACCGTCATTTTCAGGACCAGATAGATCAAATAGATATTTTAATGAAAAATCAAATAAGTATGCTACAGAAAATAAAAACAAGTATGTACCACCCCCTGAGGGAGAATGAAAAACAACTCCAGGACACATATAAGAAATGGGTAAATAAGTGCAGATATTGCGGAGATAAATGGGAAAAAGGGCATCGATGCAGTCATACAAAAATGTACAATTGTGAAGCTGAGAGGGAATCAGAAGTATCGTCAGGAAATGATTCCGATGATGAAGTCAACAAGGAGAAAAATAATGACTTCAACGCAGATTTGGAAGAGGCAATGCCCAGGATATCTCTGGCTACAATAACAGGAATCACACAACCACAAACATTAAAATTAAAGGGGCATGTGAAAGAAGAGAATGTCGTCATACTTATAGACACATGAAGCACCCATAATTTCATAGATTTAAATGTGGCGAAAAGGTTAAACATGTTTGTATATCCAACAACATATATAAGGGTGATGGTAGCAGATGGGAAAAAGATCGATGGCATAGGGCAGTGTCACAAGGTCAAGGTGCAAATAGAAGATTATAACATGGAATCTGGATTCTACACAATACTCTTAGGAGGAGTAGACATTGTCTTAGGAATTCAATGGCTACTTACATTAGGTACATACTCCACAAATCATCAAAATAAATTTATGAAATTCAAGTGGGTGGGAAGAAAATACAAATTGTATGGATTCCAACCACTCCCTACTCAAATTATATCTTCACGCCAAATGGAGAAACTAATACAGAAAGGGGCAACGACAATTGTGGCACAATGTCATCAAATAGAGATATTAGTGGCAGAACTGACTCACATCCAACAACCAAATATCCAAGTATTAATCCAGAAATATGAGAAGGTATTCCAATATATTCCCATGAAGTTACCACTGGAAAGAGGATTAGAACATGTAATTGAGGTTAAGCCAGGTTCAACTCCTGTGAATGTCAAGCCATATCGATATCCTCACCATCATAAGACAAAAATAGAAAGACTAATACAAGACTCATTCAGATGTGGAGTTATCGCAAGAAGTAGGAGTCCATATGCGGCCCTAGTAGTGTTGGTTTGTATAAAGGACGAATCCTTTGGGCTATGTATCAATTATCGAGGTCTTAACAAGATATCAGTAAAAGACAAATTTCTGATTCCTTTCATAGATTAGATGTTGGATGAACTTCACGAGGCCAAATACTTTTCCAAGTTAGATATGAGATCAGGGTATTATCAAATATGAGTAAGGTTAGAGGATGTTACAAAGACTACTTTTTGAACTCATGAAGGTCACTATGAATTCAAAGTGATGCCATTCGTATTAACCAATGCACCTGCTACCTTCTAAGAAACCATGAATGAACTTTTTCGACCCTACTTAAGAAAGTTTGTATTGGTTTTTTCTAATGACATTCTTATCTATAGTAAGACATGGAAGGAGCATCTTAAGCACTTAGAACTTGTACTCTCCCTCTTACAAGAAAATTATTTTTATGCAAAAATGTCAAAATGCACCTTTGGGAAGAAGGAAGTAGAATACCTAGGTCATATCATATCCGAAGGAGTGAAAGTAGACCCAAGTAAAATCAAGGCAATCACAGAATGGCCAAAATTTTATAATATATCAAAGTAAAGGGGTTTTTTGGGTCTAATAGTTTACCACCAAAGGTTCATAAAAAACTATGCCCATTTGACATCACCACTGTCAGATCTCCTAAAGAAAAATTCCTTCCAATGGGATAAAAAGGCAGAGGAGTGTTTTGAAGCTTTGAAGAATATTATGACATCCACACATGTGTTAGCAACTCCCATTTTTTTGAAACCCTTCATCGTAGAGTGTGTTGCCTCAGGTTTTGGAATAGGTGCAGTGTTGATGTAGGATGACCATCCGATTGCCTTTGAAAGTTGGAATCTCAACAAAAGGGAAAGATTAAAGTCCACCTATGATAAGGAGATGCTTGCTATCATACACACATTAAAAAAATGGCAACAATACCTATTGGGTAGTAAATTCTTGATACGTACCAATCACAACAGTCTTTAGTATCTACTTCGACATAAAACCTTAATAGAAATGGATATAAAATATTTTTATTTTGATATGGATATATTACAAAAAAAGGGAAAATATAATAGAGTTGCAGATGCATTATCCAGAAAATATGAAGAAATAGAAACATATGTAGTATCCATCGTAATTCTTGAGTGGATGGATGAGATACGATTGGAATATGACAAGGATCCAAAAGCTTGCTCCATCATCAATAACCATGGACAACCTTCAAAATTCGAATGGAGAAATGACATTCTTTGGCACAAGGGAAGAATTTATCTCACACCAACCTCGAATTTCAAGGTAAAAATATTAAGGGAATCACATGACTCACCTGCTGCAGGACATGTGGGTATTTTTAAGACTTACCACAATGCGCGGCAATCTTTTTACTAGAAAGGAATGAGAAGAGACATCCAAAATTATGTTTATGAATGTGATATTTTCCAAAGAAATAAAAACAGAAATGTTATATCACCAGGGTTACTTTATCGAGGGGTTGCCCATGTTTGAGGGGAAGGATAAAATTTTTGTTACACCTAAAATCTTACAATCATGAGACTCAATCTAAACATCCCTAAAGTTTCCTTGGCTAAGTCATTAACCTGGAAGAGATGCAAACCCATTTTTACTAGGTTTAGAGAGGTCATCGCAGGTTGGCCTCTTGTAGTGTGCGACGATGTCAGTTAATGGACAAAAATAGCTTCTTCAAGCCCATTCTCGAAGCTAGATGACATGGATCCCTATCTCTGACCTTTTAGGAGAGCTGGAATTCGGTTCCTAACCTCTTGGAAGGATCCCCTATCACCATATCTCAACCTACCCTATCCACTTAGTCCTATATAAGTGAAGCTCACTCCCATTCCAAAGGGAGGAAGTCTATAGTGTCTACATGTTGGTGAAATTACCTTAGGAGAGACCTCTACTCATCTATTGGGAGACTCACACTTCCTTGGGAGGCTTTGGCATTGGTTTGATCGGATGAGGATTGCTACGTCAAGTCAATGGTTGTAATCTTTCTATCCTATGTACTTCCCTTTCAATACAGTAATATAAGTGCTTTCCACGAAAATCTCATTGTGTTAATGATATCTTGTGTAGTTCGCCTGCTTGACTGCTTACTTAGATCTATTATTGTGTAGATGCATTTTACTTGTTTTGTTGTCTTGTTATCTTGACAGGTTTTGCAACTCAGATCTGAAGATCGTCAAGCTTGGAGCAGGATTCAAGGAGAAAAGGATTAGGGATCTATAAGGTAAATGTATCTAGTTCCTCAATCTCTAATTAGATCTAGGAGAGTGATTTATATTCTGTTCTATTTATTCTAGACTCTCATTGAGCTAGGGAGATCATGCCTCGAGTTTGCTCTTGGTAGATTGTCCGCAAGGGTACTGTCCCAATCCTCCTTGTCGTGTTTTACTGTTGGACCCTACGGTATATAGCGATTTGCGAAGCCTTGAAAATCTTGTGAGGTTCCAGACCTTTCAATCCATTCTTATCACATAAGTTTGCTTGTGGCCTTAGTTTGTGTAGGGTTTTATCTGGTCTGCTTTTCTTTTATTTATCTTACCTTAGGAGAAACTTTTGTTTCAGTCACGCTGGCTGACTTTCCTTGGAGAAGGTCCCATAGGATTCAAAACTTACCACCTGAATATCCCCTTAACCAGGAGGTAATTTCGAGGGTAAGGATATACCCACAATCCACGGTCATGTCACCCGAAGTGGAAAACCCTACATTGAATGTTGGAGCACATATGTTTCCTCCAGATTCACCTGCCTCTCATCCCCCGCTGGGTGAAGAAGCACAAACTTCTACTTCACCAGACCTACCTCCCATTTTACCAGGAGAACCTGGATCGGTGGAATGGATAAATTCACCCTAGGAGGGCCCTTCAGCAACTGTTGGTCCTTCAACAGCTTATTGGACATCTTCTCTAGGCCACCCAATGGCCCATTTTGCCGTTGCATCCCCACCAAGTTGGGCTACTCCCGACGATCGCATGGAACCTTATCGTGAACAATTGGCTAGGATACGAGCTATGGCCACACAATTTACAAACCAGAGCCCTGCATGGAGGGCTGAAGACACGACGTTACCTCCTTATCAACCACTCCCAAGTCGTTATTTGTCTTATGATTCACCGAAATCATTCACGCAACACGTGACCACTTCTGAGGCTGGTCAACCATCAACGCCTACACATCCATCTCCTATACAGGAGACCAGTCCTATACCTCAAACAACCCAACCTGTTGAAGGACAATAGTCCAACACTCCTGTGACCACCACGGTTACGTCACCTGCTCCTCCCCCACCCCAAACTTCGAGGGGAAGATACTTTTTACCCCCTACCTTCGTTACAGGTAATGATAATCCTACGGTGGATAATCAACAACCAGTGTTGGGTCAACCTTTACTTAGTGGTCAGCAAGTTGTTGCTGGGGGGAAACCCCTGTCTCTTAACCATAATACCGCATTAGGCATTCCCATCGGTCCTTCCGTTGGAGATTCCTTACCTCCCAGACCTTCCACTATGGGATTATACCATGTCGGGGGATTGTCCAATGTAATTCAACCACCATCAAGTCAAGCATATCCATGTCATCTTAACCCTATGTCGGGTCAACTTAATCCCGAAAACGCACTTTACAGGGTACCCTACCCGAGCAACCCTTACATTCTATGGGGACAGCAAAATGTTTTACAACATGGACCCCCGCTTAAAGTCCCTCAAGTCCCTCCACCCCCGTTTGGTCCACCCCCACCTCCCATTGGAGGCGGCAGGCCCCCACATAACTCTGGAGGAGGCGGACCCCTACCTTCCGGTGGAGGACCACCTCATTCCGGCCATCATGGCCCACCCCCCCTGGTGGTGGTGGTGGAGGACCATCCCATCTTGGTGGTGGCGGTGGAGGACCATTCCATCCCGGTGGTCATGGTGGCGGACCATCCCATCCTAGTGGTGGTGGTGGAGGACCGTCCCATCCTAATGGTGGTGGTGGAGGACCATCCCATCCTAGTGGTGGTGGTGGAGGACCATCCCATCCCGGTGGTGGTGGTGGACCACCACCCTACTATGGTGGAGGTGGTGGTGGAGGCCCACCCTATTCCAGCGGTGGTAGCGGACCACCACCTCCTCCTGGCGGAGGTGGTGGCAGCCCATCCCACCCTGGCGGTAGTGGCGGACCCCCACCATTTGGAGGCGGCCCACCCCTTCCCAGCGGCGGAGGTGGGCCCCCACCTTATGGTAACAGGCCACCTTATTATGGTAATGGACCACCTTACTATGGCGACAGACCTACATTTGGTCTAGGCGGCCCGTACCCCTATTTCAAGTTTCCTCCTAGAACACCCTATGGTTAGTCGATACAAGGTCCCACTGGTCCTTACATGCCTTATCAGTACTATCAATACCCATAGCATAATCCGCAGCTGCCCTTTTTATCTACTTTGTACCTGCCTAACCTGTCTCACTTGACCAATGACCCCATCTACCACGGAACTAATTGGCCACCCATTCCAGTGAAAATTCCATCAGATATCCTGAAATTTGATGGCAACCGGGTGAGGATCCTAAAAACCATGTGATGACGTACCACTTGTGGTGTTCATCCAACTCATTGATGGACGACTCGATCCATCTCAGATTATTCCAACGGACTCTCACTGGTTCGGCTGCCAAGTGGTATATTGAACTACCACCCCACTCTTTTCCTAATTTCGGTTCTCTTGCTATGAATTTTTTGACTCATTTCCAGCTGCCTATATGGTATGAAACTGGTACAGAGCTTTTAACCTTTCTCCGTCAAAATACCGCTACTCACATCTCAAATCATATACATGAGTGGCGAAGGAGACGACGTCTTATTAAAGCTTTTATTCCAGACCAAATCCTAGCGGACTGGTTTACAAAGTCTCTCATACCTACCATAGCGCGAGATGTTTCCATGGGAGGTGTTGTCATTGAGGAACAGGCCATCGCCCGTGCCCATTTACTACACTTAGTTTATGCTCAATCTGGAATGTTTTTTGATATCCTTCCTGACACACCCCGTAACATGTACAACCCTGCGAAACCACCCAAAGGACCCCAAGCTGATGGCATCATTGGATCCCTTAATACCTAGCCTCCTTCTCAAATTGTTGGATCGTCGAACCCCCAAGGTTCTTCTCCATCACCAACACAGGCTGGTCATGGCACCACCAAATCATCCACTCCTGCTATCACCGAAGAAGTGAATTCTATTTCATCAGCTTCACCTCAGAATTCTGGTGGTAAGAAGAAGAACAAAGGGAAACCTAAGAAATATTCCACCCAGTAGGAACATAAGAGCACCCCTGATGACACCAAACAAAAAAGGAAGTTGAAGTATCCTTGTCTACTGTGTGGTGATGACCATTTTTCTAAAGAATGCCCCCATAGAGACGAAGTTCAAAATTTTCTTAAGGGAAAACCCACACCCGCATTTCTCAACGATCCCTTCCCTACTCAAAATCAGCAATTGATTACTCACACCTCTCCTTCCCAAGGAGAAGCATCCTCCACCGTGCATGTTCTCATGATGTCCCGGCAAAGGAACCTGTTGGAAGTAATACTGAAAAATCTTCCACTTCGATGCCTGACGTCACCATACCGGCTGCTTCTCTCACCATTGAGAATCCCTCTTTCGAGTCAGTGTTGCGTCCACCTAAGAGCACGATTAGAAAATCGGTTTTCAATCCCAATGCTCAGGCTACTCAGAACTACAATGTTGTAGAGGACCTAGCACAAGCTCCTTGTGCTATGTCGATGCTCGAGGTCTTGCAAAACAATCCTAATCAGCGCAAGACTCTCCTCACTCCCATCGGTGCAGTTGACCTGGATTCATTGAACACCATCATGTTCCGGCTGGAATAGTTCAAACCAAGGCTCTCCCATCAGTTGGCATTTCAAGTTGCCAAAAAAATTGCTAAGAAGACAATCCATTGTACCGTTTTGGATGAAGGTGCCTCTACTTTAGTCATGTCGATTTCATGCTGGAGAGCCATTGGCTCTCCCGAGTTGAACCGTTCTCCTACCACTTTGCGAGCATTCGACGGACGTGGCTTTCAACCTCATGGGTTGTTACAAGCTTTAGCAGTCGAGCTGGGGGGAAATACGACAACCATTAATGTGGAAGTGGTCGCTGCCCCATTAGATTACAACATTCTGCTTAGTCGTAATTGGTTTTACGCCATGACTGCGGTCGCATCATTTGTCTTCCGCATAGTACAATTCCCTCTTCAAGGTCGAATTGTTACTGTTGACCAACTGGATTTCTGCACACCTGACACCGCTACTCACCCGGGCGATAACGTTCCATCAATTGGACAATCTTCGCATCAATATGAGAGCGTGGGGGTCGGCCTCATTAAGGACTCATCCCTTATGGGCATTTTTCCTACTTCAGATCCCCCAAATCATGTTGTCGCGGTGAACATGATCTCCTCGCACTTTTCATATGTCCCCAACTCCACTGATTCATGGATTGTACCTGACGAAGCCACCACACACCTGATTGGAGACACTATGCCTCTATCACCCACTGAACTCACATACGAGGCTATATAGTCAGCACCGGATGACCACTTAGCTGTGACCTCCACCTCCTGTTCTCTACAACGGACATCATCTGACCCCTTGCTATGGACTTTTCATTCCAACGAGTCCATTATGGAAATCATGAGCATGGATGATCCTCCGTGGGAAGACCTCCATCATCGTTCGTCTTTATTTCCATTTTTGGATACTGTGGAGAATAGCATTAGCACCATCTTTACACCGGATGTCTACTCTGGCTCTCAGTCCTCGATACTCATGTGTCAAACGGACTCCAAAGGCAACTTAAGCCAACATTGAACCTACCACTTTGATAGACATTTCAGTTACTCCTGGTGTAGTGGAACACATTTAATTAGGCCAGAAGTGTTCCCCTAAAGAAGTCATTTCTTATACGGCCTTATTCAAGCGATTCCGAGACGTATTCACTTGGACCTACGAGGAGATGCCTGGGATAGACCCCACCATTGTTTTACACAAAACCAAAACCTATCCCGACGTCAAACCTGTCCGACAAAAGTTGTGACCGGTACACCCTCGGAAGACTGCAGCAATCAAGGCAGAGATTGAGAAACTCTTGAAGGCCCACTTTATCTACCATGTCCCATTGACAGAATGGGTCTCAAACATCATCCCTGTTACTAAAAAACAAGGCACCATTCGTGTCTGTGTCGATTATTGGGATCTCAAGAAAGCTTGTCCTAAGGACAACTACCTGACTCCCTTTATTGACCAGATTATCGACAATTGTGCCGAAAGCGTCATTTTTTAATTCATGGATGGCTTTTCCGGATACAACTAGATTGAGATCCACCCCGCCAACGAACACAAGACTACATTCATCTTCCCTTGGGGAATGTTTGCGTATCATAAACTTTTGTTTGGTCTTAAAAATGTTGGTGCCACATTCCAGCGGGCCATGTCGTATGCCTACCCACTCAAAGCAGCGCAAGTTCCACATAGATCATCTGACGGCCGTTTTCCTCAGATGCAGACGGTACAATATCCATTTGAACCCTCATAAGTGTATTTTCTGTGTCGAGTCTGGACGCCTCTTAGAGTTTATCATCTCAAAATATGGGATCCGCATTGATCCCTGTAAGGTGGAAGCCATTGTCGCTATCCCACCTCCAACTAATGTTACGTAACTTCAAAGTCTACAAGGAAGAGCAACTTATTTACGGCGCTTTGTTTGTAATTTCGCGCAAAAGACGCAAGGTTACATGAGATTGATGAAAAAAGACGTCCCGTTCATTTGGGATAACCAAGGTCAACAATCTTTTGAAAGTTTGAAACATGCCATCACGCCTGCCCCTGTGCTCCAACCGCCGAATTACTATCGAGATTACATTCTATACCTCGCTGCTTCCGACACCACTATCACCATGGTCTTGGTGCAGGAAAACCAGAACGCCTAAGAGGGGAACCTGCTCCAATAGAAATGAGATCACTATAGATCCGTATCCGAACTGCTTGAGCTCTCCACGTCGACACTTGGTTAGATGAGCTCGAATGTTAGCGAGGAGTCCCTCGCACCAGTTAAATACCTTCGAAGACATAAAGTCCTCCACGTACAACATCTGGGACCTAATAGCTAGATGGGGCGCTTGGCTCCCTGCTATCCTCGTTATGGTGAAAAGAATAACTCGCAGTGGACGTTCTCGTACCTCTTTGATGGGAATATTCCCACTAGAGGCACAGGTGTGAGGAATACAATGCTGAAGGATCAAGTCGTCTACTATCCGATCACTTCCCCGTGATCCGGTAAGAGCCACATTGTCCCCCCTCCAGGACAATCCAATCAAGAAGTATATGTCCTCCACATCTATAGCCAAAGTGTGCTCTCTGATCACAAAATACTGCTGCGTGGCGTCCCAACAACGGACCATATGTTCTAGCAGTGGTACTTGGGCCCTCATGCCCTGAGCGTTGAAGAACTTCAGTAGCTCGTAGTTACGTAATGCCTCTACACATAATGGGTCATTCGTTGCTTGCACATCATCTACCACGTGTTCTCATTCGCGCCACTCTATAACCATGTTGGCTGCTACTAACCTACCAATAGGAGCATTTTAATATCATTAGAACTCACTCAAGCATTTAAAACTTTTTCTTTTGGCTTCGGTTTTGGTTTGAACATGGGCGTTTCCGTCGTTGCACCTCATCCTTGTGGACAGGGCGACATCGTCGCAACCCAGCTTTGTAGGTCTTGTGACGACTCGGGTTCGTCGCAGTTCCCGTAAGGGAGACTTGCGACGAACCGAGGGCACACAAGCTCCCCACAAACCAACTCCAAAACCCCTAAAAATGAACTAAAAATGAAATTCTGAACCATTGGAAATATGCTGGATGATATTTAGGGTTACCTGCTCCGAACAACTCGTGAAATGGTTGCTCGTAGCTCCGGTAATCGGCAAGTGAATTTCTGCTCCAAAATGGCACTTTCTCTCCCCAATTTGGCAAATGAACAATGGTAACTATTGTTTGATCTTTTTCCTATTTATAAACAAAAAGGAATATTCTTTTTCAAATATTTGATGCTTTTTAGGTCATTTGCTATAGTTTGGATCATTTTTATGGCATTTGAATACCCGGTTGACTTGTTGACCTAGTTTTCGAGTGTGCAGGAGTTGTTAAATGTTCTTTGTGTGCCGTTTTCACATTACAACGGTCTTTTCAGGTATGAACAACCCCTTGAATGTTTTGTCGTTATTTTATATCCGTTAGATTGTAATTAGTTAAATGATGAAAAGCTTACTCTTTGTCCTTTCTCGTGCTCTTAAAACCATGAGAATAAGTTACCAAGTTACAATTATCACTTTTTCGGGCTCGTTAAACTCCTATGGAAAAAAAACCCCCCCGGAGTCTATCTTTAAGCTCTTTTCAAGCTCTCAAAATACGAAAAGATTGTCAAGCGAAGTTGTTGCATGCTTGTTAAAGAATTTGAATGGTCGTCTCCCTGGTGATAGTTTATCCCTTTTTCGGACCAGGGGGAACTATTTACGAAAAAGGAAATACTCCAGCCAATCATGATTGGAAGAGTCCTCTCCCGCATTGTTTTACCCTTTTTTCGGGCAATGAGGCTAACTTTACAAAAAAGGACCATTGGAGTCTTCTTTAGTTCTTTTCAGACTCTCTAAACATGAAATGACGACCGATTTTACCTTCTATGGACTCGTTAAACTCTAACATTGGACGGCCCGTCATGGGACGGACTCCTCCTATCCCATGTTCGAAAAATATTTCGGATTGGACTCATCTATGAGATGAGCTATACTGAGCATCTGGTTACCCTCATCAAGCTCATAAAAAACACATGAGGCACTCATCGTTCATGATGGGGAAAAAGGAAATCTTTTATGTTACACCCTTTATATGTGGCAGTACCTAGTCGTTCTTGAACATGGCACTCATTTGCATTTGTATACTGCACTTGGATCATCCGTTTGTCCTCGAGTTTCACCTACTTCCTGAGTCTTGTCCCTCCTTTGAGTCATTCAAAGAATGCTTCCCTCATTAGTTGCATTAGAAGTTGGTGTCATACTCGCCATGTCAATACTGCCAAGTCATTCCATGCCCATGTTCAAGGATATTCTCACCATTCATTATCTACAGTCAGTACACCTACTACCATATCGATTTACTCTGAGTCAATATTGCATGTTACTGTACCATCCGATCCACTCTACCCATCTTTTGTTGTGTTTCATGTCGATGATGGGGGATTCAGCATGGCCTTCCTTTGATGGATTCATCCTTGTCGACTTCAACACATCATCCGAGGATTGAATCTAGAAACCAACCAAGTACCTTGGCCCTGCATGCCTCAATGGCAGGTTACCTCGCTTTCAACATGAGTTTACATCATTGACTCTTGATTGAAAGATTTCATCTGGCGTTCGACTTCAACTCATTTATTCGTGCTTGATGATATGTACTGTGATACCTTGGGAATTATTGACATTAATGGTGATTTCTCTTGTGCTTGTTAACGGTATACATCAATGACCGGGAATCAAGTGGTTTCTACCATGTTCGACGTCAAGACATTTGTAATCACATGGATAGATTCGTGTCATTGCAGGTTCGGCTTGAAGACCCTGGGGAGTCATGTTTTACCCAGGTTGCAATGGAGATTGTATTGAGTCATATCACATGGATCCACATTTGTATTGGTCATGGTTGTTTTATCATCTCATCATGGATCTACGTTTGTGTCTAGTAGCCATGATTGTGTTCAGTCGGTATTTATTATCGTGGATCTGCAATGTATTGGTCAGTATCCATGTTGTACATCATATGAGGCTGTGTACTCAGATTCAGTTGTACTGCAGCAGTGTCCTTCGTCCGACGAACCATTTCCATTCCTTCTATCAAAGCATTTCACCTGTCCAATTTCAAACAGCTTCATGCTTTGGGGGGCATTCTGTTACACCTAAAATCTTACCATCATGAGACTCAGTGTGAACATCCCTAAAGTTTCCTTGGCTAAGTCATTAACCTGGAAGAGATGCAAACCCATTTTTATTAGGTTTAGAGAGGTCGTCACAGGTTGTCCTCATGCAACCTACGATGTCGCAGGTTGGCCTCTTGTAGCCTTTGACGATGTCAGTTAATGGACAAAAATAGCTTCTTCGAACCCATTCTCGAAGCTAGATGACATGGATCCCTATCCCTGGCCTTTTGGGAGAGCTGGCATTCGGTTCCTAACCTCTTGGGAGGATCCCCTATCTCTCTCCTACCATATTTCAAACTACCCTATCCACTTAGTCCTATATAAGTGAATCTCACTGCCATTCCAAAGGGAGGAAGTCTATAGTGTCTACATGCTGATGAAATTACCTTAGGAGAGATCTCTACTCATCTATTGGGAGACTCACACTTCCTTGGGAGGCTTTGGCATTGGTTTGATCGGATGAGGATTGCTACGTCAAGTCAATGGTTGTAAATTTTCTATCCTATGTAATTCCCTTTCAATAAAGTAATATAAGTGCTTTCCACGAAAATCTCATTGTGTTAATGATATCTTGTGTAGTTCGCCTGCCTGACTGCTTACTTAGATCTATTATTGTGTAGATGCGTTTTACTTGTTTTGTTGTCTTGTTATCTTGACAGGTTTTGCAGCTCAGATCTGAAGATCATCAAGCTTGGAACAGCATTCAAGGAGAAAAGGATTAGCGATCTATAAGGTAAATGTATCTAGTTCCTCGATCTCTAATTAGATACAGGAGAGTGATTTATATTCTGTTCCATTTGTTATAGACTCGTGTTGAGCTAGGGAGATCATGCCTCTAGTCTGCTCTTGGTAGATTGTCCATCAAACAATTTTTGTAGTGGTTGACAAACTAACCAAGTATGCTCACTTTACGAGGGTGAAGAAAATAGATTCAACAAAACAAATAGATGAAACATTCTGCAAAAATGTTTATAAGTTACATGGGTTCCCGAAAGTCATTATTAGTGACAGGGATGCGAAATTTAAAGGAAATTTCTGGAAGGACTTTTGTAAACAAACAAACATATCCCTTAATATGAGTTCAACATACCACCCTCAAAATGATGGACAAACAGAAATAGTGAACAAATGTTTGGGAACATACCTTCAAGCAAAACAAGTGGTCCCAATGGTTGCATTTGGCTGAATGGTGGTATAACACTACTTAACATAATTCAGCTAAAATGACATCGTTCCAAGCCTTATATGGCTATGAACCACCTAAATGGAAGGATTGTGTTCTATTTAACTCTAAGGTACTAGCAGTAAGGAATCAACTATAAGAAGACCAAAAGACCATCCAAATATTAAAAGAAAATTTAACAAATGCTTGGAATCGAATGAAGCAACAAGTAGACTTACAAAGATCAAAAAGAGAGTTGAAGTAGGTGATTGGGTGTTCGTATGACTTCATCCCTACAAACAGTTGTCGCTCAAGCAACAAGGCAAGAACAAGTTGGATCCAAAACTTTATGGGACATATCAAATTAACAAAAAAATCAGTCCAATAGCATATGGGTTAACATTACCTGATAACTGCTACATTCATAATGTGTTTCATGTGTCAAGTCTCAAGAAGGTGCTAGGACAACATCAAGTAGCGCAGCTGAGCTGCCTAGTTTGGATGAGGAAGGTTGAGTTATTTTAGAACCTGAAGGCATACTATCTACTAAGGAAATAAAACTTCATTCCAGGAGCATTAAATATTATCTTATTAAGTGGAAGAACTTACCAGAGGAAGATTCATCATGGGAAGGAGAAAGTTTTCTTCAACAACATCTTTCTTTACCCTTGCTTTGAGGACAAATCAATTCTTAATGGGTAGGCAATGTAATAAACAAAAATGTATAGGAATAAAATAAAAATAAAATACAATAAATAATAAAATCAAGTCAATGTAATAAATCAACATTAGAAAAAAACAATAAAAACGAAACAACACAGTGTTCCATTGAAAGGGTACGAGAGGTCTTATTTAAAAGACCCGAAACTCTGTTGTAAAAACACATTCATCATTCACTATAAATTATTATTTTTTATCAAACAATTACACAACAAATCGTATGTTAACAATACCATAATACCACTTAATCTTGGGCGTCAACAGTTTTCCTGTTGCCAAAAGTGGCAACGGCTCCTCGCAAAAGTGGTTTTGGAAAATATCTTGGGGAGTTGTTATCAATCAAAACATGACACGTGCCTCGGGCAAATTTGGCCCAACAAATTGCCCATCTCTTGTCAACCAAAGCGCACTATACCGGTGCACTATGAGTCTTGGCCTTTGATCTTCAATAATATATGACAGTCAGTTCTTTGTTCACCCACCATTAACCATCTCCTAAGTTCCCAGGGAGTTGTGAGCCACAATGGTCGATCTTCCCTTTCATCTAATGATCAGATCTCTATCTGCCTCCGAACTCCACCATATGCAATCACCTATGAGTAGGTTCGATGTGGAGGGTCCACATCTTAAATCTGGGTCACGTGGCTCCTCCAAATAATGGCCCCTACCCACGTGGATCCTCCATGTCACCCATCCACGTGGCATGGATGGGGACCACTTAAAATTAATAATATTTTTAAAATTTTGAAATTATATGAAATTGTAATTTGGCACTAAGGGGATTAATTTGAGATTATATTTTGGCCCCTTATCCATCTTAACAAAACCCAACTTCCATAGAACCATTTCACTACAAATATGTGATTTCAAAAATTTCCATTAATCATTTTACCTCTCTTGCTGGTAGACCACAGATCTAACCCACAACTTGGTTAGAATACCACCCAACAATTAAACCATGGGTTTTCATAGGAACATTTCATCTGCAACACGTATTTTTTCCTATAAGTGCTGATTCTCAGCCCATACATCTCCAGTGTTACAACCAGAAGCTTTGATACCACTCTGTAACATCCCCTTCACCCAATTTGACCAACAGAGTAGACATTAACTAAATTCGGGCTTCTAAATTTTTCCCCAGATACATATTACGAATTCATCTTATTGAGAAATACGTGTGCAGATGCATAATAAAAATAGACAGCGGAAATAAAATACATCCATACACATAACACATGCAATTACAAGCATATAAATAAAATCATTGCACATTAGATATAAAAGAATACTTATCTTTAAAAAAAGAAGATCCAAGCAACCATATATCTAAGATAGATTTTCCACCCAATCGTAGGCACTCTGTCCAACATATACTCTTTCTACTGAGAGGCCAGCCCCAAGCTAGGCTATGAGGCCACTAGGGTGAAGGAAACACCTACATGATTCTCTCTCTTATCCCACAACCTGTTATGCTCTCTATGCTTAGCCCAAAACTCATGTAGAGCTCTACAAGGATCTCACTAAGCCATCACAGCCATGACACTCCTTCCAAATTCCCCACACAACACAAGGAAGGAATCTCCCTTCACTGATCCATAGTTCCCTCAGTAAATCCGACCCTTACAGTGCTTACAAGTGTGTGCAGTAAGAGTCCAATCTACTATATGATGTTGGAGAACCTACTGTAGCCTAGATTATGGATTCTCAAGCATCTATGAGTAGCAAAACTCAATGGGTAAGGGTCCCTAGCTTTCCCAACCTCTATGCTCACCTACAACCATCAATTTTTCCTTCAAATTTGCAGCTCCGTCCCCAAATTCGAATTTTTGGTTTATAAAACATAGTTTGGTAATGGTCATGAACAACAATAGGAAGCTCAATGTAGTATAGAAAATTGCATGCAAGAATGATCAAAAGAGTTTTGACTCTAAGGGATATGAGATGATGGTTTAATTAAAACTGACATAGCTTTTGACAATAGAAGAAAATGACTCATGAAAACTATCACCAACCCCATGCTTCAATAACCGCATGAAGTGAATTTTACCACCAACCTCCCATATGCATTCAATGATTGGGTTTAATAGTCAAGAGAAGGTAATTGTCTCATTTAAATCACATGGCATAATTTGGATGAGTTCTAAGGTTGACACTTTGCAACATAGGATTTAGTTTCCCATAGGCCCCCTTCCCTCTTCCCCTCTGGTGGAATCATAACCCCTCTAGTTTTCTTTACACAACCATCTTGGACCATTTTATTCCAACATAATATTTACATATATTTTGAATTGGCATGATAAGCCAACCATACGGTCCAAATAATATATATATATATATATATTCCTAGCCATTCACTAGTTGGGGCATGGCCTTGAGCTCCACACTAGGAATCCATACTAGCATATTTACATCACTTACATAATTCTGATTAAATACATCCCAAGCCAACATTGGGGGTATGATACCCGATGATAGGCACAGTGAGTTAGGAGCCAAGAAAGAAGTGGGGCATGTTGCCTAGGTTGAACTATTGTTTGTAAGAGGGTGTCAACAAGAAGGAACCAAACCATAACCTTTCATAATTCTCCATTGTATCATTTGTATACTACTTCAATAAAAGTATTTCCTATTTTGGGCACTGAACATACTTGTGCTATTATTATAGTTTGTTTTGCATATGTTCATGGAATATTAGCTAAGTGTAAATGGTTAAGTAATCAACACACATAAAAATTTAATGCCTAAAGGGTTGGGTGCCTCGGGCGTATCGGGCGTAAGTAATGGTGTCAGAGTCAATTTAATATTAAGAGGGGGGGTGAATCAGTATGAGTGTGGTTATCAACAATTTTTACCTTCTTAAACAGATTATCCTTTACTTAATTCTTATCTTCTGTTATGTATCAATAAATACAAAATTCATCCATTCATACACCAACACAAAGAACACAGAACACATAACACATAAATTTTGACGTGGAAATCCAATCAGGAGAAAACTACAGAATGCTTCTTTATAATGAGAAAGAATACATTCAAGGAAGCACCAACTTCCCATGTTTACCAGCTCCAAATGGAAGGGGGCACCAACCCCCTAGTTTTACAGGCTTCTACTTGAAGGAAGCTACAACTCCCTGTATTTCTCTAGCACTGACTGTATTTCTCTAGAACTGACTGGAAGGAGGCTACGACCCCCTGTCTCCTTGTTGTTTTACATGAACAAACCTGGAGGAAGCTACAAATCCCTGTCTCCTTGCCCCGTCCCTCCACCCTAATGTCCAATGTACATTTCTGTATTACAGAACTTTAACTCCGTGCACATTTCTGATCTTATGTCAATAGTAATGTTGTGCGCTACCTTCATATGTAGTCAATTCTCTATCATTGCGTTGCATACATCACTTGACTTCTCATTCCTCTCAAATCACATTTCTGCTGACGTCTTTCTTCATGTACTGTGTGCTTGCTGATATTGCAGTCTGCATCACTAATTATATTATCGTTCTTCTCTATGTGACTGCAATGACCAACTCATACTATGCTTTCAATTGATAGTTTGTTGTTCTGAAATAATGCACTAGTAACAAATGGAACTGCGCACTTACTGATGGGTCCATTTTGTATAATTGTTGCAGTCTCTTAGACATTATGCGAAAACCTGTGCATCAAAATATTCGTCTGTTCAGTTTATGCACTTGTCTCAGATCATCTGCATCATGACGCGCACGGTGGATCCTGCTGCTATTCTGTCGTTGCACATCAGATGGTCTTCTCAACTTCACACACTTCCCCTTATGCTTATATGCATTAGCTAGAAATCTATGCATCATCTGATATACTTTGATTCTGTCTCTTGTTGCCAGGCGGTTAGGATGGGTCATAATCGCAGCACCGCGAGTGCTGCGATACCGCGAAAAGCGGAAAGTTGAGCGCAGACAATGATATTTTATGTAATTTTTGGTTGGTTGTACCGTAGTATGCGGGTTTTTGGGTCATTTGGACCACAATAGATAGATTTTGGATCATTTGCTCGAAGTGTCAGTTAGGAAGTAGTTAGAAAGTGGACAAGCAATGTAAAGGCAAAAGCCTATAAATAGACATAGATTTGTATGTGTTAAATCATCTGGGATTGTGTATCTTAGATCAAAATATATCTGTGAGATCTGCATTTTGTGGAGTATGAGCGGAAGACTGAAAATTTTGTATTTGGGTTTTCATGGAGTTAATATGATGTGACAGAGCTGTTTTGCGAAATCCTTGTGTTTCTTTTGTTCATCTATGGTAATGCATGTTGTGATATGAATCTATGAATGATGCGATGTTTCCTTGCTGCAATTAATGCTTTACTATTATATTTGCTATGATGATGAATGGTTTTGTTGAATGATGCTATGAATATAAATGATGTATGAGTTAAATGCATAGATCTATTTCTGAAATGTTTCAGTAAGTTAAGTAATTGAGCCGCAAACATCCTCCTTCATTCGGCGAAAACATGGTTCCGTCAACTCTCCCTTGAACATCTCGAGTGAGACCTCATCTGCTCTGCAGGTGTTGCTGGACGGGGTAAAACCTGTGTGTGCCGATGCTCAGGGAGATCGCAGTGGTCTGGGTGTCAACAGTGCTGGGAACCCCTGTCGACTGGGTTTGAGTCAACAAATGGTTTCGTTGCCGGGACCTAGCACAAAGTGAAAGGAGGATATGTTGTGGCATCCGACGCAACTGGAGATACAAGACTGGTTTGATCAGAAGTTGCAAGAATTTGCTGAAAAAGAAAGTCAAAACTCTCGAATGACGGTAGATCAGTGGGTGGAAAGATGCATTCACGACGGTCCGCACAAATATTTTTTCTGCGAGTTCCCAGTCATATTGTATGAATGGTTGGAAAAATTGACCTTTCAGAAGAGGAACTTCCAAGGTGGTGAACCGACGACCTAGACCCGGGAGCTGATCCAGGAGCTGCAAGAAGTCAACAACAAGGCATCGCGAGCTGTCGAAGTTTGGCTTGACAGCATATTGGAAGGCTATATCACTAAATTTGCGATCGATACGAACAAATCCTATAGTGAAGCTAAAAGATATTTCTTCCGCAAACCACGGGGAAGGTTTCTGTTGTCGCTCCAACTGTCTATTAACATGCTTATTTGCGAGAAGGGTATATTGAAGATGCATCTATATCAGTAAACAGCTTGGTGAGCGGAGGCCGTGGGTACCACGATAGCAGGGGGGTGGCACATGGAATGATAAGGGGTAGATGGGTGCAGGTCATGACGAGACTGTGAGTGAAGCCAAGGAAGAGAGTGGTCTTACAAGGGGAGGAGAAAGGTTTTGACAGGAAAAGAGGCAAAGGATAGGAGAAGGTCCTGCTGTGATCGAACCGCAAGGCCACGAAGGAAGACCACACGAGACGAAGCGACCTCATAGCCTGGAAAAGGACAACCAGGCTATGCCCAAGATAGAGGCAGGACCAAACCCCAGCAACAACGTGCCCACACCTCCGCTCACTATCTGTCAACCAGTAAGAAACACAACCTCGACACCACCGTGTCAACAAAACTTGATTGCTAGTAGTTCAGCGACTGCAGGAAGGAAGCCTAGAATGGCGGGCGAGGATGCAAAGTTGTCGTTGTTCCATGGAAATGGAACAGATAACCCTGAGCAATACTGGTTTTTATGTGAAGCGGTATGGACCGTAAATCAGATTACTGATAATGATGCTAAGAAAGGACAGTTAGCGACAACTCTGCGAGGTCGTGCATTAAACTGGTTTATGAAGTTTGTCCTAGTCCCTACAGGAGCTCTAGAGAAGACACTGGACGATATAAGGAAAGGATTAATTGCAGAATTCAAAAAACCCAAGTCTGAAGCACAATATATTATAGAATTAAAAGAGATTAAGCAGTATCCCAATGAAACGGTGTGGGATTTCGACCAACGATTCAAAACTCTGATGGAAAGGGTCATCTTTGACATGAGTGTTGTTCAACACAAAGAATGGTTCATCGCGGCATTACTCCCGCATATTCGTCTACCGCTGATGCAATAGAACATTACAACACCCAATGAAGCCTTGGAAATCGCAATGTGGTTAGAAGCATCGCCGATCAGGGAAAACGTAGTTGGGATGTCATAGATTTAGACACAGCTGACTAACCTGACCATACAGTTGCAAGATCTTAAGAAGGGCAAGGAACAGCGAGAAGAAGTCTGGTGTACGCGATGTCGAGGAGAAGGGCATACTAAGGATAATTTCCCAGACTTCCGCAATTATCTGGTTTCAGGAGCACTGAATCCATTGAGTAGCGGTGGCATGTCGTGGTGTCGCATCTGTCAGGTATATGGGCACCGCCATGAGGAATGCCAATACATGCAGAAGATGGTCACAAAACCAATGAATCTATATTGTACATTTTGTAAATCTATGGGACATGAAGACAAAGATTTCCATGCATATGGGTTGCTTCAGGAGAGAACGTACGATGCATTCTATGTGAAGGATGACCAGCGTTCCGTACAACAACCGCAACCACAACCGCAAGTATCCCAGCCGCTACCTCAACCGCAGGTACAGTTTGTACCGCAGCAGCAACCACAGCAGTTTATGCCACAATATGCTCCGATGCAAATGGCTCCATGGCATCCACAATATGTTCAACAACCCCAGTATGTGCAACAAGGGCAAGGCATGCAACCAACTCCTATGCAGCAAAAGTTCAATCAACCACAGTACCAACAGCAGGGCGGATTCCAGGGAGGATTCTGGGGCAGACGTGGCGAAGGATTTGGTCGCAGAGGAGGACGAGGAGGTCGCGGACCTGTTCAGTGCTATCACTATGCGGTATGGGGACACTACCAACGAGATTGCCCACTATTGCATACGTAGTGTACATTTTGTTTTGTTACAGATCATACTTTAGAAAACTTCCCATAATTGATTACGCGATGGAAAGCAGGTAACATTCCACAATTGTAGAATCAGAATCATGCGCAGTAGCCAGTACAGAATCAAGTGCAGCAACCGGCGTAGAACCAGATCCAACATCCAATTCAGAGTGTTAACCAGAACGTGACCCAACCGGGGAATCCGCCACTAAACTAGAATCAAGGTGTGAGTGTTGCGACAATTTCTGCAGAGCCAAGGCCACAAGATGCGGCTGTCGCAGTTATCACTCGTAGAGGTACAATAAGGGGAGGGGATATCTCACACCCGCTCATTTGACTGGCAAGGCAGAAGAAGGTGTCATTTGACATTGAGTCCGAGCATGATGCATTCTTTCAGGCACGTCGTGCGATGGACCAAGATCACGGTAAGGCTATTATTTACGACATGCCCCCTGTCTTTGATGCTACTTCAAAGGCAGGTCCATCGACGCAGTTTGGAACCTTGCAGAATTTTTTTGAGAGTTATTTGTTGCTGGCAAGGGATCCCACTGAGATCGAGGGATTGTTGCAGTGACCAGCTAGGGGACGAAAAGAGTCCACAGTAAATTCCTTACAGTGACGGAAGATAGGTAAGGAGATGTGCACGAACATACAAATTGGGGACTATGAAGTTGATTCGATTATTCTGGATCTTGGTTCGGATGTCAACATCTTAACCAAGTAGGCATGGTAGAAAATGGGGATCCCCCCATTAAGTTGGTCTCCTGTACAGCTCCTGCTAGCTAATCACGCCAAGGTGACACCGATTGGGAGAGTTGCACGCCTGGTGGTGGACATTGAGGGAATGAAGACTTATGTTGACTTTAACGTCATCGAAGTAGTTGAAGGGGGAAGCTATTATCCCGCGTTGTTGGGGATTGGATGGGCTAACAATAGTGGAGCAGTAATCAACTTTAAGAGGTGGATGATGACTTTTGAAAACCGCAATCTCAAAGTTATAGCCCCGTTGGATCTGGCTGAAGGACGTAGATACATTGAACCAGTGAAGGATAAAGATCCCAGCAGATGGGACCATACATTCAATATTTCTGAAGAGTATATTCATCTAACTGCCAATGGTGAGCTTGGATGGCACAGCGACAGCTCTGTGTCTTCTGACTCTGACGACGCTTTAGAACATTGGCAGAATCCCTTACATGAGGTGTCATTCCACAAGTGTGGTATAATCACGCAGTCATTGTGTCGCGTTGCGACTGAAACGGTTACACTACCAGTATATGAAGGGATGCCTGGCTTCTCTGACTTTCGGGCAGTGTTCGAGGAAAAAGTCTCAAAACCACAGCGACTGCTGGCATTGGAGGAAGCGCTGAACGCTTCTCTAGCACACTGGTGGGAGACGCATAAGAAGTCGATCGCAGGTTGGCCACAGTGTTGGTGATTGATGACGGTTCGTTTCAGTGATACCGAAGTTTACCACACAGGGAAATATGATGGTCGGAATGACCCTGACAATCATTTGATGGAGTGTCAGACATTGTGGGAATTGCGACCAAAAGATGAGTGGGTCCATGCATTTGTCCATACTTTGGATGAGATGCCGAGATCATGGTACACTGCAGCTGAATTGCGAGGAGAAATTACTACTTGGTTGGAGTTGACAATTTGTTTTACTCATACATTCAGCTTCGCGGATGCTAACCCAGATGTCCATAATGCTTTGCAGCTCATCCGCGATGTGGTTCTTAAGGTTGTTCCAGTGGCATATCCTGCGGATCCTCATACGCACTGCCAAAATGCAATCCATGATGGAATGTTTCAATATCACTGGTGGTCCAAAAGATGGTGATGATCCGCGGAATGTCAATATTCCGGAATCTGAAGGAAGTCGTGATATTGGAGCACCTGATGCACCAAGTGATCCAATCAGCTAGCCATTGAAGCTCTGTAAGTTCAATATTGGGATGGAGTCCAATCCCAAGTTCGCGAATGTTGGGGATTATTGGGATGATGAGATGATGAGAAAGGTCATCGACTTGCTACATGAATTCCAAGACTTGTTTCTGACTAAGTTTTTTGAGATGAAAGGTATTTTGGGTGATTTAGGGGAGATGAAGATCCCGCTGAAACTAGACGCTAAGCCAATCAAACAGCGCCCATATCGACTAAATCCACGCCATAAGGAGAGGGTCAAGGTAGAACTTGATCGCATGTTGGACGCTGGAATTATTGAACCAATTGAGGAGTCAGAATGGATCAGTCCTATGGTGGTGTAGGACAAGAAGACTGGTGAAGTGCGCATTTGCGTCGATTTGCGGAAGTTGAATGACACTTGTTTGCATCACCCATTTCCAACCCCATTTACTGACGAGGTACTCGAAGGCATGGGTGGCTAGGAGATGTATTCCTTCACGGATGGGTTCTCGGGCTATCATCATATCTAAATCGCCAAGGAAGACCGCCACAAGACAACTTTTGTGACAGAATGGGGCTGTTTTCAGTACACAATAATGTCGTTTGGGCTAAAGAATGCACCTGCGATATTCTCGCGAGTTGTCGTTGCCGCGTTCAGGGATTTCATTCAGAATGTTTTGCAGGTATACATGGATGAATGGACAGTCTATGGCTTGATCAACGATCATCTGGAAAACATGTGGTTGATGTTGGAGCGCTATTGACAGCATAAGATATCGGTGAACTTGAAGAAGTGCATCTTTTGTGCTCCATTCGGAATACTGCTGGGTCACATGATGTGCAAGCAGGGGTTGTTAGTCGATCCAGCAAATATTGCGCTTATTCTGATCTTAACACCGCCGACTAACATTAAGCAGTTGAGAGCGAAGTTGGGACACACCGGGTATTATCGCAAGTTCATCAAGGGTTATGCAGCGATCACCGCCCCTATGTAGAATTTATTGAAGAAAGACGTGGTATTTCAATGGAGCCCTGAATGTCAAGATAGTTTTGAGATGCTGAAGGCTAAGATGGCTTCAGCACCGATATTGGTATTTATGGACTAGAGTAAGGAATTTCATGTCCACATTGATGCATCATCGATCGCACTAGGTGTGGTGCTAGCGCAACCAGGCGAAGGGGATATAGATCACCCCATTGCTTTCGCAAGTCGGAAGTTATCATCAGCAGAAAGGAACTATACCACTACAGAGAGGGAAGGCCTGGCGATGGTCTATGCGCTGCATAAGTTTCGACATTACTTATTGGGAGGACACTTTAACATGTTCACAGACCATTCTTCCTTAAAATACCTAGTCAATAAGCCAGTGTTGGGGGGGAAAGATATGTCGTTGGGTACTTCTTTTTCAGGAGTTCAATTTTGAAGTGCTTGTGAATCTAGGACGTTTGAATGCTAGACCTGATCATCTGTCGTGGATTGAGACAGGAGAGTAGCCAACTAACATCGAAGACGGGCTACCTGATGTGCAACTCTTTAAGGTTGAAGTAGCCGATGCCTACTATGAAGAAATCATTCAGTTTCTGGCGACAGGTACCGCACCCGAGGAGTTCACCACTAGTAAGAAGAAGTAGTTGGTGGTCAAGGCTACAGGTTTCCAGCTAATTGCATGCGAGTTATACAAATTGGGCTCCGATGAGATATTACGGCGTTGTGTTTTGCCTCATGAGCAAGGGTAGATCTTGTTAGAAATGCATGCCAAAGTGGCTAGGGGGCACTATGGCGGTCGTGCGACTGGCAGGAAGGTGCTTCGCGCGGGGCTCTAGTGGCCCACGCTGCACAATGATGCGAAAGACTATGCGCGGTCCTACTATGTTTGTCAAAGAACCGGGAAGCCCTCCAGGCTGGATGAGATGCCGCTGATACCTCAACTAACATTGCAGCCATTCGATAAATGGGCAGTGGATTTCGTGGGACCAATCAACCCACTTGGGAAGCGCACTGGTGAAAGATACATCATCACGATGACAGATTATTTGACAAGATGGGCGGAGGATACACCATTCATTGATTGTTCGACGGCCACACAGTCGCGCGGTTCCTATTCGACAATATTGTGACTCGATTTAGTTTCCCCAAGATACTGATGAGTGATCAAGGCAACCACTTTCTCAATCGAACCATCAACGCATTGACAGAGGAACTGCAGATACAGCACAAGAAGAGTATGTCGTATCATCCGCAAGCAAATGGCACGGTGGAAGCTTTCAACAAGATATTGGAACATGCGCTGACAAAGGTGTGCAACGTGAACCGTGATGATTGGGATCTGAAAATACCAGTAGTCTTGTGGGCATATCACACCACGTGTAAACGGTTGACGGGACAGACACCATTCAAGCTAGCGTATGGGCAAGAAGCGATTATGCCTATGGAGTACATCGTCCCAAGTCTGTGCATAGTGGAAGCAACAAGTATGGATGCTACAGCGGCATTAGAAGAACGTCTAGCGCAGTTAGTATAGTTGGAAGAAGATCTCTTTATTGCAGGATTCCATCAGAGTGTGGAGAAAGATCGCCAAAAGGCTTGGCATGATCGTCACATAAAAAATAAACAGTTTCAGCCAAATGATTTGGTGTTGTTGTATGACAGCAACTTTATGAAGCATCCAAGGAAGTTGCAAATGCACTGGCTTGGCCCATATCGCATCAGTAGCATTACCTCAGGAGGTGCAGTTCAGTTGTAGCAGTTAGACGGAGCGATGCTCCCAGAGTTGATCAATGGTAGCAGGTTGAAGCCCTACAGGTTGGGCTTGGAGCAGTGCAATGCCTGAGTCGCATCAGGAAAAAAAAAATACAGGATGCTTGGTTGCAGGATGGCGCACCGACAAGGACAGAACGCGTAAGCAGGGAGGCTGGTGCCGCAAGTTAGGAGCAGTCCGCGATAGTGGCAGGATCGTGATTGGGTCAAATCAGAAATAAATGCCGAAAGTTAAGACGGTTAATTAACGGTGCTTGTTCGAATGATGGGCATTAATGGCCGATCCAGCCGATCGACTGACAGGATCGACGACGGATTTGGGTCATTAAGACAGGATTTGGTCCGAGTGAATGCAGTATTTAGTTATGATTACGAGGGATTCGGTTGGGCGCTATAAGAACGAGTCGAGGCTGGTCGGAAGGCACCTGTTCATGACAAGTGAGTTCAGTTGCCAATTGTTGAATTCCGCAAGGTTGGGGTGCATTGCAGAGTGCAATTGAAGTGTGTTGGGAAAGTTCTGGGTTGAGAAAGGTTGAGCCATTTGTTGGCATTATGGGAATTGAGCGCGCATGCTGAGTGAACCGGAGACGGTGGAGATTTCAAGTGAAGCCGAGTCACCCCTCATCCCTACTACTATTGAGGAAGAGGTCAATCTCGTGGACAAAGTTGCTAACATGCCGGTGGGATCGTCCTCCATGGTGCACTAGAAGAAGGGGAGGATGCAACTTAGCTCCAAGTGGCCCGAGAATCGGTACACCCGTTCCACTGCCCAAGTGCCGAAAGGAGTCCATACAGAGAGCCCATCGAGCTTGGGGGTTGTGGAATCCACTGTTCGTGCAGGCATTTCGGCCGCGGATATCCCAGGCTACCAACCTCCATGTCGAGCTGGGGTGCAGCCAAGGAAGGTCACTAAGAACCAGCGGTATCAAATAAGGATGCCGGCAATCCCGCCAGGTATGAGTTGTACCACCGACATCGTACCGACGTTGATGCATCTGCGGTATGATGATCACGACTTGCTAGCGCTGGAAGATGTTATGACGGAGCCCTTTAAGCCACGATAAGCGGGGTAGACTGGATCGACGCCATGCATTCCACATGACTGGGCACGTGGATTGGCGAAGTCTGGGTTATTGGGTTTGTTCTACATGCCACATTTCGGGTGGTTGACGGAAGCCAATGCCTACGTTAAACAGTTGCTGGCTTGTTTTCATGGCGAGGTGTTATGGTTGGATAGGCAGGTCACCGTGACGGTGGACCTGATTTCTAAGATCACAGGATTTCCAAAGGATGGGGTCGACCCGTCGCAATACTTTCAAGGGAAGAAAAATGACAAAAATCTTGCGGCAAGGTTGCAGAAGCAGTACAAAATGCAGAAAGACGGACGGGCTTATCGCTTGGACACTATCAACAAGCCCGCAGTTAAGATTGGGTTGTGAATCTTGGCTACCAAAATCTTGCGGAACACTCGACCCAATCAAGGAAACTCTAGGGTTGTCGCCTGTGCGGAGCTATGTGCGACAGACGTGCAGATAAACTGGTCCCTGTTTTTACTTAACTAGTTGACGGAGGATGCACTAGCGGCCCAAGCAGGATAGCGGTCATTCACCTATAGTTGGCTGCTGATATTAGTCGTGTTGGTCGCCTGGATGGAACCCAACGATTATCAAGGAATGGAGGTGGACGCTGTGCAAGAACATAAGGGAACATGCTACCAAAACCTGTGGTGGGTGTAGGAACCGAAGCGGCTCAAGGATTGTGCCACGCAGTTCTAGTTTTATTGGGAAGCGCTGCAGGCGGCTGCTGAGCGGATTCCATGGTTGACTTAGGCCATTGTTGAGCAGTACAAGGGGATTTCCCGGTTCGCGATTGGCCCACACAGTATCTTCGTGCAAGCGCACCGCAATACGGATAGGAAGTGGTTGCAAACCCACTATAAGTTAACAGATGAAGACTTGGATTCGATCATCGACGGCTGGCCGTTCGAATGGTGTGAACCAATTATTCAGGAGGAGGAGTCTACGAGGATACCATCCGATGCGCCAGTCATGGATGAACCACATCATATGTCGGATGAGGAATCATCGCAGACACCAAGACCATGGGATAATCAGTGGGATCCCCCTATCGTCAGAGGCGCAGCTCGTCCGACTACTATTATCTATCAATAATGTAACCAATATGGTGGCTTGAGCAATGACGGTAAAGGAAGATGAAGGTTTCCATGCGATCACTGCCCGCCTGGATTCCTTGTGCGACATTGTTTTGAAGAAGGAACCAGAGGGAGCACTAGTGCAGGCCATTGGCGCAATCGGCACTGAGCCGTGGGTCAGGAATGTTGATATTCCCCCGACTGCAATTGTGACTGATAATGAGGCTTTGAAAGCCTTGCTGCAGCTGTTAGAGAAAGTGACCATCAATTTCAATGCACTACCAGTGAAGGAGTTGACAACTATGCAGGCGGTTTCCAGCCGGGAGATGGCGGACAGGATGCATGAGATCAACAGTAAGTGCCTGCGCTTGCAAGAGAGCGAGGTAGCTGTGAAGGAAGCGGTCGAAGAGTTAACAGGGAGGGCTACTACAGCGCGACATGCTATGGATGAGTTGGAATAGGACATCAAGAAAGAACGAGCTGAGAAGGCTCAAGTGATCGAATAATTGAAGCAGGCACAGGATCACCTCATTGTGGAGAATGCCACCTTGTGGGATCAAAATGTGTGGGTAGAGATGGCCATTACTAAGGCTTGTCACCATGTGCCAGAGCCCACTGCAGCGTTGGACGTGATTCAACGTGTGCAGCGACTTGGGGCTGTCATTGCCCAGTTGCGGCACGAAAATCAGGAGTTAATAGCCTTGGTGGACCCTAGCACACCCCAAGCGCAGGTGGATGACCACAAACGTGCCATTGAGGAGGTAGAAGCACAAATGGGGGAGCTAGAGACGACAGCGACAAAACTCACAGCAGACACTATACAGTTTTGGGGATGCATTGTTCAAGATGAGCAAATTGAACAATTGACCAACCCATGCAGGAGGCGGAGGGGCAGTTGGAGACACTAAAGACGGCGATGCGCACGATGCCGCCAATGGAGCAAGTTTCCAAGTCCATGGACTTAAAAGAGTTGCAGCAGCACATCACCAAGGCGAACGAGCGTCAGAAGAAGCGCGTTGCGTAGCTGGAGGAGTTCCAGGAGATTGGCGGTCAGTTCGTGACTAAAGCCGGTGCGGCACTCCAGGCTGTACAGGAAGGTCGTCAACAAGTTGCGGCGAAGCTGCGTGAGCATCCATCTCCCTAGGATGTGATCAACAGTCAGGTGGTGGCTATGGCAGTAAAGGAGCAGGTCACAGTAGTCGTTGAACAGTACGAAGATTTCAGGGTCAAGACCACCGAGTACACCATGTCCCGCTGACGTGGCTCGAGGGAGAGCCACAAGATTGTGTTGGGGGCTTGTTGGATGGGTCATTATCGCAGCACCACGAGTGCTACGATACCGCGACAAGCGAAAAGTTGAGCGCAGACGATGATATTTTAAGTAATTTTTGGTCGGTTGTATCGCAGTATGCGGGTTTTTGGGTCATTTGGACCACAATAGATAGATTTTGGGTCATTTTCTCAAAGTGTCTATTAGCAAGTAGTTAGAAAGTGGACAAGCAATGTAAAGGTGAAAGCCTATAAAGAGACATAGATTTGTATGTGTTAAATCATCTGGGATTGTGTATCTTAGATCAAAAGATATCTGTGAGATCTGCATTTTGTGGAGTATGAGCAAAAGACTGAACATTTTGTATCTGGGTTTTTGCGGAGTTAATATGATGTGACAGAGTTGTTTTGTGGAATCCCCGTGTTTCTTCTGAGATGCATGTTGTGATATGAATCTATGAATGATGCGATGTTTCCTTGCTGCAATTAATGCTTTACTGTTATATTCGCTGTGATGATGAATGGTTCTGTTGAATGATGCTATGAATATAAATGATGTATGAGTTAAATGCATAGATCTATTTCTAAAATGTTGAAATAAGTTAAGTAATTGAGCCGCAAACATCCTCCTTTGATTCGGCAGAAACATGGTTTCGTCAACTCTCCCTTGAACATCTCGGGTGAGACCTCATCTACTCCGTAGGTGTTGCTGGACGGGGTAAAACCTGTCTGGGCCGATGCTCAGGGAGATCGTGGTGGTCTGGGTGTCAACAATGCTAGGAACCCTTGTCGACTAGGTTTGAGTCAACATCTCTACGCTTCTGTATTTCAACATCTGTGACTATTGGTGTGCCATTTGTAATACTGTCATTCAAAACATCACGCACTTGTGCATACTTCAATATTTATTCCTTTTAGAACTTGCGCATTTGTCACAGATCTACAACATCATTTTGCGCACCATCAAGACTTCATTCTGTTGCATGTTCGCATTCGAATCGTTACCAGATCATTATGTTCTGTCCATAATCCCTTTGATGCCCTGAAAAACTGAACTTCAAAAAACACTTGAAGCTCTTATGCTCTCGCCATCAAGCTTACTTCAAATATCCAACTTGCATCTCTATTTATACAAGTCTTGCACGGATTGTATGTCCACAAGTCGATGGTGGCATCCCTTCTTCCAAACTTCATGGATTGTGCATTTTCCATGTGTCATCTTCTGCACTATTGATGTGTCATCCTTTGTGTGTTGCGCCTTTGCGGTCCACAACTTAGTGGGATTTTACACCTTGGTGGTGTACTCTTGCGCTCTTGATGTATCATCATTTGAGATATGTGCACATACTTACTCGTCATCTTGATGAGTCTTGTTTCCTTGCTATACCGTCCCTTATGGGTAATACGCCCTTGATGTATTGCTACTTTGCGGAATCTGCGCATACTCCAACTTCTACTTGGTGGAACTTTGACCTTTTCCTTGTCATTACTTGTGGCACTTGCGCACCTATTGTACCATCAGCTGTGGAATTTTTTCATAGATGGTCTTCAACCGTTGCACCCTTCTAGGAACTTGTGTGCATTCCACTAACTAAAAGCATCTACTAATTGGATAGACTTGCGCGCTTCTAGGACTGTCCGACCATAGGATGTTTCTTACTGCTTGCGCACTTCCAACCTTTTACCAAGCCACACTTGCACATACCTGAGACTTCTTTCAACATGCTTGCACACTTGTGTCATTTTCTCAACCAACTCCTTAGCTACTTGTGCACAAGTACCTTTGTCCAACCATTCTTTTGACTATTATCAAGAAGGTGTATGACACGGTGGACTTGTCTTCTACGTAGGTACAACATGTAGTGGGATACATTACTTTTGTTCTTCTTTGAACCGAATCTACATGATGCATCCTTAGACACACACCTTTATACTAAATGCACCTTCTAGATATACTTCTTCACACTAGCATCCAAGTCTTTCACCATCTTGTGCAGACACTCCTTCAAAATGGTTTCCATATACTTCTTCACACTGTTGTAGAATGTTGTATCCACTTTTACATCGGTTCATTTCAATGACTCACACTGAATAAGTTGACATCCTCTTTGCCATTAGTTGACATCAATGAAAACCAAAGTTCAACAATCTCCCCCTTTGGCATTGATGTCAATACGTTATGAAGTTGTGCATGATTTTGAACTGTATGCTTCATATGTACTCTGTTGTGCATGATTTTGGCTACTACGTTGTCTGCTGCTAATTTGGGTAGACCATACTGCTTTCTATTCCTTCTGCGTAGACCTTACATTTATTCATCTTCATGCCATTTCTCCAATTGATTTGCTTCACTCTCTTTCACATCTGCTTTATCTCTGTGATGTTTCTTCTGCAATCTACTGGCTCATCATCATCATGAATCTTTTGTTACATTCATGCATTATACTTCAACTGTTCCTGCCAGCTTCATGCATCTTCAGTTTCATGCATCTCTCCTAGCGATTCTACCAGCATCTCTCCCAACTGTTCTTCCATGAAGCAACTTCATGCATCTCTCCTAGCTCTTGTGCCAACATCTCTCCCAGCTGTTATGCCAGCTTCATGCATCTCTCCCCCTTTGACATCAATGTCAAATAGGAGCCATTACTATCACAATGTAAGTTCTTATGTTTGTTTTGCGTTGGCATATACTTTAATTGTTTCAGAGATAACTCCCCATGTCTTCATGCTTCATTTCTCTGCTAAAATTCTACAATGATATCTTTTCATAATTAACTTTGATTCCTTTCTTGATATAGATGTTTCATTGTTACTTCATCTTAATCTCCTGTTCCTGTCAGAACACTTCGTCCTTCCATGCGCAGTGATCCTTACAGATATCCTTTTGTGTTAATTGTGCAATGCCGAAGTTAGTCCTCTACGGGTTTTGTATTACACTTCATGTGCCTGACTGCTTCATCTGTCCCATTTACAACATTGTCATAGGGCCATGTTGCATTTAATGTTGTCGCATTCTTTTCCAAGACAACCAAAGATATGGCATGCTTTTCATTTATCGGCTAACTCGGCATAAAAGCGGACATGACACTCAGTTCGTGTGGAAACAAAAATATGTCGCTTTCGTACTTGAACTTTTTGAGGGAACATTCTCCATCATATGGTGCAATGAGTTAACTTTCCGCCCTTTTGTACTGTTTCCAAAATTGATTAACTCCAACATTTCATTTTGGCGACTCCACCACCTTCTTCGATTTGTGCGACATTGAAAATATTTCTCATCAAACTAATTTCATGCAAGCAAACGTCTTCCTTTCAAACCTATAAGATTTTTGCGAACAATACATGGTTCAATGCCTCTTGCATCCTTGCATTTCTGATTCGTATTGATTTCTAGTCCTTTCTATGATTCTTCTTTTTCCTTCCAATGGCCTCCTTCTATCACATATTAAGAAATTCCCTTGAGAATTTGTGCCATGTCGTCCAGAATCAACAGTCCTAGTTTTCACGCTTGAGAACTAATCTAGGTTCCTGGAAGCAACAAATGCAGGACAACCAAATACTTCAACAATACTCTCATTCATCAGTGAACCATAGACATTCTGAGCAACTGATCCTTCTGACTCGTCAAGTTGATAATATGGAGCATCAACAACAAAAAATTATGGATGAATTATCTCGCCTTCGGCCTCAACATGCTGAACCATCGTTGTCCGCCACTCTGCAGCTTCTTCCACCGTGTCTTGCTTCTAAATCCACAACATTGGTTCCAATGGATTTGGAGTTACGTCTTGCGAACCAGTCATATATGGATCTTGATATCGAACTGCGGATGTAGAATGCTTCAGCACCTCTTCAATTTTGCCACATTTTTTGTCTTCTTGTATACGCCATTTTTGGGCCTCGGCATGGAGTCCCGACTCATGCATTTTGTAATCATACCCAATTTTGAAAATTTCCTTATTATGTATAGTCTCATGTCTTTGAGCAATGTATGAAAATATTCTCATCTTATGTTTGTACCACTGAATTCAACCTGATACTCTCTGTTTTGTAACATGTCATTTGTAGTGTAAACCACTTAATGTATGCAATTGATTTTTCCCTTTTCTGTGACATCACATATCATGTACGAACATAATGAATACTTGCAAGAGTCATCTTAACCACATACACATTCTAACCAAACACCTAACTAACATCCCTTTGAATTCCTTAAAATGCATCGTGTTGAATTCAGGGGTTTCTCATAGTCCTTATAGGACTATCCAGGGAGGCAACGATTGCTTGCTGCATTAGATGCACCTGGATTGTCTATATCTTGAGCACACTTCTGCGGGGATTTCCTAACCCAAGCCTTGTTATGCGTGCTTCTGGTTTGATTCTTCTAAGGAGATTTTCCACTGAAGTCTCTTTGAATGTGATAGCCTTTGCGCAACAAATCTTCATCCCGATAGCTTACTACTTTTCAACAGTACATGGACTTGTGTCCAAAACCATCGCATGCATAACATCTCATAGTTTGACAGTATTTTGCAATATGACCAAAACGATTGCATCTTGCGCACTTCACCCTATTGATCCTTCTTTGGTTAGGAAATTGAAAAGATCTAAACTTGAATGAATCATCATACCTGAAGGACTTGTCATGATTTGAGTAATGTTCTCTGTTGTAGACCTTCTTTGGTGTCTTTACATAACCAAGACCTGTTTTATCTTTTGGTGGTCTCTGATCCTTCAGAATCCTGTTCAACTTTGATGTGTTTTATTTTAACTTGTTCTGCACTTCATCTTCAGATTATACCTTGTCACTCTCTGATTGTGCATAAATAGGATTGTTGCTTGCAATTCGAACTTGTTTCTTTCCCTTTATCTCATTCAGCTTGTCTTCTAAGCGAGATATTTCTTCGTCCTTTTCCTCAGGTTGACTCATCAACATCTTGATTTTCTGTACCAATTCTTCCAGTGAATATTTTAGTGCAAATATCTCTTTATCAAGTAATTCCACCTTGTATTGTGCACAATTCAATTGTATTTCATAGCTGACTACCTTTTCATGAATTTATGCGACAACAGATTCCTGACCCGGTCTGTCCTGTTCTTCATACTTTGACAGTTGTTCCTGCAAGAGTTTATTCTTCTTCTTTGACTCCTTCAAGTTGTCTAGGGCACTAATCAATTCACCTTCCCAGTCAATATATGTAGTATCTTCATCATCATTGGATTTAATGTCAGTCTTGACCTCTGATGCAGGATTTGGAGTTGTAACTGGCTTAGGAGGTGTTTTAAAGATCCACTAAAGAAGTATTTGTCTAGTGACCCTAGCTTCTTTGTGCAACATGAGTGTTCCTTGAACTGTTCTTCTTCCTTTCATATTTTCTTTCTTCTACTACATGAGCCATGAAGAGTACTTCTTTAGGTTCTTCGTCGCAATCACTTCCTTCATATGTATTGCTTCCTTCCTCAGTGTACAAACTCTTCCTCTATTTTGGAATCCTTCTTTTATTTTTGGTTTTGTGTTGTGTGCATGCAGTTTTCCGATCATACAACCTAGATTCCTCATCACTATCGTTTTCTCCATTTTCCTTGAAGGGACACTTTGAGGCATAGTGGCCTACTCCTCCACATGAAGCATTTGAAGGGTAACCTGTTTTTGTACTTACCTCGTCCTCTTTTCAATTTCTTGACAAAGTTTGATTCTTCATCCTCTGATTCATCACAACAGTCTTTGTCATGATCATGCCTATCCTTTCCTGTGACCTTAAAAGCGGCTTCCTTTCTGAGGGGAGGCTCCTTCTCAGTTCTCATCTCATATGCAGTGAGAATCCCTTGAAGCTCATCCTTCATAAGGTATTCAAGATTAGCTTGATCTTCTAACACAAACACCTTCGCATTGAATATTTGAGGAAAAGTCCTCAATATCTTCTGCACCACTGATTCTTTGTCTAGTGTGATTCGTGACCCCGATACTCTTTATAGCATTGACTATCTCATATACTCTTAAGAAGTAGGATGTAATGTTCTATTTATCTCTCATCCTCAATGATTCAGATTTCCCATAGTAGTTTTGCAATTTTTCTTTCTTTACCTTATCGTCACCTTCGTAAATACCTCTGAGTTTGTCCCAAACTTTCTTGGCTGATGTGCAGTGCATAACCTTGATGACTTCATCACCAGTCAAGCCACATAGTAGAGCATTTATGGATTTTGCATTGCTTTCATAAATTCTCCTTTGTGCTGGATTAATGGGCACAACTACTGGGACATCATAACCATAGACAATAGATTTCCAAACATATGCTCCCAATGATTGGAGATAAAATTCCATACGAACCTTCCAAAAAATATAAGTGGTGTTGTTAAAACTTGGTGCCCTGTTGGTGGAAAGGCCTTCCTACTTATCCATTTCTACACAATGATCTATCTTCCAGATGTTAATCCATTACTGAAGACACCAACTCTGATACCAATTGTTGGAATCAATTTAATACTGAGAGGGGGGGTAAATCAATATTAGCGCAGTTATCAACAATTTTTACCTTCTTAAACAGATTAGCCTTTACTTAATTCGTATATTATGTTATGTATCAATAAATAAAACATTCATCCACCAACACAAAGAACACAAAACACATAAATTTTGACATGGAAACCCAATCGGGAGAAAACCACAGAATGCTTCTTTATAATGAGAAAGAATACATTCAAGGAAGCACCAACTTCCTGTGTTTACCAACTCCAACTGGAAGGAGGCATCGACCCCCTGGTTTTACAAGATTCTACCTGAAGGAAGCTAGAACTCCCTATATTTCTCCAACACCGATTGGAAGGAGGCTACAACCCCCTGTATCCTTGTTGTTTTACAGGAGCCAACCTGAAGGAAGCTCTGATTCCCTGTCTCCTTCCCCCATCCGTCCGCCCTAATGTCCAATGTACGTTTCTGTCTTAGTGAATTTCAACTCCGCGCACTCTTCTGATCTTCTGTCAATAGTTCTGTTGTGCACTACCTTCGTATGCAATCAATTATTTGTCATTGTGCTACATACATCACTTGACTTCTCATTCCTCTTAAATCACAATTCTGCTAATGTCTTTCTTCATGTACTGTGTGCTTGTTGATATTATAGTCTGCATCACTGATTATCTTATCGTTTTGCTCCACGTGACTGCAATGACCAACTGATACTGTGCTTTCAATTGATAGTTTTTTGTTATGAAATAATGCACTAGTAACATATGGAACTACGCACTTACTGATGGGTCCGTTCTATATAGGTGTTGCAGTCTCTTAGACAATCAACGACAACATGTGCATCAAAATATTCGTCTGTTCGGTATAATGCACTTGTCTCAGATCATCTGCATCATGATGCACATGTTGGATCCTGCCGCTATTTTGTCGTTGCGCATCAGATGGTCTTCTCAACTTCGCACACTTTCAATTCTACTCATATGCATTAGCTAGACATATGTGCATCATTTGATATACTTTTCTTCTGTCTCTGTGCTTCTGCCTTTCAACATATGTGACTACTGGCGTGCCATCTATAATATTGTCATTCAAAACATCACGCACATGTGCATGCTTCAATATTTCTTCCTTTAAGAAGTTGTGCATCTGTCACAGATCTACGACATCATTTTACGCACCATAAATACTTCATTCTGCTGCATGTGCGCATTCGGCTCCTCGCTAGATCATTATGTTCTGTCCATGAGCCCTTTGATGCCCCGAAAAATAATAAAAAATTCAACAAACACTTGAATCTCTTATGCTCTCGCCATCAATCTTACTTCAAATCTCCAACTTGCATCTCTAGTATGTCCACAAGTCGGTCGTGGCATCCCTTCTTCCAAACTTCATGGATTGTGCATTTTCCACGTGTCATTTTCTGCATTATTGATGTGTCATCCTTTGTGTGTTGTGCCTTTGTGGTCCACAACTTAGTGGGACTTTACACCTTGGTGGTGTACTCTTGCGCTCTTGATGTATCATCATTTGAGATATGTGCGCATCCTTAATCTTCATCTTGATGAGTCTTGTTTCCTTGTTGTACCGTCCCTTGTGGGTAATGCACCCTTGATGTATTGTTGCTTTGCGGAATTTGCGTATACTCCAACTTCTACTTGGTGGAACTTTGGCCTTTGCCTTGTCATCACTTGTGGGACTTGCGCACCTGATGTACCATTGGCTGTGGAATTTTCTCATAAATGTCTTCAACCACTGTACCCTTCCAGGAACTTGTGCACGTTTCACTAACTGAAAGCATCTACTAATTGGATAGACTTGCGCGCTTTTAGGACTGTCTGACCATAGGATGTTTCTTACTGCTTATGCACTTCCAACCTTTTACCAAGAAATGCTTGCACATACCAGAGAATTCTTTCAGCATGCTTGCACACTTGTGTCATTTTCTCAACCAACTCCTTGGCTGCTTGTGCACAAGTACCTTTGTCCAACCAATCTTTTGACTGTTATCATGAAGGCGTATGACATGGTAGACTTGTCTTCTGTGCAAGTACAACATGCAGGGGATACATTACGTGTGTTCTTATTTGAACTGAATCTACATGATGCATCCTTAGACACACACCTTTATACTGAATGCACCCTCTAGATATACTTCTTCACACTGGCATCCAAGTCCTTCACCATCTTGCACAGACACTCCTTCAAAGTGGTTTTCATATACTTCTTCACACTACTATAGGAATGTTGTATCCACTTTGACATCAATTGATATCAATGTCTCACACTAAATAAATTGACATCCTCTTTGACATTAGTTGACATCAATGACAGCCAAAGTTTAACAAACGGGTACCTCAAGGAAGGAGGTATGGGAATGCCTTGAGTGAAGAGACGTATTCCATCAACAAGTATTCTCAGGTGACCAAGTCCTTGTGAATAAATTCGGGTGGCACCACATGATATTTCACCAAAGTTCGGGCTTTGAAGCTTTGGGGTTGTGACGATATGAGTGTCTATAATCACAAGCAAGAGAAGGAGGCAAGAGGAAATAACACATGTTGTTGAAGTAGTAGAATGATTAGTAGAAGAAAAAGTAATTGTAACATGAATAGAGCATGGGTAAAAATTGATGTTGAGAAGGATATTATTATAGCCAAATATTGCAAAAGAACCAGAGCAAGGGAAAAGTATCTTCAAGATCAAATGCAAAGTAAGAGATAAGTGTTCTAACTTGATTGTATAAGGAAGCAAGACTGAAAATATTATTTCTACTAAAGTAGTATAAAAGTTAAAATTGAAATGTACAGCTCACTGAAATGCATGCAAGATATTATGCTTGTAGAAAGAGATACAATCACTATGCAAGAAAAATGTGACATTGAATTCCATATTGGTGGTTATAGAGACAAAGGTTGTGCGTTGTTTTTTCCATGAATTCATGTTAGATTTTGTTAGGGAGGCCATGGCAATATGATAAATGTGGTGTTCACAATGTTATAATAAGTACTTACTTGCTAGAAAAGGATAGGAGGAAGTGCTAGTTGCACCATATGAAAGAATAAGAGGAGACTAAAAGATTGGTGTTATGTCTAGTTTTTGGATGTGTGGGGTGAGTGAGTGCATTGTTGTGATGAAATAGAACAACAAATTTGAAGAAGAGTATAGTGTGAATAAATATACGAAGAACACTATTGTGTAGTGAATCCATGAAACAATGAACAATGTTTTACTAGAGGAAGTGCATACACATACCATAGAAGGATTTTAGCATGCATGTTATAAGTATAAAATGAAGAATGTTGAGAAGATGATAAAGATGAAGTTTTTAGAAGTGGAAAAGGTGGTTGCAATGAATGAAGTTGTAGAAGAAGAGATAATACCAAAGAAAGTAAGAATGAGTATAATGATGCTCTCAACAAAGAAGTTATAGAGAAATGTGCAGACTTTTGGAGAAGCAAAAATTTGGTGGAGGTGTTGTGTATTCTTTCAACCAAGATTTCCGAAGGACGAAGGCAATGTAATACCCCCATTTTTACCCTTATAATATTTTGGGCTATCATGTAAATATTGTATGCATATTATGTATGGTTCCTAGCGTGGAGCTCAAGGCCAAGGCCCCACTAGTGAACACTCGACCTTGAAGAGGCAAGTATTGGATATTATGTTTCCCATGTGCCAGAGAACCATGGGAATTGTAAAAATGCATTTTAATATAAAAATGCCCACAACTAGCTACGCAATGCAACAAGAGATGGGGGCATGATGTTACAAGGAATTGGGAGGGAAATATTCAAACCCTTGAGCCAATCAAGTCAAGCCAAGTGTCAATGAGAGAACCCATGAATCCTCAACTACCCATGTTGACTTTTGTGCCCAATCATTCATTTCTCCCAAGATTTGGTTGAGGTAGTTAATGCCTTGGAGAATGGAGAGGTATGGCTGTCCAAATTCGAGTATGGGCAAGCCACCCTTCCTAGAATTTCGTGTTTGGCTTCTTGGGAAAGAAAAGAGCCACGAAATTGCCCCCAAGCCATTATTCACCCATTAGTTTTGCTCTCTCACGTTTTTGGAGCTTGCTGGGCGTTTCTCTCATGGAGTATGTTGTAAATTCACTGGTTTTCAAGTGGAGAGTCCTGTTTTTGTGATGGCTGGACTGTGGGGAAAGAAGAGAATCCATTGGGAAGCTCAATAGATAAGTTTGATAGCTTGTTGTTTCCATTATTGTTGTAAAAGCGTTTTTGAATTTCCAGATTTGGTTTCATTTGTGGAAAAATCGTTTTTGTGAACCTAGTTGTTATCTCCTACCTCAGAAATCGTTTTTGAATGTTTCCATCAATTGTGTGACTATTTATATGTCAATTTCGGGTGCCAACCTGTCACGGTTTTGCCCAAAATTCGTTTTGGTTCCTTGTTGCCAGTTAATGACTGTGTGAAGGTTGTTTTTGTCCCTTGAATGCCCATAAACGTTTTTCCTGTGTTTTCCTTCTTTTTCATAGCTAGGAAGGGCGTTTTTGTGGTGGCTAACAATGGGGAAGAAGGGAAAACGATTTGGGGGTTTTATAGAGGTTGTTTTGGCCCACTGTGGGCTCATACATCTGTGGGAGAAATCGGTTTTCTTCCCTGGGGTTGATTCCCTCTTCCAACAATTCGTTTTTGGGTGTGCAACGATTTGGGAAAGACCCATAGACCGTATTCTGTGAATCCCATTGTTGAAATGTGTGTCCATGCCCAGTTTGAGTTGCTGTGTGTAAATGAATGTTGGGGTTGAGGTGGGTATCCATTGCTTTGGGTTGTGCTGAGCTTGAGAGTCCCCTTTTCGTTATAGATATCATGCCCAGCTCGGGGGTGGTCTCTGAGTGCTGAAAGAATATAGGCTGGGCAGAGACCTACGGTTGGGTGGAATGTTACAGCGACATAGCTAGTTGCTTGGGACAGCATTACAGTGAGATAAGTATATTATCTCATGTGTATTTACTTCTGCACTATTTTAATTAGTTGAGGATTGTTTTTAATATGGTGAATGCATGTGAAATGTGTGGATGATATTTATTCCGTTGTGCATGTTTGCTTGATTAACATCTGCACACATATGCATTTATTTGTAATGCAATTTCTTATATTTATGTGAATCATCATATGTTGAAATGGACTAAGTTATATAAAAGCCCAGATCCAAAAATTGAAATCACGTTCCCTTCCTTGCGTTAATAGATGGGAGGGGATGTGACGGGCAATGTGTGAATTTTGTTCATCAAACATATGAGGATGGTCATTATTTAAACAAGGGGTGCTTGATATAAGAGAATCCCTAGGTTTCGAGTAATTGTACATCTACCAAAAATATTTTATTATTTTGTGACTTAGCTTCCGCTAGTATATGAGTTATGTTAGAGTTTTTTTTTGCACGTGGCTACAAGAGACTAACTAGGGTTGAAAAAGGGATGCATTTTGAATGTATAATCAGTAATTTGAACACTCATAGTGGCAAATATTATATGGTAAAACTTTCCTGGTTAAATGCATAGACCGAGAGAGATATCTTTGGTTGACACTTGTGATTTTAGTACCTACAATATGCACACATATGTTAAAATGCTCCATTCATGTGCAAAGTGCATCTTCACCAATGCCATGTGTAGATCAAATTTTAACACCTTACATCTCCATGCCCATATTTTATCCACATATACCCCTTTTTTGTGATTTTGAAGGGTTTTCTTCCCCTACTTAGTACTATTGCTTATATATATGTTATCGTGCCACTTTTGTTTGGTTGAAACACATAGTGCTTTATGCTGAATACATCACAAATAATTTGAAATATGGCTTATGTAACTAAAAATACACGAGGAAAGGCTAATTGGATAAGGAAATTATATGTTAATGATTAGGTTGACATATGAAGTAATGTGCTACTATTCTCTTTGGAGAGCATGCGGTTGCACTCTTAATCCTTTGAAAGTTGGGTAGTCATTGTTCCATTATAAATTTGGACGATTCTATGATCCATTAATGATACCGTCACTTCATGATGGTCTTTGGGTAGATAATGCCCATTCTTAAAAGAAACTAATTGAATTGAAAAGTCCTTTGGCCATTTTTGAGTTATTGCATTCACATGGAAGTGGGTTATCATTCAAGTTCCATTTTAGCTCTAAAATTATCTATAATTGAAGGCCTCTATCCTCCATTTCAACAAGTTCAAGTGTGCTAGTGTTATGTTACAAGAATTTCTTTAAGGATTGGAATGCCCACTTGCTCCAATCTTCTTCTTAAGCCTTGATAATGTTATGTTGTTGAATTTTCTCCTCCGTATATTCTTTTCATAGGAGCAAATATTTCTGCCGAATTTACTTCAAAATCATAGAAAGTTTCATTGAGGAAATAACCCCCCAAAAGACAGCATTGGAGGTCATCATCAATCATCCTCAAGATGAAATTTTCATTTTTGCTTATATATTTTCATTGGTTATAATATAAAAATCTATTTTCATTCCCCAACTAACTTCTTATTGTTTTGAATGCATTCCATTTGAGTTATTATCTTATTGTTGGGGAAACCACCATTTGTAGGAGACAGTATAATTTCTTTGCTTGTTGTCGTGTGTGCAAGGCCATTGAGAAGATGAATCTCCACTTGGATCCTCCTCCTATTTTTCAATGTCCAACCGACCAATTCTACAAGGGGCTCTACAAGATTTGTTTTACTTTTCCTCCTTTATGTTTCCATTAGTTTAGGAGGTGGTTGAGATTGATTGCCACCTTGATGACTTGTGCTTGGATTTGTTGCCTTGTTTAGTTTTTTTTATTCAATTAGTGTGCTTGTTGGTTGTCAAACGAAAACTTATAAAGGCTAAAGAAGGCAAGGTTGAAGATTAGGCTAGAGAGTATTTAAGTGTGGGACCTAGCACATGGTACATGTCCTTTGAAAATTATATTAATTATTGAAGGTGGTTGTGGTGGATTTCCCTCGTGTTTACTTGTGACTGAATTTGCAACCTTGTTTTTTTGTTGTGATTGAATTAGCATGAATTGTTGGGCATGTGGTACCAAATGTGTTAATTAGAAACTAAAAGCCCAAGACAACAAGGTTGTATATTAGGCTAGAGAGGATTCAAGTGTGGGACCTAGATCATGGTATATTTCCTTTGAAAACTTTATTAACTATGGAAGGTGGTCAAAATTGATTTCTCCCTTAATGATTTGTGCTTTATTTTTCCACCATGTCTAGTTGTTTTGATTGAATTTGTGTGTGTGAGGGGGTGGGGGGGTGTTGGATGTGTGGTGCTCAAGGCATCGATTAAAAAAAGGCTAAAGAAGGCAAGGCTAGAGAGGGTTCAAGCATAAGACTTAAGTCATGGAACTTTCCTTTTGAAAACTTTATTAAGTATTAAAGGTGGTCAAGGTGGATTGTTTACTTTTGATTGGATTTGCCCATGCGTTTACTTGTTTTGGTTGGAATAACATGCTTTGTTGGGCATGTGATGCCCAAGGTGTTAATAAGAAACTAAAATCTAAAGAAAACACGGTTGGAGATTAGGCTTGAGAGAGGGTTCAAGCATGGGACCTAGCTCATGGTACACACCCTTTGGAAACTCAAACTATTGAAGGTAGTTAAGATTGAGATCACTGCCTTGTTTACTTGTTCTTGGATTTTCCACCTTGTTTACTTGTTCTGATTTAGTGTGTTTATTGGGTGTGTGGTGCTTATGGTTTTGATCAGAAGGTAAAGGATAAAAACTCATGGTTGGGTATTGGGCTAGATAGGGTTCAAATATGGGACCTAACTCATTGTACATGCCAAATAAACATTTGGAGGTGCTTGAGGTAGATTGCTCCATGTTTACTTGTGATTGAATTTTCCACCTCATTTACTTGTTTGGATTGAATTAACATGCTAAGTTGTTGGGTGTGTGGTGCTCAAGTTGTTAATAAAAAACTAAAAGTTAAATAAAACAAGGTTGGAGACTAGGTTAGAGAGGGTTCAAGTGTGGGATCCAACTCATGGTACAAAACCTTTAAAAACTCTATTAACTATTGAAGGTGGTTGACCTCATTCGCCACCTTGTTTGCTTGTGCTTGGATTTACCACCTTTAGTTGTTTTGATTGATTAATGTATTTGTTGGACATGTGGTGCTCAAGGTTTTGATTAAAAAACTAAATGCTAAAGAAAGGAAGGTTAGATATTAGGCTACAGATGGTTCAAGTGTGGAACCTAGCTCATGGTATATGCTCTTTGAAAAATCTATTAACTATTGAAGGTGGTCAAGGCTGATTTCCACCTTGATTACTATTGCTTGGATTTGTCACTTTATTTAGTGGGTTTTTATTGGATTAATGCACTTTTTTTGGGCATGAGGTGGTGTTAATTGGAAACTAATAGCCAAAGAAAGCATGGTTGAAAATTAGGGTAAAGAGGATTCAAATGTGGGACCAAATTCACACTCTTTCAAACCTCTATTAACTATTATAGGTGGTTGACGGGTCATTTACCACCTTTTTAGTTGTGTTCTTTTTTTTCTTTTTTAGAGGAAAAAACAGTTTCTTGATATTCATAGGGTGAATCAAAGAAACTACATCATATCATTTTTATCCCGAAGATATAAAATGTTCAACTGACATACTGTAACCTTCTAGGAGGAAACAAAAAAAACCCTATTATAGGGCAACCAAACTGTGCTAAGAATCTTTACAAAAAAACTCCTCAAAGAGAGCAAAAAAATAGAATGAGGCTATATGAATAAGCCGAATGAAAACTAAACAAATCAGAGATGACCATGTTTCCCTTTGCATGCATCAGAACACAACATGTTTAGAGTGGTTCCATAAACATTCTACAACTATTGCAGAGCCAAGTCAATGTGTGTATTATTTACAATAATAATCCTCATCCAGGGACATCATTTCCGTTGTGCTTCCAGGGAGAGCCACTTCACGACCTTCTCCACCTCCTTGGGGAGATTCGAAGGTAGGGAGGGTTTTGCAAGAGGGAACCCACCATGAGAAACTACACGCTCTGTCATTCCATCGGATCTCCGACTAAGTCGCCCATAGCGAGTATAGGGCATTGTCACCACCGTGTGCATTCCATCGACCACCGCTGATCCAGACACCCCTCCACGTTTACCACCATAAACCCCGCCACCGATGCTTCCGCCGAGCCAAACATCGCCCCGCCACTGTAGTCACCATAGTCTTCACGCCAAAGGGATCCAATTCCAGGCCACTGGAGAACTCGTCGCTTGATTTGTCCAGACTTTTTTATTTTACTTGTGTTCTTATTTGAAACTAGAATTTTATGGTCAATGTGATTTTCTAAGACCATGTAAACTCTAATATAAGAACCATTTTTCTTTAGTGATAAAAAGTGAGAGTAATGATAGACAATGGTGTACTTTAAATAAATGAATTTAAAAATATTATAGATATATAAGTATAAATTAAATAAGAAATATTAATCTATAAATATAAATTACATAAGAATTATTAGTTGATATTTAAATCTAGGTTTAAGATGAATCTATATTAGTTAATAATATTATATTTTTATTTTTTTATAAATTTATGTTTATGTTGTAAATTATTTAGAATGTTTAATTTATTTTAATAAACATCATACTTAATAATAAAAATAAAATTGAAGAAGATGTAATAATTATAATAAACATGGTTTTGCAATAATTTTTTATATACTTGTTTTTTCTTTAAAAAAATTAATTTAGATCTATTTTAATTTAGAATTGAGGAAAAATAAATTTAACAAGATACATAATTAAAAAAAGTAAATCTATTTTAATTTGAATTGAGAAAAAGTAAAATTTCCAAAATACTAAAAAATTAATTATATTTCCACATACTAATTATGCAAATTCCTAAACACACAATAAGTATTCACAAACGCACAATAAATATTCATAACTATATTGAGTCACCAAAATTTCAACTTATAGGATATTGACATTAAGAGTAACACTGGAAAGCACCACTGAATTTTAATACTAAAAAATGATTCCTTAACCATATTTAATACTAAAAAACCATTCCTCATCAAAAGAGTATATAGTTAGATTCTAGCTATTTTAAAATAAAATTCTAAATTTGGTAACACTTTGATATTATAACTCTGCACAGAGATCTTTATTTTGTTTAGGTAAAAATTGCATAGGCTTATTCATTTGTAAAAAAAAATGCACCAGTATACAGCTGGCATGGCATTTCCATTGCAAATGGATTTAATTTAATTTGTTTAAATAAAATATGAGGACCACATTGTTACAGGTCACTATCAAAACAGTCGGTGAAATGAAAATGGCAAGTGTAGTGAAGTACCTAAGTCACTTAAATCAAAAGTGAGGACCACAAAAATACCAAATTTGTTACAGGTCGGTATCAAAACATTCCGAGTGAAAAAAATTACCAAATTTGTTACAAGTCGCTATCAAGACATTTACAGTGAAAAGAATGGCATGTGGAGGGAAGGGTCTGACGTGTAATAATAAAGACACGTGGACAAAGCAAACCCGTCAATTCCCATCCCACCGCGCGCAGTCGCTCAACATGAGACACGGTGGACAAAGCAAACCAAACGCATTAATCCCTCCACCGTCAACTTCCATTTACAAAGCAAACTGGTGGTTGACGTGTGAAGGTGGTGAAGGATTAAGGGTGGTTGACGTGTGAAGGTGGTGGTATCGTAATGGAAGAGGAGCGTGTGGAGGAGCGTGGGATCGAGCCATTCATCAATCGATCACCCCTGGAGAGAACGAAAAAGCCGTTGCATCCCCGATCGACTCGTCCAGGCCTCCACTTTCTGTCCGCCTTTGCCTTCTTGAGAATGGAGAATGGGAGGGAGGGATTTTTACATGAATGATCGGACGCAGACGGATTAACTTTCAGATTTCTAATGGTAAAATTATGGAAGAGGACAGCAGCAGCAGATGGCATGGGATGAACAGCAGCAGCAGATGGCGATGGATGCTGCTGAACTACAAGATGCTGCTGCTGAACTACAGATGCTGCTGAACTACAAGATTGATGATCTAACAGGTACATAAACGTTTCCGGTTTCCTGCTCCCTATAAATAGTAATGATAACTGTAAAGAAAATAATGAATTTGGGTGTGTATGATGCCTTGGCATCTTTACCTCGCCGATTACTCTCTACTCTGTTTATAAATTCTGATTGTAATGTAGGATGAATAAACTAGTTATTATGCTAAGATAAATGCCTCTGAAACTGCTCCTGGATTACCTTCTGCTTTAATTTTAAACCTAAGACTGACTGAGCATATCCCTTCTCTTGGCATTAACGCATCCCTCTTCCCGGATTAAAATTAACATTAGGAGCGCCGTTTCTGTGTTGTTTATAATGTTTTCCTTTCTGTGAAAACTTCCGCATCTGGGTTTTTCTTTGTCGCTGCGCCGACTCCGAGTCTGAGTCCGAGTCTTAAGCTTTCATCGTCGCTGCTTTGTGGCTTTTCTTTTTCTTTACACGAAGGATCTCTCTTCTTTTTTTCTCACAGGTAGTTTTCTTTACCGTGCGCGGAAGGATCTCCATTGTTAAAATGTCGTGTCAGCACAAGGATTTGTGTGTGTTGTGGGGCCGATTTTCACAACTTGCGGCGAAATATTTCTGAAATGCCACAGAAGTCCCAATATTTTGTAATCAGCCCATCGGGGTTTGCCCGAACGGTATCCAGCCCGCAACGTCAAGATGCCAGGTTCCAGTCCCGTATAACATGAGGTTGTACTTACGGGCAGTAGCAATTCTCATCCAGCGCCGTGGGGCGTGGGATAACTGGCACTCAAATAAAAATCCGGCGGAATCGTCATTCCCACACTCCATTTGGTTATAAAAATTGGTGGAATCGTAGTTCTACTTCATTTGCGGAATTGTATTTTTAGCGATTTGAATGCAATAGGGTTCAACCTCGACCAGGCAATCTAGCCAGTCTCCGCAGTAACGGATTCCACTGACAGACCAAAGATAATAAATCCTATAGCCCATTCTGGACACGTATTCGGAATTGTATTTTTAGCGATTTGAATGCAATAGGGTTCAACCTCGACCAGGCAATCTAGCCAGTCTCCGCAGTAACGGATTCCACTGACAGACCAAAGATAATAAATCCTATAGCCCATTCTGGACACGTATTCCACTTATAGACCAAAAATAATAAATCCTATAGCCAATTCTGGACAGTCTCCGCAGTTACCGATTCCGGTAATAAACCAAACAAAAAGTAATAAATCCTTGTTTGCCAATGTTGTGCTAAGTTCTGTTTTTGTTCTATAGAGGCTGATGCATTGAATTCTATAGTCTCTAGATGAGTAAACAGATCCCAATTTATCATTCTTTTCATCCAGTCTTTATCTACTTGCCAGATATATGTGATCATCACATTTTGACCTATTGAAAAAATATGTCACATTTTGACGGGTTGAACCAAATTTTATGAAAAATAAAAAATAATAAATCCTTGTGAGAGTTTTTAATGCTTAGATCTATAATATTCACATTTTGACGGGTTGAACAAATTTTATTAATAAAAGTTGTTAAAAGAGAGATGAGATACTCTTTAAAGTCCTTCTATATTGTAAATAAGTTAGATCCGACGTGAATAAATTATATCTCATAACAATTATGGTATTATCACAGCATTAATTACATCTCATAATTGTTCTTGTAATGTGAGCCTATTATTATTCTTAATATCATAACTTATTGAAAAAATATGTCACATTTGGACTTATTATTATTCTTAATACCATAACCTATTGAAAAAATATGTTTTTGGATAAGTTGAATGAAAAATAATAAATAATAAATCTTTTTGAGAATTTAATGTTTAGATAGATAATATGTCATATTTTAACACGTTGAACAAATTTTATTAATAAAAATGATTAAAAGATAAATGAGATATTCTTTAAAATTCTTTTAAATTCTAAATAAATTAGATTTTATGTGAATAAATTAGATCTCATAACAATTATGGTATGTTATCACATAAATTAGATCTCATAACAATTATGGTATGTTATATAATAGTTCTTGTAATGCGAGCTTATTAATATTCTTAATACCATGTACGTGGAATTAGTTTATCTATGTAAATTATCAAATGTATTTCTTATGCAATGTAGTTAGCTATTTTGAAATTTTTTATATTGTTAAGAAATTGGGAAAGAAATTTGAGAAAGAGATAAGATATGAAAAATATATATTATAGATTTTCTTATCATGATACCATTGAAGAGTGATTGGAATGCCAAAGCATTCAGCATAAAATTTGGATGGAAGGAAGAAAGTGAGTAAGGGCACTTTGCAATTCCAAACCAGATTTGTAGATTTGAAGAAAAGTGTCTATTGAGGAGTAAATTTAGAACCATGATTTGGAAGGAGTCAAACTTATTAAAAAAATAATCTTCAACTAATTTTGCTGATGTTATTAGGATTTATAAAAAAAAAATTGAAAGTGACTAATTGTAATGATTCTTAAATTTCCAACCATAAAATATTTGGCCATATCCTTGTAAAAATATTCAAATTTCTAAGCATTTTATTTCTCAATTTTCACATTATTTAGAGTAAAATAATTTTATTCCATAAAATTATTAGCTAGGCTAAATTTAGCCCCTAAAATTTTCATTACCACAAACTCCAAATCTGAAATAGTGGAAATTGAATGGGAGCATGAAGCCACGAATTTGGAGCTACGATCAGACCTCTTGGTATACATGAAGGGTTGAGTCACCACTATTTCAGTTATTGCTCCTACCCACAATTCACAGGACCATCAAGTTGTCGTGTAAGGAGTTGTCGACGATTCAAAGAGAGAGCCACTATTTTAATGAAACACAAGCCAAAGAACACGAGCCAAGTTCTACTTGGTAAACTAAAGGCGCCATCACCTAGGAGGTCAAGGTAAGATGCAAGTTGAAGGAGTAATCACTATACCCACAAATTTAAGGAGCAATCGAAGAAATATTGTTGTGAAGAAGGAGCCACCATTGCCTGGAATTTGTGAAGGAATTTCCATTAGAGAAAGGATTCGTAGCCATGGAGGGATCCATGTTATGGAGCCTCCATGCCTATCGATTTGAGGAACAATAATAATAGTAGAGAGACCACGATCACGACCTCTGTGAATGAACCACAATGAACCACTTTGATCATCGATCGATTCTCTCAAGAAGGAAGCTATCTGCACTCTACTCAAATTGGTCATCGTTGGAAGGAGAAAGTCAACTAAGATCTTAGTATAAGTTGTTGATTTGACCCATAATCTATGCAAAATGAGGAAGGAGCCGCCTGTCTTCTGAAATTGATCGTCGATTGATCATCGTCTTTACAATTTCACATGATTTTTTGTTTGGACATATCCATCTCACCATTTTAAAGAATATTTTCCCAAACTGCTTCAAGCTAAAAATGACGAATTGACAATCCACTGCTTGAAAAATTCAAATTTCTATGCAGGATTGATAAACACGGAAGTCTAAAAATTAGACAATTTTGTATCGAAATCCAGTGAATATTATTTCAATAAATTTGAATTGTGTTATTCAAATTGTGCTTTTGAATGCATAAATGAACTCAGCGCCCTCAAATACTCAATACATCCAGATCATGTAAATTTAAATGTTGTTCTATGAGATTTTGAATTTTTCTTTAAATTTTTTACCAAATTTGTCGAAATAGCGCAAAAAAATACTGTCGAAAAAGGGAGAAATTATTGAATGTTTAAGTTGTGCATTGATAAACTGTCATTGATTAGTGAATATTTCTGCCACCACTAGAGAATTGTCGCCATCACCTACATAATATGCTTCAACCCACAATCATGAAGAATACAAAAAATCTTAGGGCCTGGTTTCAATTGCAAGAAGATGGGTTACATAGCCTGTGTTCTCGAGTTTATCAAAGGAGATGTTGCCATCTTTGAAGATCCATTGGATTCTGATGGTAGTGATCATTTCAATGCAGTGGAATCTTTCACTTTTTAAGAGTCTTGCGCTTTGAAGAGAGGGAGGGATGCAGTGGAAGATATATAGTTGTTCAATAATTTGGGATGTTTGTGGATCAGAGAAACTATACCTCAATGAGGTTATGAGATTTACATGTGGGGATTGCCACCCAATAGTTTCACGGGAGACCCTTTCGGTGGAAAATGATGCAACTTGAATGACTCTTATAGGTCCAAGAACTATTTTCAAAAGACTCAACTTCTAAAGAATATTTGGTTATGTTTCTTGTTCATTCAATGTGTGTTTGTTTTTTATGAGTTTTGTTTTTCAATAATATAAGCCTCAAGAGGATGTGTTGAAGTTCAATACTTACATATATAATAATGTCAGGTTCTATAAGCAATCAATTGAACATATTTTATTAATAGGAGTTGTTAGAGAATAGATGAGATATTCTTTCAAGCTCTTCTTCTAAATTGAAAATAAGTTGGATATTATAACAACTAGTAAACTCTAAACTCTATATAATAGAGTTGCATCCTTCTATTGTGAACTTGTGATTCATAATCCTGTATTAAAATTTATGTGTATATATAAACTACTTCAATATAATTAACTATTAGCTATTGTAAACTTGCGATTCATAATCATGTATTAGAATATATATATCTATATATATAAACTACTTTAATATAATTAGCTAATTATTGTTCAATATGCAATTATCTGTGTTTAAAATTCTTATATTTATATTGCTAAGGAATTGGAGTGGTTTATAAAGACAATATCTTTACCCAACCTTGGCGTGAAAGTTAGCATGATATGTCAAGGTTTAATTTCACAAAATGATTTTCACAATTTCTATATTAATATGAAAAATGAATAATTAGTGTTTCTAATGATACGGACCTTAGCGTGAAAGTTAGCCATATGCATAATTTTTTAATTATCTAATAATTTATTATTATCTTACATCCAAGACATCCAAGCTGAAATTTTGCTCATGATCTACGATTAAAATTATTAAACTTAAAATTTACCATTATAGGGACTTTGATCACTTCATACTTACAGCGAAACCACACACCTATAAAAGTTTATTTTATACTCTTTATGTGGATATATTGAGCATTATATTCCATTCTAAATTCGAATCTTTGCTATGAAATCAATGAAATGTGCAAATAATAATGCTTATTTACCATTATACGAACTTTGATCACTTCATACTTACAGCGAAACCACACACCTATAAAGGTTTATTTTATACTTTTTATGTGGATATGTTAAGCATTATATTCCATTCTAAATTTGAATCTTTGCTATGAAATCAATGAAGTGTGCAAATAATAATGCTTTCATGCATCTACACAAAATATGTAGATTAATATTCATCACGTATGGCTATAATTAGAGTAGATTTTATCATTTCTATTGTATGACATGATAACAATTAATGTATATTTTCATTGTAATGCCAATTGATTGTCTCATTGTCCATGTAGTTATTTTTCAAAATATTTTTTATATTTATATGTAATTATTTTTCAAAATATTTTTTATATTTATATGTAATTATTTTTCAAAATATTTTTTATATTTATAAAAATATATAAAAAATATTTATGTCTAAAGAAAATAAAAAATAAAGTAGAAAATAGAAAGATATATACAATAGTATTTATATATATTTTTCTTAAACAATAAGAATAACAATAAAATCTAAATAGGTATCAAAATTTAACAATTTGGCGTTCTCGATCATCAAAATCTCTTTATTGGCAATTGTATATGTACCTCTTCTCTCTATAAAAGGCAAAACACAAACAAAGAGCTAACCTTGTTCTCAAAAACATATTTACACCAAAGCTTCTAGAGAACAAACAAGGTAAAGACTATGAACTAGTGCCAAATACCACTAAGAGAAGAGCAAAACATTAAGTAGGAGTCACCCAACAACACCACGAAATTGTAATCATCCTTGAAGAATAGCATACCGATCTGTCCAAACATGCTCCCAACATGACCTAGCCAAATAACAATCCCAAAATAAGTGCTTCAACATTTCCACCCTAAGACAAGAAGGGCAAAGCCCACATGAGAGCCCACTCTTAGCGAGGCAAGCCTTGGAAAAAACGCCCTGACAAATCACCAATTGAGTAAACATTCAGAGCTTGTAGGACACTTGCATTGACCACACACTATGCAATCTCCATATCCAATGACTCAACATCAAAACACCCACTATGCATTAAGCATTGGACCAAGCTGATGGTGGTAATGAAGAATGGGTTACAATTTGTAAGATTCATACTTAACCAAGGGGCACTAAAAACTACACTCCTAATCAAATCGAAAAGGCCTCGACATATCAATGCTCTTTTTCAATACAGAGCACTCGCACAAAGATGGTACCCAAAACGGATGCAATAGGAGCGCATGAGCACTAAAAATCAAAAGTGCGCATGCGCTCCCAACACCAAGCATGCGCTTTTGGTTCGACAATCGTTGAACCTCCACTAAAGCATCCATGTTGGCACAAAAGCATGCATGTGCTATTGGCGTGCACGCATTCTTAATGCGCATACATTATAAAAATGCATGTGCAATTAAAAACATGTGTGCACTTTTAAAAACGCATGTGCGCTTCTAAGAACACACACTTTTAAAAACGCGCACGCACTTTTATTACATAAATGAACAAAACTAGTATTTTGGCCATATCTTTTGATCCTAAACTCATATTTTGATGCTCCTTATTCCGTTGGAAAGGTATTCCCAAAACCTACAACTTTATAATTATATGTTTTTCATGATTCGGCATTGTTTGTTTCCTATTTTAAAAAAGCTAAATCTATGACTATTTTGTCATTTTCCTCTCTTGGGCATAGTAGAGAGAGAGAGAGAGAAAGAGAGAAAGAGTGTGTGTGTGTGATGGATGGAGGGAGGAATGGAGAGGTAGAGGGAAAGAGGAATGGATAGAGTGGGGAATAAATGGAGAGAGAGAGGGGAAGGGACCGATGGTGATAGATAATGGAGGGTGGGAGATAGCGAGACGAAGAGAGAACCATATAGAGAGGGAGGGGAGGAGCGAGGTAGCTAATGAGAGAGGGTGACAAATAGAGTGAGGGAGGGAGGGACTATGTGTGTGAGAGAGAGAGAGAGAGAGTCCAATGGTGGGGGAGGAGAGTAGGTGGGATGTGGGTAGAGATAACAAGAGACATAGAGAGAGAAGGGGGGAGGTTAGGGAGTGAGAGAGAGCAAATGATAGGGAGAGAGGGGGAGGGGGAATGGAGAGAGGTAGAGATGTAAAGAGAGAGAGGGAGGTAAAAAAGTGCTAAGGTGGGGGTGAGAAAGAGATCGATGCAAGGAAGTGAGGATGAGGGAGACAACAAGCAAGAGAGAGAGGGGGAGAAGAGTGAGGGAGGGGAGGAGCGAAGTAGCAAAGGAGAGAGGGTGACAAATAGAGTGAGAGAGGGAGGGACTATGAGAGAGAGAGAGAGAGAGTCCAATGGTGGGTGAGGGGAGAAGGAGGGATGTGGGTAGGGATAACAAGGGACATAGAGAGAGAAGGGGGGGAGTTAGGGAGTGAGAGAGAGCAAATGATGGGGAGAGAGGGGGAGGGGGGGTGGAGAGGAAGGGATAGAGAGGGATGGAGAGAGGTAGAGATGTAAAGAGAGAGGGAGGGAGGTAAAGAAGGGCTAAGGTGGGGTTGAGAAAGAGATCGATGCAAGGAAGTGAGGATGAGGGAGACAACAAGCAAGAGAGAGAGGGGGAGAAGAGTGAGGGAGGGAAGGAGGAAGGGGAGGGTAGAAGACATTGTGTGTGTGTGTGTGAGAGAGAGAGAGAGAGAGGGAGAGAGAGAGACGGAGATGGAGACGGAGACAGAGACAGAGAGGACGAAGTTGGAGGTGAGAGAGAGAGAGAGAGGAAGGGATAGAGAGGGATGGAGAGAGGGATAGAGAGAGGAAGTTGGGGGAGGGGGGGGTGGAGAGGAAGGGATAGAGAGGGATGGAGAGAGGTAGAGATGTAAAGAGAGAGGGAGGGAGGTAAAGAAGGGCTAAGGTGGGGTTGAGAAAGAGATCGATGCAAGGAAGTGAGGATGAGGGAGACAACAAGCAAGAGAGAGAGGGGGAGAAGAGTGAGGGAGGGAAGGAGGAAGGGGAGGGTAGAAGACATTGTGTGTGTGTGTGTGTGTGAGAGAGAGAGAGAGAGGGAGAGAGAGAGACGGAGATGGAGACGGAGACAGAGACAGAGAGGACGAAGTTGGAGGTGAGAGAGAGAGAGAGAGAGGACTAAGATGGAGGTGAGAGAGAGAGAGAGAGAAATAGAGAGGAATAAGGTGGGGGTAAGAGAGAGATCAATGTAATGAGAGAGAGAGAGAGGACTAAGATGGAGGCGTGTGTGTGTGTGTGTGTGTGTGTGTGAGAGAGAGAGAGAGAGAGGACTAATATGGAGGTGAGAGAGAGAGAGGAATAAGGTGGGGGTAAGAGAGAGAAGGGGGAAGGGAGGGTGGAATAGAGAGTGGGGTAGGGAGGGAATTAGAGGGATGTGGAGAGAGAGAGATAGATATCAAGGGTGGAGGTAGGGAAGGAGAAAATTGAGGGAGGGAGAGAGTCGACGGGAGGGAGTGAGGGAGAGGGAAAGAGAGATTTAGAGGGAGGGAGGATGAGAGGTAAAGTGAGGGATGGAGAGAGGAAGGGGAGGAAAGGGATGGTGAGAGAGAGATCAAGTTAGGGAGGGAGGGATGGAGAGAAATGGAGCTAGATAAAGAAAGAGAGGGAGGGAGTAAGAGGGAGGGGGAGAGGGAGATGGAGGGAAGGAGTAACAGAGGGAAGTTGACAGAGAGAGAGAGAGGGGGGGAGGGGATGAAAGGTGGGTGAGTTTGAGAGAAAGGGAGAGGGAGAGAGAGAGAGAGAGAGAGAGAGAGAGAGGGAGGGAAGGAGAGAGATAGAGAGGTAAATATAAAGGGAGGGAAGGACTAAGGTAGGGTGAGAGAGAGATCAATGCAGGGAGGGAGAGAGAGAGGGATGGGATGAAGGGATGGTGAGATAGAGATCAAAAAAGGGAGGGAGGGAGAGGGATTGAGAGAACAAGGGAGGGAGGTGGAGAGAGAGAGAGACAAAGAGAGGGGGCAAGGCAAGAGAGAGAGAGAGAAAGAGAGAGAGAGAGAGAGAGAGAGGGTCAAAGAGAGAGAGGGAAAGAGATAGGGTGGGAGGGGGGGAGGGGTGGTTGTTAAATCTAGAGCTTAATTAAGATAGATAAGTTCTTTTAACTTCTTTTTCACAGATCTGAATACTTTTAATCACAAAAATGTTGAAACTGGATGCAGTAAATAGTAAAGAACATCACAATAAAGATAATCCTACAATAACACATAGATAGATATACCCTGGGGAAACCCAATGAGGGTGAAAACCCCAACAAAGATCTTCCTTCTATTAATCAATGAGCTTTCTTGCAAATACAAACCCTAGATTAGAGTGCTACAGTACATAAACTTCTTCGAGAGAGGACGACTTGAGACTTTATTTCTTTCTGCTTGTAGATTTGTGCTTGACTGAGGAAATATGCCTACTTTTACTCAACTTAGCCCAAGCAAGACAACTGCAGAGAGCACTTGGACAAACTGCTTCTATAAACCCTTAGATATGAACTTGGACAAAATTGTTCTACAGTTTTATGGGCATGATTGTAGACCCTGAATGAGAATGATTGTAGCAGAGGCTATACTTCTCAAATCCCTTAGTGTTCACTGGGAATAGATGCACCTTGAGAAGGGCTACTAAGACCCGCTTAGCGCTTGGACATAAGAGACTTGAAAACCCTAGATCTAGCCACTTTATCAACTAGCTAGTATTGTAGTTTTCTGCAGTTAACACTTTTGTCAATTCGTTGTAAATCCTAGAATTACGCTAGATAGTTGAAGAATGCATTGTCTACAATGAATGGTCTTCTTGTCCTTTTAAAATATATTTTCCAACCTTCTAGAAGCACCTTAACCTTATCTTCAAGATAGACTGGGTCAACCTTCAACTTAAGTTGTCCATTATTTCCTAGGCACAAACTTGTCCCCCTTTTAATAATTTAATATTACTTTATAAACTTAGAACTTAGGCCTTTTATATTTTAATTCCTCATTAACACTTTAGTCTCAACCCTTAAGACTAGGCGTAAGTATTTGCTAGGTTTTTCTTGTCCTCTCATTCTCCATGGTCCACATCTGCTCATACTAAACTGCATTTCATCAATAGAGGAAGATCTTAACATTCATGTGATCATTTGACTCTCCTTCATGGTCATATGCTAGAGTAGCTCTAGCTAAAGATGGCCAATCCCTAGAAGAGCACTTCATAGCTCATCCATCTCTAAGACCAGGAGCCACATCAGTCTAGCTCACAAGACTTATATGTTTGTCATGTCTATTGTTAGACTTGCTTTGACTTTTGCACTATGCTTACAAGGCTGACCTTGACTGTTTCACATGGCTCACAAGGTTTATGCCAGCGTCTCTTTCATCCTAACTTTTGTCCTAGCTCACAAGGTTTGTGCATTCGCCTTGACTCTTGCCATGACTCACAAGATTGTTTAATCTCCAAGTCTCCCTGGCTAGCCTCAGGGTGTGGTCACTTAAGACCTCTCATTGGAGAATGTCTCCTGATGTTGCTATTTTCAACGCTCCCTCTCAGTGAGGGAGGCATTTTCTGCAACTCCAAGCTTGCCTCTAAAGCACGCAAACTTTGTCAATGGCAATGGCTTGGTTAGGATGTCTACTACCTGCTCATTTGTTGTAATGTATTGTAGCTTTATCACTTTCCTTTGGACCGTATCTCTAATATAATGGTATTTCATATCGATATGTTTTGGTCTGTCAATGAAATACTGGATTTTCTAAGAGCTTGTAACATTGGTTGCATTTGCTTAACCATGACAAGATGAAGGCACTTTTAGATGAAGCATATGAACAAGTACTTTCTGAAATGTGATCTCATACTTCAAAGAAGGATCAAGAAAGCGCTTTGGGTTTATTTCATGCATAAACTTCCTATTATGGGTTTCTGGATGCATTCAACAAGAAAAAGTTATTATTTCTACAAACCCTAGTATTAAGCATAATTTTATCAATGTTAATTTGGCAAAAAGATTGCAAATCCAGACCAAGCATATTAAAAGCACACAGGTTGACAGTAAGAATTTTCCATTTTTTAAATATTTGAAATTTATTATCAATAAATGTGTTGCATTCATATTTTCATGTTATAGATGTGAATGATGTGGGTATTGCCTTGCGATATCTTGGATGGACTCAGTTGGCATAGTTAATATTAATATGAAAAATAAGTCTATGAAGATTTGATCTAAGAAAAAGAAACAAAAAGGACACAAGGGGTAACATGAAAAAGCCCTTACAGGTAAACACTTGAAGTACCTATAGATACAACAAATGAAGAGTCTGTCGGTGAATCAGAGGAAGGGGCTACAAAAGCACATGAAAAAAGGTCTTAGGAAGGGAATAAAAAGGAAGACGAATCTAAGGAGTTTCATAATTCAAAGAAACAACATGTTGAAGAGTCAAAGACCAAAGAACCAATAACTAAGGTGGTTGTATATCACCACCCATTCCACCCAGAGAAACAATAGTCATTATGGCAAGGTCACGAGACAAACTTACTATGAGTTACCTCCCAAACCTATAGTTCATATGTATAAAAGTCCCAAGCACAAAATGCAAACCCGTGATAACTCAAAGGGGCTACCCATTGTCACCTTAGAAACTACCTTTCCAACTTTTGGTTGGATATTCTCCAACACAATAGGGTATTCCTAAGATAGGACTGCTAAGACTATGACAATGAGGCTCAAGGCAATGTGAATAGATGGATTACCAAAACATCGCCTTTTGTAGTATAATGAAAAGAAAGGGGCGACGGAGGTCCGAGACTAAAGAGAGAAATTTATATGAATAAGACAAGTAAAGTTGTTACACATACCAAAATAGGCCTAACTTGTTATTAGATGATTTGGAGATACACTCGGAAGGCCCTAAAGGTGCCACTTTGAAAAAAAATTATGAGGGTGTGTCTTACCATCAAGCATTAACCCAACAACAACTCTTAATAGATGATATATGATAGACAACATATTCAGAAATAAGACATCAAAGTAAATTTAAAGGGAAAAACCCCTCTTGTTAAACCCTTCCAAGGTGGTAGATATCCACCTTCCCCTTGGAGCATATGTTTACAAGTAATTTCTAACATACATCAATAACAGTTAGAACCAATAACATAAGATTTACATGAAATAGACGAAGCTTTCATACCTCCATTACATCGTCCAAAAGAGATATAATAATGCTCCAAGATGAGAGAAATGCTAAAAAATCCAATTATGAGTGAAAATGAGGAAGGGAAAAAACTTTATATAGCGTCTAGCTCAACTTCTCTTAACAAACTCTCCAATAACATCCAAAAGTGGTTTAGATCCAATTTTCTCTCCAATCAAAACAATAAAATAATGCTAGCTCATAACCAACTCATGTTGTGCAATCAACAATGAATAAAATAATATGGTGGTTATGCAAAGTGTCTTCTCCAAGGCGTACATCTCCTTATTCAAGGGAATGAAACAAGAGATACTTCCTCAAGATGGGAAATGTGGTTCTCCAAGTGAAATGTCCCCTGAAACAAGGGTTTGAACCAAGCCAAAAGATGCTCCAAGCTAGCATGTGTGGCTCCTCCATGATGAGATGTCCCCTCAATCAACATGAGTATGTGTACAATGAAAACCTAATAGAATGGGCACCCTCCACATTTGACTTCTTCAAGTGACATATCCTCAAAACATGTGTGATAATTCCCCCCATCTAAGGATCAACCCACTAAAGATTAGAAAAAGTGATGTCCACATGCCAACCAGTCCTTAAATCTAGGATGTCACCTCCAATGGCTCAATATCCAATGTATCACCTCATCAAAGCATGTGACCATGGAATACAGTGTCTACCAATCAAGATAAAAGCATTAATCCAAGTGCAGAATCGTCACAATTGTCAACTAACTCCACAAGGGAGGAGATGGCCCCATCCTACAAGCAATAAAATGTATTAACAAGCATCAATACACGTGCCAAGAGGGAGAATTTAGAGGAGTGCTCTACTAGAAATGATAACCAACCATGCCAAGATGTCATCCAAGTGCCAAGATGTTATGCTCAAAACATGTGTGATAATTCCCCCCCATCTAGGATCAACCCACTAAAGATTAGAACAAGTGATGTCCACATGCCAACCATAGTCCTTAAATATAGGCTGTCACCTCCAATGGCTCAATATCCAATGTATCACCTCATCAAAGTATGTGACCATGGAATAAGGAGTCTACCAATCAAGATAAAACCATTAATCCAAGGGCAAAGTCATCACAATCGTCAACTAATTCCACGAGGGAGGAGATGGCCCCATCCTACAAGCAATAAAATGTATGAACACGCATCAATACATGTGCCAAGATGGAGAATTTAGAGTGCTCTACTAGAAATGATAATCGACCATGCCAAGATGTCATTCAAGTGCCAATTGTCTCCATACAAGCAAGGGCATTCAAGTAATGAGCACAATACTAGTGTCCTAGAGACATGACAAACCTTTCAAGCAATAAAATGTGTGCATGCCTTAAGGTATGTGCTAGAAGAGAGGGTGCTCCAAGGAAAATGTAATACCCCCGGTTTTGACTTGTTAATCAAAATTATGTAAATGATATAAATATGCTAGTATGGATTCCTAGTACGGAGCTCAAGGCCAAGGCCTGACTAGTGAATGGCTAGGCATGAATGATGTAAATATTTTTATTTCGACCGTATGGTTGGCTTGTCATGCTAACTCGAAATGTATGTAAGTATTATGTTGCATAAATAATAAAATGGTCCAAGATGGTTTGTGTAAGAGCACTAGAGGGGCTATGATTCCACCAGAGGGGAAGAGGAAAGGGGGGGTGGTGGTCTATGGGAGATTAAATCCTTTGCTGCCAAGTGTCAACCTTAGAACTCACTCAAATCCTTCCATGTGATTTAATGAGCCAATCACCTTCATTTGATGCTAACCCAGATGCTTGAGTATAAAGGTATAATATTGACAAGTTGAAACTTTGGTTTTAGTATTAATGAATGGCATAGCAAAGTCATGTGCATCATCTCTTCCAAATTGATCAAAATGCATACCTCAGATAATGCAGATACATTAATTTCGACTTAAGAAGCAGTGCCATAATTAAAGTGAGTGCATGGAACAGGTATGATACATGATGGAGACGCTCCAATAGGATTTCATAGGCAAACATTTGAATCAAATTTTGAATACTTTACTAGGAGTGTCAATGCAAGTAACCGATTCCAAAGAAAAACACTAAACCAACTTACCTGTAGTTCACAACAGTAAATGTTAGACCAGCCCAGTAAGCTTTTTCCAAGGAGATCTATTTCTAAGACACAAAATAAAATTCAACGGACATGAAAGTCAATCTTGAAAACAGATATAGCAAAATTATCATTCTTCTAAGCTTCCCCTCAGACATTCAATAATACTACCATTGAACAACTGTAACCTGTTGTGACAAGACAACCTGTGACGAAAACATGGCAAATTTTACCAGTTAAAAACCATACGAGGTGTAGCTTATACAGAGTATTTCCAACTCAAGATATATATTCTATATTGGCATTCAAATTCCCCACACAAATTTATTGCAAAAGAATAATCTGCAATCTTTTACACAGATGGCAGAAACCAACACTGGGTAGAGAAACAATGTTCTCTAATTCAAGAGATGACTCACTGCCAAATGATAGCCACCCACTAGTGCAAAACATGCTATTCCAGTCTGCGCCGCCCGAAACCGAAGACCATGATAAAGAAGTTTTCTATCCAAAGGGTTGATACCTACAAATCTCTCAACCCAAGTTCCTGGCACTTTCCACTTGCAAAATTTCCTTTCCATGGTAATGTACTGCCAGAGAAAAAAATAATGCTTGATAAGAATGGCATAAAAACAGCTGAACAGAAAAATAAAAGGAGGCCAAGATGCCTGATAACAAAAGCAGAAAGATCTTCAAAGGCATTCTCTGTTGTCAATCTTGATTAGGCAGATGATCTTCATTATCATAATATTACAAGGAAACTAAAAATTATATCTTTACTTGCATAATTTGATTGGAAATCAACTATAATATCTTATCTACTGGTTAACTATGAAGAATGAATTTCAGAGAGTACCCGAAAGACATTTTTTCGTGTGTTGGACAGTGATATTGAATGTCATATACAAAGAGAAAACAAGTCGAAGATTAGTGGCCCCACAACAACTGAAAAAAGATTAGGGTCAATATTGATGTATTGTTTTTCACCAGAATGGCAGCTTTATTCAAGGTCTTTTTGCTAGGTAGAATTAGCATGGTTTGCTAATTATGCAAGGTGAATCGATTTAGGGTTGTAGGAATAACCCCCATGTGAATACTGGAAAAACATTGAATAAGATTAGCTATATGCCAATTATGAGAAAGGGGTTGAATTTTGGGAAGGATATTTTAGGGTTTGCACATAAGGCCATTTTATAACCTCATATGGATGGATATCCTCCAACCAATTGCCATGTGTCACACTAGGAGAGTAATTCATTTGCTCAACACTGCTCTTCACTCCACTCTTCAGCCACCAAGACCTTCAACCACACCATCACTACTTGCTCGGAACCGTGGCATTCAACCTGTACCTCCCATACATAAAAACTACTAATTATAGACGTGCCCCCAAAAAGAGTCTTTCCTGAAAAATAAAAAAGCAACAAAGCAGGAAAGACTGACCTTGAAGGAAAAGAGAATCAGTCTAGCTTCTTGCGAAAAAAAACAAAAAAAGAAGCGAAAATAAGTCTCATTGGACTCACCTTTTTACAAGCATGAACATATGAATATAACTATTATGTGGGCCCCCAAATGTTAGGCTTCTAGAAGAAGTCAACTACTACAAATTGTGCAATCTCGAACGTTTCTATCTCTAGAAGGAACTCGAATCAATGTGTATGTCTAGATTACAATGGAACTAGCCTGATGGAATCTCGTTGGATCTTAACCCTCTAGTAGTGGAAGCACAATTGGGGGTTAACATTTCCATCAAGTCCTACACCTCTGGAGTCTGTAGTATCTCTACACATATCAGAATAAGCCACCAAGATTCCTCCAACTTAAGCCATCATTAATTGAAACAATATTTCATAGTTGCTAATTTGAGAATCCTTTGATTTTTATCAAGATGAGAAGAACATGACAAGTTTTGCAAATAGAAAAGCAAATCAATAAACCACTTATATTGTTGTCAGTAGGTTAAGACCGCACATACCTTCGAGTGACCTTAACAAGTTCAGTGGCATTCACATGTTGATGTTTCTCCAGGTGCAGCATCAGGCAGACATTCACTCACGGATAGTTATGCTGATTTGGCTAGTGAGGCTATGCTGATTTGGCTAGCAATGAATAATGAATTCACATTCTGGAGGTGAATGGCCCAAGCAGGGGTAATGCTTCTCCCAATCATATTGTGTGGAGATGGACCCAGGAATGCTCTCACATTGCCTGCTCCTGTAATGGAGTGATCTATTCTATATTAGATTGTTTGACTTGTTTATTTTGTTTGGGGCTTTTATCCCCTTGTGAAATCTACAAGTCTAGCCTAATGTTGAATTTGACATGAGCACTAAGAAGTGACCGGTACTTCTTAGTGTGGATCAAATCAACATTAGGGCTCTCTGCGGTGAATAGACATGCATGTGACGAAGAAGTATAACATCATCACAATGGACAACCTTTCCTAAGAAGATGGAAAATCCAATAATAAATGGTCAACAAATGTATAACAAATTGAAGTGGTCAACCAAGTAAGTTGGCCCCAACAAGAAGACAAATCTGCCCCCTAGTGAAGATCAAGTGATTTGATGTGTATAAATAAGAGGAGTGATTCCTCATTTCATCCATCCAATTCGTGGAAGACATCCTCTCCTCTTTGGTGTGCAATTTTAGCTGGGCAAGTGAAGACTGGAGAAAAAGCATATTGAAGTGATCTTATCTCTCTTTTGGAGTTTGCTATCTCTCCTCTTGAAGTGTGCACCCTCCATGCAGCTAGGTTTTCTCTATGTATATGTAGCTGGTGATGTTTGACAATCCTGTGAACGAGGGTTTTTCTATTGTTGTTGTTGTACTCTTATTATTTGGAAATATTCTTCTTAAGAAAGGTTGTTAGTTTTTCTCTCGAGTTTAGGTTTCCCAAGGTAAAACTTTGTGTCTATTGTGCATGGTTCTCTTTCAGTGATCCTTTTGTTTTCCACTACAAAATTTAAAATTAATATTGTACTGCTACGTTAAAACTTCAACATCAAAATCATAGCAAGACTGCTCTTGGCCATCAACTTGGTCAAACCTTGCCCCTGAATGAGCTTTGTGTCTTAAGCTCAAGATCATTCTCTTGGATTTTTGTAATCCAACTACCCCTCTTTCCCCAATACTCCTAGTACGATAAGATAAGCCATTGGGTGGGGTCAATAAATCATATTTTATGCATTTCAAATATACTCTCTAAACCAGTGTTCCACGGGGACTCGTCCTCTAGGGTTGGGGGTGTGCCCCCCTCGCTCCCTACGCCCCGGGGACTCTTGGCAAAACGTTTCCCAGCGTCCCCAAAATCAGGAAACTCTCAGAAATGCACAAGGGGGCGCGTCCCCCTGTTCTGCAACGCACTCCGATGAAGGGGGTCTCCCACACGCTCCCTCTCGAAACTAGGGGGCTCCTATACACCCCCATGATTTTCCCAATTTCAGTTTAAAAATACGAAATTTTAATTTTAATTGTTGTTTTAGTCTCTATTTCAAACTTAGTGTTTAGTAATTTACTATTTTACTATTTTAGCATGCAATATCACTAATTCAATTTTTCAATTAGAATGACTAAAATTAGAAATATGAATATCAAGATTCAAATGACAAATTTGAAAACGATCATGATGAATTGTGTAACATGTTTGTATTATTAATTTGTTACATTCTGATTTACATTGCACAATGATGAATTTAGTATTTAGTATTTATTATTTACTTTTAGTGATTTACATGGGATGAATCATTGAATTGTTATTGCTGGGATTTAATAATTTATAATATTAATTTTTATATTTTTTATTATGGCCTAGACGTCCCCCCACCCCCCTGAATTTCGCTAAACTTTGGGGGTGGTCTCCACACGTCCCCAATGTGCGTTTCCCCGCTCCCGCGTCCCAGAAACATGGGGGAACATTACTCTAAACCACTTCAATTCTTGGACCAATGCATAGGCCTGCTTCTTCGTGGCTGTGTACTTAAGCTCAAACCCTTTTAGTCATTTGCTCATAAAAGCTATGGATTGCTCAAAACCTTCACTATTGTTTTGCGACAACATGGTAGTCAAGGTGAAATTAGTAGTAAAAGAAAAGATTTCAAACTCTTTATTGTAGTCCAAGCTTACCAATACCGACGCTTGGCACAAGGCTTGCTTTATATCATTATATGCCTTCTTGAATTCATTGGTCCATGTGATATCTTTCCTTTTCTTTAGCATATTTGCAATGAGATACGTAATTTCAACAAAGTTCAAAATAAACCTCCTCAAAAAATTTATATGCCCAAAAATTCACTAGACAACCTTCCAGTTTCGAGGCAATAGGATCTCTTTATAGCTTGGACTCTCGTTGGACCTATTTTGACCCCATCTTTGGATAGCAAGTGCCCAAGCAACTAGTCTTCAAACACATTGGTACCTCCCAAACCTGTGCTTCAAATGTTACAAAGTCCTTTAACAAAAGTGCAACCCTAGGGGCATGCTTTAGGAAAATTGCCCAATGTGACAACAAACAAGACTTTCTCTACCTTTAGGCCTGTTCTTTTTCGGCACAAGGAGGAAACTCTAGAAAGATTGCTTTTTATGTTTTCTTTAGGAATAAAATGGACGGTGCAATGCAAGAAAGGGGTAAGAGATGAAGAGACCTCAACTTTATTCCAATAGTAAACTAATGGCAATTCTTGCTAAACCCCTAATAATCCATGAAAAGAATAAGAGATGAGGAAACCTCAACTTGAACCAATGCCCTTCTCCCAATCCTTCCAAAGATGTTAAAAAAAGTACTTGGAGGGGAAATCCCTAACTTCCAAGCATGCCTTTAACAAATTAGAATGATCTCCTTTTATAGTGTTCACCTCCAACAACTCTCCCATAAAATATTGTTTCATTAGAAGGCCCTAAAATCCTCCTAAGGCAGAGTGCTCCTTTACTATTTGCTTTTTGATGGGATAAAAGGCTTTGAATAGGTCCACATCACTGCTTGTCATCTTTATATTTCATGAAATCCTCTTAAAGCATGCATTTATACTTCATTCGAGGGTTTAACCATGTCAACAATGCCACATGGCTTCTTCTCATGCAAAGAGATTTCCTCCAAATATGTAGAGGATGCCTCAAACAAAGTGTTCTCAATGCAAAGGCCTCCTCAAAGGTAAAACATGCCTTGAAATATGTATAAGTGCATCAAATAATGAGACCTCATCCCCAATGGATCTAAATGGTGAAATATTCCTCCAAATATGTGAAACATGCCTTGAACAATGTGTCTCTACCCCAAAAGTCATCTTCAAAGGTGAGATACACCTCCAAATATGTGGAAGATCCTTTGTTAGAGTATTTCTCACATTTCCTTCAGCATGCCCTAGCCACCTCCTTGAAGTGGGCATTCAACATTAAGTGAACCTTTGACCACGAAAAGTGCAATTTGATTGCCACATGGAACCCTCCCAAGAAAGGTATTTCCCCAATCCATGGGCTCATTCCCTCATTCAAGCCAACTTTACCCTTTTACATCTTTGATCTTGCCCCAAATTATAGAACAAGGTACATAGCCTGGCAACCTGTAGTTGTCATTGAACTCCAAGTATTTTCTCTCGTGTTCATGAGACAAGAAAGTCCATAAAAAAAGTGAAATATGCCATGCATTTCATGCGGCAACACAAACCCAAAAACAGATTTTTGAAGGTTCAATGATATACCTAAGGAACGCTAACTGTCAAAAACCTTAGTCAGGGATTGAATGTGATATCCCCTACACTTAGAAAACACAGTGATATCTTCTAAGTTCTTGGTAAACCACAATAAATATTTTAAGAAAATCAACCAAGACTTAATGCATTGCATGCTGAAAAGTAGCTCCTGCATTCAAAAATCCAAAGGGCATGCGAACATAAAAATATGCCCCCAAGGAGTGAAGGATGTCTTATACCTGTCATCTTCAGCCATTAACACCTAATTATATGTAGAGAGGTCATGCAACATGAACATTATCCCAACACCTATAACAGTGTACATGGTACATTGACAATGGGTGGTTATCCTTCAAAGAAGACCTGTTGAAGTTATGAAAGACAATGCAAATTCTAATCTTATCATTCTTTTTGCAAGCTAGCACAACATTTGCTACCCACTGTGAATATGGGAAGGAAGTAATGATTTTGGCCTCAAATAACTTCTAAAACTCTCTTTGTATGGCTGGATCAAGTTCAAATTCATATGCCTCTGTCTTTACCCAAAAGACTTGGTCATTTCCTTCAAAGGAATATCATGCTCAATCACAAAAACATGTGAACACATCCCTGTACTCCCAGATCAAATCTTCAATCTTCTCTCTCAGGAGGTGTACAAGCACACCCAATTTTCACAATCCTTGGGCTTTCAAAACCCAACATTCACTTCAACCCCCTATTCATCAACATAAGTTGTCATATACCCTTTAAAAGCATCAAGATCATCAAAACAAAGTTTTAAAGACACAAAACCTCTAGGAATCTTATTCCCCTTAAGCTGCACAATCGATTGCCCTAAATTGTTGCCTTCCTACTCTTGATTAATTTGGTGAGAGGCAAACTCATTCCAACAATTCAGAAAACTTGGATATGTCTATTATAAGTAAATGTTACATGTTGTTGCTTCTCCTCATTACATTCTTCATAAACCATTTATTGCAAGTGGATCATGTAATGTCCCTTTCTTATGATCAATATAGGGGGGGTGACTTAGTGGTCTATCTGATTTCTGTAGGCCATAGTCGATTAAAAAAAGGGGGATAATAGATTAATTATTTGATGTCATTGGGAGGGAAAAAGCTACATTATAAAGTGACATTGAGTAATTAAAAAGTGACTTGAAAAATAAAGTGAATAAAACCTTATAAAGTCACTTTAATCACTTAACTGAAGAAAAAAGGTAAAAGGGTTGGCCAAAAAGGGTAAAAGTGGCCAAAAAGAGTAAAAAGGGCATAAAAGCGCAAAGTGGCCCATTCTCTCGTTCATTCATGTCATTTTCACTTTCGAAAAAGGAATTGTGGAGCTCTTGTGGCTTTGGCTCTTAGGACGAAAAACCCTAAGAGAGAAATCAGCTTCGGTAGTGAAACCATCCACCCTAGCCGATCAAGTTAGAGAGATCAATCAGATTTTTCACTGGGATTCGTGGTTGAAGACAGTGATCCAATAGTTGGGCAAAAACATGGTACATATATGAGATTTGAAGACATTTCATGGTGGGCGCACTTGTCAAATAAGAGTATACTAGTGTTTTCTTGCTACCACTGCCACATACTGCTGTAGAGTGGGACGTATTGACTGTAGAAGCCTAGAAGGGTGTCTTGCTTCCAAGAGGAACGATTTGACTTCTGAGTAACCAACTGTGGTGGAGAAAGAGGGTGTATCCTTCATTGTAGATGCTGTAAGCTCTTGTAGAGGCAGCGTGCAACTTTGAGGATTGTAAGCTTATCTGTGGGGCATAAGCCAATAGCACTTGAGGTTATATTCATCTAGGAGAGGGTCCCACTGCTTGTGGGAAGGCCAATAGCACCTGGGCGTACCGTTTGAAGACTGCCAATACTGAGAATCAATTACAGCAGTGGATTTGGGTGTGTACACTTCACCTCAGCGACTTTCTAAAGGAGTTTACTGCTGGTACAGTCACAGAGGATGGGTACGTTCTGAGGGTATCAACACCATTTCCAGACAAGGAACACACAAGATTACACCAGCTGGGCGTGTTCCACAGTGTTTACATCTAGCAGCAAGCTTTTTCATTAAATCTGGGCACTTATTTGGGACTGTTTCCCACCTGGGTACTTCAATAGGGGCTGCCATTTATTTCCAGCATTAAACACTACTTCCAGCCATTAATGCAAGTCTGCTTCAGCCAGTAAGACACCCACATCATATGCTGTTATGTTTTCATGCCATTAAGTATATTGAAATCAGTCATAGTGTCCTTGCTGTTCATGTAAATCTAGGTTTAATATTCAATGATAAATGCAAACTAGAAGCATTTTCCAAATGTGTTTGCTGTATGTAATTTCATGATGGGTAAAATCTGAAACACACACCTCAAAACCAAGCAAGAAATCAATCAGATTTGTTACAGTAGCAGAAGAAAGAATTAGGAGGGTATTACAACAACTGTTTGACGAAGGTGTGAACCGTAAGAACCATCTTTGCAGCAGTGAAACTTATGAATTATATCAGCAATTGGTGAAGGAATATTACAGATAAAAAAGACTGCATAATTTTCCAGATTTGCTCTAAAATTTCACAAATTCAATAGGACAACTCTAATATTGCATTGATAAACTCGATAACAATTGAATAGATGAAAAGAAACAAAAAAATTTAACACCTAGTTAAACATAATAAAGTATGCATACAAAACATTGCATTTGCTTCTAAATCAACTCCAACACCTAAGACTTAACATCTTCTTATTACTGACCTTGAAAAGGACTTCATTACATCACAAGCAAGCCACTATTCATTTTCTCTTTCAAAATCCTCTGCATGTCCCTTCTCTATCAATTTCACAGTAAAGAAGTACCAAAGCATCAAAAGACGATGAATGCACTGTTTGTCTCATTTACCAATGACAAATGAGGCACACAAACAAATCGTCATAAAGCACCCTTGCGTTACATCGTCAACACTTGGTGTCAAGCAAGTATATCCAATCCAATGTTGCCTTAGTTATTGATGGTAAATGAGGCATGTTACCTAACAAACTAGCACTTGAGATATGAAGTCCAAAAGAGCATTGCTAGCCTATGGGAAACTAAAGAAGGGAGGTCACTATTACCTCACCAATCCTCTTCTCACTTTTGGTTGGCTCTCCTCCGACTCAAGGGGAGCTTCCCTAGCTTAGGATTGCTAAAGCTTAAGGCAATTAGGCTCAAGGTGAATATGAAGAGTGGTTTTAGCAAAACAAAGAGTTGTAGAATAGGTTTAAAATGTGTGATGGGTGGATCAAGCCTAGTGTCAAGTCCATTAGGCAAGTGGAGTCAAGGATCAACTACAAAGGGAAAGAGCCATGAGTTTAAGAGTGAAAATAGTCCGAATAAAGAAACTCATTCGCATCTACCTCGCTGCTCACTATATGAAGAAAATTATTGTGAAAGACCCTAATCATGGAGAAGTTAAAAACATGTGTGAGGGTATATCTATCAAAGGAAGATATTGCATGGTAGCTAACTCTTGATTAGGATGTAAGATACAAATTAAACATCTTCAATAATAAATACAAAGATACATGAAAGGGGAATGAGCCACAAATTATCTCTAAACGATGGAACAATATTCTTAATGAGGAATTATGTTACCTATTGCTTCAACCCTTCAACACATATCTATTGCAAACATTTCCAGCCATAGTCTTCAACAAGTAAAAATGTCCAAGGTGGTTAGATGCATCTGTACACCACTATAAATCCTCCACATGTGCCATAACAAACTCACCCTAGAAGAAGCGCTAGGTGGCTAGATCCATAAGTTATCACTTTCTTCAAACCAAGAGCCAAAACCATCCACTGATTTGCAAAACATGTGTTAATTTTTCAAAATTATGTGCAAAAGAGGGTGACTTTGAGAAATGTACAAAGTGCCATGTAGGTGGACCGCTTCTCATGCAGGATAGGTTTGTTATCACACATTTTGTATGGGGCATTACTCATATTTTGCCAGAGCACACCAATTTTTTATCAAGTCCATTACAGTGAGCAGCAAAGATATTGTCATGTGGATTGACAAATTGAGCTTATTATGAGATCACAGTTGGATCAAATCTTGTGGGCAGGGACTTGGAGCAGGGACACGAGTCATTTGTTGAGCCTCTTCTGTGATCCCCTGCTATACAGTTTGGAAACTGTGTACAACTTGACTATTGCACTATTGGACATTGAGATTGGATCCCAGTCTTCAGAGCTTTGCATATGTGCCTATGATGTCATCCTACAGCTTCAGTGGTAGGTTAGGTATATGCCTAGAGGTTTTTATTTGGATTATTATGACTTTTATTGACAAGCTGACTAGTAGTATGACTTGTTCTACACTTGTGATCATCCAGTATATGTTGTCAATGTGGTAGATTGTGTAAACATGGTAGGGAGTATTAGTTTTGGTTTTATATACATATCCTTCTTTGGCATGGTCTCCAGTGCATTGTATTGATCACAACCTCTCCCTTGGTTCCATACTTGACCTTATCCACCTTCCACTCATCCACCTTTTTACAAAATCCTGTTGATCCAAATACGGCTAAGTGACTCAAGGACCTTCCCCTTTTTGACCTCTTGGTTAGGATGGCCTCCATTTTTCCCTGGTGTTTGATTCTGATGTGTGTGACAAAATTGTCCGAAGCCTTAACCTTTCCTATTGGAAGAGCTAGCGATGTTGGGTTTTGAGCCTAGGTGGTCTAGTCACCAGAAGTGTTCCCATTAGTCTTGAAACAAATCTTCCCATCCTTGAAATTGGCTAGTGACTATGAGGGTAGGTACTCCTTGAATTAAGAGGTTAAGCTTACTTGCTCTAAAAAGGAATTACTATGGCAACTTTGTTGCACCTATAGACAGTGACTGGCAACGAAGCTAAGGTCGTGTCATAACTGGTGCCCAGAAAGCAATCTAGGGCTAGTACCTTTCAGTCATTAGCCAACTAAAGGATTGTGAATAGTGTTACCTAAACTAAATTGATTTTGACAAAACCGACTGGTCTGACCGATTTATAGGCCTGAGCGGTATGAACCACTACACAAAACGGAAAATGTCCGATTTCATACAAGGGAGTGATTTTTTTCATTTTTTCTTTAAAAAACCAAAAAATTAAGTGAGAGGGGGGCTGAACTAACCCTAGGCCCCTACTAATGCTATGTAATGGTAGAGAACAAAGGTAAACCCTAGACCTAGTCATCATCGACAATATTAAATTCTTAAAGTAAAAGCAACATTCTCGTCATCTTTCATTTTCTATCCTTTTACTTAAATTTTGAACATTGACATTAATTGTTTCAGGATGTTTGAGTGGTTCCAACATCATCGGACTTCAAATGCAAAAAGTAGAATTTTTTATCCCATTCAGAATTCAACAGGGTTAACAGTTATTAGGATTTCAGGATTGCAATGTTTCCACTGGATTCTATCAAGTATGAGGGTATGGGATTGGTATTTAATCAAGCACATCAACCCCTCTATGTACCTTGATGTTGGTGGTGCTGATTGTTCATATTGATGTTGGTGGCCTCAAAACCATTTTTTGAAGAACCCCTAGTTTATAGGCTATTTACTAATGTACTTAGGTCAAGTATGGATTGCACTTGGTGTTATTTTTTATGGTATCACTCTTACTTGCTATATACATGAGAAACTTTGCATATTTGTGCATAATGGTTTGAATTTTGATGGATACACGTGTATATATATTTTTTTCAAATTTTGAATATTTTATGTATAATTTGATTGACGGGTTTTGTGGTGCAGTTTTTTTTTTCCCGGTTTTTGTCCAGTTTTGATTCCTAAGGTCGACCAGTTCGATACCAATCCAGTTCTAGTAACTTTGATTGCAAATGCATAAAGTGCTTCAAAATGTGAAAGTGAAATACAAGGGGGGTTTGCTAAAGTCAAAGGGGTACCTTCTAAGCATATCATCCATCTGTGAGACACCTTGCTCCCTAGTGTTTGTCAAACTAACTAATGTCATAGAGGCCCCTAATATCCCCTCTTCTCCAAGAATAACCCAAGCCTTTCCACTAATCAATTATCCACTTGACTAGCCTGTTGACTACCTAACCATCCTTTTCACCCAAGTAGGGAGGCTGATCTATGCAATGCACCATGACGGTTAAACTAGAGATGGACATGTGTATAAGACTTTTATTTCTGCTCACTTTGTTATGCACTTGTGCTATATGTGTTTTATGTGCTAAGTCAAAGGATGATCATTGGTGTATGATAGGCCCTTATATTTAGTGGCTTGTCAATAATAAATATTGGTCATGATTAAGTGTTTTTCATCCTTTAGAGGCTTGGTATATGGTCCATACATCAGTTTGCATTTTGGTCAAATTTTGACCAAGTTTGACTTTTTGACTTGGTTAAACCCGAGTTTGACCTGATCAAACCTGAGTTTGACCCAATAAAAGGGACCAACCAATAGTATGGGGCACTGACTCAGTCATCATTCATCATGTTTTATCCTTTCGAGGCCAATCAGACTCCTCCAAATAGCATGTGCAACATCATTTGATTAATTGGATAAATATGGAATATTTTCCTAAGTTTGGAATTTTAGCCTAAGTCTAATTTAATTATTTGGAGCTTATTTAAAATGACCTTATTTGGATTTTGGCATGAAAATGACCTAAACTATGGTTTTGAGGATCAAGGAATTCATCTATGGCATTAGTTTTGCATTTTGGGCAAAGAAAGACAAGGATCCAATTAATGGTACATTATTTAATTTTATCCTAAGGTCCAATTTAAAAAATCACTAAGGTTCATTTTGTATTGCAATGGGATTCTGGAAAGGTGAAGTGGTGACTTGGGCAACCTTGTATTATGTTCCTAAACACATCGCTATCATCTACATGGCACAACAACACATTTTCACTTCATTCCTAGCATGCCATGCCAAGGTGGGGCACACTTGATCATTTGAGACTTATACTTTAGCATGTAAGTTGATGTATAAAGTGAAAGGGGCCACCAAGGGGATTCCCTAGTGGCCCCAAACAATGTAACAAAGTTATCACTAGTAGATTTTTGCAATGTACATGGGCTCCTGGACGTAATTTGCCCTTCCTCCACATGATAGTCATTTCCAGCTATTTATGAAAAATGTAAATGAGGAAATCTCTCAACCATTGATCTAGTGAACTCATCTTTTAATCCCAGCCATCGATTCTCAAGGCTATGTTAAATTTCATACATTCATAGCATAAAACATAAATGCATTACCAAGATCACTAGAAGTAAGACAAAGCACAAAACAACAACACAGAGTTTACCCTGGGAAACCCAAATGGGAGAAAACCCAGCAACCTTTGCAGAGAGATGATCATTCTGAGATCATAGTACAAATGAAGAAAGAGAAAGAATGTGAAAGTATCTTTCACAAGTAGAAGCCCCAAATAAACCTTCTTCTTCAAGTGATGCGAAAATCTCCTCCTCCAAGTGATGCGCACTTCCTAAGTGAGTGAATTAGATAATAAAGTGCACTAGCCTCCTATTTATACAAGTGCAAAACTGCAAAATTCCCTTATGGGGCCGACTTCACCTGGGGGCAATAAATAATTTAATTTTAATCTTTTTATTTGTTTCTTTTGCACCCCAAGGCTTACATTGATTCTTTCATGTGTTTACATAGTTGATTACATAAAGTTCTTCTCCCTTAGGAGGTATAAACAAGTACAAAAATAAAATATAATGAATAATATCTTTCGAAGTTGTACAAAATCCAACACTCCCTCTCAACAAGGAAGGTATTCTTCGGTCTTCATCTGCATCACGATCATCTGGGTTTCATCTTGTACATCCATTCTCTCTCCATCATCTTTCTGCATACTGAAGGTTGTCCACACAGTCTCTGTGCATCATCATCACCAGTCCTTCGGTGAGTCCAGGATCACTCAATCCTCGATATCTGAGATTATCAACTGTACCATCTCTGATATACAATTTGCTACCTGTCTGTCTCATCTGCCAATGGGGTCCTCCCATACTTGGCTGAGATCTCAGACGAGCAAAAGGGCACGACCATCTACTGACTGTCCTACTCTTCTGCCTATGGGATTTCTCCCATATTTGGCTGAGTATCTGGACTGTAGAGGCACTTGTGCAACCACACGACCAACTGTTGACTGTCCTACTCATCTGCCTATGGGATTTCTCTCATATCTGGCTGAGTAACCGGACTGTAGAGGAACCAGTGTGAACCCAACCAACTGTTGACTATCCTACTCATCTCCCTATGGGATTTCTCCCATATCTGGCTGAGTAACTGGACTGCAGAAGGTACCTGGGTGAGCTCGACCAACTGCTGACTGTCCTACTCATCTGCCTATGGGATTTCTCCCATATCTGGCTGAGTAATTGGATTGCAGAAGGCGATAGGGCAACGCAGGGAAAGCATCTCAATGTCATCTTTCCCTCTCAAGGAGGGATACGTTCTCTTCGACTCCAAGTCTTCCGCGAAAGTTTTCGAACTTCACCCTGGGAAGGACCTTGGTGAGAACATCTGCAGTCTGGTCGTCTGTCGGCACGTACTGTAACTCGACCGCACCTTTCTGCACCATATCACGAATGAAGTGATATCGAATCTCGATATGCTTCGACCTGTCGTGAAATACAGGATTCACTGACATCTACACACAGCTCTAGTTATCACAGTGAATCACGGTCGGCTCTGGTTATCACAGTGAATCACGGTCTGCACACAGCTCTGGTTGTCACAGTGAATCACAGTCGGCTCTGGAATCTGGCCGACCATACCTTCTAGGAGTTTACGAAGCCAAACTGCTTCTCGAGCTGCTGTGCTAGCAGCCATGTACTCGGCCTCTGCAGTACTGAGTGCTACCGAGTTTTGCTTCCTGCTGCACCAGGAAATAACTGCAAAACCCAAACTGAAGCAACATCCAGAAGTACTCTTCTGATCTGCAACACATCCGGCCCAATCTAAGTCTGTAAACCCCTATAATATCAGGTCACCATCTGAAGCATACTTCAATCCATATCCCACAGTGCCACGTAAGTATCTGAGCACATGTTTTGCAGTAATCCAGTGAATCTGCCTCGGTTCGCACATGAACTGACTGAGGGCATTCATAGCAAAACATATATCTGGTCTGGTGTTGGTCAGATACATCAATGACCCAATCAACTGGCGATAAATGGTGGGATCAAACAAATCAGAATCTGAAGTAGAATCTCTCAACTTCTTCCAATTCGCATCCATCGGAGTAGCCATGGACTTGCAGTCCAACATTCCGAATCTCTTCAATATATCAATGGTGTATTTTCCTTGTCCTAGGAAAATCTCTTTCTGCCTCTGCCATACTTCTAAACCCAAGAAGTAATGCATCAATCCAAGGTCTTTCATTTCAAACTGAGAGGCGAGATTCTTCTGACACCATACAATGAGTTTCTCATTTCCTGTGACAAACAAGTCATCAACATATAATAACAAGATCAGTGGCTCATCATCTACAACCTTGTAGTAAAGGTTGAGGTTTGCATCACTCTTGGAAAATCCCAAGCTCACCAGGAATCTGTCTATCCGTCCATACCAAGCACAAGGTGCTTGCTTGAGTCCATACAATGCCTTTTTCAGTCTACATACATGAGACTCCTTTCCTTGGACAATAAACCCATCTGGTTGTTCGATGTAAACTTCTTCCTCAATAACACCATTGAGAAAGGCTGTCTTCACATCCATTTGATGCAACTTCCACCCCATAGCTGAAGCAATCGCGATAATGGATCTGATGGAAGTATATCATGCCACAGGAGCAAAAGTCTCATCATAATCAACTCCCTCTTTCTGAGAGAATCCTCTGGCTACAAATCTGGCCTTGTATTTCTCAACACTACCATCTGCTCCATGCTTGATCTTGTATAGCCATTTAGAAGTCACTACTGACTTCTCCTCAGGTCTCGGCACAACTTCCCACACATCATTCTTCATGAGGGATTGATATTCTTCCATCATGGCATCCTTCCAAACTTGATGTTTGGACGCGTCTTCGTAAGTAGTGGGTTCAAAATCAATAATGTTGCTCATTAGTGCCACATAGCTGGAGAACCTCTGAGGTCTTTTGTTGTCTCTGAAAGTGCCATGTGGAGCATCATGCCCCTCTGCATCCTGCACTGTCTGTTGTGCCCATCTAAGTCTTTTCGACCTGTCACGTCTCTGGGGATATCAATTGGATCTATGGGATCGATAGGTTCATCCTTTTCTGCTGACTCCCTCTGAACTGGAGGGGGAGATGATCTCATATCCTTTGGTTCTAGCTTTTCTGCATCATAAATCTCCATATCTGATCCTCTGCCTTTCCTGACAGACATTTCTTCTTTAAAAGTTACATCCCTACTGACTTCAATCTGTCTAGATCCTGGAATGTAAATTCTGTAAGCCTTTGAAGACTCACTGTATCCCACAAAGGTACCCTTCTTGTCTGAAGGTTCTAACTTTGATCTTTTATCTTTGGGCACATGTATGTAGACTGGACAGCCAAAAATCCGGAGATGGCCCACTTCTGGTTTCACACCTGTGAACGCTTCTTCTGGAGTCATGTTCTTCAATATCTTATGTGGACATCTATTTTGTACATATACAGCGGTTCTGGATGCTTCTGCCCACAAGAACATTTGAAGACTCTGATCATGTATCATAGCTTTGGCTGCCTCCACAATTGTACGATTCTTTCTTTTTGCAACCCCATTTTGGTGAGGGTTGTAGGGAACTGTGAGCTCCTTCTTAATTCCTACTTCCTTGCAGAAATCATTGAATTCTGTAGAGGTATATTCTCCACCATTATCGGATCTCAAGATCTTGATCCTCTTTCCTAACAGATTTTCAACTTGTGCTTTAAACTCTTTGAACTTGCTGAGTACTTCCTCAGATTCTTTTGACTTGAGAAAGTATATCCAAGTCTTTCATGAGTAATCATCAATAAAGGTGATATAGTAATGATAACCACCTAATGACACAACTGTCATGGGCCCGCACAAGTCAGAGTGTACTAGATCCAAAATCCCTTTGGATCTACTCTCGCTTTCTAGAAAAGACTTCTTGGCATTCTTGCCAAGTGCACATCCTCTACAAGTTCCATCATGGTTTACCTGGAGCCCTGGCAAACCTGTTACAATGTTCTTCAGAACTGGGAGAGCTCAATAGCTCAGATGAGCTAACCTTCTATGCCATAACTCGCCCATACTTGCAGCATCATGTATTAGGGCTTGGACTGGAGAAGTGTTTTAGTCTATACAAGCTCTCTTCTCTTATGCCAATAACCTTGGCTGAGCTCATGCTTGAGTTCTTGTGGCAAGCAAGGACTTTCCCTTCTGAGAAAGCTACTTTATAACCCTTGTCCTCCAATGCTGAGATGGAGACAAGATTTCTTTTCATACCAGGTACATAGAGTACATCAGTTAAACGTAATGTATCATTTGATTCCAATTGAAGGGTGGTGGCTCCAGATCCCTTCACAGTGTAATTTGCATCATCTCCAAGTACAACACGGAGATGTGAATATTTCTCAATCAATTCTGAAAGATTCTCTCTATAACCTGTCATGTGTCTAGATGCACCACTATCTATGAGCCAAGTGTCACTAGTGGTAGGAATAGTACCTGATAGTGCTGATATGAATAGAAATTTTGTGTGATCTTCATTCTTTTGCTTCTTGTGATGATGATCTTCTTCTACATCAGTCATGGATGCTTCATGCTTCCTTTTGATTTGACTTCGGCAGCTACTGGCGTACTGTCCATACTTCCCGCACCTATGTTTGCTGCCTGTCTTAGTCACTCTTGGGGTTCCTTTATCCACTGTTCAGATCTATCTTTTTCCCTTAGATTGAGTTTTTCCCAGGGTACCCATATACCAAATTGACTTAAGCTCCCAGAGTACCCTGCTCCTATCCCAAAAAAGCGGTTTTGTGATTACTTTAGCAAAGCTGAGTTTATCAGCAATTACTTAGGAAAGCAGGACTGGGGACACCTCCTGTGGCTAGTCTGGGCCTACTCTCAACAGACTCGACAAGGCTAAAGAGAGAGGATTTTGCTCGGCGTGACACTTTGGGGCAGAATCTTGAGGTTTCATAAATCTCACAGTCATTACCCTCTGCCTATACAGAGACCGCCACATTTTATGACAACAAGGTCAAAGGCCTTGGGACCTTCAACAAGTTCCCAAAAATAGAAAGGTGCTTCCTCTAAGTGTAATCACTCATCTTGTTAAGTTTGAGTAAATCAACACCTCCAAAAAAATCAAATATGTTCCAAGGTGGTTACAACTACTCAACACCTATGCAAGTGGATAGATTCAATGAATACAATAAACCTTCTCCATTCCATCCTCTTAAGTTTGACCAAATCAACCCAATCAAGACTGTTGCCACAAAAACTAGCACACTAAATGCAAGGAATCAAAGGGGTTCTAGCCAAGTGCAACTATGGAAATAGGATAGCTATCACCAATCAAATTTCCCTACACTTTAATTGATATTAGTGAAAATCACTAATGGGGGGCACCCTAAAGAAACTAAGTCAAAGTATTTAACAAATAACTTAGGTTGTGAATGAATTGAAAGGTGCATGAATTAAGTTGAAGATAAAAGTTATGAAAGAATGACTTACAACTTGATCATGCATTCCATGAATCCATTAAATTGCTTACATTATGAAACAAGTAAAAGTACCCAGCCAAGATCAAGTGATTTGCCAGATGAAATGATGAACTTATTGCTCAAAATAGATAAAAAAAATATATAATGAGAATCTAAAAATGACGATTGTAGTATAACCCATTAAACATCAATGATCTATAAAAAGGTTGTTGATATAACTAGTGAAAAAGTGATAAGGATCAACAATGAAAACTTTAAACCAACCTTAAAAATGTTCAAGAAAAAGTACAATGATTTAAAGCCTTTACAATGTTTTGTAAGTAAATCTAAAATTAATAATAAAATATGTAATCCAAAGAACCATCACTCTTGTTCTAATGTTGGGATTGCCAATAGAAAAGAGCCATACCATTTATAAATTCACTTACAATAAAGCAAAATTAACCATGAAGATAAGGATATGATAATGTGGCTAATTGCAATAAAATTTCCAACAACTTGTAATATAAGGCTTGGTGGAAAGAAGCTAGAAAAACATAACAAATAACCATATGCAAGTGATTGGATGTGGAGTTAGTTACTTGTATAAAACCATCAATAATATGAAAATTGTATGCTTAAAATGGTTAATAGTTGAAAGAGATTCAAGATCTGTTTAGTCCCTTAAACAAGTATGTAGATTGTGAACTTATGCCATGAACAATTAAAAGTTAAAACAGATCTGAAATTTATTGAAACTGTTAAAAAAGTATTGTAAATTGATATAACTTGAAGCATAAACAACTCAAAACACTTGAGTACTTGGCCAAAGTTAAATATAAGAGATGGACCACAAAGGCTAAGTAAAAACAAAATCCATAAAATATTTCACCTTAAACACTTGTATCAAATGAAATATACCATCAGTCGTCCAAGATATTAGTTTTATGATAAAAAAATCAGCAGCATAGTACAACAAAATAAAGGTGAAGTACTGCCCTCTTGAAGAGGGCATTAGTGGGTTATTTCCTTAATTTTTCTTATGTATTATGTGCTTAAGATGAATATTAGCTTACATATTTTAACAAAACTTAAAAGGAAGGTTGAATAAAGAGTTTAGATGGCCACAAGAAAAAGTAAGTGTCTTGACTAGTGCCTATTACCCAAGGAAAGGGCATGGAGTCATAAAGAAAAAAAAGAGAAGATTTTGTGATCAAAGAGTAGGAGAGGGTGAGATTCCCTTATCCTAGCCTTTGATAGCCAAATGCTTTCTTCTCTTCAAATCTATGGAGAAAAGATAAGATAAGATAATTTTATTAATGTCCAACTAATGACCACAAGCTCTCCAGTTGATTAGGATTCATTCTAGACAAATGCTTGAATAGATCCTAATGTTAGTGTGCTTGAAAGATAGTTAATTTTAATGTTATTGTTGTTTTGGATATTTCTATATTAACGCCTTTCATGTAGATTGCACCACCAAGTTATAGGAAGAGGAGATATCTTCTCCTTGCATAGTTCAATCGTTGCAGGTTATCTCAAGGTTTCGAGAAGATCAAAGCAAGCCCCAAGCAACTCTCTTCTCTCAGACACATCCAAAACAAGGCCCTCAGACTTCAAGGCTTATTGACTCCACTGCCTATTTCTTGGAACCCTTTCTCCTCTCCTCCAACCCTCCACTATTTCAAAAAAGGAAAATTCTCTTATCCCTTCCTGGGTTTTGTTTAAAACTACTTGTGCTATAAAGAAAAATCATTCTCATAGGTTGCATATAGTGTACTTCAATAATAAATCTTATTTTATAGATTGAATGCATAGATCTACCTTAAAGCATTGAAAAGATTCATACAAGTAGATCTCTTGATACGAATTTGAAGCTTGCATATCATCTCTTATAGCTTCCTTAGTATAACTTTTAGTGAAGTTAGCTCGTTGTATGTTGTCTCACCAATCCAAAAACAGTGTGTTACTAACACTTACATCTTTGTATATTTGCCATACTAACCCCCTAACCATTAGTTTTAATCTGACATTAACTATGTAGGTCGAGACCTTTTTTGTAGTAAGGAGGCAATCTTCCTAAGCTTGTTTCTCACTGTCCCGAAGAGTTTTTATTCCAGGTTTTGGGCAGCATGCAAACAGCAAGAAGCAGCCCCAAATCAGCAATTTCATTGCCTAAGGGATGGAAGTCATCTGGCACACATTTCGAGGCATTTTTTCCTATCTTTTCTAACATTTCTAAGCTTGACTAAATCCCCTTTAAGGACGGACCAACAAGCTTTTCTTAAGGTCCTTTAGACAGTTGTAAAGTGCCTGAGAACAGTGGTCAAACCACTAGTCCCTCGCATCCCCCCTATCCCTTGTCTCAGTTGTGTAGCGGTTTGTCTTTTGTCGCTTGAGTTATTTTTCACTTGTCATTTACTTATCATAGCATAAATCATCTAAAGCTTGTAATTATCAATCCTCCACAAGTGGACATCACTCAAAAGCAACAATAAGCTAAAATTTACCTTAATTAAAATATTCAAGCTTTATCAACAGAAAGAACCAAGCTCTGCACCTCACTGTAGCTGAGGCATATCTTGGATCTTGAGACCCCTAAGTCAACCAAACCCTGGTTTTACCAGTTAGGCATCGACGATTCTTAGGCTTGTCTATGGGGCAAGGTTGTCTCTCTTTGTTTGGTCTCCTGACTTCATCTAGCTTAAGACTAATTACTAATTGCTTTTATATAATTCTAGATTAGTCACTAGTTGCTTTACATTCCTAGATTGGACTTTTTCTATCTTTTGTCCATCCCTTATGTGGATGTCAACAATCTAGTTTAGCACTTTCATCATATACAATCTAATCAACTAAAAGGAACTACAAAGCATTTACTTCAATTGGCATCTTTTAAGCAATCCTCGTATTTCAAAGATTCATACACACAAGTTTCATGATATTTTAGATCTAAGCTTCCTTGTCATTAATTATCTTTGTAGCATAAATCAATTTAGGCATTGGTCTTTCTAAATATCATACATGCAAGGAATTTCAAGTGCTTGTGAGGTTGCAGATCTAAGTTCTTGTGATATTTCTATATCTAAAATAGATCTACTTTACATACTTTAGTTCTTAAGTAGTTGGTTGTAACTTCATTTAACTCCTATAGTTTACTTATATGTAGACTATTTTTATTAGGGACCACCTCCCTTGGCTCTTTTTAGGAGTTGGCATAAACAAAGAGGTTGAGTGTTGTGGTGAGAGTTGCACCCAACCTAAACTTGTCCCCTATTACATGGTACCAGTACCAGCACACCATCAGTTGTGCCCCAGGGAGAAGGGTCATTTTTCTGACCAGGAAGGGTGTTTTCCAGCATTTTTCTGAGTGGAGGTTATGGCCAGGCCCTTTTGGTCCCTCTCCTGGGAGTATTATGGCTTAATCGCATTGTTGACTTCCTCATGAAAAGGCTTGAAGCCCTGAGGTTGGTGTCTGGGGATCCCAGGGTGGGTCACTAGGTCACATGACCCCCACCTGTCACATGAACCCCCACCTATTTTATCATTCCAGTGGCGTTTCTCTCAGCATTGAGGCTTATGTATCGCTTCCAGGTCATCATCCACACCCTCCTACTCCCTCTGCACTACAACGCCCTCTCTCCTTGGGCTCCTAATCACGATGACATCGTCCTTGTACCAAGCCTACATTGCTTGATATTGGGGAGGGGGGGCGTTGAGGGATTTTCACCACTGTTGGGGGTTAGATGGGGCATGACGCTCCCCCCCTCGCCACTCCAGCCTTCAGTTCGGAGTGATTTGCTCATTTTTAGCTATTTTAGTCATTTTTGGGTAAACTCTGGCGAAAATGCCCCAAGTTACCCATAGATTTGATTATTTTGTATTATTTTATGTTATAATTTTAAGTATATTTTAATTTTAAATTGACATTTTAAAGCATGTGGGCTCTTTTATTTTTTTAAAAGTGAGTGTGAGATCATATAAAGACAATCTCCTCACTTCATTTTTAGACACAACTTATGAGATAAACTTTCTTATGTTACTTTTTTACCCTAGAAAGGGTCTTTTGGAGTGATGCGCACCTCTTGGAGGAAGTCTTTCTTGTCTCTTGGGTGAATGTTGGATGCTCTCTTTGTCTTGCAAATGCTTTGTGGATGCTAGAATAGTTGGACAACTCATGCACAAGTAAGTCTTGCTCTTTGAAAGTTTGCTTGTTGATTGGTAGGTAGATTTTACATCTTGAAGGATTGAATGGTATTCCTAGGGATGCATTCTCTTTGAATAGGGTCATTTATCTACTTTTCTATCCCTTAGCATAGTAGAAACGCTCCCAAGAGGAGGTTTCTACATAGTTGGCCTTGGAGCTCCAATATTTGCCCTAGCTTAGGCTCTTGAAACCAACCCTAGGGGTTGTTTCAAGAAGCCCTAATTTAGTGCCAAGGAGAGAATCCCTCCAAGAGGAAGGTTGGTCACCTTCTTCTAAGGTTAGGGTTTGAAGTAATTATCTTTAAAACCCTAAGTTGATACTCTTTCCTACATCTAAGAAACCCTAGTTTGTATTTTTTGTAAATATTAAACGTGTTTAGTTTTTTTATTTGCTTAATTAGGCCTGATTTTTGTGTTTTTATGTACATAAAATATTAAAATTCCATAAAACAAAACCTAAAACCCTAAAATTTATACTAAAAAACCCTAGCTGCAGAATTTAGTGCCCTGGCAACCTCACTAAGGACTTCTCCTAGACCTTCTCTCCACCAATTTCTGAGCTCCCCCTACCTTTCTTCCTCTATTGGCACCCTCGCTCTCATCATTCTTCCTATTCCTCCCTTCCTATCTTCTTGTCTCTTCTTTCCTTCTCATCTTTCCTTTCCTTCCCATCCTTTCTTCCTCACTCCCCTTTTTCACCCAAGTCAACCCTAAAGAAAGGTTCGGTCTCCCTTCAAGAGGTTCGATACCCCTTCCTTTGGCTGCCTTACCTTTAGGTCTTGACTTGGAGAGCCTCGGACCCCTCTAGCTATCTTTTCCTAGGCTTCAATTTCACCCTTATCAGACCTCTGCTCACTGCTGTAAGGTCTGCTCCTGCTGCATACCTTCACCATTGGACAGCTATAAGTCCCAAGTATATTCATCTGTGATCACAAGCAAGGTGATTTTGGTTAGTTTCAGGTGTTATTTGTGTGTTAATCAAAGCAATTCATGCTAATAAGAGGTCTGAAATTAATACAAACAAAATCTGAATACTAATTACACTCGCAGTGAAATGTTCCTATCCTAATCCAAAGGAATTGTGGATGATATTATAATTACTTTTCCATTGAGGTTGACTTGCATCCTCTAATGTACTGCTGTTATGTATTTCTGATATACTGCTGATACTGACACATTTCTGATATATCTTAATTTGATGAATGTAAGTGGGAGAAGTTAACTAAATCAAGGGTGATAGTAATTACTCTCATTCCCTTATTGTTTTTATGGTTATTATTTATACTGCTGCTATTAATTCCTACATGCTACTATAATTCTGATATCATTGTGATCTATAGTATAAAAGTGGAAGTTTGAAGTTATTTGGAATATTGGTGATACCTTTATTTGTCCCTTATAAGTTGATGATAACAACATTGCTTCTAATACATCTTAGAAGAAATCTGATATAGGTGCTACTTCACTGCCATAGAAGTGCTTAGATATTGGGATTGCTTACATTTGTTAATGGTTCATTACACTTAATTGATTATCTTTCGACATTTATACTTTTACTATTGAAAGTGATACTCATTGTTATACTAAGTGATATTGGTTACCTTTACTCATACCAAGACATCTATACAAGTGCTTGTATTGTTAGCATTGAGTGATTATATCTATGTTGCACAAGTTTCCGGAACGTGGGAACGTAGGGAACGTGGGTACGAGTATCCGATACATCTAGAAGTTTCCCCCAAATTTGCAAGAAACGACAGGTTGGGAATAATTAAAAAAACATGAGAACAAGATGACTTAGCTTATTCCTTTATTATATAAGGTAGACACTTTCTAAAGTGAAAACTTCTAGAAGTTATAGTCCCTATATTTGTGGCTATATGTATAGAGTAAGTTTTCAATTTTATGTCAACTATGATTAAAAATGTATTAGAATATTATATGTTTACAAGACATTATGTGCTAGCGTATTTGCAAAGGTGTATAAATAATCAAATTTAAATTATTATAAAATAAAAATCAAGATCATTTTTATTTAAAATTTTAAATTTAATATATGAATTTAGTTTTAAAGTAAGATTTAAAACTATTTCCAATTATTTAAAAGTTTATTTTTTATACATAAAGTAAATAGTAAAATATATAAATTTACTTTCTTTTATTTAATATATAAAAGTCAAAATAGATTTACATTTATTATTGATTAGCGGTAACTACAATTCAGTGTAAGGACGAGTGAATACTGTAGCACGGGTGGTAGACAGAGATCAATGCACCAACTCAACAAGGTAGCACGGAATAGACTTTTACTGCAACTTAGTTTTCTCGAGAAAAAATTCTGAATTAACCATGTAAAAGTATGGTCGCGAGGAAAAGGAAACAAGAATGTCATTAACAAACTACATGGTGATCATGAATGCGTGGAAGCTCCCAGTGAAGGAAACGCACAAGAAAAAGTCTCCAAGTTCCTGATTTTAGAGGATAAAATTTCCCAATAAGTTCCCAACCATCCGGAACGGTTCCCGCTGGATTGGGAAAGTTTCCTACAAGTTCCCAAGTTCCCTGGAACGTCGGAACTTCAGGAACGAGTTTCCTAAAAGCCGGGAGCGGTTCCCGTGCTACATAGGATTACATAGTATGTCTTCTTCATTCACATAAATACATTGTTTAAGGCACTGGTCACGGATATATTTGTCAAGAAGACGTAGTTTCCAAGTGTTTTTGTAGATCACAGAAGGGCTCTACCCTTGGAGGTTTCGACTCTCCAAAGAAGTTAAGGAATTGGCTAAGGTGGCAGTGGTCACTTCTCTTGCATTTGTCTATCGGATACTAGCCCTACTAGTTCATCCGGTAACACTCCCAAGGATGCACCAAGTGAGTTAAGATTTTTCTCACATTTCCCATGTGTAGATTAGGCGGCAACATCTTTTGGCGCCATTGCCAGGGATAAAATCTTTGATCGTCCTAGATTACAACCTTTGTTTCTTTTTGTTTGTTTACTTTGTTTGATTATTATAGATTTTTAGTTATGTATTTTCATCTAGCGACTCCAATGGAAATTAATTTTAAAAAGTATTCTACAAGAAGAAATTTTGAAGGTTTGTTCAATTTTATTCCTAAACCTAAAAGGGTCTATAGGGGAAGACTGAACAAATCAACTTCTTATAGAATCCTTGATAATCTCGAATTCGAGTCGATTTTTGATATCCACCATTTATTTGTAAGTAGTGTTAAAGAAATGTAACTGTGGAAGATATTCTAAATGTACTTGTCTATTGTATTATTGTATTCCTCCTTCGGGATATGTCATTGAATCCTTGTAACCAGCTCCCAGTCCAAGACTCCTTGTACCTAAATGAAGAAAGAAAAAGAAGACCAAGTAAAAGAATGTGAAAATCAAGTAATAAAGAAAAGAAGCAAGTCTAAACTTGCATGTGCCTTAAAGAAAAATAAAAGGCCAAGGTCTAAACAAGAAGAAAGTACAAGAAAAGAAGACAAGTCCAAGAAGGAGCCTAAAAGAAAAAGTCAAAGGAAAGGAGGTTGAATCTGATTGTCAAGGTCAAAGGAGTATCATGTGCTAGCACATCATCCATTTGTGAGAGACATCTTCCCTAGTGTTTTTCTTATTAATGAATGCCATGGAGTCCCTTTTTGCTCCCCTTATCTTGAGCCAATCAATTATACTTGGGCAATGCTTCACTTGACTAGCCATTTGACTTTGTCCATCCACCTCACCCAATAGAAGAATGATCCTTGTAATAGTCTTAATGATAGTATAGATGATGGCATGAATTTAAAACACTAACTTCATGCTATGTATTAACTTATGCAATATTCCCTATGATGAAGCTATGTGATGAGTCAAATGTATCACTTGTGTAATGTTATCACTTTAGCTCTAGTGCACTACCAATATTTATCAATAGAGATGTTATTTCATCCTCTCAAAGTGTGTCCTTTCATCATTGGGCATCATTGACAAAATTTGATCGAAGTTAAATTTTTCAACTTTTTGACTTAGTCAAACTCATGTTTGACTTGGTCAACAAGACCAACCAACAGTATGTGTTTATCACAGTGAAGCACCACTCGTGAGAGACTCGCGGGTACTCGCGAGTCTCCACGAGTCAGCTCCGACGAGTAATCGCTCCAAACTCGGCCCAGTACTAGGCATAACAGGGAAACTCGCTTGAATTCGCCTGAACTCGCGGACTCGGGTCAAAATCGGGTTAAACTCGGTCAAACTCGTGGTTGTGTTCATTGTTGGTCGTGGTCACGGTCGTGTTCACTGTTGGTTCACTCCTGGTCGAAATCAATGTTGTGTGGAGGTCGTGGTCTGCTCAGTCGCGGTCGTGTTCACTGTGTTGGCTTCACTCCTGGTCGAAATCGAGGTCGTGTGGAGGCCGTGGTCTGCTCAGTCGCGGTTGTGTTCACTGTTGGTTCACTCCGTCGAAATCAAGGTCGTGTGGAGGTCGTGGTCTGCTCAGTCGCAGCCATCGTTCTGCAACTCTTTCGAGTCGCAGCCACCGTTCGGATGCATTGCAGTCACCGTTCTAACTCAGTGTCGGGCTATCTATCGAGCATCCCGTGTGGAGGCTCTGTATAGTCACTACTGTATAGTTTAAAATGCAATTTTTTTTGTTTATGGATTATTATTTAAAATGCAATTTTTTTATTTAATTTTGTTTATAAATTATTAAATCATAACAATGTTTTAACTTTTTATTTTTGGGTTATAATTTAGAACTTCTAATTATAAGTTTTATAATTTTAATTTTTTAATTGTTTTTAAAATGCAATTTTATTTTCTATTTTTTTGGTTATAAATTTAATTTATAACAAAAACAATTTATATAATTTTATAATTATAAGTTATAATTTATTAAACTATAACTTATAATTATAAAATTATATAATTTTATTTTTTAACTGTTTTCAAATGCAATTTTATTTTTTTGGTTATAAATTATTAAATTATAGCAAAAAAAAAATTATTATTTTTTGGGTTTTAAATTATTAAATTATAAGTTTTTAAGTTTAATTTAATTGTTAATTATTAATTAATTTTAATTTTATATGATCACTATTTAAATTTTTGCATACAAAAAGAAGATTCAGTTATGTCGTATAATCATAGTTTATGAGACAATGTTATGAATTATTGCATATTGTAGTTTTATAGCTTATATGGATTGGAAATGCTTTTAACCTTTTTTTTTGCCCAAATTGTACAATAATTTTATTTTTTTTTCCTATTTGCCGAGTCTTGCCAAGTCTGTCCCGAGTCTTTCCCGAGTTTTTCCCAAGTCTACGAGTCATATGCCAGCCGAGTCTTTGCCAAGCCCGAGTCGTGCAACATTGGTTTATCATACATCACCATTTATCATACTTCAATCTTTGGAGGTCAATTGGACCACTCCAAATGTGATTTTCAGCTATTTTGGATTAATAGGCTATAATTTATGGAATTTCCGAAGTTAAGATTAAAAAAGCCTAAGTCCAATTTTAATTATTTTCAGATTGGTATATGGAATTCCTTTGATTGGTATTGGACATTGAAGCAATAAGGAATCCATCCAAGGCAACTTCCATAAGATTTGAGCAAGAATTCTTGAAGATTCAATTAATAGGAATTAACTAATCAACTGCCTAAGGTTTGATTTTAAAAATTCATGTCTAAAAAGTGTGGCTGTAGGAAGTCTAAAGTGGAAAATAATCACTTGGGTCCTCATGAAATGTATTTCTAGTGAAAAAAGTGATCATCCCCTAATAACCAACATTAAGTCTTGACCACATTCTAGCTTGCTCTCTCCAAGGGGGGCGCACTCTTCACCAAGGGAGCTGCACTTAGCAAATATCTCAACAAATTGGCACTCAAGAGACTTCCAAATTAGCACAAAGCTTTTTCAATGGATTTGGCTTTGATAAGTTGGGACTATTAGATTTTATGGTATCTCGGGATGTCCTCCATGATTCAGATGCCTTGCATGGAGGTACATTTGTTGCACGAAATTGCAAGTAGTCAGCGCTCCCCGGTGTATCGTGAAAAGGGACTAATCGCCTCTCGTGGATCCTTGAAATCTGGCGGTGGTGAGTTTACCAATTACCTGCGGGTTTTGGTCTAATGGCAGCCGTACTACCAACAATTGGTATCAGAGCGGGTCCCTTTAAGGATCAGTCTAACAAACTGAAAGGGAGATCAAAGTAAGCACACATGGATGGACTAGAGAGTGACTCTGAGAATGAAACTCCATTACTAGAAAAAAAGGATTACATATTTTGGAAGACAAGAATGGAATATCATCTAAAGGCATTAGGATGGGATGTTTGGAATGCAGTTATCAATGATTACCTTCCACCAAACAGAATAAGGACTCCAGCCCAGAAAAGATCCAAGCAAAATAACTCAAAGGCAATAAATGCAATCCTTAAAGGATTACCTGATGATGTCAAAGAGGAGATAGGTAAATGTGACTCTGCAAAGGAACTTTGGAACAGAATAAAGGACCTCTACACAAATAAGAAGTTAGATGAAGCATGTCAATCAGAACAAAGTTCAGTCTGCAACAATTCTAGTGAAGATCCTTTTGAAGAAGACTCAAACTGTGAAGCAGAAGTCAATCTTGAAGCTGTGCTTGTGAGCACTCTGGATGATCTGAGAAGATATAAACAAAGGTGTAAATATTTAAAGCATCTCATGTTGGAGCATAGGATAAAAGAAGGATCAAAGAAGAAAGAAACTGAGCAACTCATAGTTGACTTTAAAATTCAAGTCCAAATGGAGCAAGAGAGATTGGAATCCGTGGAACAATCTCTTAACAAGGAGCAACAAAAGGTTGAAGAGCTCAAACAACAGTTGCTTGCAAGTGAGGAAGAGAAGGAGACTTTAAGAAGACAATTAATGTCCGCAAAAGAGGAGCTACAAAGTTCAAGACAACAAGCAGCCATCAGCATGGAAGAAGCCAAGAAGGAAGTTGTTGAACTCAAGCATCACTTGGAGATTATTGAAAAATTCAAGAAAGGAACTGAAACCCTTGATAAAGTTCTCAGTCTACAGAGATATCCCTCAAACAAATCCGGCCTTGGATATAACCAGAAACACAAGGTTGAAGGATCAAGACCTATTACTCAGTTTGATGTAGAAGATGACAAGTGTTGTGTTAATACCTCCAAAAAAACAACCATACAGCAGAAGAATCACAAGAAGGCAAACATATGTGATCAGAAATTTTCTCATCCCCATTTAAAAGACTTCAGAAGGAATTACAATGTAAAGAACTATTACAAGCAAGAAGACCAAAGACACCCTAGATATCAAAGTGAATTCTATGGCTATTGCTATTGTTGTAGCATGTTTGGTCATAAGGCTGCAAGATGTAGAAACTATGAAAGAGTAGCTCAAAATGTGAAATGCTATAATTGTCATAATTATGGTCACATTGCCAGAAGATGCACAACAAGACCACCTAGACCAAGATATACAAAGGTATGGAGAAGAAAGACTGATGTACAATATAAGAATGATGATGAAGATCCTACTCTTGAAGTTGATGAGGTGTCAAAAGAAGAGAAACATCATTCAAATAAAATCCTTACAGTGAAAGAAGCCACAGAGCATGGAAGATCATCTTGCAGCAAGCCTATCATAGAATGGATCAGCTTTTGATCACTAAAATATGTTGAAAATCATTTGGAGGAAGAGTGGCGGTACTCTAGAGGAATAAAAATGATATCTGATGCTCACCTGAAGAAGCAATTTTGGATGATGATGCAAGTCTATATAAACAAGTCTCTGGTGTTTATTCAGAAGATAAATAGCAGCAGAGGAGTTAGGGCAAGGATGAGAGATAATCTGAGAAAGTGTGAATGGTAGATGTGAGAATGATAAAATCCCTATGAAACCTGATGTTAATGCACAAATATTTGCCTTGAATAATGTTGAAGTTTCAGAATACTATGTTCTATAATTGACACATCCTGTGGATGAGGGCACCTGTGTAAGAATTTGAAAGTCATACAAGTCTGCTCTATAAATATTAAACAGCTACAGGAATGAAGGGGCTCATAATAACAGAGGAAGGCAACTGGCAGAGGTGCAATGTGTTCTTTGAAGAATTATAGGTGTATTGGACAGACAAGTAAAGTTGTTGAACTCATGAAGAGTTGAAATTTGATGTGAGTAACCTTGAAGTTATTGTATCAGATTGTCAAAGGGAATACACCATTCCAAGAAGATGCTTTTCATATTGATCTTTGTCTGTGATAATATTGGAACAGTAAATTATAAAAGGGAATGTGAAAACAAAGTGCAGGAGTCTATGACCCAGTTGAATCTGTCAAAAACACAATAGGAGGCATTATTGTCAAGGTTGCAAACTGTAAGGAGTGTGACAGTCTGAAAGCTGAATATGAAAGATGTAAAATGGTTTTGGAGAGTTCTAAAGTGGAAATTGCACAATTCAATATTTCCTTGCATAGAGCTGATCAGGAAAAAGAAAAGCTTAATGAGGATCTTGGCTCGGTGAAAGAAATGTTGAGAAATTCAGATTTAGAATTGGATGAGCTGAAAAGCTGCAAGAATGAACTAGAAATATGAGTTTCATTTCTTCAGTCCAAGATGGATGAGCAAAACAATGAATTTTTGCAGCTTCTTAGTGAACAGGATAAACTTAAGCATTGTTTGTCAGAGCAAGAGCTGAAGACAGAAGAGTTCATCTCCATAATCTTGAGAATCTAAAATTTTAAATATGACTTAGATCAGAAATCAGATCTTCTAATGTCTCATTACTTGGTTAATGAACCTCTGTTTTTCTGTTTTCAAACAATTGGTATCAGCTATTACAATTGGTGTCAGAGAAAGAACATAGTCAGGGGGAGCTGAATACATCTTTCTCCACTTATGAGAAAAGAGAAAAGAGACAGTGATTGCTGTTAGGGGGAGCTTATTTAGCCCTTTGTCTTGATGTCAAAGGGGGAGAAATGTAAATGATATTGCCATCAATGCCAAAGGGGGAGATTGTTGGCAATATGGCAGTGGCAGGGAAGCAAAGATACATGGCAGAGTATTGTCATTGATGGCAATCATAAGTGGTAATGGTAACTAAGCCATGACAATGCTGAAAACATATGCTCTGTTGGGACACAGTGCTGCTGAACTCTCTGATCTCAAAACAAGGTACAAGTTACTATCCTTGAAAAGCTAACAACAATATCCAGACAGTTGAAATGATGGGTGTGGGGAATCCAGAAATAGGTAGTTGTTCAACTAAAGCAGAGTCAGCATCAGATAATGAAACGACATCATTTTTGGATAAAGGCAATTCAGAAACCGACTCTTACAATGATGATGTAACAATGGAAGCTCCCATTGTTTCTCTAGGAGAGAATGACAATGGTTGTAATGAGATAAAAGCTAGTATAGTATTGGATGTCTCTCTGGCAATAGGGAACCTCATGTAGAGTTGGAAAAATAGAAACCCGTTGCCTCAAGCTCCACTGAAGGGAAGAATATAACATTGCCTAGTTTGGTCGAAGATGACATCTCCTCTGTTTCTAATGTTGAAAAATGTCAGCTTCCATGCTCAGAGATTACTGCCTCGGTCACTGTTGGATGCAATTCTGATAGAACTTCTGTACAGGGGAATATAGACAGTGTTTGTGACAGTAACAGTAGCATGGCAGGACCGCTCAACTTTGAGGACTTTAATGCTGCTGAAGATATGGAGGTTCTGGGGCTTGAAAGGATAAAAAAATGAGTTGCAGACTCATGGTTTAAAATGTGGTGGCAGCCTTACAGGGCATGCTGCAAGATTATTTCTGCTAAAAACAACACCTTTGGAAAAACTCCACAAGAAGCACTTTGCAAAGTCAAAGGATCTAGGGAAGTAAACTGAGTGTTTTCACTCATTTGAACATTGTTTGATGGGCATAATAGATTGCATCCAAAAGGTGTGTGTGAAGTTGTTGGTTAGGCAACCACCACTACGAGAGTCCTTAAAAAAAGGTCGTGTAAAACAACAAGATTTTATAATGACAAAGCCAAAGAAATTGCTTCTAGAAACTATAGATCGTATTGGCAAGAAAATTCAATACTGTTGTCCAGGTTTCTTACAAAATAAGCATCAGCACCGCATGACAGGCCTGGCTGCAATAGAAATTGCTCAGAAGGTATCAAACACATGACAGGCATTGCGAAAGACATGGATATTGCGAAATAAAAGTGAAACAAAGGGCGAAAAGAGATCAAAGAAAAACGAGAGGAACAATGTGATTAGTGAGAATCGTGGGGGTGCATGCTGTAGCACCAGCAATAGCAGTGATGCTTCATCGTCTTGCAATTGTCATGAAGAAAAGTCTTCATTGGACCGTTCTACATTAACTTGGGAAGATGTTTAATCTATAGCTTTTATAGTGTTCAATCTCCCTTCGTAAGCCACCTGATAAATCTGGGATGATCGTGGAAATGATGCCCGCGTGAGGAAGATGATGCCAGCGTTTTGGGAGCTCTCAGATGGAATATGGAGCTCACAGAGAACGTGAAGAATAACAGGAGATGACTCAGGAGCCGTTTGATCATGCCAAGCAACGGTCACGATTGAATGCTTGTTTTGAGTGTATCCCACATTGGTTGTGCAAACAAATATGTATGGCTTTATAAACGCCGATCTTCACTAACTTATACGACGCGTAGTGCAAAGTTAGTGGGGAGCTCTGGGTGTTTGGTTCTCCACGAGAAGAACACCGGACCGGAGGTTGGGACGCCTATGTGGACCCCTATCTTTTGCTGCGCGTGGCAATTCTGTCCGACGACGTGGATGGTGACATGGCAAAGACAAGTTAATTTGTGGAGACAGACATCGACGAGGTTAAATGAGAAGATGATGTGAATAATGACTTGGCAGTAAGTATGGTCGAGATGCCGATGTGGAAAATGACATGGCAGAGGAAGATCAAGGGTTAAAGAGTTGTTGTGATCGATGGATCGAAGACCATATCGCAATCCTAAATTACCGTAGAGTAAAACCTTTCTGGTTGAATGCGATGGGGATCGCGATAGTTGTGAAATAAAAATAGCAGGTCTCCAAAATAGTGGATAACCTTAGAAAGAGTTTAGCAGAATTAGCAGGACATTGATATTTATAACCAAAAGTTAGTGGACGGTTAAAAATAATGGAAGTCCGACAGGTTATTCAAAAGGGTTGTATTTTAATAACATATGTTATAACTTATGTTATATTATTATAACATTTGTCATATTATACCAACGATGGTTTATAAAAACAAATTAAATATGAAAGGGCATGATGTTTCAAATGTATGGTTAAAGAGACATGACCTTTAATCTTGGACACTTCGAAAAGATATATATGAAGGGAGCCTTTTAGTTCTTTATTGTGTGACTCCAAATAGAAGAAAAAGAGAGTGACCAAAAGAAGTGTATCTACTAAGTGTGTATTGAAGATCCGAAGCAGAAGAAGAGGGTGCATTAAAAAAAATCAAAAGTAGATACATTGAAGTTCAGAGGAAGATGCAGAAGAGCAGCAGCCCAAGATATTAATGAAGTTATCTAATTTAAGGGTGGAAGGGTGGTGCTAGGGCAGGTCAGTGCCTGGGAAAGGGAGTTGTTGCTTCCTTGTCAGTTGTCGCTGACTAAATAGGGGGTCGTATCCTCCTACCAGTTGGTGCTGGTGAATTAAGGGTGTTGGTGCATCCTGATTGGTTGGTGCCGATCAAATTCTATTGTAATGTGTAAAAAGCAATTTTGCAGATAATAGAAAAGCGTTGGTGGTTTACCCAATTGGGGTTCCACGATAAAATCTTGTGTCCATTTGAGTTTATTGTTTAATGAATTGTTTAGTATGTGTGCTTAAAATAATTGGAATTAAAAGAAAAAGTTTACAATACTGATTCACCCCCCCCCCTCTCAATATTGCTGATATTCTCCCCTTTTGTCTTGATGTCAAAGGGGGAGAAATGTAAATGATATTGCCATCAATGCCAGAGGGGGAGATTGTTGGCAATATGGCAGTGGCAGGGAAGCAAAGATACATGGCAGAGTATTGTCATTGAGGCAATTAGGATGTTCTTAGCTTTTGCACCTGTGGCCAGATTAGAGGCAATTAGGATGTTCTTAGCTTTTGCCAGTTACAAAAAATTTAAAGTATATCAGATGGATGTCAAGTCAGCTTTTCTCAATGGAAGCTTAGAAGAAGAAGTATATATTGAGCAGCCAAAAGGATTTCAATTATCTGATAAAGGAGACTATGTCTGTAAACTAAAGAAAGCATTATATGGGTTAAAACAAGCACCCAGAGCATGGTATGCAAGGTTGGACTCATATCTGCAAACACAAGGCTTCAAAAGAGGATCAGCAGATTGTAATCTCTATTGTAAAATTATTGATGATATCCTAATCATTGTAGAAGTGTATGTTGATGATATTATATTCGGGAGTGATGATGAAAAGTTGAGTGAGGATTTTGCTAAAAGGATGCAGCAAGAATTTGAAATGTCTTTGCTTGGTGAAATGAATTTCTTTCTAGGATTGCAAATAGTACATTGCAAAAAAGGAATCTTTATTCATCAGTCCAAATATATTAAAGATATGTTGAAAAGATTTCAGCTAGAGGATTGCAAACCTGTTTGTACACCTATGACAGTAGGCTGCAAATTAAGCAAAGAAGATGAATCCAAGAATGTAGATCCAAAACATTATAGATCCATGATTGGGAATCTATTATATGTAACAACCTCCAGACCAGATGTCAAGCAAGCTGTTGGAATGGTGGCCAGATTTCAAGCTGCACCAAAAGAGAGCCATGTTCAAGTTGTAAAAAGAATCTTCAGGTATTTAAAAGGAACCATAGATCTTGGATTATGGTATCCTAGCAAGAACACATTCTCCCTAAAAGCCTATTCAGATGCAGGCTGGGATGGGTGTGTAGATGACGGGAAGAGCACAAGTGGAGGAACCTTTTTCTTGGGAGAATCTCTCGTCTCTTGGATAAGTAAAAAACAGACCTCAATCTCCGTATCCACCACTGAAGTAGAGTACATTGCAGCAGTAGAGTGTTGCACACAGGTCAAATGGATGAGACAGACTTTACAAGACATCAAAATAGTGTTTGAAGAACCCATCACTATCTATTGTGATAATACAAGTGCTATTAGTCTCTCCAAAAACCCCGTACAGCATTCCAAATCTAAACACATCCCAATAAAGTTTCACTATTTAAGAGAGCATGCTGCAAACAAAAACATCAAACTGGAATATGTTCCAACACAAGAACAGGTGGCTGATATTTTCACAAAACCCTTAAGCAGAGATGTATTTGAATATCTTAGGAAAAGATTAGGAGTGGTGTCCTCCCCAATCTAAAAAACTCTCAAACCAAAGCATCAAAGTGGCATCATCTCAGGGGGAGACAAGGATCAGAGTCAGGGGGAGTTGATCAAACCTTTGCCATTGTTGTCAAAGGGGGAGAAGATTAAGGAGTTGCCATCAATGCCAAAGGGGGAGATTGTTGGTATCAAAGCAAGAGGTCACGAGTTCGATACACACTCGGCTCGCGCTGAGGGGGAGATTGTTGCACGAAATTGCAAGTAGTCAGTGCTCCCCGGTGTATCGTGAAAAGGGACTAATCGCCTCTCGTGGATCCTTGAAATCTGGCGGTGGTGAGTTTACCAATTACCTGCGGGTTTTGGTCTAATGGCAGCCATACTACCTACAACATTAGCAGTATAGGCATCAGTGTGGAGTAGAGGGTGAGATACACTCAACTCAGTAGCATGAGTCCATTGGTGACTGCATGCGGGCCTTCCGGGGAGTCTTGCCTCTTGCATGCATGAGATTTGCATGGCCAGTTAGTAATTAAAAGCTGCATGCAAAAGTGAGTTTCTGCATTCACAGATATTAGGATTTTGGCAAACCTAATTGATCAGTGAGATTATATAGAGGCAGGAGGTCCTTGTTATAACACAAACTCTAGCTGTTGAAGAAAGGTGTCCCAACAGGGATGGTAGAGGGTGGACAGCTATGAAGGTGTAACCAACAATGGCCAAGTCCTCCGCTCAATGAACGGAAGTCACACTGAACAAGGCTATTGTCACTTTCGACGAGGCATTTAGCCAAGTCGAGGGGAAGATCCTGCTCAACCAGTGATGATATAGAGACAAAAATACACCCAAATCCCAGGAGAATGAGAGATGAAAACAAGGAATGAGTGTAGGTGAGCTCCTAAGTCTAAATTCAACCAACTGATGGACACAAGTACTGAAATAACGGTGAGGTAATAAGTGACCAGCAATCAAGTATGATTAGAGAATAAGATTAGCTTAGTGATTGTATGGCTGAAATAGTCTAGGGAGTTACCAAAAATGGAAGTGAAGTGCTGAAGTAAAACTGCCCAAGGAAATGGTTAAATAGTGAGTCAAATGGACCTAGGGCAACGAGAAATTAGTATTTATAATCACTTCCAGCCAACGAAACTTGATTTCTTATGATAAAATTACGTTCTAGACTTGAATCAAGAGTACCCACAACCTGGAAAATCACCCAACAGTGTGACTGGCTAAAATGCCCAAGGAGGGCGAAATCAGTGGGAGACCAGTGCCTAGTTCTAAGAGTAAACGGGGTCGGAATTAAACGAAACTTGAGAAATAGAGGTTTAAGCATATATCATTAGTGGGTTTTAAAGGAAAACGGATTCTGACGGTGGATTTTAAAGATTTTAATTTTTAGGGTTTTAGTGAATTTTCTCTCTAAGACTATTCAGAAAATGAAATGTAAGAGGAAGAAATGGAACACCTACTTGGAATGAGCTGAAGTCTTTGATTTTGCTGAGGTTAGAACGTCCCGAAGATCAAATAGAATGGATTGCTAAAGTCCCCAAGTGAGTTCGATTTGCCCAGTCCCACCAACTCGTCCTCCTTGCCTGCCAAAACCGATGGACAATAGATCAAATCAGTATGATGAGCAAGTGAAATCTACAGCAATACAAATAAAAATGAGAGAAAATGCTTGGCTGAAATGGCAAAAACACTTCCCTTTTGTTACCAATCCCGGAGAGTGAAGCAACAGTGGCAGCCAAATGGTGCGCCCTCCTCCAAGAGATGTATTAGCTGCAAACAATGGTGAGAAACAATGCTGGAGACAACAACAATCTACACTAGTGCATCAAGATAGTTTGGCAATCAACAACCTCAAAGAGCATCACCACAAGTCACAAGTAGAGAGAGCTCCAAGTCGTTTTCTCTTCTATTCCAAGTCCAAAAATGCCAAGAGAGAGTGATACAATGGGTGAGTGACTTCTCTTATAGAGAAAGCCCACTCCTCAAAAACCTATTCCCTCCAAAATGAAGGGCTAGGATTTAATCCCCAATGATCAAATGGAATGGAGGAGATTCCTCCTTGAGGGCGTGCGAATTGCCCTCTAGAGTGCACATGTGGAGAGAGAGGGGCACATTGTGGGGCCATACAACACATAAGCCAAGGTTGGGTGGTGTCTATAGGGTGTTTTATCCCCCCAACATAATACATCAAGGTCCCACATACATCAAATCAACCAAATCGAAAATGCCAAGGTGGAGAAAAACGCCCCCATGGGCAAATTCGACCTCCAATAGTGAGTTGTCCAATGTGGGGGTCCCACCTCAAAAATGTAATGTCCAAACATCATGAAATTACCTTATGAGTCACCCTTATATTAGCCAACCTTTGATTTTGCCATTTGCCATAGTTGCCTTTGCCAATTTTTTTTATTTTCCTTTAATTAACTGCTGGTTTTTATTGTTGAAGCTGTAAATTGGGCTTTTGACCCACTTTTAGTGCCTGGATTGTCGAACTGTCTGTTGCAATGCGATCGTGGACCCCAAAAATAGTAGATATGGTCACTTGAACAACCACGATCCATCACTTAGGCACTGTTTGCCCAAAATCCATGATTTTTAATTAAAACAGGTCATTAATGACCCATAATAATTACAAAATCTCATTGCTGCCTCAACATTATCAAATTCTGATGTTTGGAGGTTCATATGGGACCCCAATAGAATACAAGTGACCAAAATCGAAATCTCGATCGCAATATTTTTTTTTGGGCCCATTTTTGGCCTAGTCAACCTAGTTTGACCAAGTCAAATCTGGTCAACATGGTGATGGCTGAATACCTGTGTGCAATATGAAGCGATAGGCTTCCTTATACATGTTAGTACATTACTAAACAATAAAATATCAATATGGTGATAAAAAATATACAATATCTCAAAAACACGAGGCCCATGGTGAGGTGGGCCCACCACATCCAAAAGACTCATCTGCTATGCACAACCTATGGACTTGACCACCTAGTTGACTTTGGGTGATGTGGAGTACAAGGTGAAGGATGAGGGATGACAAGGACAAAGATCATGTGACCCTTTGGATAACTCGGGAAAGCGGGGTCCACTGAGATAAGCATACCATGATACAACACGGGGAAGGGCGGTGCCTCACAAATGGGTATAGTGCAGGGAAACCGCCACTCGTCGTCTAACAAGTACCTCACAACTCACATCCATGCCTGAAGACTCCGTGAGGTTCTTTTCTAGAGCCGCCAAACTAGGTGTCCGGCAAACCGTAACTTGAGACTCTAGGGGACAATCTTGAGCTTGTCCCTTGCTCCCTCTCACCTCCTTGCCCCGCAGGACTAGGTGAGGAAATAACCACTACAAATGCTGACATGTACGGCTGACCTGTGTCCATGTGTGTTTACAAACACATTGCATGGATTTTACAATGAATTTCATACTTAGCCTTTTTGGCTAGATTTTACATTTACATTTCTCCATTAAGGCCCTTTTGGGCTACATACATATCTCAATAGATATAATCAAGGTGCTCATACTGCAAAGTAATGGGGGTGAGCAATACATGCTTCGATGACCAATGGGGAACACCCGGTGAGGCTACACACTCCTATACTGCATTGCAACATCGTGGGCAACCGACAGGAGCAAATCCCAGGTTTGAGAGTGCATCTCACACACTAAAGAGCCGAGGCACAAAAGACAGGGAATCATGGCATACTCAGAGATCAGCGGGGAAGGGGATCCTCAATGTCACAAATTAGAATCCAAGTCGGGAAAGATCAGTCATGAATAAGTTGGATGGGTGGAGGAGGTGAAGGTGGATCCAAAGTCAGCTGCCAAAGGGGACTAGGTGACCAAGTCTATACAAATAGTGGGAATGTGATCCGATGTGCATAAACAGGAGCCTACTAAAGGGGTGGACTGAAATCACCAAGGGCCAACACAACATAATAGTAGCTAGATCACCACATCAACATAATATGTAAAGTCAGTGTACTATCATGTATAAACAAGTCTAATCAGCAACATAAGCAATAAATATAAAATGCTATACCTGCTGCACCATATACCTGCTACTGACGCTGACTTTGAAACTGGATCTCAACTCAATCCGGGCAATAAGTAGTAAACCAACAATACTCTGTGACACTCTATCAAAAATATGGCTAGGCAACTGTCTCAATGGGCTTATGCAAAGCCTGGAAAAGAAGGGTGCCTCTGTAGGCAATAATGTATACATGTATGGACAATACAATAAGACATCTGTCCCCACTGATAAGTCTATTCGGGGTAGTCTGAACAAAACTGTGTGCCTCCTCTGAAGGCATCTGATCTCTGATATGAAAAAAAAATACTGTGTGGTCCTCAGCACACAGTCTGCAATATGGTAGCTCCAGCTAACATAGATGTGATAACAGTCCCCGCACGAGGCACTTTAGTTGACTTATCTAAGAGAGATCTGTCAAGAGTGAGGAGGGGGCATTAGTGCATGCAGGGTGACTTTCTGAGATAGAGAGAAGCTTCTGCAGGAGGGACAGGGGTGTGATCTATGGACTGAGATAGTTCACTAGAGTGGATTCTGCAGAGATTGTGGAAGACGACTTCTAAAGAGGGAGAGGGGCGCATTAACAAAGGGGAGAAGAGCTCATTCAGAGTCTGATTTGTCGATTGAGTGTCTCAGACTTTCAGAGTAGCCTTGCCTCAGTGTTTGAGGAAGGTCTGTGACGATTTGAGCTCTGATCTGCTGAGATCTGATCTTGTACGAGCATTTGACATCCAGAGGGAGGGTGCACTTTTCCATGCAGAGGAAGGGCGCATTCATCAGTTGATCGGTTGGCTTTCTTCCATAGCAGAGCAGTGGGAGAAGCAGTACAGTCAGAGCTACCTGCAGACAGACTCAAATCGACAGCTAGGGCACATTTCCTTAGTGCATGCATCAGCTTGCAGATCTGGGCTCGAATAGTAGAAAGCCCCACAGATTGTTGGTTTTTCCCCGTTTGGGGTTTCCAGGGTATATTCAGTGTTATGTGTGTGATTGATTGAGTATTTCAGTATTTAAGTGGTAAAGAGATGTAGCATTTGATTCTTAAGTCCTTAGAGTATTATTGACTTACAGAGACTCAAACTGCTTGAGATCTCATGGTTATCCAGAGGGAGTAGTGATCTCTGGATAATATTTACATGGTATCAGAGCCCTGGTAAGGGTCAGGGAGATCAATAACACTTAGATTTGTGGAGAGGGAGACCAGATCTACCAGATCTGAAGTGTAGGGTTCGGATCTGTGATAGTAGAAGTCAGATCTATTAGATCGGTGACCTAGGTCGATAGATCTGAGATAGATCTATCAGATCTGTGTGAGAGGAGGCCAGATCTGTGATCAAGAGAGGTTCTTGTATCACCTTGTGTTCTATTTTCAATTCAGAGATTATGGCCACTAGCTTGAGAGTGGAGGACCGGTTGGATCGGGCCGCCAACTACAGTGCATGGAGGGCACGGATTGTACTCTTGTTGAAAGAGTGTGAGCTGTGGGATGTTGTCAAGAGCACAGCCACAAATCCAGTCACAATTCCATCAGATGCTACTGCCAAAGCAGTATATGAGAAAAAGAATGTAAAGGCTCAGAGGATCCTACTTGATGCTATCAAGGATCATGTCATCTCACATGTCTCAGCCAAAGACAATGTATATGAGATGTGGGATGCATTAACCAACTTGTACCAGAGTTCTAACGCCAACAGGAAGATGGTTCTCAGAGAGAAACTAAGAAGCATAAAGATGGGCAAGGAGGAGAGCATGTCTACATATCTCACCAAGATCACTTAGGTGAGGGATGAATTGGGAGCTGTGAGTGAAAAGGTTGAGAATAGCGAGATGGTAAGCAAGCTCTGAATGGCGTGACCATGCCATGGGCAGTTTTTGTCCAGTCCATCATTGCTAGAGAGAACCTTCCCAAGCAGGATCATCTGTGGGACGATTTCACCCAAGAGGAGTTCCGGAGAGGTTATATTCAGGGATCAGCTTCCACCATTCCCGAGGAGGAGGATGTGGCACTTGTAGCAAAAGGGAAACACCGGTTCAAACAGAAGAAGGATTTGAGCAAGATCAAGTGCTTTGCCTGCAATGAGTATGGACAACAAGCAGGACAATGTCTGCATAAGAAGAAAGGTAAGCAGGCAAAGGATGAGTAGTTGGCAGTAGCAGAGGAGGTGGATGAGTTTACCTCTCGGTTTGAGAGGGAGTTCTCATTAGCCTCATTTTAGTCAAGGCATGATAGCAGTCAGCCAGATATCCAAGTTGATCAAAGATGGAGGGTTGACTGCATGCAGAGCAATCACATGACCGAGATGCGAGGTGCATTCCTCGTCCTTGAGCGCACTCCAATGCAGATGATTCGAGATGTGCAGGGGACTGATCACTTGGTCACAAGAGTAGGTAGAGTTCGCTTTCTACTTGAACTTGGGGAGCTCCTGGAGCTATCAGGAGTGTTGTTCATTCCAGGACTGAGAGGGAGTATATTCTCAGTGGCAACTCTGAATGTTGTCGGTTATTCAAAGGTGTTCCAGAGCAATCTCATCTTCACCTATCCTATGGGAGTTGATCCAATCTTGATGGGTCACGGGATCGACAGTGAGTACTTGATTCGAGGACAGCCCACATCTGGCACATCAAGGTGGTTGAGTGTGTTATCCACTAAATTGCACTTAGTGGATTCCGAGTGAACCGTCGAAGACTTGAACAATCTAATTGTTCATTATCAGAGTTCAGAAGTCTATCGAGGCTTTTAGGCCCTTTATTTTTTTGTGCCACATGTTCATACTCCCTCGGGGAAATTGTAATAAAATGTACTAGCATGGTATATGTATGTAAAAGTATCGGCTTTCTAGGGCTTAAACGTTAATCTGACTAGCCCGAAGTGTTTTTTTCCTTGGAAATTATTTGTTGTTGAACAAACGACTAATAATTTTCGAGTTTTTCACTCAATCCCCCAAAGTTGGGGTTATTAGAGTCTAAGTGTCAATGTATTAAACCATGCTAGGCATTAATTTTGAGTCGTATGGACATGTATTAGGTCCCCCTAGGTTTTTGTTAAGTTCCGAAGAAAAAATATTTTTCCGTAAAAACAAATCATTTTTTAATGGTTTGGGTAAAAAAATTGAAAAGGTGATAAAATTATGGTCTAGGGGTCATTTTGGCCATGGGGGTGCTCATTTTCTAACTCGGAGCACCCACATTACCCCCAAACCCACTTTCCTAAGTGTTTAGACACTTTATTTTTCATCTATTTTGCAAAAAGTAAAAAAAGTAAAAAATGAGAAAAAATGCAAAAAAAAGTGAAAAATCCCAAAAATCAAATCCTAAATATTGGGTATGTGTAAGAGATTTTGGATCAGCTATGTTTGGGGGCATGTAAGAGAGATTTTATGACACTTTTTGGGCAGCTAACTTTAAGGGATCACTTCCCCATGACTTGGGCGCATTTCCCAAAAAGAGTGCCCACGATTTGGAGATTGTTGCAGCTGATTTTTAGGCCCTCTTTGGGCTGATTTGGGGCTGATTTTTGGCAGCCAAATAAGTGGGAGGCAGCCCCATCTTCTCCCTAAGTCATGGCACACTCTTTCCTTCACTCTTTCCTTCACATGTGCACCCTCCCCTCCCTTCTTCTTCTATAAATATTGGGCACCTCTCTCATTCCAAACTAGTTAGAGTTAGATGAGAGAAGGCTTGCTCTTGTAATCTGATATATTATTTTGCATTGAGAATAAAGAAGCTTTGGAGGCTGAAATGTGTAGTGCCATTGGTGTGTGGATCAACATTGTGATGCTATTCATATGGTAACTTATTCCTTTGTTGCAAATTTATTGTTTACTCTTGTCATAGATCTTGCCTTAATGATTCTTTTGAATTAATAGGAATAAGAAGTTGTAAGTAAGTCTACTTTCATTTTCTATATTTTTATGTATGATTGGAAATAAAAAATTTGCATGTTAAATAAGTTTATTTGCATGCTATTTTAATTTATGCTTGTATGTGTTTACAAGATCTCATGGATATGCAAGTTTTGTGATTTAGTTTTCAGGTTGCCAAGCTTGGAGGAGGATTGGATCAAGTTTGACTCCACTCTATCTTCAACAACCTTCAAAAACATTGTCCCTCAGCACTCCACAAAGAAGCATTCTTTGTTTGATATTATTTGGCAACAAGCTCTCTTCTACTTACTCTTTCTCCTATAAAAATTATTTCTTCTTGGTTACTGGTTTTGGGACACTTTCAGATCTGATCTATTTAGTAAGTTTATCATAAAATCAGATCTGATTTTTTTTATGCATAGATCCAAGATACTTCAAAATTATTATTTCATTGTTGGGTCTTGCTTGGAAAAGAGTCTTTAAATAATTTTTTCAAATCAAATTTTTAGGATTGTTTAAAGATTTCTTCTTTAAAAGTTTTAAGGTTTATATCAAGCATCTAAGTGCTTCATTGGCTGCCTTTTAAAGGCTGTCCAAGACCTTAAGAGGGTGGCTTTTTAGCCATTCCATCTTTAGTTCATTTTTACAATTAGCTAGTCTTTTTAACTTAGATTTTTTTTAGTATTTTTTGCTTTTGCCCAAAACACTTTTAAAGTGATTTTGGGCACTATTTGGACTAATAAAGTTTGTTGGTTTTTGTACTGTGACAGTAGGTAGAAGGTTCTCAAGCACACATTTTGACCAATTGGGATGATCCAGAACCTCCACTGAACCTCACCTTATCTCCATTACTTTACTTCAACAATTTGTAACATCCTTTCTCCAGATCTGTAAGGAGAAAGAGGAGTTCTTTATTTGCAGTATTGAGCATTGTAATTGGCAATAAAAGTATTTTGCAAGTAAGCTCACAAAGCTTGCTTCTCATCCCCCCAAAGGGGGATTGGTGTCGGTTCGGATTTTTGTGATTGTTGCCAATTTTCAAACCTTAACAATTTTCACTTTAGATTAGATTAATTTAAAATCAACCAAGCAAAATAAAATTTAACGTCGTGGTCCAATCCAAATATTGGGCCATTGACTCTCTCAGGACGTAGGAACATTTTGTTTTCATTTTTGCAGACCGAATACTTTTTTCACTACAATATTGTTTATCTTTTGCAAGAAAGTAAATCGGATACTAACCCACTACCTCGGTAGTGTAGTAATTAAAAAATATTTACTTTTTCAGTTCTCTACAATCAAAACACCCCTTGCTTTCCCAAATTAAGGTTTCAAGATAAGGGCTTGCCCGAGTACTGGCCCGAAAAGAGACTCTTGGGGCATAAAAAAGTAGAACTTTTGTTTAAAAAACTTTTAAAATAAACAAGGCTTTGTCCCCGTATGCTCTGGGAACACTGCAGCTCAATCTAAACATGCTGATCACACCAGAAAGGGACATTGTGACTAGTAATAAGATTAACATTCCCCAATAAACCACCCATATACGAAAATCTGGCGACTCGATTTTTCTAGTATAGTGTGGGCAAATTTCTCAAAGGAAGCGGGAACTACTGGGTAGCGACCTCGAGATACCGTTAGACTACACCCTCGTTTGGTGTAGTGTTGAACACCTCCCAGAGACTCCGATCCATCCCACGTGTCTGAGTGAGAAGCCACCTTGCCAGAATCCGTACATGTTTCCAGTACCTTAAGGGTATATTGGAAATCCCCTCATCCATAATAAAATACTCATTACCACATTAAATTAAAATTGACCAAGAACATTTGCACAACATTATATTTCCAACATTCCAAACAGCATTTCATTTTGACTCCATTTTTCAACAGTGGTCTTTCTTATTTATCATTGCAAATTATATTTAATTGCTACCATTTGTTGAGTGAATTGATAATCATGTTTAATTTCTATGTTGTTTAAATCTTTATGCTGTTATGCTTTCAAGTTATATTGCAAATCTCTTGTGTCAGTTTTGTCATTATAAAAAACTCCTAAAAAACTAACTCACCCACCATAACCAGCTAGCTCAATCAGCCTTAGCAACTTTTAGGGTCCACCCCCCTTGGCTTCGTTATGAGTTTGCCTAAACGGAGGATTCAAGAATCAAGTGACAGTACTTGACTCGAGACTTGCCACCAAGGACACACTTAGTGGCTTGAAGATTTCTGTCACGTTTACCCCAGGTGTGTTTCCGGCGGCAACAGAGTGCATCTTCTTCAGAGTCAGAGGGGGATAGAGAGCGAGATGCTCACAGCAGAGATGATGCTAGGAGGTGTGAGTCTAGTCAGGAGATGGGTGAGCGAGATGCTCACCATGATGATGGTGATGAGACACAAGAGAGTGAGCCATTGGATTCAGATCAGATGGATGAGCATGATGCTCATGCAGGCACCAGTCGAAGACTGAGTTAGTACGATATGGTAGAGATGGACTTAGCTCAGGAGAGAGCTGAGTCAACTCAGAGACAGAGGGAGTCCACTTACAGACCAGTGGATCCACTTGACAGCAATCTTCAGGATTGGTTACAGAAGAGATTCAGAGGGAGTCTGAATTAGAGTTCAGTGACAAAGTCAGTGGTTGATCAGGGGGCTCCTTCTGGAGCAACCTTGATGGAGCTAGATCAAACCAGTGGATCCACGTGACAGTAGTCTTCGGGATTGGTTACAGCAGAGATTCAAAGGGAGTCTGAATCAAAGTTCAGTGACAGAGTCAGTGGTTGATCAGGGGGCTCCTTCTGGAGCCACCTTGATGGAGCTAGATCAGGGTAGTTCAGGTCAGAGTGCAGCAGTGACAGGAAGGACAGTTGGGCCAGTGTCAGCAGCAGGGGACTTGTTGGACCTAGGCATCAGTGGGTGGACTTCCCTCGATAAGAGGGAGTGTTAAGAGTTTATGGTATCTCAGGATGTCCTCCATGATTCAGATGCCTTGCATGGAGGTACATTAACAGTATAGGCATCAGTGTGGAGTAGAGGGTGAGATACACTCTACTCAATAGCATGACTCCATTGGTGATTGCATGCGGGCCTTCCGGGGGAGTCTTGCCTCTTATAGTATGAGATTTGCATGGCCAGTTAGTAATTAAAAGATGCATGCAAAAGTGACTTTTTTGCATGCACAGATATTAGGTTTTTGGAAAACCTAATTGATCAGTGAGATTATATATAGAGGCAAGAGGTCCCGGGACAAGGCACTTCAGTTGACTTATCTAAGAGAGCTCTGTCAAGAGTGAGGAGGGTGCATTAGTGCATGCAGGGCGACTTTCTAAGATAGAGAGAAGCTTATGCAGGAGGGAGAGGGGTGTGATCTGAGCTGGACCAGACACCACTAGTCCAGAGGCACTTGGCACCGAGATCTGTGGACTGAGATAGTTCACTAGAGTGGATTCTGCAGAGATTGTGGAGGACGACTTCCAAAGAGGGAGAGGGGCGCATTACCAAAGGGGCGAAGAGTTCATTCAGAGTTCGATCTGTCGATTGAGTGTCTCAGACTTTCAGAGTAGCCTTGCCTCAGTGTTTGAGGAAGGTCTGTGACAATCAGAGCTCAGATCTGCTGAGATCTGATCTTGTACGAACATTTGAAATCCAGAGGAAGGGTGCATTCATCAGTTGAGCAGTTAGCTTTCTTCCGCAGCAGAGCAATGAGAAAAGCAGTACAGTCAGAGCTACCTGCAGACAGACTCAGATCCAGATTGACAGCTAGGGCACATTTCCTCAGTGCATGCATCAGCTGATGCATGCAGATCTAGGGTATTGACCCAATCAGCATTGAGTGTTACATCTGAGGTAACATTGTATGTATTTGTTTATTTCATATATTGCTCTGGGCTCGAAATAGTAGAAAGCCCCACAGATTGTTGGTTTTTCCCCGTTTGGGGTTTCTAGGGTATATTCAGTGTTATGTGTGTGATTGATTGGGTATTTCAATATTTAAGTGGTAAAGAGATCTAGCATTTGATTCTTAAGTCCTTAGAGTATTATTGACTTACAAAGACTCAAACTACTTGAGATCTCAGGGCTATCCAGAGGGAGTAGTGATCTCTAGATAATATTTATAGGGACAAAAGGATCATGGCTTTTTGCAAAGGATCATAGGTCACATTTATCATTTGATTTCATTTCCCTTCGAGTACTTTTACTCTTTTGACTTAGGCACCATACATAGGAATAGTATGTAGAGACCTTAGAAGTTAGAACATGACATAATAAGTTAATTGCGAAAGGGGGACATGATAGAAATGGGAGAACTAGTTAGTGATATGACACATTACGAAAAATGGCCAGGTGAAATGTTGTGAATGACATGAAATGAGGGTCACACTTACTTAGATCCCTAGGGATACACATTATTCAGAAGTTTACACACTTAATCTTGAGAAGAATTATAACCACACCATAATGCATCCTTTGCTATGAGACAACCATCTAAGATACATGAATCATTATAGAGTAGCACTGTTGACCCCCTATGGTCATGTCCACACATAAGAAAGCATTAACCATAAGTCAACCAGAGAGCATATGTCATAACACTGGTGTAAATTGAATGCCCCCATCAATCTCTATCACATGGCACATATCATGGTGAACTGAGCAAGTTGGAGGTGTCTCTATCAAATATCCATGGGCAAACCATAAATCTCATTTATGGAACTGCTGGATGTGATGGAAGATCACATAGGAAATAATGATCATGTTGCCCCATACATGCTATGCTACCGGATCCACCACCCAATGTGTAGGATCTGCGGATCCATGGATCCAATATGTATCCAAATCGGATCTGCCTAGGATCCTTCATGGAAACGGATCCCCTGTAGAAGGAAACGTATCCTGGTCCTATGAAACGGATCCTTCGAAAAATCAAACAACTCCTGAAATTTTCAAACGGATCCTGAAACTTCCAGTGCTTCTATGACCCATTGATCCCCCCAAAAAAATTGTTTTTTAATAAAAACTTAAAAAACCCTAAACAACTAATCGCTAAAAGTGTAAAACCCATTCCTACTCAAGGTCTGAACTATCCTTATGTCAAGATCTGCTCTTGAACTCTGATATATCAATATCAAGTTCGGCTCTCAATGTTTTCATTTGATTTATCTTTATGGTCAAGGTCTACTATCAAAGACTGATCTATCTTTATGTGCTATGTTGTTGCTCACTTCACCTACACTGTTATGTAGTCTTGCCATAGCCTTCAAGAAACCCACTTTATTCCCTGCTGACAGGGTCATGTGGATGTGGCTCACAAAAACACTACTATGACCTGCTTCAAGTTCATGCTGAAATGGATTTTAAAATTATCAATACCAATCATGGTTACAACTCATCAAATTATCAGTTATGGTACATGAACTCTATTTTTTGGCAATAACTTATAGTTCTACTCTTGTGTTTCATGAATAGTTTTGATTCTTCACTCTATATTTTATTTATTTTATAAATATTTTTATATTTTTTTGTACTTGTCATTTCCCCGCCATATCCGGATCCTGAGTTTTAAAAAATCTGGCGAATCCGTAACCGGATCCAGATCTGAATCCGTATCCTGGTAACTTAGCATACATGTCAAGGGGTAACAAAAATCAACAAAGTGGCCCCTCCACTCAAGCAAATACTGTGACCTGCCGCAACAAGTGTGCACCAAGGTGAGCACTCCCTGTAGAGGTTAATATTCATGTTTAATAAAGTGTAATAGGTTCCAAACACCCCCAAATCCTCTAGGGCGTCCACATAAAGAAGCTCCAACAAAACACCAAACCACTCAAATAGAAGCAACATCTTCAAAACAAGAAAGAAGGTGTGTACCCCCAATCCATCAAAAACTCCATGGATACCATGCTGTGAATCCTGTCTTGTGATGAAAATCACAAGAGTTACCCACACACAATATGAGGGGTATTAAGGCCCACAAACAATTCTTCTTCATGCAACTCTGTGTTACATCTTCGACACTTGGCAGTGAACAGCTAGATAAACTGCTGCTTGAGAAAGATGTTTCGCTTCAAGAACATCAGACAATGAAACAAACAGCAGCAAACTGCAAGACAAATATAATGCCAAAGGATACTCATATAAGATTCAAACAACATGCATACAGCATAGTAGAGGTTGTTCAAATAAACAATGAATAGCAATAGAAATGTGGAGGCAACGAGAGGAAACAATAACGATGGGATTATCAACAATGCATTTAAAATGCTGAAATTGAAACAAATCATATCTTAGGCTCTTATACTGTCTGATATGGAACAGCTTCTACTTATCTTCAAAGGAACAACTTTCAAAAGGATATCAATCCCAATATGTTGAAGCCATATCAAGAGAGGGGATTACAAATACAATACAAACAGGAGCCAAATATGGAAAAAGGACGATGAGATCAAACAAAGTAGCATAATTTCAATGACATGCATATTTCAATAATTAACCCAGCTAATCTTGATTAATAGTAATGGAAAGGGGGCAATGCCCCAGAAAGCATTAGCACTAATCTAGCATGACTCAATTTTTTTAGGATTAGTGGCCTAAATTATTTATCATAACCTTGATATTGATATTATAATTAATGAATTGGACTTGACGACTAAAAACATTTAGTACTAACATTAGGACTTTGGCATTATGACGAACATCATCACACTAAATATTTACAAGCACAGAAATTGTTTCCCACCCTCAGAAGCTATATCAATGCTTATAACGCTACAACTTATGCTTGGGTCTCCATAGGGTCTCCATAAATGAGATAACTGTCCCCAACACAAGGTCAACTAACAATCATCAATAAATAGATGTGTTTTGTTAAAATCTGCTGCAACTTTAATTTTGGGAAGCAAATGAAAATCTACATATATCTAAGATCAGTTCCACTCCCAAACCACTTTGAACATCACTAAGCCTTGGAACAAGAAAGAAATTTGAATTTTAAAAAAAAGAAGCATCTCACATTTACATAACCATTGAGGCAATAAACAAAATCAATACCTTTGGTGTAACGATACATTGAGACCGGTTTTTGGCAGTGTCAAAAGAATGAGACACAATACCAGCTATTGAACCTGAAATTCCAGCTGTTATACTAAGTTCTAGTGGTGATAATGGACCAATTTCTTCAAGTGACCTGCATGGTCAAAAACACATCAATTCAGAGTGTAGAACAAGTTTCACTGGCCATTGGAAAGAACAGTTACCTTAAATACAATAGAATGTATTCAAATGATTAAAGGTTTCAAGAAAGATCTTAGCTGTATCACAATTGTTATATTACTAACAAATTACAAAAATGCATATCAATATATTCAAATTACTATATGCAATCAACTTGTTACCCCCTAAGAATGTTGGGCTCATTTTGCATTTTCATGGGCTTTCCACTCTCATGTTCAGTGATAGTTATAGGTTGCAGGGAGAGACTTGGAGATTAGCACATCGTTCTATCTTGCCCAAACACAATTCATCATCTGGAGCAAGGACAAAGGTGTGGGGAGTATCGATGGCCTTATGGAAGCTTTTCTGGAAACATATTACATGAGGTTCTATTTGGGCACACTCGAAACATTTGGGTTACATAGCTTACATCATCTTTGTTGCTTCATTGACAAAAAGCTATGTTTCTAGGTTGAAGCTAAATCCTGGGACCTTGTGGATGGAAGATGTGAGCAAAGCAAAGCCTAAAAGATGAACACTTGTTACCCCTAGATTTGCTCCATAGCAATCTGAATGGGTTAGCACAAGTTTAGACATTCCATTAAGCTGGTATTTAGACAAGCATCTCCAGAGACAATTTATCAGAGCCAAAGGTGATTCCCATTAAGTTCAAGTATACGATTGGTACATTGATGTTTCCTTGGTACAACGACATATATAAACATATTTCACAAGTTTCATCAGTTTTGAGAAGATTCCTATTTTTTGAAAGTTTTCTTATTTTTTTAGGAAACAGGGTTTGAAAGTCTGCATGACAACGATGATTACATTTTCCACATCCTTGCGAGTTCAAGATTCCAATGACACTTTTTTGGGCAAATTGCAAGATACTTCATTTTTAAAGTTATGGTTTTGACTTGCATGGCACATGCATGGACATGCATCACTTTGCATGTCAATATCTGGCACATACACGGACATGCATCGCTTTGCATGTAAGCTTCAAGTGCATGCAAGAACATGCATAGCTTTGAGGAGATAGTGGTAGTTAACTACAATGCATGCATGGATCACTTGAAGTTGAGCCTTTAGGAGCACGTGCATGGATTTACTTCAGTTAGATAGGTCGCATGCATGGACCACTGGAACCGTTGGAGCACATGCATGACTCACTCGAGTGATCTAGGGCGCATGCGTGGACCACTGGAGCTATTGGAGCACATGCATGAGTCACTTGAGTGATCCAGGGCACATGCATGGACCACTGGAGCTATTGGAGTGCATTCATGAGTCAATTGAGTGATCTAGGGTGCATGCATGGATAGCATGAGTGAGTTGGCATCAGTATGAGTTAAACAGGGCTTGGATCAATTAACTAATGCATCCCCTTAGTAGACTGGAGTGAGGAGCACTTCACTTCAAAACACATGTTTTTCATTCCTTCATCGGAGTTTAACTCTAAGAATCTCCCTCTTTGCATGACAAGTGCGCCTCTCTCTCTCTCTCTAACCTAATGCACCCTCCCTCTTCACCTAAAGCATTCTTCATCCTTTAAAAGGAGGAGGCACATAAGCATTTGAAGTCGGATCTCTTTTAGTATGAGCTCATTCTCTTCCACAATTTCTTCTCTTCTTTCTAGTTTCCATACTCTTGTGCAGAGAAAGTCATTGTACTGGTTTTGTATTTGTCTCTTTGGCCCAATCAACCTTTTGGTGATACTGAATAAAGTTTTGATATATTGTCTTAGATCTACTATTACTTCATGATATATTGCATTTGATTGTTTTGATGAGTATAGCTAGTAGTACATTACATAGGTTGACGAGGGTGAAGGCTTCTTGATTCAATGGCATACCATATACGAACATGACTACTCTTAATTTGGTATTTTTGAGAACTATTTCCCCTTCTTCGATTCCATTTTTTAGTCTTTATTATTCCATTCATACCACTCCATCTTGTGTTCGCAACCCATTGGCTTGAATTTGAATGATTGACTCTTGTTCTCCCCCTTTTATGGATCTATCACCATCTATGCTTTACTATTCCATAATTGTGTATAAGGGGTTTGTTGTCCGCCAGATTGCACACCAGCAACGGAAATCTTTCGAAAGCTGTCTCTTCACTACAAGTGAGAGAGATGTGGCCTTGGGGGCATGCAATGAGCCAGGTACTGTCACCTGAATCCCAGCTCCTCCGTTTAGGCAAACTCCTAACGAAGCCAAGGGGGGTAGTCCCTACAAAAGAGTTGTCTAAGGCTCTTGTGTGTTTAAAATGTTTTTGGTGTTGTGATGCGGATGGGTGTTGTTTAGGAGTTTTTTGAAAGTGAGAGACACAATAATACTTTAATGAAAAACAAGATAATGCAATCCACGTTGCAAAATAGAAGATGAGAGATACACTGAATCAGAAATAAATCACTTTTTACGAAAATTAACACAAATGCTCCAATATTGATAAATAAGCAAATAAAATATTGTGATTAAGGACCAGTGCCTTATGGAGTCAAAATGTAAAAGTGATTGTGAAATGCTTGATACAAGTGTTTGAGATAAAAGTTTTTGAGATCGTTTTGCAACTTTTCTTGGTAAATTAAAGATTTTAGTGGTCTTGATTATTATGGCTAAGAACAAGGATATTCAAAAAAGGTGGAACCTTAACCAAAAAAGAACCACTGGAAACCTTTTAGATGATAGGTCGAGAGCACCCAGATTGCAAAGAGGGCAAGTGTGCTTACGGCTTGACCACCCTCAAGTCTGACAGTGGATTCCCGGCACCACCTGTTAGAGGAAGTACTCAGTGATTTTGTCTTGGTTGGGGTTTTGGGTAAAATTTTAATTAATGTTTTCACTTGTGAACTTAACAAGTCTTACACCTTTCTGAGTACTAGCCCAACCGTTTCCGATTGGCAGAGCATACGGGTGTAGGACAGAGACCAAGATAAATTAATTAAAGGGAAATATGGGTGGAAAAAATTTATTATTAGAGCACTTTGTTCAACTCTCCGACAGAGAGCGCTCTTGACTTGATCTTATGACCACAGTTCAAGAGACTTGCTAATTAACAAATGCCTAATGCAGGGAAAGATACAAAACTAATAATGCTCTCCGATAGAGAGTGCTCTTGACTTGGATTTGGCCAAGTTCAAGAGACTTTGGTTCGTTTTAAGAAGCAAAAAGTAGTTTGTAGTAGCAAGATAATTCAACTTTTAAGATGATTAAACAAAATGATATATTCGAAAGATACGAAATACTGCCAATAATACTACTTGCCAAATAAAATGAAACTGGAAAATCTAGTGTTCTACCACACAAATTTTAATCTAATAGGTGGGATCAACCTCCGAACAAGGTCAATCACTAGAAGCCACCAGTCTTGGAAACCTTCCAGCTAGCTGGATGTCCACAAGAAGCTGATGGGGGAACGAGAAACTACCACAAAGTTATGTGGCCTTTGAGATACAATCCCAAAGTTAGTTTTACTCTAGTCAAGGCTTGGAAGAGAAAATATAAGATGAAAAGTAAAGTACTAAACAGAAAATAAACTCTAATCTACCCAAGAATCTCTTTCAGGTCAAAGACCGTACTCGGGAGAGCATGGGGGTAAGTGAATCGGAAATGATAACAAAAATAACTTATTGGAATGGAAACTAATCTAAGAGCATATTAAAAGATCTAAACTAGAAACTCAAACCAATCAAAGAAGACTACAAGGCTTCCCCAAATGGGGAAGTGAATGTGGGGGCTTAAAAACCCCACTTGCAACTTTATTATGAGAGTACAAATGCCCTCGGGAATGAAACCCTTGTAGGGACTTTGAAAGAAATAACTTGGAAAATATTTAAAACAAACTTCTAAGAGCTATTACAAAGGATAAATACTAGTCTTTTGGTTTGGATCACCCTTTTATCCTCTTGATAACTTCTTGTATTTGAAGCTTCTTCTTGTTTATCAAAGCTCTTCTTTCTCAAGGAAAGATCTATCACAAATGAGCAACTCAAATACCCATTAGATGTTAGATAACCAAAACCTTGAAAACTAGTAAATCTAAAGATTAAATGATCTCTAAAGCCTAAAGCAAACCATGAATGATTAAAGAAGCTTTTAACATGGAAAATGACTAAATGCTTTGAAAGACAAATGCAAAATATTTATTTTTTATGAGATCCAACTATGCCTAACTACTAACTCCTCAAAGCATAAGATCTAACACTAACAAACCCTTGTAATTAAACTAACTAAGTCTTAGCAAAAAACTCTTTATCGTTTTGTTGTTTTTGTGACTTTTAGGGCAGAGATGAAGGTGGATGAATGACAAGGATGCAAAGAGGGAGGACTGTCCAAAATAGGGGAAAAATGGACAGTCAACAGATGGGCAAAAAGGGCAGCGTTGGAGGTGAGAAAGAGCACTGTTTTGAAGAGCAATTTGCAGCCAAGAATATGGACAACAAACAGTCCCAAAAGGAGGACAAGAGACAGTCAAAAAGTGGGAAAAATGGGCAGCCAACGAGGCATGGACAGTCCACTGTTTGGACAGTGAGCAGCCAAGAAAAAGGTGATGGTAGGAAGTCCAACAAATGGACAAAGTGCAAGAATGGAGTGGATGAGATACAAAAAACACAATGGGAGCTTGAAGATAGAAGCCCAAGGAACCAAGGTTTAAAAGTAAAGTTTTGGTGGATGGATTTTGGAGCAAAATCTCTTTGTGCTTCTTCTTGGAACAACCTCAACCCTTGTAGATCCTAAAAAGACAACAATGTTAAAAATCACTTGTGATGATGAAGATGGGCTAGATGCAGCCGAGCTCACACCCTCCTACACCTGGAAAAACCTATTCAAAGACAAACAACTCAATGCAAAAGTGAGATCAAATATATGACTAGTATGCTACGAAAACCAAGGTTATATCAATGCTAGTATAACTGAGTACGTCCTATTCATATAACTCATTGATCAACATTGCATAATAAACCAAATTGCAAACCACAAATGGTAGATCTTATGTTCTAGAATATAGACTTCTAAAGCTAGTTACTTGATCAATCACATAAGCATTAAATTGAAAGCATAGAAAGAAGTCACCTCACAAGAGAAGCATTCATCAATGTTGCACAAATCGCATGGACCTCCAAAGTCGAATTTTATTTCAAGATAGCAATTGCTATGATCTAGTACAAATTTGCCAGAGTAATGGTGCACAAAAATTCCATGAGATAATAACCCAAATGGGCCTCTCTTTATAGTAGAACCACTAGCTAAAACCCTAGGTCGAATTGGCATAGACATGAAGGTCGAATTCCAATCAAACCCAAGCTTGGAGAGCTAAACAAATGGACAACTCGACTTTGGTGGTAGGTATGAGTGAAGAGGTGGCACAACTCGACTTTGGTGGTTGCATGGGAAGTATCACCATCCAATAAACAATCTCCAACAAGGATCCACGTGAGGCTAGGGTAGATATGCGTGAGCTTCAAGGAAGACAAGTGGAGTGGAAAGTAGGTACTAACTCGTGTTGCAAAGGAAGCCAAGCTATGGGATTTGATGAGTCATGAGGGCGCCCACCTTAGACTTAAATGCAAAACCACCAACCCAATCAACAGTTAACACCTCACTAAATCGAGTTTTGAAGGAAGAAGGGCGAATTAGCTTAAGTGGATCTTTTGCTGGTGACTGGATAGTTGACTAAAGCCACTTGGAGTTGATTGGAATCTTCATAAATGTCTATTGCCATGTCATTTAGCCTTTTATTTTAATCAAATTGATTAATTTTGGAGAGATTTGGATTATCTCCAAAATATTCAATTTTATTATTTTAATTAATAATTTCTCTGTAAATGACTTTTTAGAGAAAATATTAATTATGAGGCTGAATTGACATCCGAAAGTTGGGTTTAGCTGGTCCATGGGTCATGTGTGATTTTTGGCTTATGAAACGAGCCATCAATCACTAAATTCGGACCCCGGATGACTGACATATTACAGACTCAAATTTCTCTATTTAAACTATAGAGAAATTTATAAAATAATTAAAAAATAAAAACCCCAAATCCGACGCGTCCGGTAAAAAAATTTCGAAATTTTTGCTTGGGTCCTAGAGACTTAGGACATGACCAGAATCTATTCTAATAGTGTCTAGTAGGTTTATATATTATAGTTGGACTCTAATAACCCCCCATGGCAAAAATTTCCAAAATCAGGCATTCCAGCTTTGGAGGAAGCAGGAGAAAAACCAAGAGATTATATCTCGCCTGAAGCAAAGTATAATCTGACGGTGAAAAAACTCCCTAGAATACCTTAGTTGTTTAATCCAGTCATGGGGAACTGAGCCACTCAGACCCTACTAGCACACTTTATTACAAACCCCCATGGGGCCATGGTCATGTCGACTCAAAAAACAAAACTGGCTAGACCCAAATATCTGAAACCCAGATACTCTGGAAGTGAACACTGATGTGTTCCAACACTAGCGGCTCAATAAGGTTTCAACTATTGTACAAATCAGTTGATAACAGGGTTGTTGTGTTGTAGTGAATCCCCAGTACAGGAAACATTCTGGTATGCCCCCTGTAGTCAACTATAAATAGTCAGAAAGAGCTACAATTGAGTAATGCTATTGTTATAAAATGGTTAACGGTTGGAAGAATAGGTAATCCTTGTCATGGATATGGACGCTCGTCCACAGCAAGGCTATGCCTATTTGCATACATATGCTTTATTGTGGCAACTCTGACGGGGCTATTGACTCTCATTGACAGTGGAGCTAAGGTCGTGTCATCATTGATATTTAAAAGGTGTAAAACCAGGGTTAGTGTACTCCAATACATTAATCATGTGCTAAAAAGGAAAGTTAAAAGAAAAGAGAAAGTTAAATAAAGGAAAATATTATTGTTGGTATTAAGGGAAAGGTACCTCATAACACACCCCTTCTGTCTTGACACATGCTATCGTTGTTTGGTATATTGGTGTAGACGACAAAGGATTCCCTGACCCCCTTACCTTGATTCAAATAGTCGATTAAAGCCAATTCACTTTCAAATCCTTGTGAGTTATCCATCGCCACCACAAAGAAGAACTAGTCCTTTGATAAATACGTTCATATATTTTTGCATGGTATTGGTATGCTGTTAGTGTTGGAATTTGTGCAACTTCAGAAGTTATTCTTATTGTATTTTATTATAATTGATTGTACCTCCTAAGGGAGTTGAACTTGATGTAATTAACCATGTAAACCCTAGAAAGAATAATGTAAACCTTGGGGAAAAAATCAAATAAAGAAATCAATTATTAAATGCATTTTTATATTCCCCCAAGTTAGGTCGTCCCAGTCAAGTTAGACAAGTCGGCCCTGTTGAGGAAAAAGCCAGTTTGGCAATTGTATAAATAGAGGGAAAGGTCACCTCATTATTCACTCATTCAGTCAACACATGTTTGCATCCCTTGGAGAGAGATTCGCACCTACAGCTAGGAGAAGACATTTTGGGGTTTCTACTCGAAAAGTATTTCCATCAAACAGGGGCACCAAGAGACCGACCGATATCAGTACATATCCAGGATCTAGATCAGTAAGGATCCGTGGGACCTCACCCCGACCCACGAGATCTCAGCAGCAGATTCATCGCAGACTCTATCCTGAGAGACGAGCTAGATCCTCCAGACCTCAGCAACGTACGAACCCCCCCAGGCAACGAGTTTGTGGGCAGTCCACACTCTCTACTAGCCCTTCATCAGGACAACAGACTTTGTTGAGTTTTCTTCAGTCCTCTTCTTTCAGCCTCGGATGTTAGGAGAGATGGGTCGGATCCTCAGACCCTTTCGCTCCTGGATCTTTTCCGCTAGGACATCTCCGCCCCATTGCGGGTTTTCTGGATTCGCGTCTGTAGTCAAAGCTCTCTTACTTCAGTCTTGTTCACTTTTGTTCACTCTTTTCTTTCTTTCTTCATGCATTGTACCTTTTTATAGGAGACCATTTGGTTCTCCTGCTTTGTACGGACATCATTGTAATCAGCAGTCCCTTTGACCTACTTTGTGGTCATTAGTTGGACATTAATATAATTATCTTATCTTATCTTATCTATCTCTCATCATTGTACTATGTTCTCGGAATTATTCATCTCTATACGAAGGTTGTTGGGTTTTCTCCCGATTGGGTTTCCCATGATAAATTCTCGTGTTCTTTTTTCTGTGCTTTGTCTGTCTTCTAGTGATCCTATTGAATTTATGCAATTGAATTATTATGCTATAAATGTATGAAAAACTAACATGGTTTTAGAGCGGTACTAGAAGAAGCCATTGCCGAAACTAGAGTTTCATCTTTCAAGGATTTCACTCAACATTTTGGCAAAAAAAGAGACTTGGGAATTTCGCTTTAAGGAGGGCGCATCTTTTGGTGAAGGCAGAATCCAATTATGAGAATTTTCAATTTTTGACGTAATTTTGCAGCTGCAACAGAAATTAGGGTTTTAGTTTTTGACCTACATCCTCCACAGTTTTGGCTCAACACCACTCTTTCTCAACTCGCCTTGCTAGGGCGCATCTCCCTGTGGAGTCAGTTTTCCAAGCAACCAACTTTCATTTTTTACCTAGCTCCTGCTAGGGCATCTGCTTCAGATCTACAGTCAGGATGATTGGAATGAAGGTTGAAGATCGTCTAGAAGGAGCTTCCAACTTCATCTCTTGGAAGTCTAGGGTTCTTCTCATACTAGAAGAAAATGATCTCTTGCAATTTGTCAATGAGAAGGTCCCAGAACTAGAAGCCGAAGAAGACAAATCTCAGTCGAGGAAGAATGATGCCAGAGCCAGAAGGGTTTTGGTGGAATCAGTTAGAGACCACTTGGTTCCTCAAATCTCAAGAAAGAAGACTGCGAGAAAGATGTTCAAAACCATAAAGAAGTTATTTGAACATAGTAGTATCAATGTGACACTCACATTGAGGAACTAGCTATCAAATATGAAGATGTCCAAGTCAGAATCCATTGCCTCATATTTCATGAGGATCATGGAACTAAGGGACAAGCTTAGTACCAGTGGAGATCCCATTGATGATAAGGAGCTTGTCATTACTACTCTAAATGGTCTCCCACCATCTTGGGAGTCATTCATTCAATGTATAAGCGGTAGATCCAAGCTACCCAAATTTGATAAGCTATGGGAAGATTGCACTCAGGAAGAGACAAGAATAGTAGCAAGGCAGAGACTTCATGGCACTCAACATGAGGAGAATAAAGCATTCTTGTCCCATGCCAAGAAAGGAAAGGGAAAGGGAAGAAACTTTTACAAACACAAGCACCAAGGTAGGAGATCAAATCCTCCTCCAGATCAGAAGAAGAAGAAGAAGAAGGAATTGTCTCAGATACAATGCTACAGGTGCAAGGCATATGGTCATTATGCCAGTAATTGTCGAAGCTCAATCAAAAGGAAGCATGAAGCCTCAACTGTTGATGTTAATGAAGACACTCTTCACAAGAAGTCAAGGAATGATGATCGTTCGGAGTTCTTCTTTTAGCTCTCCATGCGTTGAGGAGATACGAAGATCTAGACTGCAACAACAGAGGGCTCTCATGGTTCCCACAAGAAGGCAGTGGGAGCCCACACACAAAAACAATAAGAGATAAGTATTTGGTTTTCTTGCTTACAAAGATTTCTTTTGTCGTATATGTCTTCATAACCATTATATGCAGATCTATCAGGAAGTGTGTTGAGCAATTGATATAGTTTACTTTTGATTTACCGTAGGCTATTGTTGTATTTGTTATATGAGCTACACAACATTCCATAAACACATGATAGAGCTAGTCCAGATGATATCTCCTTCCTACATGCTTAGAGTAGTGCACACTCTTAATGTCATGTTCTAATGGAGATAGCAGACATCTAGATAGTTCCCAAATGTGTTTGGAAGACATGTTCATGATTGTTGTGCTGAAGCATTAGCCAAGATGCCTAGTGTAAACTATTATCATTGCATAGAAATAGAAATTGGTTAAATTTGAGTATGTAATGTCACTAATCATCAGACGGGATTTGACTTGTAGGGAAAAGACCATGTGATATGGCCTACACAAGAAGGATGATGAGACTTGTTCCGATGAACAAGTGGTGGGCACATGAATCTCGTTAATGTTCAGCGGGAAGCTTCTAGGACTATGACTCTCAGCCTAGAAGGATGACCTCGAAAGAAGCTTTCACAGGAGTAACACCAGAAGTTGGCCACTATCAAATCTTTGACTGTATAGTCTATATATACATGTGCCAAAGAAGAAGAGGACGAAGTTAGAACATTCAGGCAAGAAGGAAACTTTCGTGGGATACAGGGAGCCTTCAAAGGTGTACAGAATCTACATCCCAGGATCCAGATAGATTGAAGTAAGCAGGGATGTGTCCTTTGGAGAAGAGATGATTGTCAGGAAAGGCAAAGGATCAGACATGGAGATCGATGATGAGATAAAGTGCTAGAACCAAACGAGATGAGATCATCTCCCCCTCCAACAGTTTAGAGGGAGTTACCAGAAGAGGATGAACCCATCGATTCCATTGATAGTAAGCAGGGATGTGTCCTTTGGAGAAGAGATGATTGTCAGGAAAGGCAAAGGATCAGACATGGAGATCGATGATGAGATAAAGTGCTAGAACCAAACGAGATGAGATCATCTCCCCCTCCAACAGTTTAGAGGGAGTTACCAGAAGAGGATGAACCCATCGATTCCATTGATCCAATTGAGCCAGTTGATGTTCCCAGAGACATTGAAGTAGGCCGTGTTACCGCTGGAAACACACCTGGGGTTAACGTGGCAGAAATCTTCAAGCCACTAAGTGTGTCCTCGGGGGCAAGCCTCAAGTCAAGTACTGTCACTTGAATCTTGACTCCGCCATTTAGGCAAACTCCTAACGAAGCCAAGGGGGGTGGACCCTAAAGGTTACTAAGGCTGACTAAGTTAATTAGTTCTGGTGGATGAGTTAGTTTAGGAGTTTTTAAGCAATAAAATTGATACAAGAGATTTGCAATATAAAATTAAAGCATAACAGCATAAAGATTAAACATGTTCATAAATCCATTCAACACATGATATAATTTAAACACAGATTATAATGATAAAGCAAAAAGACCAGTGTTGATAATGGAATCAAATAAAATGTTGTTGCAATGCTTGAAATGAAATGTTGTGCGAATGCTCTTGGTCAAAATTAAATTAATGTGAAGATGAGTGGATTATTAGGGGGAAGGGGGATTCCCAATATACCGTGAGGTACTGGAAATATGTCTGGATTATGGCGAAGGTGGCTCCTCACTCAGAAATGTGAGTTGGATCGGAGTCTCTGGGAGGTGTTCAACACTACACCAAACGAGGGTGCAGTCTAACAGTATCCCGAGGTCACTACCCAGTGGTTCCCGCTGCCTTTGAGGAATTTCCCCACACAATGCCAAGAATCGTTACGCCGGATTTTCATATAAGGGAGGTTAATTGAAAGAGTGAGACTAATTGAAGTTTTTCTGCCTTTAATTGCCTGCTGGTTTAATGCCAATTTAAGGTGGTTTTCACCTACAGCCTGTTTTGCATTGGCTGTAGGTTACTTAATGCAATAGATTTTGACAGTAAACACACAATTAAAAACATTTAACAGGCTGCAAATTAATTCACAACATTCACACACATGAAAATAACTCAATAATTTTTGGCCAAATCGAGCCCTGGAAAAACCCCCACGGGGAAAACCAGTTGAGTGAGAGAGAGATTTATTATTCCATCAGCAAGGTAATGCTACAGCCTACAGCAATACAAAAAACAAATACAACTTATCTCCATTCAAAGCACCCCAGTCTGCCTCGATTTCAGTGCCCAACTGCTGCCTGGAAATGAGTGCAAATCCTTCTCGGTTTCTGTGCAATTTATGGTACTGTATCCACTTTATTTCAGAGAAGATAACCCTGATCTCACTGCTGTAGCTGTTACTCAACCTTGTGCATCTGCCAATCCTCAAAATCGTGATAGAGGAAGACTGCAGTACAGTCCACTGTACCAGTCACTGTTTATGAAACAGTGCAGACTGATAACTCCTAGCAGAACTCGGGATATGTGCCAGGATAAGACATCAACGTGTCTGAGCTTCAACAGAATGAAACACCCACGAAATCTGACCCCTGAACCATCCTCGAACTATGTGCTGTGAATGGTACTGTTGTACTGAACCACCACGACTTTGTGCTTGATATGACAGGTAAACTCACGGTCCTGATTGCTGAACAATAAACTGCCAGTACGAATGCCTTGAATCTGAGCTAATCCTGGAACCCTGTGCCTGGAAACTCGTGCCTGGTGAAGTCACAAGTTCAGTAGCTGCGCCCTAGCTCGACCTCCTTCAGACTTGCTCTCTCTTCTTCTCATTCACCATCTCAATAATGAATTAGGTATTCTGCCTCCCTCCCTTTTATCCATCCCTAAAAGATGATTCTAATCCAACGGTGATGATACATTTCAATCTGATGGTTGAGATTAGATGTGAGTAAAATCTCATTAATTAAATCACTTAATTAATAATTACTCACTCACTTTATGACTTAGGACAAAAGTGACTTTAAAGTCTCATTAATTGATTAATTAATGTGAGGGTCCCATCACCCCCTTCTTAGTGACTTAGGCTAAGATCACTAGGGGGAACACATCCATGGTACAAAAACTAACACTCCCTCTTACCGAGGAAGGTGTTCCGCACCACTCCCAACTTATCTCTGAAGAAGACAAACTTCCCCCTCCCCAAAGATTTCGTTAGGACATCTGCAACCTGCTGATCAGTGGATATGTACTGTAGCTCAACTGCTCCTCTCTGAACGTAATCCCGGATGAAGTGGTATCTGATCTCAATATGCTTTGACCTGTCATGAAAAACTGGATTCTCAGAGAGCTGAATGCAACTCTGATTGTCGCAGTAAATCACGGTAGGCCTCAGCTGCTGATCAAATAAATCTACCAAAAGCTTGCGAAGCCACAGTGCTTCGCAAGTTGCCTGACTGGATGCCATATACTCAGCCTCAGCAGAACTCAATGCAACGGACTTCTGTTTCCTGCTGAACCATGACACTGCTGCCGAGCCCAAGCTGAAACAGCAACCGGAAGTGCTCTTCTGGTCCCTCACACAACCTGCCCAGTCTGAATCTGTGAACCCAATCAAACTAACTCCACCTGAACCCCTGTAGTCCAGACCATAATCCACCGTCCCTGCAAGGTATCTCAAGATGTGCTTTGCAGCACTCCAGTGTACACTCCTAGGCTGCACCATGAACTAGCTAAGAGTGTTGATTGCAAAGCACAAGTCTGGCCTGGTGTTGACCAGATACATCAACGATTCGATGAGCCGACGATATAATGTGGGATCCACCAACTTACCATCTGAAGCATGAAGTTGCTTCAAGTTGATGATCATGGGTGTAGACATGGGCCTGCAGTCGTCCATCCGAAAAGTCTTCAGAATCTCTGCAGCATACTTCCCCTGTCCTAGGAAAATATGTCCTGGCTCCTGCCATACCTCCATCCCCAAATAGTAATGCATCAGCCCAATATCTGTCATCTCATACTCAGCTGCAAGATCTCTCTTGCACAGAGCAATAAGACGCTCATCTCCAGTGATAAATAAATCATCAACATATAGCAGAAGAATGAGCGGATCTCCACCAACCACAATGTAGTATAGGTTGGGGTCAGCCTCACTCTTCTGGAATCCCATCGACATCAGATATGCATCTATCCTGGAGTACCAAGCTCTGGGAGCTTGCTTCAAACCGTACAAGGCTTTCCTAAGCCTGCAAACATGCGAATCTCTCCCATGTGTCTCAAATCCCTGTGGCTGCTCCAAATACACCTCCTCCTGCAGAAGACCATTGAGAAATGCGGTCTTCACATCCATCTGGTGGATCCTCCAACCCATCTCTGCTGCAATCGATATCACTGCCCTGATGGAGGAATACCGAGCCACTGGAGCAAAAGTCTCATCATAGTCGACTCCCTCAACCTGTGAGAACCCTCGAGCCACAAACCGAGCCTTGAACTTCTCTACACTGCCATCTGCTGCATGCTTGACCTTGTAGAGCCACTTGGAAGTCACAACTGACTTCCCCTCAGGCCTCGGTACAATCTCCCAAGCATCATTCTTCATGATGGAATGGTACTCTTCCATCATGGCATCTCTCCACACCTGATGCTGAGAAGCCTCCTCAAAAGTAGAAGGCGCAGAGTCACGAAGACTCACAACAAGGGCTGTCTCATATCTATCTGGCTCAAAAATCGTCCTGATCTGCTCCTGAGGTCTACCAAATGCCTCTGCTTCCTTCAAGGTGTCCTGAAGCCACTTGGGCTTCTTCTTCCTTGAAGGCTCCTCTGAACCTGGTGAATCCTCCTCTGAGGACGTGCCAGAAGCATGAGGTCTACCACCCCTAGGACCTGTAGCTGATGAACTAGTCCCAGAAGACCCTGCAATCGGTGAGCCAGAAACCGGTGATCCTGAACCTGTGGCAGTCCCTGTACCTGTCCCTGTACCTGTAATCTGAACCACTGACCCTGTAGAACCTGTGCCTGTACCCAGTGATCCAGTCACCCCAGAAACCTGTGGACCTGTAACCTGTATCGAAGAAGCCTGTACCAATTGAGGTGTGGGAGCTGGTGTCTCCCCCTGCTCTAACTCTCTGGACTTCCTGAAGGCCCTCTCCTCCTCAAACTTTACTTCCCGCCTAACTACAACTCGCCTCTGGCCAGGAATGTAAAGCCGATATGCCTTCGAAGTCTCGTCGTAACCCACAAAGATGCCTCTCTCTGCGGTGGGCTCGAACTTCGTCCTCCTCTCTGAGGGGACGTGAGAGTAAGTCAGAGAGCCAAATATCCGAAAGTGGCTCACCTCAGGCTTCTTGCCTGAATACATCTCCTCTGGAGTCATCCTCCCCACGGCACGGTGGGGACTCCTGTTCTGCAGGTACACTGCAGTGTTGCAGGCCTCAGCCCACAGAAAGAACGGTAACCCCTGATCATGAAGCATGGCCCTCGCTGCTCCGACGATCGACCTGTTCTTCCTCTCTGCTACTCCATTCTGCTCAGGAGTGTAGGGAACTGTCAACTGACGCTGTATGCCCTCCTGTCTGCAGAATGCACTGAACTCCTTGGAGGTATACTCACCCCCGTTGTCTGACCTCAACATCCTGATCTTCCTCCCCGTCTGCTTCTCCACAAGGGCTTTGAACCCTTGGAAGACACTCAATACAAGTGGGGATTTCTTGCTCCGCAAGAAGTAGATCCAGGTCTTCCTGGAGTAGTCATCAATAAAGCTGATATAGTACTCATGGCCACTCAAAGATACTGAGGACATAGGACCACATATGTCGGTATGAATCAGATCGAGCACACCTGCTGCTCTCGTGTCACTGCTAGGAAACACGGTCTTGGTGTACTTTCCCAAAGCACACCCTCTGCACACATCACTCTGCTCGGTGTCAAAATCAGGTAAACCTGTGACCATGCTCCTCAACACTCCCAGAGCGGGGTGATGTAAATGGGCCATCCTCCTGTGCCATAACTCACACAGCTCACTGCTGCTGTTGCTGCTGTGTGCTAGAGCATGCTGCGGCTGAAACAAGAGCTTGTACAGTCGTCCACATCTAACTCCAATATCCATGGGAGTAGATACACCTGTGGTCTTGGGAAACACCTGCACTCTCCCATCTGAGAAGCACACCCCAAGACCCCTGTCCTCAATCGTGGAAACTGAAACAAGGTTCTTCTTCAGCCCAGGGACGTACAACACATCCCTCAATGTCATGGGACTCATGGACTCCCTCTCAAATATGACTGTCCCCTGACCCACTGCTCTAACAATGGTGTTGTCACCCAGCACAACCTCCACCTCTCTCTCTGTCCGTGATAACTCGGAGAAGAACTCCCGAGTACCTGTCATGTGTCTCGAGGCTCCGCTGTCAATATACCACGTACCAGTGGTGGAAGGACCTGTCTGATGCCCTGTCAACAATGAGTGCTCAATATCCAAATCCATGTCAATGCTGGTGGCTAAGGAGACTCTCTCTCTCTCACTCTGTCCAGCATATAGGGAAAACTCCCTCTGAAACCTGTCACCAAACTCATCAATCTCTGCTGAGGCTGTTGTCTGCTGACCTGGTCCCTTCTTCCTCTTCTTGTTTGGACACTGAAATGCATAGTGCCCAAACGCCTGACAACAGTAGCACTTGATTTTACTCAAGTCCTTCTTCTGCCCACCCTGTGGATGATGCTGCTGCTGCTGCTGCTGTCCCTTGGCCCCATGCTTCTTGGGACCCTTCTTCTTCTTCCCTTTGGCTGTGAGAGCCACGTTCTCCTCATCTGCTACACCACTTGATGAACTACCCTGTACGAGACCCCTCCTGGTCTCCTCCTGCACAAAGTCATCCCACAACCTCTCCCAAGATGGAAGGTTCTCCCTGCCCACAATGGCCTGCACAAATGCACTCCAGGGCCTTGAAGCCCCATTGACTGCTGTGCGAACTAACTCTGTAGGGGATACTACTTCACCAACTGCTGCTAGTTCATCCCGAACTGCAGAGATCCTGGTGAGATAAGCTGTGACTCCCTCTCCTCCGGTCATCCTGATACTCTTGAGCTTCTCCTTGAGAACCATCTTCCTGTTCTCGTTGGAGCTCTCATACAAGCTGATCAAGGCACTCCACATCTCGTGTGCCTTGGTCTTCCCCGAAATGTGAGGGATGATGTGGTCTTTCACTGCATCTAGAATGATTCTCCTAGCCTTACAGTCTTTCTTGTTGAAGGCTGAAAGAGCGGTCGCATCTGAGCCATCTGGAATGGTAATGGGGTTTGTGGTGGTGTTCCTCACCACCTCCACCCATAACTCGTTCTCCTCCAAAAGCAACAGAATTCTGGCCTTCCAAGGCACAAAATTCTCCTTCCCACTCAATCTATCCTCAATCCTTAAACCTGTAGCCATCTGGAAATCAGAGCAAAAGAACGTTGCCCACTAACAGAAGGTAAGAACACTGAGTTTTCTGAGATCTGCAAGTTTTATGTGTGTCTGCAAATCAGTTTGTTTTCTGCCCCCTGTGCTCTGATACCATGAAGTTTTTCTGCCTTTAATTGCCTGCTGGTTTAATGCCAATTTAAGGTGGTTTTCACCTACAGCCTGTTTTGCATTGGCTGTAGGTTACTTAATGCAATAGATTTTGACAGTAAACACACAATTAAAAACATTTAACAGGCTGCAATTTAATTCACAACATTCACACACATGAAAATAACTCAGTAATTTTTGGCCAAATCGAGCCCTGGAAAAACCCCCACGGGGAAAACCAGTTGAGTGAGAGAGAGATTTATTATTCCATCAGCAAGGTAATGCTACAGCCTACAGCAGTACAAAAAACAAATACAACTTATCTCCATTCAAAGCACCCCAGTCTGCCTCGATTTCAGTGCCCGACTGCTGCCTGGAAATAAGTGCAAATCCTTCTCGGTTTCTGTGCAATTTATGGTACTGTATCCACTTTATTTCAGAGAAGATAACCCTGATCTCACTGCTGTAGCTGTTACTCAACCTTGTGCATCTGCCAATCCTCAAAATCGTGATAGAGGAAGACTGCAGTACAGTCCACTGTACCAGTCACTGTTTATGAAACAGTGCAGACTGATAACTCCTAGCAGAACTCGGGATATGTGCCAGGATAAGACATCAACGTGTCTGAGCTTCAACAGAATGAAACACCCACGAAATCTGACCCCTGAACCATCCTCGAACTGTGTGCTGTGAATGGTACTGTTGTACTGAACCACCACGACTTTGTGCTTGATATGACAGGTAAACTCACGGTCCTGATTGCTGAACAATAAACTGCCAGTACGAATGCCTTGAATCTGAGCTAATCCTGGAACCCTGTGCCTGGAAACTCGTGCCTGGTGAAGTCACAAGTTCAGTAGCTGCGCCCTAGCTCGACCTCCTTCAGACTTGCTCTCTCTTCTTCTCATTCACCATCTCAATAATGAATTAGGTATTCTGCCTCCCTCCCTTTTATCCTCCCTAAAAGATGATTCTAATCCAACGGTGATGATTCATTTCAATCTGATGGTTGAGATTAGATGTGAGTAAAATCTCATTAATTAAATCACTTAATTAATAATTACTCACTCACTTTATGACTTAGGACAAAAGTGACTTTAAAGTCTCATTAATTGATTAATTAATGTGAGGGTCCCATCACCCCCTTCTTAGTGACTTAGGCTAAGATCACTAGGGGGAACACATCCATGGTACAAAAACTAACACTAATTACTAGTCACTAAGTCCCTTTCTGGTATGATCGATCTGTTCAATCGAGGCTGCAGTGATCTGGAGCATACCCAATATAAAGCCTTGTTAGTTTTAAAAGTTTTTTTGAACAACATTTTCTTGTTTATTAAAAACCCCAAGAGTCTCTTTTCTGGCCAGTACTCGGGCATGACCTTATCCTGAACTCCATACTTCGGGAAAGCAAGGGAGGTTAATTAAAAGTAAAAGACTGAAAAGTAAAATGTTATCTAATTACTACACTACCGAGGTAGTGGGTTAGTATCCGATTACTTTTGCAAAAGATAAATCAAATTGTATTGAAAAATATACGGTCTGCAAAAAAACAAGATAAAAAAGTTCCGAAGTCCTCAGTGAGTCAATGGCCCAATATTTGGATTGGACCACAACGTTAAATTTTAATTTATCTTGGTTGATTTTAGTTAAACTAAGCTAATGTAAAGATTGTTAAGCTGAAAACTCATAAACACATAAGTACAAAAGGGGGCGCACTATCTATGCAAACCTCTCTGCAATTTGAACTAGCAGTCAGTTAGTGCTAAATTTTATGCAAAGATGTACACATCATACCAGTGTTTAAAAGATTAAATTAAATCATTTTGATCCAATCCTTCATGAGATCTGTCTGAAATACATAGATTTTCCTTTCGACCCAATCAATCATGGAATATAAATAGAATGTGAGGACACCAACATAAACCACTATAAATGTGCACAACAACAACATTATGAATGCAGATGCAGATAAGGGAGCTGAAATCTGTTTCAACAAAATTTCATTCTCTTCAGAGATCATATCCATTTCTGCAGTCGCTCACCCACACCCAGATTCGTGTAGAAAACTATTATACTCATCCCTATTCTATTCCTCTTAGCTAAGCAAGGTTGAACTTGCTTGCCATTTATTTCTTAGATAAAAGGCACGTGGGAAGTTGGCTAATAAAAATAGAGAAAGAAACAGAATATGAAATATGAATACACATTAAACAAAGACGCAAATGAGAAGCCGAAAATCCTTGCACCATTGCTTTGTAATTGACTCAATTTATAAAATTACATTACAGGGAAGACAAAACATTATAAGAAAGATCTTTATCCAGTATGGTGTGCCTTGTGAAAATTTCAAGATCATTGATTAACAATAACGTATGCTTCAACTTTCAGATGCTATCTGTCAAATGCCTTTGCATCAAATTTTACTTTAAACTAACTTTAAACGTTTACCTCAGTCTGTAATAAATTGCTAATTCTGTCCATTGCTGTGTGCAAGGTTGCAAGCTTCCTGCTCTTAAAATTTAAATCCTATAGTGTTTGTTGCTGTTTTTGTTTACAGGGATTTGAACTTTGGCAGCCTATTACAGACATATACAGCGGTGTAATATACCAACTGATCATTTGTGTCTGTTTATAGAGTTTCTGATGATGTTGTTGCTTGCTAGTAGCCTTTATGGCCCAATACTTGAAGGAAACATGAATGCATGTACTGAACTATGCGTGCATGAGCATGCATGAAAATGCATGGGTTTGCCAACCCTAAATAACCCAGATAATCAGAAATGCTATAAAGTAGGGGTAGAAATAATGCATGTACGTACCAATAGCAGTAGTAGTAGATGTAGATCAGTATGGAACCAGCATGCAAGATATGTGCTAAGTATCGGGCAAGATATGAGGTGATCTTCCTCCAATAATGTGCCCTTATGATAAATGCGCACTCTTCAGTATAGGAATGGATGCATGAGAGATCAATTGATGTCGGAATGCTCCCGGATGAAGGTACTAGGGTTAGAATCCCTCTCTGATCAATATGGCATTGGCATGCAAGCCATGCAATAACTCAAGGCACAAAACGTGGAGATCCTCAAGGAAAGTCGCCCATGCATGAAAGGGCACCCCTCAATTACTGATTTTGATGATAACTTGATCCAAAAGGTGAATGAGCATCCTATATTCAGTAACTAGCCTGATAGTGATGCTCTCAGAAGGATGGGAGCTGCATGCAAACAAAAAGATGACTGTATATTGAGATATAAAGATGCCTTGCTTTGTCCAAGTCGCCCATGTAGAAATGGCGAGTCCTCCTGCTCTAGAATGTAGCTAGATCCTTGCAGAATGCTGAAGAATACTGTATGATGATAGTAGTAATGTTGAATCTGGACGATCCAACCCTGATAGTGACTAGGGCAGATAGATTTCACTGTCGAAATACACTTGATGGTTGAGTGGTGTGCCCTCAACCCAAAACTGGCTCTCTGAGCTCTCCAAGTTGACTTCTAAAATCAATAATCAATACGCAGACCTATTCATTCACTTTATCCTTCTTTATAACTTTGACAGTGCATGACCCAACTTTTGCATGCCTGGGTTGCTTTTCTCTTCTAATTCTCAGTTGACTTGCATCCATTGCTTTCTATGTGCATGAAGGCTTAATAAAGGTATTTATGTGCATGCATCGTGAAATATGGCCCGCATGTAATGCATGCAGGTGGACCCTAGTTCCCATGGCCCTCTTTTATTTACTGATGATCTAATAACCATGATTAAGATCTTCTTTTGGTCTGAATGGTATCAATCCTCAGTCAATTCCACTATATGTTAAAAAGGGAACATTACAAGCAGTCAGTCACACTATTACCTTTAACAGCAGCCAAAAATTAACAGTGAAAATACCCAGGGAGAAGGACTTTGCTTGGGCTTACTGTGACAAAATTCCGGGAAAAAACAAGCTCCTGTGCAAATTTTGCAAAGAAGAATGTAGTGGGGGCATTTATAGATTCAAGTTCCACCTTGCCCAAATGCCAGGCCATGACATTGGTATTTGCAAAAGTGTTGAGCAAGATGTCAAACACCAAGCAGCCTTGGCCATTGATGCATTCAATGAGCTTAAGGCCAAGAAAGCAAGGATAAGTGCAGAACAAGCAAATCTTGGAGCTGGTCAGTTTTCTTCCAATAACCCCGTCACCTCCTTCTGTTGAATCCTCAATGCCAGGCCCAAATTTTGCAAGCATACCTCAAAGTCGAGACCAAATGTTGCCTCCTTCCATTCCTACAAATTTGAGCATGGGAGGTGGCAACATACAAACTTTTTTTGCTGCCTACACAAAAGCCGATTCCCAACCTAGCTTGGAAGCCACGGGTTGGAAAAAGAATATCCACAGTCCAGCAAGGAAGGGCATATCTAACTTTTGTTAATGTAATTGTAACTTCGGAAGATATTCACTTGTATATATTATGTTGTATTTGTATTTTATTATTGTACCTCCGACGGAGATGTTTATTCCTCCGGTCGGGAGAGTCATTATTGTACTTGAGTCATGTAAAGTCATTGAGGTTAACCCTCCATTGTATGTCGAGGCTTTAGACCCCAGAGTTGAGTCATCATTGGGTTATTAGACTCTCCTAGAGAAGTCGGCCCAGTCAGTTACACCCAGGGGCCAACCTGTTTGGGGTTAAGGTCAAGTGAAAGTAAAAGTATAAATAGAGAGGGTGCTCCTCTCTATTTGCTCATTCACTCACTCATCAAGTTCACATTAGTGAGGAGAAGGACAAGTTTGCACAAGTGGAGAGAGAGAAGCTGTTGAAGACCATTTCTACTTTTGGGGTTTATATTTCTGCTATTGTATTGTTGCTCATTCTATCTCTGAGGAAGTTGCGGGGTTTTCTCCTTTATGGTTTCCCCGAGGAAAAACTGGGTGTCTCTTGTCTCTTGTGTTTGAATGATGTGCTTGTTATTCTCTCAGATAAGATCCTAGATAATCTTGAATTAAAATTGTGAAAATCTAACATGGTATCAGAGCTAACCTGAGAAGAAGACACTGTGTAGCTGCAGAAGCTAGGGATTCTTAATTTTTGGGTTTCTCTCCACAGATCATCAGCAAAAGGAGGCTAGGCTAACTCGCCTAAGGAAGGCGCATCTTTTTGTCGAAAATTAGGGCTTTTCACAAAAGTGGAATTTTGGAATGCTTTCAGCATAGGGAGATGTTCCTCATCAAAATCGAAATTTAGAGACCAAGATCAAAGTTTTTGAGTGGCTAGAACCCCAGGAAAATTCAAACCCTAGTTTTACTCTGGACCAGAAAAACCAGAAAACCAGAAAGGACCAGAAACTGCGGATCTGAAATTCGCAAGTCAATTTTCAGGGGTGAATTTTTGGAATCTTCAGAAACTATCCAGGCAGAAGTTTCAAATTCCAAGTTTGAATTTTTAGGGTTTCTCTATCAAACCCCAGCCAGCTCCAGATCCAATTTCAGCAAATCAAGTGGTAAGACCTAAATCTTTTCTATTTCCATTTGAGTTCCTCATTAAAGATGTCTCACCACCCAAGCTTGAGGATAAGCTTGAAGCGGCTGATAATTTCCGAGCATGGAAGTATAGGATTGGGCTTATCCTAGAAGAGAATGAATTGGACACCTATGTGAATGAAGAGGTTCCAGTTCCAGAGGGAGATGAGGCTAAAGCCTTACACAAGAAGAACCTGGTTAAGGCTAAGAAAATCATTGCAGATTCTATCAAGGACCATCTCATACCACATGTGTCATCTCTAAAGATACCTAAAGAGATGTTTGATGCCTTAACCACCTTATTTGAAGGGAGGAATATAAATAGGAAGATGACATTAAGGAACCAATTGAAGAATGTCAAAATACAAAATGCAGAGACCATGCAGTCCTACTTTACAAGGGTCTCTCAGATAAAAGAACAACTTGAACTGTGGGAGAAGATATAGAGAATGGAGAAATAGTGATGACCACCTTGAATGGTCTTCCTAGGTCATGGGATTCATTCATTCAAGGAATCTGTGCAAGAAGAAAGTTGATCACCTTCAATAGGCTGTGGGAGGAGTGCTCACAGGAAGAAGCTCGAATTGTATCTCGAGAAGAAAAGATGGGTAATGAAGACCAGGCTCTCACAGTACACACCAGAAAGAACAACAACAAGAGGGAGCATCCTCATCACAAGAAGGGTAAACACCATCACCAGAATCAGAGGGAGAACCTTGCAAGATCCAGGAGCGATCTTTCTCACATTCGATGTTATACTTGTGATGAGAAGGGACACTACTCCAGAGATTGTCTCAAGACCAAAGGTAGCTCCCACAAGAAGAAGACCAACAAGAAAAGACACCATGCTCACACCACAGAAGATGATGAACCTGCAAGAAAGAGAACCAGAGAAGAAAGTAAAGAATATTCAAGTGATGAAGAATATGTATTGTAATGAAGGTAACCAGTTACATGGGTTCATTCAGAAGGTTCCACCTCATAAGGTGAAACTAGAGATGACTTTCAGTATAACATGAAAGGAGTAGAAGAAGATACTGCAGAGTTGGACTCCGAAAAACAAATAAAGATCAATAATCTATGGAAGAATCTCTCATCCATTTTTCAGCATTGGTTAAGGAAGCAAAAGATCAAGAGGGAGCACACTCCAGTAGTTCTGCAAGGAAGCAAAGATCAGGAGGGAGCACACTCCAGTAGTTCCTGCAAGGAAGCAAAGATTGAGAGGGAGTCCACCCAACAACCAAACAAAGATAAGTATTTGAATTCTCATTTCTTATATATCTGATTACTTAAATAATATTGTTCAGTTATGTACATACTTATGCTCCTAGATTTAGGATGTATAGCATGCATGTTAGAAAATTTGCATTAATGAACAAGATACTACTAACATGCAAGTAATGGGTAAGCGGCCTATGGTACTGTACAACATCCCATTGCTACTTATCTAGAATGAAACCTCTTTGCTGACATGTTGGGAGTAGTGCACACTCTTAACAATGTTCTGGTAGAGATGGAAGAAGTTACCGTATGAATACGGAATGTGGATGAATGGTGTGTTGAATCATTGGCTAAGATAGTTGCATGGTTGTGTGACCTATGTCTTTATGCATAAGAATTTGTTTTGAAAAATTATGAAATGTTTCTAATCACGCAACTAAATGGACTTGTAGGAAAGATCGTGTACTACAGGAGAAACTTGTTTCGAAGAACAGGTGACGATGATTCAGCTATAACATTCAAGAAGATTCATGAAGTCAAGATGAAGACACTGAAGAACCTAGAGTTCCCAGAATCAGAGATACAACAATGGAAGGAGTAATTCCTGAAGACCATGAAGACCGTGAAATAGAAGAACCACAAGAACCTGTAGATCCACCTCGTGAGAAGAACTCCCACAAGAGGAAGCCAACATAGGTACGAGAGGCAATACAAGATGCAAAGAGGTATGGCGCTCCAGAGGGAATGCACAGAGAAAGCAAAAGACCTAGGCCATACTCCAGCTATGTAGCCCTGCTCTGTGACATCATTGACGAAGAACCTTCCAACTATGAGGAAGCAGCCGAGAAGAAAGAAGGGAAGGATGCCATGATCGAAGAGTACTAGTCGATTATGAAGCATGATGTCTGGGAGGTAGTTTCGAGACTAGAAGGGAAGTCTGTTGTGACTTCCAAGTGGATCTACAAGATCAAGCTTGTTGCAGATGGTAGCATAGAAAAACACAAGGCAAGGTTTGTGGCACATGGCTTCTCCCAGAAGGAAGGGATAGACTATGAGGAGACATTTGCACTTGTAGCCAGACACACTTCCATCAAAATCAGTACTTGCTCTGGCTACAGTGATGAAGTGGAAGGTACACCAGATGGATGTCAAGACAACGTTCTTGAATGGTGTAGTAGAGTAGGAAGTGTATTTGCAGTAGCCACTCGGATTTGAAACACATGACAGGGAGACTCATGTGTGCAAATTGAAGAAGGCCTTGTATGGATTGAAACAGGCACCCAGGACATGGTACGGAAGGATAGACAACTTCCTGACTAGTTTGGGCTTTGCCAAAAGTAAAGCGGATTCCAACCTTTACTACAAGGTTGAAGAAGGAAACCCAGAGATACTTCTACGTTATGTAGATGACCTGTTTGTGACAGGTGAGGACGGGTTGATTGCTGACATGAAGAGGAAGCTTGCTGCCGAGTTCGAGATGAAAGACTTGGGTATGATGCACTGCTTTCTAGATATGGAGGTGTGGCAGGGTGCAGATGGAATCTTCCTTGGACAAGGGAAGTATGTAATAGAGATCCTGAAAAGGTTCGGGATGATGGACTGCAAGGCCATGGCCACACCTATGGCATCGAACCTGAAACTATTGAATGATGCTTCATCAGAGTCGGTTGATGCCACGATGTATCGTCAGATGATTGGATCTTTGATGTACCTCACGAATACGAGACCAGATATTTGCTTTGTTGTGAACACATTGAGCCAGTTCCTTACGGATCCGAGACATGTTCACTTGATTGCTGCAAAGCATATTCTGAGGTACCTGAAGGGTAGGATGGATTATGGGCTCAAGTATGATGCGAATCAGAAGATTAACCTGGAGGGTTATGTTGATTCGGATTGGGTAGGCAGTGCCATTGATAGGAAGAGCACTTCGAGATGATGCTTAAGTATGGGATCAGGTGTGATCTCTTGGTTTAGCAGGAAGCAGTCTTGCGTGGCACTGAGTACAGTCGAAGCAGAGTATGTCGCAGCTTGTTCGGCTATTTATGAGGCAGTATGGCTCAGGAAGCTAATGTCTGATTTGTTTGATTTCCAATTGGATGCGACTTGTATATATTGCAACAACCAGAATTGTGTGAATTTGTCTGAGAATTCGGTGTTCCATGAAAAGTCGAAGCACATCAAGATCAAGTATCACTATATCAGGGATATGGTGCAGAGACGAGTAGTGAAGCTCCAGTATGTTGCAACAGACGACCAGATAGCCGATGTGTTGACCAAGCCGCTAACCATAGTGAAGTTCGAGTACTTCAGAGAGAAGCTTGGTGTACTCCAGATCGAGGTTCCTTCCAAGGGGAAGTGATGAATCCGGAAGACGCAGATGCACATGGGCCATTCTTGCATAGTGGTACGAAAGTCCTCCTATGTTGGTAGATTGAAGGGCCGAGCCATTCTCACATAGTGGTAGGAAAGTCCTCCTATGGTATAGATCTAAGGGCTGAGCTATTCTCACATGGTGGTAGGAAAGTCCTCCCATGGTGTAGATGTAAGAGTTGGGCCATTTCGGCATGGTGGAAAGAAAGTCCTCCCATGGCCGTTGATGTAAGTGTTGTGCCTTTCCCGAATGGTGGTAGGAAAGTCCTCCCATGTCGGTTGATGTAAGTGCTGAGCCTTTCCCGAATGGTGGTAGGAAAGTCCTCCCATGTCGGTTGATGTAAGTGTTGTGTCTCACATGTTGGTAGGAAAGTCCTCGCATGTTGGTAGATGTGTGATGTGCATCTAGGCTGTGCTCCGTTGACGATGAGATGATCTAGACATGATGAGAAGACAGTAGAGTACACAGGTTTTGCAGACGCATTGTAATCAGTCCTGAGATGTACACAGGTTTTGCAGAGGCATTGTAATCAGTCCTGAGATGTACACAGGTTTTGCAAAAGCGTTGTAATCAGTCCTGAGATGTACCTACTTGATGGCTTGCTCGCAAAGATGATGAAGACCTACATGGACGCTAGGCCTACATCCAACATGAAAAAGGGTTGGCTCTCTAGAACTTCCTATGACGAGTAGATTGGAGATTGATGGTCAAGATAACAGCAGCAGTGGCGATGATGATCCAGCTTTGATGATGATCCAGCTTTGATGATGATCCAGCTTTGATAATGATCCAATGACAAAGACTTGTGCTGATGACTGTGTCAAGAGAATACCTTCTTAGTTAAGAGGGAGTGTTAATGTAATTGAAACTTCGGAAGATATTCACTTGTATATATTATGTTGTATGTGTATTTTATTATTGTACCTCCAACGGATATGTTTATTCCTCCATTCGGGAGAGTCATTATTGTACTCGAGTCATGTAAAGTCATTGAGATTAACCCTCCATTGTATGTCAGGCTTTAGACCCCAAAGTTGAGTCATCATTGGGTTATTAGACTCTCCTAGAGAAGTCGGCCCAGTCAGTTACACCTAGGGGCCAACCTGTTTGGGGTTAAGGTCAAGTGAAAGTAAAAGTATAAATAGAGAGGGTCCTCCTCTCTATTTGCTCATTCACTCACTCATCAAGTTCGCATTAGTTAGGAGAAGGACAAGTTCGCACAAGTGGAGAAGAGAGAAGTTGTTGAAGACCATTTCTACTTTTGGGGTTTATAATTCTGCTATTGTAATGTTGTTCATTCTATCTCTAAGGAAGTTGCGGGGTTTTCTCCTTTATGGTTTCCCCAAGGAAAAACTTTGTGTCTCTTGTCTCTTGTGTTTGAATGCTGTGCTTGTTATTCTCTCAGATAAGATCCTAGATAATCTTGAATTAAATTGTGAAAATCTAACAACTTTTGGTACTATTCTGTCATTCCTTTTCATTGTGCTAGAAGGCCTTATTGGCAAGCTATGGTTGATGCAATTGCTATTGAAAGTCCGGGGTTCAAAGCCCCTACAACTGAGAGTCTTTGAACAGCTTCATTCATCGTGGGCAGAAACAGAGTGCACCATCAGGAGTGATGGATGGGCACATCAGATCTTGTGCAGCAGGCACAATGTTTCTCAAATCAGTGGATGCCTCAGACAAGGTTAAGACTGCTCAGCTTATTTGTGAAATGATGGAGGGTGTTGTTCAGGAAGTGGGAGAAGAAAATGTTCTACAAATTGTCACCGACAATGCAGCGAATTAAATAGCTGCTGGTAGACTTTTTGAGGTTAGGCACCCCACCATTTTCTGGACCTCTTGTGCAGCTCATTGCATAGATTTAATGCTTGAGGACATTGGAAAACTTGTTTGGATACATGAGGTTGTGGATAAGGCAAAATCCGTAACCAAATAAATCTACAATCACACTAATGTCCTCCACACCACGAGAATATACACTGAAGGTAAAGAACTTCTTCAACCTGCAGTGACCAGATTTGCAACAAATTTCATCTCTTTGCAATCTGTGGTTCAGCAAAAGATAAATCTAAAGAGGATGTTTTTGGGACACGAGTGGATGGCTTCTAAACATAGCAAGACCCTTGAAGGCATTGAAATTATTGCCCTTGTGTTTAATGACAGTTTCTGGAAAGATACCAAAGAGATTATTGCTGTGACAGAGTCACTTGTCAGAGTTCTTAGGTACTTCAAGTCTTTTAGCTTTTCAATTTTTAGATTTCATTGAATTTGAAAGTTTGATGATTTGATCTATCAAGATGGTTGATGGTGACAAACCTGCTATGGGTTACATTTATGAGGCGATGGATATCACCAAGGAGGCCATCAAAAGAAGGTATGGGGATGAGGAGGCCAAGTATATACCTCTTTGGGACATTATTGATGCACGTTGGGATAGGCAAATTGCATTCCCCCTTACTTCTTAAACCCACAGTATTTTTATGACAAGGCCAGATTTAATGAGGATGGGGAGGTTGGCAGAGAACTCATGACATGCATTGAAAGGTGCTTCCCTAATCAAGAGGTCCAAAGTCGCGTCATTTCCCAACTACAAGATTACAGGACACCATCAAAGTTATTTGCCTATACCAGTGCTATACAAGAAAGGACTAGGATGTTGCCAGGTACCCTTGAAGGCTTCTTCAATTTATAAAATTTCTTTATATTGTTTGTTTTGTGAACTTCTATTGGCCTTGTATCATCTTTGATATGGACTCACGAACCCTTGCCTCTTGCTAGGTCTTTCGTGGCAAAACTTTGGCACTGATACGCCAAATCTAAAGAGACTCACCATTCGAATCTTAAACCATACATGAGTTCAAAGGCATATGCTCTCGGGCTACAAGATACTCCATACATGAGTTCAAAGGCTGAGTAGCAGGCTCGAATTCCAAGACAGGGCACATTTTTTTAGACAGTCCGTACAGCAGCAGAGCATGGGTTCCAAGGAAAAAATTTACTGTTTCTGGCGCGCATTCCAAGACAAGCCGTACAGTAATAAATGCAGTCTGTACAGGTGTGAATTTCGAGGCAGAAATTTGCTGTAATAGCAGCACGAATTTCGAGGGCCATACTGTCATAAATTCAGTCAGTACAGGGCACAAACTTCGAGAAGAAAGATTCATGTACCAGTGGCACAAAATCCAAGGCAGAAGTCTGATATTGGCACAAATTTCAAGGAGCAGAAAGTCTGATTTTTGCGGTCCATACAGCCTGTGTAGAGGGCATAATTTTCAAGGTTAATGCTGCACAGAAAACCAGTGTTACACGGGGACGCGTTCCCTAGGGTTGGGGACGCGCCCCCCTCGCTCCCCGCGCCCCGGGGACTTGGGGGCTCGTAGCGAAACGTTTCCCCTCGTCCCCAATTTGGAGAAACTTCAGGAAACGCATGGGGGAGCTCGTCCCCTATTTTGAATCGCGCACCGATGAAGTGGGGGGCGCTTAGGCGCTCCTTCCTTACTAGAGTTGTTCAGTAGTAATGGTAATATTAAATTCCTAAAGTAAAAGGATAGAAAATGAAAGATAAGGAAAATAATGAAAGATAAGGAAAATACCACTTTTACTTAAATTTTTAACATTACCATTAATTGTTTCAGGATGTTTGAGAGTGGTTCCAACCTTATCGGAGTTCATATGCAAAAAGTAGAATTTTAGATCCCATTCATAATTCAAAAGACTTAACAGTTTTCAGGATTTCAGGATTGCAACGTTTCCACTGGATTCTATCATGTATGAGGTTAAGGGATTGGCATTTAATCAAGCGCATCAACCTCTCTATGTACCTTGATGTTGGTGGTGTTGATTGTTGAACTTCTCTATCATGACCTTAATCAAAATGTTCCCTTTAGTCAAGCAAAAATCACTTATTAAGCATGGGAAATTTTTTCTAATTCTACCTTATTTTAATGCTTGATTTAGGAAGTTTCATCAAAATTGTAGGGCGTTGAGTAATGTCCCTCGAGGATCAACTTCGAAATTCAAGGTAGAGGCAAGGGCTAAGAGCCTAGAGGAGGGGGGCACAGGGTGTTATTGATGAATAGGATCCCATTATAGGATTAATAGTTCACTCCTACATAATTGTATGTTGGACTTGAAAGCCTCAAATAATGTGATTTCCTCTAGAATCATGAAGAAATAGGATCCTCAAGTCACAGTTCCCCATTACAACATCTATGCCATGGATTCACACAATGTTGAAGTGTATTGAATCATTGAAGAATTAGACTGTATTTACAGGGAGCAGCTTAAATTGTATTTACATGCGATGAATTGTTGTTGCTGGTATTTAAAACCTCTATATTTTTTATAATTTTTATGACCTTAACGCCCCCCCGTCCCCACCGAATTTCCCTAAAATTTGGGGGTGGTCTCCACACGTCCCCAATGTGCGTTTCCCCGCTCCCACGCTCCCGCGTCCCGGAAACTTGGGGGAACATTGCAGAAAACAAGAAAAACACAGCACAGTTTTCGAGGCAATTTTTCAGACATCTTTGGGTTGAGATAAGTTGAAATTCATTGTTATTACACTGTTGTTCTTTACTCTTTTAAAGAAGAAAAATAAAAATATCTCTCTAAACAGGTTTTCCCTTCTAGGGTTTTTCCTGAGCCCAAGTTTGGCTAAAAATCTAAGTGTTATAATTTTTTATATGTCTGTCTTTAATTTTCTGTCAAGAGAAAAGAGTGAGAAAATTTCCTAGTGATTCTTTTACTGTATTATTTATGACAACAAAACCCTAATTTGCAATCAAAATCATATTATGGGGTTGGGCATTAAATAATATGCACAGTTGAAACTGAAATCTGGTTGGGAATAAAATTTTCCAGTTAGTACCTTGGAAAGTCTAGTTGGGCACACCTCCTGTGGTTAGTCAAAATTTCTCTTGGGAGTTTTAGGAAATCTAAAGAGAGGATTTTCCATGGTAGTGATACATTGGAGGAAAATCCCAAGGTTGTGCAAGTTTGGTAGAGAGTTTTCCTTGCACTATTTGAGCTGCTAAACTGTGCATAAATAGCCACATTGTTTGAGGTATCTTCTACATATTTGGAGGCAATATATTTGCATGGGGAGATGCCATGTGGCATCGTTGATATGATCAAAACCTCGAAGGAAAGGTGTATTGCTCATGGAGATGACAAAATGGTGTTAAAAAATGACAACAAAAACTCAGAAATCTGCCTACTTAACAGCCAACTGTAATCTGATGTCAAACGCTTCATAAACCTCTGATATTAACTTCTACAGACAGATAAAGAACCACAATGCATAGGTATTAACTTTAAATGAGTCTGTAAGTTAATATACTGTTCATAAAGTACTTTTAGCAGCGGGGAAAACTTAATAAACAGCAGACTGTCATAAAAGTTCATGCACAGGAAAATATACCAGCATGCAGTAAGGAGCATTTAAACACAGAATTTTTGGTCAACCATGACCCTGGAAAAACCCCACACTTCGGGGAAAAAACCAATCAAGAGAGAGATTTATTGAGCTTCTAAAAAAATATCAAAGAGTACAACAGCAATTATAAACAGCAGAAGGTACACAGCAGTTGTCTTGAAAACTGTGCCAAACATATCACACAACAGACTCAGTCTCCTGCCTTGAAAACTGTGCTCAGTTTTCAACAGTATAGTCTGTAGAATTCGGCCTCCCTAACAGCAGAAATACATCTCAAAAACAGAGCAGAAAAGAGATGCAAAACTCAGCAAATGTCACCTTGAAAATTGTGCCCACAGGCTGCATGGATTTCAGTGCATCCTCATTGCTGTACGGCCTTCTTCCACTGTACGATTTTTCCTGTTTCTCTGCTGTACGGACCAGTTTCTATCAGCTGCAATTTTTCCTGGGAATTCGTGCCCTTCTCCTGCTCTTCACTTGCTGCAACTGAAGGCTGCTGCTCCTGTTCACACTTAGGGAAATGCACCCCCACTGGTTCAGCCTTCACTCTCAGCCCAACCCTCACTCTCTCTTCTAGAAAATCGAGCCACCAGCTCTTGCCTCCAACTTCTCTTGGAATTAGTGCCTCACCAAAAATTCTCTCCTTGGATTGTGTGCCCAAAAATGAAGTCTTATTCAAATTTTATTTACCCTATTAGAGTTATTCTCGTGACTCTTCAAATTCAATGGATGAGATTAGATCTTGGCCAAGAGATCTATGGCTAGGATCTAATCTCTCATTCACTTAAAACTCCTAAGTGAACTATACAATAAACTTTTCTTTTTGAAAAGTCACATTACCCTAAATATTTAAAAAGTACACTTTATGACTTAAAGTTACTTTAAAAACATAATAAAGTGCAACTCACTTTAAAATCATAAAGTCACATCAAAAAGGTACTTTAATAAAAAATTCATTAATAAAATCACTTTAAGAATATTAATGAGACTCCAAGTATTGACCCCTGCACCTAGGCACCTGATGCAGGAGTGCCACCGAGCTATCAAATGCTAACAAATGGCATTGTGGACCTTTTTATTCCACTCGAAAGGTTAAAGGGAGTTCTCCATTCAATGAGCTTAGGACCTTCTAAAAGAAATATTATTTTATGAATTAGAGTTTTGATTTGAAAGATATAAATAAAGGAGAGGATTCATTTGCTAAAGGCATGATTTAAAGTGTGGAAGTTCCCCTCCAATCCTAATCAAATATCTTTGGGAGGAATAAATTAAGCGACAAGTTCAATGCGAGGTTTTTCTATCTCTTTATTCTTTAATGGATGATTAGGTTTTTTGCAAGAATTGACAAGGGTTTACTGCTGAAATAATCTTTGAGAAAGGCAAGTTTGTTACAAAGAAGAATATACAATTGAGCTTGCTAGACCCTCTCTAATCCTTGATGTAACCTTGAATTATTGGAGGATTTGCTGCTGTAATTTTCATGTTGGATTAGACCTATTCAGTCCTCTTGATTTCTTTGTGATGTCAGACTTAGAGAAATGATGTATTGTTATCAGACTTAGAGAAATGATGTATTGTTGGTTGTTCATTCAATAAGAAGGATGTCCTACTTTGTCTACTTCATCTAGGATTTCATATTATGGTTGATCCTGCTTTGTTTATTGATTGCATGTTATTCTTGGTTGTGATGGTGCATTTTGTACAAGGGCTCTCACTTATTCTTGCATAATTTGAAAATATGTTTTGAACTAATTATGATGCATTAATGAATGGCTTAATTGCGTCTTCTCCATCATATTCAAACCTTCTTCCTCTTTGATATTCACTCCAACACCCAATTCAAACCCTTTTCCTCTTTGATATTCACTCCAACACCCAATTCAAACCCTCTTCCTCTTTGTCAAAACCGGTCGGTTCAACCAGTTTACAGCACTTTTCAGGCCAAATGGCACCTCCAAATCGAAAATGGCAAGTTATGTCCTGAACCAGCCTGTTCCGATAGTTCAAGGCAGAACTTTATTTGCCTGAACCAGCCAATTCCATACAAGCCCATAGAAGCCACGTGGGACCACATTATTTCAATTAGATTTTAAAAATAAAAGTAAATTTTGGTTTCCTAAAATCATCCTGAAAGCCCTACCATTGCTATTTAAAAAGCATCTAACCTCTCATTTGTATCATACACTTCAAAGATTTGGAGTTTTTGAGCTGAGGTTTTTCCGAGTTATTCAGCTGAGGATTTTCTAAGTTATTCAGCTGGTGCTGCTGGTTTGGACTCCTTCTTGGGATGATATACAGTGTTGAATCATGAATGTAAGTATTTGCTGGGCCAAGTTGGAGAGAGAATCTCTTGGGCAATTTCAAGGGTTAATTTATGTTGTTGTAGAGCTGGTATAGAGCTATTACAGGGCTGTTTTGCCAGCTGTTTTTCCAGCGGTTTTGGAGTTGCTATTTACCTGTTTTGGAGCTGCTATTTACCTGTTTTGTCTAAATTTGTCTATAAAATTGCTGGTTTTTTTCATATAAATTTAGACAGCCTTGGATTTTATACTGTTGCTGTATTTTTCCTCTAGAAATTGAAACAGCCTAGGGTTTTACTTGCAGATTTTTGTTTGTTGGTTAAAAAATTGCCATGGCTCCAAAAGACGAGAGATCCAGCATGGGAACATTGCCAATTGGTTGGGGATAAAATCGTTTGCAATTATTATTAGAAGGAAGGTAGTGGGGAGGTATCCATGGGTTGAAAGTTTGAAACAACACTTAGCACATGCAAGAGGAAATGTAAAACCTTGCCTAAAAGTTTTTGATGATCTTAAAGCTGAGATGCAAGGTCATATTGATGCCTTTCATGCAGACAAAGCCAATAAGAAAAAGGTGAAAAAAGATATAGGGAGAAGCTCAGGCTCAGAGCCTAATGAAAATCAAATGGCTAGTTTTGAAGAATCCTCTACTTTTCATGTTGATGATCCTTATACAATCCCAAAACAAATGAACCCTAACAGGGAAGAGATTGATATTGGCCCTAGTTCATCCAGTTTGACGAGGCCCTCGTAAACATGACTCATTCTTTGTACCTCGCACCACCCTTGGTGCTTAGCCCACTATTGGTGCTAAATGGAAGAAGAGGGAAATGGATGTTGCTTGGGAATGCATTGTTAGATGGTTGTATGATGCAAACATACCTTTCAATGCTACTAATTCCCCTATTATCAACCTATGATAGATGCTATAGCTTCATGTGGAGGATGTTTCAAAGGGCCTAGTTTTCATGATATTATGGAGTGTTTTTTACAGAATGAGGTTCGAAGAATTGATGAATACCTTGTGGAATTCAAAGGCTCATGGAGTAAAACAGGTTCTACAATCATGTAAGATGGATGGACTGATGGAAGATCCTGCACCATTCTTAATTTCCTAATTGCTTGCCCAAAAGGATCTATGTTTCTTAAATCAATGGATGCATATGATCGGGTGAAGGATGCACAATTTTTATTTCATCTTTTGGATGAAGTAATTGAGGAGGTGGGGATGGAGAACGTTGTATAGGTCATTACTGACAATGCCTCCAACTATGTTGCAGCAAGAAAGTTGTTAGAAGAGAAACAACCCACCATTTGGAGGACTCCATGTGCAGCCCATAGTTTGGGCCTCGTGCTTGAGGACATTGGGAAAATTGAGTGGGTGAAGAAGACAGTGGAACAAGCAAAATCCATAACCAAATATATCTACATCCACAAATGGATCTTGAACCTTATGAGGAGAAACAATGAAGGAAACGAAGTTGTTCGGTCATCCATTACGGTCATCCATTACAAGATTTGCAATGAACTTTCTTAGGTTGCAATCCATAATTGACCAAAAAGCCAACTTGTGGAAAATGTTTTCCCGTGATGAGTCGAATGCATTTCAATGGACCAAAAACCTGAAGGTAAGGACAATGTTGACAAAGACATCTCACTTGCCATTTGATTCACCTTGACTCCATTGCCCTAGTTGGATATTGGAACTGATCTTTGGGGCTCTCCATCACCTATTATAAAACTCTAAAAACTCCAAACCCCCATTTTACTAAGGCTATTCTTAAATTCACCTGGTGTTCCAAAGCTTGATCTTAGTAATCGTATTAAGGGAGCCCTCCTTGAGCCAGAGAAGAGCTGGCCTAAAGTGGGAAGGGCAAGTCATCGAGGTGACAATGGATGATTGTCCTAAAGAGTTGCTCTCAATTGTACATCATGGATACAGGGCTTTACCATACAAGTAAAATTTGAGTGGTAACAAGGTGCATCCTAGAGAAAAGAGACCTCCAAATGCGTGAATGCCACCAGCTACTTAAGGCACATGTAATCTCCATCATGCATTCTCTTCAGCTCAACAAACTTTATGTATGTGGCATGAAATAGGGACTTTAAGCAACCTCCCAACAACATGTGGCCCCTTCATTAGGCCGACCACTATTACATATACAATGACTTCATTACATATACATTTAACCCCATATATGTCCCCCTTGGGTCATAAAAATCCATGGTGATTTTGAATCTTGATGGATGAATAATCATATGATCATTCATGATTGATCATGTTTGAATGATACTTGGTTATGTTTAGATATGTTATTTTTGCATTATATTCAATGTATTTGCATTATATTAAATGTAATCTCTCATGTATAACTATAAAAAAAAACTCATTTTATTGAAAATGTATATTTTTTGTATTTTTCATGATGTCAAGTCATTCCTGAGTTGACTCACAAGTTTTTATCAAGTCTCAAATCAAGTCTTGCATTGAGTTGACTATTTGGCAAAAACGAGTCTTGCATTGAGTTGACTATTTGGCAAAAACGAGTCTTGCATTGAGTTGAGTCTCGTGACTTTGCTTTGCACTAGAAGGGTTGATTACACAGTAAGGAAAGGGATGCTCACATGGGAAGGAATCCACCAAACATTTATATTTATCAAGAACCTATGTAAGTTCACTAAACATTCCAATGGCCCACAATGGAAGCATTGGGAATATTAAACAACAAATATCATGATTACCAAAAGAAAGGGCCTACAACAAAGGCCTTTAAAATCCCAAAGCATCAGAATGTTTTCTTAACAAACATGATTTCTTAAAGTTTTATTTCTGAAGAAGAATCAATAAAATTATTAACAATACATAAACTATGTCATGGATAGCAAAGGAAAGCCAAACTTGAAATATTGATCTGTGATATTATATCCAAAAGTTCATTCCACTCTATGATTTATAAGTCCTAAACACATTCAGAAGCAAATAGGTTTTTTTAGCTGCACACAACATGTAAATACAACAGCACTTTAAATGCATTTATGGTTTTGGCAATGAACTGGAGAAGAAAGACTTACTTTGGAAGAGGTTTCATCTGACACCCCTTCCAATCGATCACAATATCATGAAGGAATTGCCAACATGAGAAGAAAAAACCACTAAAAGCAGCATCCCGAAAGATTCCTGGTCGAAGGCCCCTCCACAAGACACTCCAACCTTCCAAGGATATGGAAGACAAAGGCCCTTTTAGATCCCTGACAAAAGGAGCTTGACCGGATCCAGTGACTAGCCACGGATACTCTTGAAGGGCATTAATCACATTGGAATTCTTAGAAGGCAATGCTGAAAGAAGGCGTGAAACTCGATCCCACTGTCTTTTATCAGAAGAATAACCAGGTAGCAATTTTGAAACAACTGATGTGGTTTTTGGTAGTCGGCAGCTTTGCTCGGTAAAAGGATGCCTCGTAATAGACGTTACTTGTGAACGTACTTTAAACAAGTCAAACGGTGTGACTACAAAAGATTCCAGTGCACCAGAAGCAAGGCCCGCCAAAAAAGCTTCAGAAACATATACATACTTCTCCTCACGACCATCTGCAGCACCATGAAGTAAAAGATAATAATAAGATAAGATAAGATAATTTTTTTACTGTCCAACAAATGACCACAAAAGTAGGTCAGTGGGACCGTGCAGTACCATGATAACAACACAAAGTGGAAGCGTAAAAGTAGCTCATATAAAAAGCTAAAAGCAGAACTCAAACCAAACCCTAGTTCTATAAATGTAGAGCCAATCTCAGAGAAAAAGAATATACAGAATTATTTTCTGACATTAACAGTGATTGCAATCCATAGACTTGCTCAATGAATGGAAACATGTTTAGAAATCATCATACATAGATGATTTCTTTCACAAAGAGAGCAATTAACAAAGTATGATATATAGGACAAAGCTCTTCACCTCAGAAACACCTGCAATTTCCAATTAGGAATGAAATTGCGAGAGAAATTTGATAACAGATGTGCAAAAAGACCTGACTACGCACATTTGAATTTGCAGAGATTAGAGTATACCCATTCAACCAATGACTTTCTATAGGTAAGTAGGTTCAATTACCAAAATAGCAGATAAAGCTAGCCATGCAAGACTCTTTCTATCCACAAAAGTGAGAATCTTTAGAAATAGATTGGCTATTTAAAAAAACTAACTTGTAAAACTTTTGCTTGGCAAAACAGAGTCAAATCAACCAAGGTTTCCAGTTACAGGTTACGTGTTCATTTCTTACTTAACATTTTCCCTATTGCCTCACTAATCTAATCAATTGTGTTTTCTATGCCAATATAAAATCTGAAAAATACAGTTCAAGCATGTCACAATATATACATTGAACAGTAAAACCCGTGGTATGCTGATATGACAGGCCAGGCAAGGAAGGTGAGAATGATGGTAAGTGTGTAAAATTCTCGAAAAATTACAAGGACATTTAACTTTTGAGGTGCTCTAAATGACATCTAGACCCTCAACAAAAAGAAAAATAACAACGAAAATACTGAAGTGTCACCCAAGGTGCAGGGGAATGGCCTAAGAAGCTTATTTAGGAATGGCAATCCCTTTCTTTCCAAATCATGAACCAACTTCAGCCCATATTTACTTCAATTTTGTTTCAGAATTGTTTCAGCCTAAATTGGCAGAAACAAGTATAATTTTGAAGCATCTTAAATAGAAATAACTTAGAAATGAGCTTTTACAAAATTTAGAAAACAAGGAAACAACAATACATACAAACATATAAATATAAAAATGTATATATTAATATTATACATTACCAGAAATGGGAAATGGGATATTCAGCCTAAATTGGCAGAAACAAGTATACGATTGAAGCATTTTAAATAGAAATAACTTAGAAATGAGCTTTTACAAAATTTAGAAAACAAGGAAACAACAATACGAATACATACAAACATATAAATATAAAAATGTATATATTAATATTATACATTACCAGAAATGGGAAATGGGAAATGAAACAGGATACGGCAAGAAAATGTCGAACGGGGATCAAAGGGATTCAGGTGTAAGAATCAATACCCTATAGCGCAGAGGACCTTGTTCTCATAAGGATTAGGGGCATATGCAAAGATAATTTAACCATAAATCTACAGAAATTTGGAATAATTTAATAAATGACAAAAAACAACCGAACTCATAATTCATATCACATTGCATAATGTGTATTGTGTAATTTGAAGCTGTTACACCTCATATTGTATGAGGTTTCACATTGGAGTTGTAGCTAGTACCTTTGGAGCATCTTGTTGGACTTTGGACATCTCCATGGAGCTTCTTCTCTTCTTCAGGATGGGATATTTGAAGCAGATCATTGGTGGAGGATGGTCATTTCTCTATGGTGGATGGTCAGATTGATGGTCTTCTTATGGTTGGATACTATTTTCATGCATTCACTTCATTCTCTTGCCATATGGATGTTTCCTAGTGATTATATGTGGTGATGTTGTATTATTGGTGTCACTAAGAGGTAGTGTTCTACATGGTCCCCTTTGGTTGAATGTGTGGTGGGGGCATACTTGATGTTAGAGGGAGTTAACACTTTTCTCATGTCCCTTTTCCTTTGGTGTTGATATGTTGTGGTAGTGCACATTGCCTTGATGGGATTTCCCTGGGGATCTCCTAAGTTTGAGTTAGAGAAGGGGGTACTACACATATTCTTGATGATCAAGCCTTTTTCTAAGGTTTGATGTGGTATTAATCATGTAATTGTCCTTAGGTGGTGTGCCCTAGGTTCAAGCCTAGGTGGAGCTTCTAATTTGTCATTATGTTGTTATCATGGTGGGGTTTTGCTAGGGAGAACAACTTATACACATGGTATAACACTTGATGGAGCATACCCCCCTTCATTGGCACAAATATTCATGTTGATTTAATCAATTGGTGACTAATTAGAGGTAGGACTATGGTTTTATTGAGGTATTAGGCATTAGCCTTTGTGCACATGTTGAGGTCAATTTAACCATTTAATGGTTAATTTGATCACTTTGAAGGCTAATTACTTCAGTGCCCTACTTCATTTGGCATCTTCTCACACTTGGAGGGGTTTGATTGGAGCTGGTTTAGGGGTATTTTATGAGTGATACCTTCCATGGCACAGATTTCAAGGCATGCATTCATTATTTTATTATTTTTAGAGTCTCTAGGTCATACCTTGGTTTGGTTGGACATCATTATGACATGCATGAGTGACACAACCCCTGCACACTACTCTAGGTCGCTCCCCACTTGTGCACTTGGTTTTGGGGAAATCATTTGATGGTTTTGAAAACAACACATGGTTTTGGCACATGCACTCAATATTTTATTTTTTTTGGTGGTTTGAGGTGGTTACATGACACATTCTTCTAGGGCACACATCTCTCGGGGGTCTCTTCTTCATGTTTCATAGGCAAAGCTATACTTGGCATCATTCTCTCTCTTGGAGCACCCTGGCTTGTTCACACATGTGAGGAGGTTAGCACACCCCCCTAATGCGCACTCATGTGGTCTTGGTGAAGAATGGAATATTTTATTGGAGAGTTGTAAGTTTGTAACTACTTTGGAATTTATTTATTAATTTATTGACGCAATTGCACATTCGAGAAAAAAACCTTGCTATTTTGTGAAGCTGACCAAGCTTTTTCTTGTGGAGCACTCCATCTAGTTGGCATCTTGCACATTTAACAATGAAGTTTGTTAGAGCGTCCTCTTCTTTCACACGTGTGATGTGGTTGCACATGCTATTTTGAGGATTCTATTATGGAGCAACCTTCTAGGGGAGAATATTTTATTGTTTGTGTTATCACATCTATGTTAGCTGGATCTACCATACTGCAGACTGTGCGGCCGAGGACCGCACAGTACTTTTTTTTCCAGATCAGAGATCCGATGCCTTCAGAGGAGGCACACAGTTTTGTTCAGATTGCCCCGAGCAGATGTATCAGAGGGGACAGATGGTTGTACAATCGTACAGACATGTTACTTAGCATTTACCACAGGGTCACCCTTCCATGCCAGGCTTTGATATGAGCCCATTGAGACAGTTGCCTAGTCTTGTTTTGATTGAGACTGTCACAAAGTATTGTTGGTTTACTATTTGTGCCCGGATACAGCAGAGATCCAGTTCAGAGACAGCCTCAGCAGCATGTATATGGTGCGGCAGGTATTGCATTTGATGTTTATTGCTCATGATTGTTGCTTAGACTTGTTTATACATGATAGTACACTAACTCTACATATGATGATTGATTTGCTGATCTAGTTTTTATGATATGTGATTGGGCCCTTGGTGATGTCAGTCCACCCCTTCCTGGTAGGCTCCTGTTATATGCACACCGGATTACACCCCTACTCTTGGTATAGACTTGGTCATTTAGTCCCCTTAGGCAGCTGACTTTGGATCCACCTTCACCTTCTCCATCCATCCGACTCATACATGATATACTTTCCCAACTTGGATTCCGATTTGTGACCTTGAGGATCCCTTTCCCCACTGATCTCTGAGTATGCCATGACTCCTTGTCTATTGTGCCTCTGCTCTTTAGTGTGTGACATGCACTCTCAAACCTGGGATTTGCTCCTGTCGATTGCCCCCGATGTTGCAATGCAGTTAGGATTGTGTAGCCTCACCGGGTGTTCCCCATTGGTCATCGAAGCATGTATTGCTCACCCCCATTACTTTGCAGTATGAGCACCATGTTTATATCTATTGAGATATGTATGTAGCCCAAAAGGGCCTTGATGTAAATTGAAGAAATGAAGAAATGTAAAGCAAGCCAAAAAGGCTTTTTGTAAATGTAAATCTAGCCAAAAAAGGGCTAAGTATGAAATTCATTGTAAAATCCATGCAATGTGTTTGTAAACACACATGGACACAAGTCATCCATACATGTCAGCATTTGTAGTGGTTATTCCTCACCTAGTCCTGTAGGGAAAGCAGGTGAGAGGGAGCAAGGGACAAGTTCAAGATTGTCCCCTAGAGTCTCAAGTTACGGTTTGTCGGACACCCAGTTTGGCGGCTCTAGAAAAGAACCTCGCAGAGGCTTCCGGCACGGATGTGAGTTGTGAGATACTTGTTAGATGACCGGTGGTGGTTTCCCTGCACTATACCCATTTGTGGGGCACCGCCCTTCCCCGTGTTTTGTCATGGTATACTTATCTCAGTGGACCCTACTTTCCCGCGTTATCTGAAAGGTCACATGATCCTCATCCTTGTCATCCCTTATCCTTCGTCATGTATTCCACATCACCCAAAGTCAGCAAGTTGGTCAAGTCTATAGGTTGTGCATAGCAGTTGAGTCTTTTTGGATGTGGTGGGCCCACCTCACCTGGGGCCTTGTATTTCCCGAGATTTAATGCAGTTTTTTATCACCATTTTATTGTCATATTGTTTAGTAATGTACTAACTTGTATAAGGAAGCCTTTCGCTTCATGATTGCATAAAAGTATTCAGCTAGCACTATTGTTGACCAGATTTGACTTGGTCAAACTAGGTTGACCAGGCCAAAAATGGGCCCGAAAAAATGTTGCGACCGGAATTTCGACTTTGGTCAATTATTATCTACAGGGGACCCATATGAGCCTCCAAGTGACAGAATGCAAAAAGATCGAGGCGTTTGTGAGATTTTTAATTATTACTGGTCATTAATGACCTGTTTTAATTAAAAATCATGGATTTTGGGCAAATAATGCCTAAGTGATGGATCGGGGTTGTTCGAGTGGTCATTCCTACTATTTTTGGGGTCCACGATCACATTGCAGCAGACGATTCGGCAATCCGGGCACTCTAGGTGGGTCAAAAGCCCAAATTTCATCTTCAGCAATAAAATACATGGAAAATCAGAAATTGACAAAGGCAACTATAGCAAAGGGTAAAAATCAATGGTTGGCAAATAAAGGGGTGATTCCTAAGGTAAATTGGTAATGTTTAACATGGCATTTGTACATTGTGGGTCCCTCCATTGGGCCATCTCTCTAGATGGGTCGAATTTCCCCCATGGGAGCGTTTTTTCTCCTTGGCAAATTCGTTTTTGATGATGATGTGTATTGTGGGACCTTGATATAGTGAGTTGGGGGGATAAAACACCCTATAGACACCCCCCAACCACATTGTATGTATTGTAGGGGCCCCACAAGGGGACCCCCTCTCCACTTGTGCGCTATCCTTGGGCAATTCGCACCCCCTCCATGAGCTCATCTCCACCCTCAATTTGGTGATTGGGAGAGTCAATCGCAGCCATAGGTTTTGGGGGGAAATGAAGCTAGGTTTTGAGCCATCTCTATAAGAGAATGAGCTCACTCCATTGTTGCCTCTCTTGGCACATTTGTACACTTGAGTTTTTCATGATATAGAGCCATTCTTCCACAGTTCTTGAGAGTTTATGGATGGATTATGTGTTGCTTGACTGATATCTAGTCTTTCATAGCTTTGTTGGGTTGCTAGTGCATTGTTTCCATATTGTCCTTGGCCAACGACTTACAGGTGAAGAGCTCAGCTAGAGGAGGGCGCAGTTTTTGGAGTGGGAACCCCACAACTGCTCGAATTCTTCAGAGTATCAACAAGGGAGTTGTTATTGCATCTTTTTCCTTTCAATTCTCTCATTTTAGTCATTTTACTTGCTGGTTTCTCTTGTTGTTTGTTGCATCACTGACTTGATCTTGTTTGTGGCAAGTAACTAGGGCGAATTTGGCCACTGGAAGCTCAAAACGTGAAGGGAACACGTTGTTGCTCGGTAATTGAGTTTGGAAGGCTAGTCTTCGGCAACCTCGTCCATATATTCACTCCCAAGTAGGTCCTTCTTGCTGGTCTCTAGCATTTTAAATTTAAATGTGTGTGTTGAGCAGAAATCTCATGTAAAAACCCCTAAAAATACAAAACTTAACTTTTCACCGTTAGAATTTGTTTAAATTTAAAACCCGCTAATAAAAGGCTCTTAAAAGCATAAATCTAAAGTTTCATTTCTGTTGGACTCCATTTTCCCATAGAATCAGCACTAGTCTACCTGGCAAAAACACCCCCTTGGGGCATTTTTCTCCTTCTGCTTGGTTGGGTGATTTTGGCGTTCTGGGTAGTTTGTAATCGGTTTCAAATCATCATTTTATGTCAAGGAATCTAACTACCAATCGCTAGAAGTATTTAAAATCACGTTTTATTTGCTGCCCTAGGTCCATTTCTGCACTGCTTAGCTCTCTTCCTTGGGCAGATTTAATCTATTCTTTCACTTCTAGCTTACTGTACGTCCTAGTCTATTTCAGCCTTGCAATCACTAATCTAATCAGCTTATTTCATTATAACTGATTGCTGGTCACTTCCACATCGTCCCCATTTTTACTGCTTGTGTCCATCTCTTGGTTGGGGCTAGACTTAGGACTTAATCCGCACTCTTCTCCTGTTTGTACTTCTTTCCATCTTTGGTTTGGGTGTGTGTTTGTCTCTCAACCATCACTGGTTGAGCGGGGTCTCCCCCCTGACTTGGCTACGTGCCTTGTCTGAAGCGACAGTAGCCTTGTCCGGTGTGACTTCCGTTTCCTGAACGGAGGACCTAGCTATTGCAGGTTACACCATTCTAGCTGATCACCCTCTACCATCCCTGTTGGGACATCCATTTTCCATCAACTAGAGATTGTGTGATAACAGTTTCTTCACTCATGCATCTTGGAGGATGAATTTTGGAGGGGTTTTCTAGATGGATGTTGAGCACATCCTCCTATGTTGAAGATTGTTTTATTATATTTAGCATGCATGCATCTTGGAGCGCGCACGTGATGAGGACTTTTTAACATGTTGACTTGTCAACACACCAATCTTATGATGCACCCTCTCTCTTTTGGAGGATATCTTGCACATTATTGTATATTCTTAGATGGAACAACCTCCTTTGGAGAGAAGAGAGTCCACCTCATTCATTTGAGTTATCAATCATGATGGGCTAGATCTAACTCCAATATTTTATAATTGTTGGATTTGTCATCAAGTTAGTTAGGAAAATAATGTATTTTATTGTAAGATAAACTTATCTCATTCAATATAAATGAGCTTTCTCTACATTTCATTGTGATTGAGGAGTTCGGAATTGGGATTTAGAGAAGTGATAAAGCATTGGAGCTTAGGAGTTGAAGCTTGATGGAGCTCCCTTGTACTACCAAGATTGATTATTAATGAAGACATGAGGTATAACTTTCTATTTTAATTATAAGGTTTCAAGCTTTTGATTGTTGTGGAATTACAAGGAATTTGTCTTGCTTCAATTCAATATAAAATCCTAAGTATTTATATTTAGGAGTAAATCAATGTGAGGAGAATTCTCCCTCTTGATTTATTTCTTGTTTTATTTCTATTTTATTGTCATTCTTCTAACTTTCATCTTTTGAGGCCTTTCCTCATCAATTTGGCAGAAAAAGAGCCTTGGAAACTTTGCCCTAGGGAAGGCGCATCTTTTGGTGAAGGCAAAATCCAATTCTGAGAAGTTTCAATTTTGACCTAATTCTGCAATTATTGCAAAAATTAGGGTTTCAAGTTTCGTGTTGTTCCCTCGACAGATTTGGCTTGACCCTACCTTCTCTCAACTCGCCTTGATAGGGCGCATTTTCCAATGGAATCAGTTTCTCAAGAATCCAATCTTCATTTTTGACCTAGTTCCTACTAGGGTTTCACTTCAGATCTACAGTCAAGATGATTGGAATGAAGGTTGAAGATCATCTGAATGGGGCTTCCAATTTCATCTCCTGGAAGTCTAGGGTTCTTCTCATTCTAGAAGAAAATGATCTCTTGAAGTTTGTAAATGAGAATGTTCCAGAACTAGAAGTTGAAGAGGAGAAGTCTCAATGGAGGAAGAATGATGCCAGAGCTAGAAGGATATTGGTGGACTCAGTCAAAGACCATTTGGTTCTTCAAATACCACAAAAGAAGACAGCTAGTTGGATGTTCAAAACCCTAAAGAAGCTATTTGAACATAGAAGCATCAATGTGACACTCACATTGAGGAACCAACTATCAAATATGAAGATATCCAAGTTTGAATCAATTGCCTCATACTTCATGAGGATCATAGAACTAAGCGACAAGCTAAGTTCCAGTGGAGAAACCATTGATGATAAGGAGCTTGTCATTACTACTCTAAATGGTCGTCCACCATCTTGGGAGTCATTCATTCAAAGCATAAGTGGTCTAACCAAGCTACCCAAATTTGACAGATTATAAGCAGATTGCACTCAGGAAGAGACGAGGATTGCAGCAAGACAAAAACTTCAAGGTACTCAACCTGAGGAGAATCAAACATTCATGGCCCATGCCAAGAAAGGTAAGGGAAAGGGAATAAGGTTTCACAATCATAAGCACCAAGGTAGGAGATCTATTCCTCCTCCAGATCATAAGAAAAAGAAGAGGGATCTATCACATGTACAATGTTTCAGATGCAAGACCTATGGTCATTATGCCAACAATTGTCCAAGCTCATTCAAAATGAAACATGAAGCCACTATTGCTGATGTAGAAGAAGATCATCATCATAAGAAGCAAAAGAATAAAGATCGTACAAAATTCTTGTTCATCTCAGCCCTATCAAGTACTGTTCCCACCACTAGTGATACATGGCTTATAGATAGTGGTGCTTCTAGGCATATGACTGGCTATAATGAAAATTTATCAAAAATTGTTGAGAAGGAATCCCATCTTCGTGTTGCACTTGGGGATGATGTTAATTAGACTGTGAAAGGATCTGGGGCTAACTCCTTCCAGTTAGAGTCTAGTGACACACTACACTTAAGTGATGTGCTTTATGTACCTGGTATGAAGAGAAATCTTGTCTCCATATCTGCTTTGGAGGACAAGGGATATAAGGTAGTATTTTCAGAAGGGAAAGTTCTTGCTTGGCACAAGAACTTAAGCATGGACACATCAAAAGTAATTGGTGTAAGAGAGGAGAGCTTGTACCAATTGAGCACTCCACCAACTCAAGCACTAATTCATGATTCTACCGGCATGGGTGAGCTATGGCACAGCAGACTAGCTCATCCGATCTATAAAGCTCTTCCAGCATTAAGAAATATGGTGACAGGTCTACCAGTACTTCATGTAAACCGTGATGGAAAATGTAGAGGCTGTGCACTTGGCAAGAATGCCAAGGGATCTTTCCCAAATAGTGAGAGCAGATCTAAAGGAATTTTGGATCTAGTGCACTCTGACTTGTGCGGACCCATGATTGTTGCTTCACTGGGTGATTATTACTATGTGACATTTATTGATGACTACTCACGGAAGACTTGGATATATTTTCTCAAGACCAAGGAATCTGAGGAAATGCTCAGCAAATTCAAAGAATTCAAAGCACAAGTCGAGAATTTGTCGGGAAAGAGGATTAAGATCTTGAGATCAAGTAATGGTGGAGAATATACCTCTACAGATTTCAATGATTTCTGCAAGGAAGCAGGAATTAAGAAGGAGCTCACAGTTCCCTACAACCCTCAACAAAATGGAGTTGCGGAAAGGAAGAACAGAACAATTGTGGAGGCAGCCAAAGCCATGATACATGACCAGAGTCTACCGATGTTCTTGTGGGCAGAAGCATCTAGAACAGTTGTCTATGTACAAAATAGATACCCTCATAAAATCTTGAAGAACATGACTCCGGAAGAAGCTTTCACAGGAGTGAAACCAGAAGTCGGCCACCTTCATATCTTTGGTTGTCCAGTCTACATTCATGTGCCCAAAGAAAAGAGGACGAAATTAGAACCTTCAGGTAAGAAGGGAACTTTCGTGGGATACAGTGAGTCTTCAAAGGCCTACAAATTTTTCATCCCAAAATCGAGGCAGATAGAAGTTAGCAAGGATGCGTCCTTTGAAGAAGAGATGGCTATCAGGAAAGGCAGAGGATATGAAATGGAGATCGATGATGAGGAGATTCTAGACCCAAAGGAGACAAGATCATCTCCCCCTTCAGTAGCTCAAAGGGAGTTAGCAGAGAAGGATGAACCGATCGATCCCATTGATCCAGTTGAGCCAGTTGATGTTCCCACAGATATTGGAGTAGGCCGGAAGAGGCCTAGATGGGCACAGCAGACATTGCAGGATGCAGAGGGGCATGAAGCTCCACATGCTACTTTTCGAGAAAGAAAGAGACCTCAGATGTTCTCGAGTTATGTAGCTTTGATGAGTCACAACATTGACTCGGAACCCACCTCCTATCAAGAGGCCCTCTAAACATCAAGTTTGGAAGGATGCCATGATGGAAGAATACCAATCCATCATGAAGAATGATGTATGGGAGGTTGTACAAAGACCTGGGGGAAGTCAATAGTGACTTCCAAGTGGCTTTACAAAATCAAGCATGGAGCAGATGGCAGTGTTGAAAAACAGAAGGCTAGATTTGTTGCCATAGGATTCTCTCAGAAAGATGGAGTTGATTATGATGAGACATTTGCTCCTGTGGCTTGATATACTTCCATCGAGACTACTATTGCTATTGCTTTAGCTATGGGATGGAAGTTGCATCAGATAGATGTCAAGACAACCTTTCTCAATGGTGTTATTGAGGAAGAAGTGTACATTGAATAACCAGAAGGTTTTGTTGTCCATGCAAAGGAGGCTCACGTATGTAGGTTGAAAAGGGCCTTATATCGACTCAAGCAAGCACCTCGTGCTTGGTATGGACGAATAGATGGATACTTGGTGAGCTTGGGATTCACCAAGAATGATGCAGAACCCAACCTTTACTACAAGGTTGTGGATGATGAGCCACTGATTTTGGTTCTTTATGTTGATGACCTGTTTCTCACAGGGAATGAGAAGCTTATTGTATGGTGTAAGAAGAAGCTTGCCTCTGAGTTTGAAATGAAGGATCTTGGATTGATGCATTACTTCTTAGGACTAGAAGTATGGCAGAGGCAGAAGGAGATTTTCCTAAGTCAAGGAAAATACACCATTGATATTCTGAAGAGATTGCGAATGTTGCATTGCAAGTCCATGGCCACTCCGATGGATGCAAATTTGAAGATGCTGAGGGACTCTACTTTAGATTCAAATTTGATTGATCCCACTATGTATCACCAACTGATTGGATCCTTGATGTATCTGACGAACACCGGACCAAATATATGTTTTGTTGTGAATGCTCTCAGCCATTTCCTGTGTGAGCCGAGACAGATTCACTGGGTTGTTGCAAAACAATTGCTCAGATTCTTGCGTAGCACTGTGGGATATGGCCTGAGATATGCTTTAGAATGTGACTTGAGATTGCAGGGATTTTCAAACTCAGATTGGGTCGGATGTGCTGCAGCTAGGAAGAGTACTTCCGGATGTTGCTTCAGCTTGGGTTCTACAGTGATTTCCTAGTGCAACAGGAAGCACACCTCAGTAGCACTCAGTACTATAGAGGCCGAGTATATGGCTACTAGTACAGCAGCTAGGGAAGTTGTATAGCTTCGGAAACTCCTTGCGGGATTGTTTGGCCAGATTCCAGAGCCAACTGTGATACACTGCGATAACCGATGTTGTGTGCAGATGTCAGTGAATCCTGTATTCCATGACAAGTCGAACCATATAGAGATTCGGTATCACTACATTTGTGATATGGTGCAGAAAGGTGCGGTAGAGTTACAGTATGTTCCAACAGATGACCAGATTGCAGATGTTCTCACCAAGCCTCTTCCCAGTATAAAGTTTGAATACTTTCGTGGAAGACTTGGAGTGGAAGAGAACATGTCCCTCCTTGAGAGGGAAAGATGACATGGAGATGTTTACCTTATTTTCACCCAGGTACCTCTACTCATCCGAGTTCTCAACCAGGTATGGGACGATCCCATCGGCAGATGAGACGGACAGGTAGTAGATGGTCGAATGAAGGTTGTTTCTAAGTTCTAACAAACTAATTGCATATTTGGAATTATAATTCAGCAATTTTATATTTTATTGATGAGTGGTACCTTATAGGGCCCTCCAAGATTTATTTCCATGTAATTTCCAGCAAGTATTCTACAGATAAATGTAACAAACAAGTCCATTTTCCTTGAGTACACATAATTAGAATGGAGAATGTAGCAAATAGCCCTTTATCCATGGATGCTTGGAGGTAGAAAAACAACCCTTTCATCCACTTAGCACCTTCGTTGAAGTAGTTGTAAAGTGACAAACTTAGTCCCTCCATCTAGTAACATCTCATGACTCCATTAGCCCATAATTGATAGGCATTGTTCTCTCCTTGTCCTTGTCGTTCATTTCCCAATCTTGTTCTTGTCCTTTTTCCCATTTCCACCCCTTTCATACACTACAATGGCCATATGTTTTATTAAGGCTTACTCTTACTATATCACCTAGAGGACACACTCCATAGCCTTATCAATTTTATTGAGGGATACCCCCCTCAAGTTGGAGGAGAGATATCCTAAAGAGAGAGGAAGAGCAACTAAGGTGTGTTACCCCTCATGTTGCATGAGGATTGCACTTGTGATTTTCATCACAACACTTGTGATTTTTTGTCACAAGGATCGAGCTTGTAAGATCACATTGCTATATTTTTTATGAACAAGGGGTGCATTTGGGTTTTAGCTTTAGAGATGAGGCTAACCTGTGGTTGATTTGATGATTTCGTGTGTCAGATGAGATGTTCTAATGGTGGTCAGCATAGTTTAACTTTTGATGATGTGGTGCGCCCTCCCTTTCTAATAATGTTGGCATGTTTGAAGTGATATGTTTCCTAGCTTTCATAAAATTATTTAACACTTAGTGCATTTTATGGAGTGGGAACCCATCAACCTAGGGTCTCCCTAAGTTTTAAGTGTTAATAATTTATTCTTTGGTGTGATGATGAATTAAAAGAGGTTTTTCCCTATGGTTTCTAAGGTTTTATTGTGATAAATATTCATGGAGGTGGAATACCTTAGCACTTTGACTCTTTTGCAATGATTCCAACATGATTATTAATGTGTTTCATCTGGTTGGAGGCCCATAATGTGAGCGCCCTAGGAGAAGGGGATGTTTTCCACACATAAAACTTTCTCATGATGCATCTAGTACCCCTTGATAGAGAACTAGCCTTGTACACACATCCTGATGTTGATTGGCGTTGACTAACCTTGGTTTGACCATGTGGAAGGCTTGGTATTGGAGCACCCTAGCTCATTTGGCCCCTTTCACACTTGGATATTGATCATTGCAAGATAAACTATGGTCTTCCTTGGAGCACCCTCTCTCTTGGCACATATGTTGAGGCATGCATTATAATAATATTTCATGGCTTGAAGAGGTTGAAACTTTTCCCTAGTGCACGCCTTCTTGTGTCCATGGTTTGGAGAGAAACAACATGTTCTTTGGAAGCTAAAATTCACGGTCTTTGGGTGTGGAAGCTAAAATTCATAGTATTTGGTTAATGCACATTCCTTTAGGGCAAATTGGTTAGATCTAACCTCCTTGCCACACCTCCCTAGGGCGCACTCTAAAAATTGCTTATTGGCCTAGTCAAGGTGGCTAGCATTGCACTTGTTTCAAGGGCCCTTCAAATATTTTATTATTTTCCTTATCAAAGAGTTATCCATGCAGGGTTGACTCCTTGTTTCTCTTACACGTTTGGAGGTTGTTATACATTGGAAGAAGTGCTTTGAAGGAGCCACACATGCCTCAAGAAAGTTGAATAGAAGTTGGTTAGAGTCACATGTGTGGCCTTTCTCTCTTTAAGGGTGCACTCGTCAAATTATTAATTGACTTGGTAAAAGAGGTTGCTATTACACACCATGAATCTCTATATTATGTAAAGTCATCATTGATGTATTTGACTTCATTATGTAAAAGTTGCTTGCTCAATTCATTAAAAATAGGGCCTTTAAAGCTAGATCCACATGCAACTATGGCATCTAACATAGGTTGTTTCTCTATGACAGGAAGGATGGCTTCATAGTACATGACCATTAGTCAATCATAGTTGATAGAGAACAGTTCGGGTCTGGATGGCCAAAACCTTGTTGGAACTAACTGTAATTAAATGCCCAAAGGTTTGCTCCTGCTTCCACAACCTTACGACTTACTTAATCTTTGTAATGCCCCCAACCTGGTGCTTCACCTCTCCTACTAACAAAATATGATATTATTTCCTTGATCAAAGGTTGTTACCAAAGTCGATTGAATCCTCATCTTTCTCACAAGTGTGGAAGGTTTTTACACTTTGGGTAATGTGCTATAGAGTTGGTTAGAAGCGCATCCTGGCCTAATGGAATTTGGATTAGAGATACATGTACATCATGAAGGTTTGTTACAAGTTAGTTAAAGCCACATGTGTGGACTTTCTTGAAGGGTGCACTTGACCACATTGGAACTTACTCACAAATATGGACAATCTCTTGAAGGGTGCACTTATTATCTTTCTCTTAAAGGGCAAACATGTAAAGAGTTGTTTGTTATATCAGATGCATATCTCTTGGTCAATTACTCAAAGGAGGGGTGTGCCCTACCTTCACGAACCTTTTTAGTGGAGGTAGTTCCTAACTAACTCATTATTTTAGTATTGTTGAATTGTCTCAAGGAATTAATTAGACGGGAATTATTATTTTATTATAAAGGAAGTTGAGCTAGTCTCTATATAAAAAGTAGCCCTTCCTCTTTCATTTTTCATGGTTGGATTTGGGGTTAGACCCCTTGGAGTTGAATGGAATATCTACTAGATGTGTTTGGAGGATCAATACCTTATTCCTCTTTCTTTTATGGGATCCATGGAATGTCCTTTATTGATGCATTCTTTCTCTATGCTTGACTAAATGCACATACATTTCATTCCAAGTAATTATAATCTTCATGTGTATTGGATTTTATCTGCTCTAATAATATCCTTAGGTATATTTCTGCAGTTGGGAGTCAAGACAACAAGGAAATGGACTATTGAAGCTTGTACATCTTTAAAAGGATCTATCAAAGCCATAGGACTTCTTGACTTGCATTAACTACAACTCGGTTACCCTTTCTTCAATAGACGCAAATTACCGAGTTGTAGTTAATGCAAGTCAAGAAGTCCAATGGCTTTGATAGACTTAAGAGTTTGGATTCCAACAACAACATTCGACTACCCTCTGATGTGACAATCAGAGTGCCATCAAGCTCGCCAAAGATCCAATTCAACACCACCAACGCAACAAACACGTTGAGCTACAGGGGAAAGCTTATTCGCAATCACATTCTTGAAGTGCTCTTTTTACCCTACATATGATCAAGTTACAGACATTTTCACAAAGTCTCTCACATAAGAAAAGTTTTCCAAACTTTGATCTATGTTAGGATTTCAAGTATTTGTCATTAAGGGGGGATAGGCTCTAATGCCTCCTTCCTTCTGAGGGTTTTAACCACATAAAACATCGATGTGTTGATATGTGATCTGTTTCTGTGAGAAGTTGCTTAAGGCGTTCGACCTATGTCAAAATACCTTGTTTTAGTTGAACAAAAATGAAAGATAACGAGAAAGTCGGAACTCTATGTTTCGAGATACTAAGAAAGACACGCCATATGATAGAAACATATTTCTTTATATTTTGAGGGATAAGTATTGTGGAAAGGGAAAATCCCCTTTTGATATAGTTATCAAGATATGGTTGTTGATATAAAATAGTCAAGATCTAAAGAAAGGAGGGAGCACCCTTCTCATTCACAAGATAGAACCTAGGTTGAATATGATCGAGAAGGGAGATCAAGATCTCGTAAAAGGGAGATGAAGTACAGCAAAGACAATCATGATCAAGAGATGTCGCAAGAGGTGGTCAAATGAATGACTGCAGTGAACTATTGTATAGTAGTCATCGCATATATGAGCATCAAAGAGAATCAAACAAAGACAGACTACGAAACAAGAAGTCAGAAAAATCCATGGTAACCAGTTGCATGGAATAAGTAGATAAATTATGGGACTCATATGCCTCTAAATCCAAGAACAATGAAAGCAAAGTGGCATTGTGTTCCAAATCTCAAAGGATAGAGAAGATCATATATGTAATGGTGTTGAAAAAAATGGAACCAAGTCTAAACCATCAAATATCCAATCAAATGAGTCCCTACAAAGATGAAGGCAAACTAATAACATCACTTCAAGGACGAAGTGTCTTAAAGATGGTGACAATGTTATGTATATAAAATAAGATAAAAAAGTAGCTAATATAAGAATATATGAGTCAAATCCCACTAGCACAGTTGGTTTCGACCAACCTCGTTCTGCATGGCATCCTGAGTTCGAACCCTGCAAGGTAGCCAAGAGGAGACAGTTAAAAATCCAGCCATATTAAGGGTTGGTGTGGCCTAGGCTGGGTGTGATCCCCGAGTGATTTTGATGACTTAGATGCCCCTAGATCGCAGTTTCTTAGATCACAAGCTAGTCCCGCAAGTCATGGACAAACTAGCAAACAAAAAAAATATAAGAATATATCAATAAATAAAAAGTAAAAAGATAAAGTAAATAAACAATAATAATAAATATAACAAAAAGATACTAATAGACATATCTTTTCATCAAAAAGGCACAAGGCCTCTTCAAATTGAATTTATATGGGACTCAAATGTAAAACACTTCATTCAATATTTATATTTCTTGGTATATCCAAATAAAAATTTTAAATTAATTTTAGCTTCCGCTACAATGACACATACCCAATGGTATAGAGTGCTTGGCTTATTGTTCTCCTATGCTAAATTATTCACCCTTATCATATTATTAGGGGGCACACTAGTTGTTCATGAATATAGTTCAAATTCGACACACGTTATGATGTATGAAGCCACTCATTGACTCCATACTTCAAGAAATATAGTTATTGGAGTCTAAGTTGTCCACATTCATGCCTTGGAAGACTCCCATGAACAAAATGTTGGAAGAACTTGTTGACCACATGCCACATGTGTGGGTTTGCTTGATGAGGGTGCATCAACTTGAAGAGAAGGAAAAGCATGATTTATTGCATCTTTTTTGAGGGCGTTCTTGTCTAGAGGGTACTTTATTGCCTTGTCATCACTTTGGTGTGATTTTCTTGGTCAAACCAAGGTGGGTGTTAGAGCTTCGACCCCTTCTATCTTGTTCCTAGGAGAGCGCACCATGAAAATAACTACCAAAAAAATATTTTATTATATTTCTTGAAGAGTGCTTAAGGGATTTCACTTATTTATCATATATTGATCACCTTGGACATGGTCTCCACCAAGAATCAAGGAGCATGTTGAAGTTCTCATGGCTCTTTTGTCACTTGAGGATGAGCACACAACTTGAGTTTATTGGAGTATTGTTCATATGGATTCTGGAATAACTAATTTTTATTTTTTATTATTGTTGATCAAGTGTACTCAGAAGGTTAGAAAAATAATAATACTTTACACATTCCTAGATTAGATCTAGGGTTTTAGCATGGATCATTAGAAGTTTTGAGCCTAGAATGCTATTTAAGCAAGGCTCCTCCGTTTGCAATGGTTGTTGATTGTGTGAGAAACCATGGACTATTCATTTTCTGCTGGTGGAGTTTGTTGAAGATAATAATATTAGACAATTTGCTGCTGGAATTTGCTATATGGTTTTGCACATGTGGAGATCTACTTATGGAGTGTCTTCTTTAATTGGCAATTCTATTCCTTGTATGAATTTGTGAGTAAATGAAAGTTTTATTTCTTGCCATTCATAATCTGAAAGCGAACTTAATGTATTTCACGAGCATTGTTGAGAATAAATGCTAGTATTACATCATGAATGCATTCCTATGAGGTGAATCTAGGTGTTGAAATTTCTGTTTCATGCTCCATTCAAAATCTGCACAGTGCATAGTGAAACTGTAAAGAAATTGGAGTCGTAATCAGCCATCGGTGATATATCATTTTCTTTCTGCAAAGACTCCTTATTGTTGGAATTTAAGAACCCCATAAGCCCAATGTTTTTCCAAGGCACTAGTCAATCATTTAACCAAAAATACTATTAAATCAACCCTTTCTTTTTTGTATTTTTCAAATCTGAAATAAGCCAAAGAAAAAATTAAATTAAATTTGAGGAATTATTTAATTAAAAAAATAAAAATATGAGAGAAAATCAAATTCCTATTTCAGTGGAATTTGTCTCAGTGAAGGCCCAGTTGAGTTGGTAAGTGCATTTAAGGAATATTCCAATCAATATTGGAGCAAATCAATCAAGGATTTGACTTGTGTAGGTGTTCTCTCTTGGGAGTTGCGCCCTCCTCCACTTGGGCGACTTTCTTGAGGTGGCACTCATCCAAGGAAAGGAAGATCATCCCAATGTTGGAGGTGGGGCGCCCCCCTTAGGTGGCATCATAATCACTCTCAATCACCACTAATCAAGGGATGGATCAAAGATTTGATTGGATTTGGCTCCCTCTCATCAAGGAATGCACCCTCTCCCTCTTAACTCACCCTCCCTCTCTCATTTTCTTATAAAAGTGAGGTCATAGCTCCTCATTTGCATATGACGGATTGCACTGAACCTCTGCTCCTGTGATTTGTAATATTCTTTTGAGTAATAATATTTGGAGACTTTGGAGGTCAAAGTGGTGGCTATTGTTCTTCATGCATGCAATTGGTTGAGGTAAAATTGTAGATTTCCAATTTTTTGCTTTCACATACAATAGTAGATTGATCTAGCTTGGTAAGGATCTTGTATCCTAGTAGGGTAAGCATTCATAGTTATTGATTTGCTTATTTTTATTGAATGTTTAGAGATTGTTATCACACCATAGTAGCGGGGCTACTTTGCTGGTTCAGCAGATATCTGCACATTCCAGAGCTTCCATTATTCAGAGCATGGCTATGATGATTGTATATTTTGTGATCACTCATGATCAGAGCAGTATATTATTCAGACTTATGTTTGACCTTGTGTCAAGGCTGAGCCTTGAGAGTTCAGATTTGATGACCGATGTGACCCTTTATCCCATGCAATTTCAGTTCAGTGCTTAGAGATGTATTGCAGCAGTGTTTTCAGATGGTGTATGATGATTATTACTATGATGATGTTATATGATATCTATGGATGCTTTATCACTAACTGTGGATTATTATCTTGTTGATTTAGTCATGATCACAGCATCTGCTTGGTATATTATTCCTGATGTGGCAAACTGTTTAAAATGAACGGTAAATTATAAAATGGACAATTGCTTGCACATTTAGGTCATTTAACAAAACCCACTGGTTTTCCACCTTACATAGATATGGTCTTCCCTAACACCAGTTGTCTGCTAGTGTAGGCTCCATATTCACTTGACTCCATCCATACATGACTTTCCTATTTGACTTTAAACCTTGACCTATCTCATTTGACTTTCTAATACTGAGGACTTCCCCATTTTTCTACCTCTGTGTTTGGACCGCATCCCTGTATATTCAGTGTCTCGGCTCTAAGTTGGTGACAAAACTTGCCTTTGGTGAGTTGGATTGTAGGCCTAAATCATTCTGGTCGGTTGTCCCGATGTTTGGCATTGGCTCGAACTCGCCCTAGTCACTAGAGATGTTGTTGGCTAAAACTGAAAGCTCATGTTCTACCTATGGAAACTTATAAATTCGCCCATGGAAACTAAAAAGGGCAAGAGCGATGAACAGCTAAAAATACTCCTCGAAGAGTATAAGAAAGGTCCAAAAAGCAATGGTTCTTAAAAGTTATATCTATAAACAATTGCTGGCCTTATATGTATTTGAAAACATGCCCTGGATGCAAGCTGCAACTAGTTGTGCTTATCAGCACACCTGAAATCCGAAGGGTTATGTAGGCCAAAAAGGCCATAAAATGAAATTGAATGATCCTAATGAACCTGGATCAACTTGATGTAGACATGATGCCTAAGTTGAATAAACACTCTCTGGACAACTTGTCCATTTGTGAGGCACAGCCATTCCCCGTGTTATTTTGTCCAGCACAGAGTTTGTAGCTTTCCCCTTTCTCCCAGTCCAAAGTATTTTTGAGTTAAGTTAGACAGGTCAACCCCTTTGCCCAACCTTGTTCCTAGCCTTCATCCTTCACTAGCAGTTTGACCATGTCCAATGGGTGAGTTTGTCATTTGAACTATTGTGCAAGTAATTTTATATAACAAAGGAATATGCTAACTTGATTAATGCCACTGAATGGATCTTATACTTTGAGCTTGGCTGTGAGAATGATTAGAGAAGCATGTCTTAGTCTACTGATGTGATTTATCCTTGGTTGTATATTATTGGGATCTATGATGATGTGGGCCATGTATAGATGCCTATTGATGATGATTGATGGTCCCACATACTTGATGATGATATCATATGATGGACATATGATGCAGATGATGATTGATGCAGTTCAGCAGGTTTATTTATTATTTCAGATCAGCAGTTTATGCATTGTCCATATATGGTGGACCCTACAGCTGGCCCAATAGGGCAACCCATGGTGTATGAGTACACATTTCTAGTGGATTTGGGTCTTCTGGATCCAATGAGACACTTATCTTTCAGTTCCGGGCACTTCTGACAGTGATTGATGCAGTTTTACACTTGTTGACCAGATTTGGGACTGATTTCCCAACCTGAGCAGCAGGGGCCATGAGAGGCCAGTTCACCTAGGGCGTTGATGATGGAGGGAGTGGTCCAGCCACTTGTTTTTACCATTTACCCCCCCTTCTGGAGAGCCTGGTGGGCTCAGATGGACAGCGCAGATGCCCTAGGAGGCAGTTTTGGCACTTTCACAGTTACCGAGGCAGTTAAAAAATGGGATAAAGTGGTCACTGAGGAATTCGATTTGGGCAATTGAGGCAAGGTTTTGGCATTTGGTTTTCACAGAGGTCTTCCAGGGTGATCCCACTATCTTTCAGTCAGTTTTCACCATGTGGGTAGGCCCACAGCGATCACAGAAGGTCTTTTACTGCTTGTCTGTCACAGATTTTGAGGACAGATTTGATCATTTATATTATCTTGGACATATTTTATTATTTTATTGTGCCTTGGGGATGAGCTAGTAAGGATTGATGCCTCCTAGCCCCACCATGTGCTTATTTTGTCATGTCCTAGTCATCATGAGGTGGATTTTTGGTACTTGTACCCCCTCTAGTGGATGACGTCACCCTCCATGATTATTTTATACCATGACGTCATCATTATATTGGGTGATCCATGTGATATATTGTTATTGTTCATCTTAGCCATTGATTGTATGATGAGATCTTTTAATCTCAACCACTCATTTGATGTAGTATTGTAGAGTGGTATAGGGTTTTGGTCTTTATTATCCTATATAAGGAGGAGACCCCCTATTGTATAGCTCACCTTTGGAGCTCTGGAATATTGGAATAGAACACTTCTTTGTGGAGCATCTCTCTTGTCTTGTGGATTCTCTTGCATATTGAGTATACAGTATTGTTCGGGTACACAGGGTACTACCAAAGGACCGAACACCAAGAGCAACCACTTCACACAAATAGATCACAGATCAACACACCGATGTTTTGGCGTGGTTTAAACCTTCTTGAGGGAAACACTCCACGGCCCCGGCCAAATAGCTTCTACGGGACAATTTATTATGCAAAGAAAGAAAGTTACAAATGAGCTTCTCATAATCGATCAACTAAACAATGACCCTCCATGCTCTTTAAATAGAGATCATGGACCAATCGGGTGTTAAGCCACGGATCAAGGTTAGGTTTGATCTAAGAGAAGTTGAGCCGTCGGATCACTCTATGTCGGAAACATATCGTGACCGTCGGATTAAGTATTTACAAATGCATACTAATGCATACTAAAGAAACACACTATCCCTAACGGATATATTACACAAGTTGATCTTAACTAACTCCTAAGTGTCTAAATATCCTAACATCCCCCCTTAAGAACAACTTGGGATAGGATTGAAGGATTTACAAAAGTGACACTATTAGGAGAAGGAAGGAGGCATTAGAGCCTATCCCCCCTTAATGACAAGTTCCTGAACTCCTAACATAGATCGAAGTTTAGAAAACTTCGCTTCTGTAAGAGACTTGGTGAAGATGTCTGCAACTTGGTCATCTGTAGGGCAAAAGAGCACTTCAAGAACACGATCATGAACAAGATTTCTGATGAAGTGCATATGTAGCTCAATGTGTTTGCTGCGTTGATGTAGAACTGGATCTTTGGCAAGCTTGATGGCACTTTGATTGTCGCACCAAAGTGGAGTAGGCTGCTGCTGCTCGAATCCAAACTCTGAAAGGATCTGTCGAAGCCATAAAGCTTCCTGACTGGCATTAACTGCTGCTCGATATTCTGCCTCTGCTGAAGAAAGAGCAAGAGCTTGTTGTTTCTTACAAGCCCAAGTAATAGGTCCAGATCCCAGACTGAAAACATAACCTGCAGTAGACTTTCGATCATCAGGATCGCCGGCCCAATCTGAATCAGTGAAACCAACCAACAAAGGTTTCCCCCCTGTACTGTAATGAATCCCAAACTGAACTGTACCTCGAATATATCGAAGTATTCTTTTAGCTGCTTTCCAATGACTTTCATGAGGTGTCTGCATATAACGGGCAACTCGACCAACGGCAAAGGAAAGGTCAGGACGGGAATGAGTCAAGTATAAAAGACTACCAACAAGCTGACGATACAATGTGGCATCTACTTCAGGTGAAGTACAAGTGGCAGAAAGTTTGACTCCAGACTGGAAGGGAGAAGGGGCTGGTTTACAATCTTCCATGTGAAAACGACGAAGAAGGTCACAAGCATACTTAGACTGAGAAAGAAAGATTCCTTCTTTGGTTTGCAGAACTTGGAGACCAAGAAAATAATGCAAATGCCCTAAGTCTGACATTTCAAAAGTTTGTTTAAGACTGGATTTCACATGGGTTATAAGCTTAGGGTCACTACCAGTAAGAATAAGGTCATCAACATATAGAACAAGTATGATGAGATGGTTTCCTACTTTCTTGGTATAGACATTGGGATCAGAATGGCATCTAGAAAAACCAGTGTTAAGGAGAAAGTTATCCATTTTGGCATACCAAGCTCTAGGAGCTTGCTTAAGGCCATATAAGGATTTCTTAAGGCGACAGACAAGGCTAGAGTTATTCTGAACATAGCCAGGAGGTTGTTCCATGTAAATTTCCTCCTGTAAATCACCATGTAAGAAGGCAGACTTGACATCCATTTGATGGACTTCCCAGTTGTGTAAGGCTGCAAGGGAAAGAACAAGGCGGATGGAGTTCATTTTGGCGACGGGAGCAAAGGTTTCATTGTAGTCAATCCCTTCAACTTGAGAAAAACCTTTGGCAACTAACCTTGCCTTAAGTCTTTCAACACTTCCATCTGATGCATACTTAGTTCTGTAAACCCATTTACATCTGACAAGTTTTCTTCCTTTTGGAAGAGGTACAAGATCCCAAGTATCGTTCGCCATTAAAGAACGATATTCTTCATCCATGGCTGCATCCCAATCTGGATTCCCTGAAGCTTCTGCAAAGGTTTCTGGATCATGATTCTCGGAAACTTGAGCCAAAAGAGAAGAGGCTCGCTGAAACTGAGAACGTGTTCGACGTTGATCTCTAGGATCACCGGCAAGATCACCAGCTGCTTCACATGTTGAACGGACCCATCGAGGAAGCACTTGTGCTGGTGCAACTGGAGGAACATGAGCAGGCGGAGGTGGATTTTCATCCTCACTGTCATCATCAGAAACTGGAGTTGGAAACCTGTCAAGGAAGTTGGAAGAAGAAGAAGAAGGCACAAACGCCGAATCAAGCTCGCAGGCCAAAGATGGCACACTCGCCGAGTTAGGCTCGCAGGCCAAGATATTTTCATCAAATTTAACATCTCTTCTAATGATTATAGCATGAGAAGGTGGTTGAAGAAGTCTATAACCTTTTACATCTTCAGAATATCCAACAAATATGCACTTTTCACTTTTAGGCTGCAATGCTTTCCGTTTTTCATCCGGAATGTGAGCCCATGCTTCACTACCAAACACACGAAAGTGACTTACATCAGGTTTAACTTTACTCCATGCTTCTTCTGATGTTATACCTTGTAATGCTTTTGTGGGGGTGCGATTTACTATGTAATTTGCACAATTTATGGCTTCAGCCCAAAATTGAAGACTTAGTCCCTTAGATTGGATCATACAATTTGCCATTTCTTTTAAAGCGCGGTTCTTCCGCTCAGCTACACCATTTTGTTGTGGTGTATATGGAACAGTGTGTTGTTGTTGGATGCCTTATTCAGTGCAGAAAGTAGTGAACTGTTTGTTAACATATTCTCCTCCATTGTCAGATCTTAACTTGATAATTTGATGACCAGATTGTTTTTCAACAAGGGCCTTGTAGGCCAAGAACATGTTAAATACTTCGCTCTTAAGTTTTAGGAAATAAACCCAAGTGCGTCTGGTGTAATCATCAATGAAAGTTAAGAAATATTTGAAACCAGAAAAGGAAGCAGATGGAAGAGGACCACACAAGTCACTATGCACAAGCTCCAAGGGAACCGAGGCGTGCCAAGAGGCACGTTTGTCAAAACTATCCCGATGATGTTTTCCGAGTACACAACCGGAACAAACACCATCTCTGCAAGATACCATCGGAAGACCTGTCACCATATTTTCTTTACATAGTTGTTGCAATGAGCGATAATTTAAGTGACCAAATCGCTCATGCCAAAGTTTGCTCAAGTTATCACTATGAGCAACAAAAACTGAAGGGAAAGGTGATGACCCAAAGTTGTTAAACTTGTACAACCTGGTAATATCATCAACAATTTCGGTAGCTAGAACCTGTTGAGGATCTTTAAAATCCTTGATTACAACTTGGTGAGGTGTAAAGGTCACAGTTTTACCTTCACCAGAATGAGTGATCTGATAGACTGATAACAAATTGCAGGAAATTCTTGGAACACATAGTACATCACTAAAATGACCATTATCTACTGGAACTGTTCCAGCTCCTACAACACTTAGAGATCTATCATCACCAACAAATATTTGTTTGGTGTTACATTCATGCATAGTAGAAAAGATGGCTTGATCCTTAGCCATATGATAAGATGCTCCAGAATCAATGAGCCATTCATTTGAAGTAGAAGAAGAAGATGCATTATAAGAATAACCAGAAGCACAAAGTGCATGTCCATGAGAGGCAGATTCTGAAGGCGAATCTAGGCTGATGTGGTGCTTCTTCATTGCTGCTTCCAAAGCTGCCATCTTCTTGAAACACTTAGATTCATCATGATTATCTTTCCCGCAATAGTTGCAATGACGCTCAGTCTTCTTGCCTTTTGGCTTGGATCCTTTGTCATTTTTTAAAGGAGCTGACTGAGAGGGTTTTGGACCCTTGTTTGACTTATTATTGCGAAAATTTTGTTTCTTGGGAGGCTTGGACTTTTCTTTCTGTTGGGACAATAAAGCTTTCCCAGATGTATCTGCATTGTTGATTATTTCAAGATGAATGAGTTTATCTTGTTCTCTAATCAAGGAATCACAAAAGGATTCAAGACTAGGCTCTTGATAGCTAGCTGCATTCAATGACGCTTTCATGGAGTAAAATGTAGATACAAAAACAGAATATGCAGGTCCAAGTTTGGAAAGAATATGATAAATGCATTGTTTGTCTTCCCTCTCAATCTTACATTGTGCACATAAGAGCTTGAGAGTTTTGTACTTAGATAAATAATCTTGAATGCATGAAAAGTCACTTGGATTTAAAGAAATCAACTCATTTTCGAGTTGGTGACCCCGAATTTCATTGTGTTTACCAAACACAGATTCCAACTTGTCCCAAGCAGCATTAGGTTCATCAATTCCAGATATGTGGAATCGCAAATCAGTAGAGATTGACATCCCAATCAATCCACGAGCTTCATCACATCTATTTGCCCATTTTATTTTCTTATCATCATCAGTGGGTTCTTTTTCTTTCCCTGTTGTAATTCTGAAAAGTCCCCTACTTCGTAGAACATCCTCCATACGAGATTTCCATGAGAAATAGTTGGAACTATTAAGTAGAATATCACAAAGGGCGGCCATATTTATAAATTAATGGCTGTAAAAGTAGAAACCAATAGTCTGGATGTGAAGAGCTCGAAAAAATAGGCGGTTTCAAAAAAAACGGCACTGAAAACGGACTCTGTATGATGAAGTTATGCTTGAACAAAGAAACTGTTGAAGATGTCCCAAATAGTGACGTGGCAGCTGGAGAATGTCCAGCAAAAAAAAGAACCCCCCTCTTCCCAAGATGAACCTTTTGACAATCACTTTACAAAAAAGTTGCTTTTAAGTGAATCACTTTTGTAAAATAAGTGATTTCACTTTTACAATGATATTACTTTTAAATAGTGCAACAATAAATAAAAAACTTAAGTGACTCACTTGTATTTTTATTTTTTATTATTTAAGTGAGATGCACTTTTACAATAAAGTAACTTGAAAATAGAAATTGCATGCACTTTTCTTTTTAAAAGTAACTTCCTAAGACTTGAACTCAAGACCTATTAAGGAATAAAGCAACTTTGAACCAAGTGAGCTAGATTAAAAGGTATGTAAAATATGGGAATGAGGAAGGGGGCCTTTTTTTTTTTTTTTTTTACTCTTCTTGCTCGGTTTGCGTGCTTGCCCTTTTTCCTGCAAAACAAACCACAAAACGAAACCAAACAAAAAACTTTTCCACTCTCGTGGGGTTAGATCTTGTTAGCTTGCCCGGAAAGTCTGCGTTTTCTCTCTGTTTCTGATTTGCCGAGATCGCGCAAGGTGCACGGCAAAGAGCATACGCAGCCGAGAAAAACCTTTCCCTTTCTGTTTCTGATTTGCCGAGATCGCTCAAGTAGCACGGCAAAGAGCATACGCAGACGGGAAAGCAACAATCCGAAACCAAAAAAAATCTAACAGTAAAAAAAATGAAATATGAGATTTTTTTTCTTTTCAAAAAACGAAATAAAAAAATGCGTCACTGTAACATTATACCTTCAGATTTGATGAAAAACGCGTTTCTGGAGCAACCGGGAACCGTTTTCGATCAAACGAAAACTATTTCCCAATGGAAACGACGCTCCGGACGCAATGGAACACCTCCCACAGCCCAGAAATGCACAGAAATACCAGAACTAGAAACCCTTTCGAGTTTCGGCAACAACAGTTCAAGATCTAGATCATAACCGGAAGCGGCACTTCATAAAAGCTCTGATACCATGTTCGGGTACACAGGGTACTACCAAAGGACCGAACACCAAGAGCAACCACTTCACACAAATAGATCACAGATCAACACACCGATGTTTTGACGTGGTTTAAACCCTCTTGAGGGAAACACTCCACGGCCCCGGCCAAATAGCTTCTACGGGACAATTTATTATGCAAAGAAAGAAAGTTACAAATGAGCTTCTCATAATCGATCAACTAAACAATGACCCTCCATGCTCTTTAAATAGAGATCATGGACCAATCGGGTGTTAAGCCACGGATCAAGGTTAGGTTTGATCTAAGAGAAGTTGAGCCGTCGGATCACTCTATGTCGGAAACATATCGTGACCGTCGGATTAAGTATTTACAAATGCATACTAATGCATACTAAAGAAACACACTATCCCTAACGGATATATTACACAAGTTGATCTTAACTAACTCCTAAGTGTCTAAATATCCTAACAAGTATCTCTTCTATGTATCATTGTGGATTTTGGTGCTTCTACTAGTTTTCTTGCAGGAAAGTCGAATTGATGGAGAGGAGGGTGATTTCTTGAGGGTTATTGTTGGAGGGATCCACATATTCTCTCTTGGGTTGATCTTGTGACAGGGAGTATCATTATTGTATCTTTGTGACATAGTTGATGCTTTCTATTACATCTTTCTATCATTTTCGTAATCATCTTACTTGACTTGTTTCTTTGATCTTGTCTTGTAGGAGGAGGACGATTTGGCTATCTTGGAGGAGGACGTTTTGGTTGGAGCTCTTGGATCTCACTCTTGAATATACACATAGGAGAATGCTATCAATTTGCAAGGTGGCCATAAGCAATTGAGGTAAGATCTACAAGGTATGTGCCTCTTTCCATCCATTCTATCTTCATTGGTCACAAACCCTAATTAATTAAAACCCCAATTTTGGTTTTTCTTAGATCTACTTAGATCTAGCCTTGTTTTGAAAAGATCTTAAGAACCCACCTCTATAGCATCCACCCCTAGTTGGATCTATAGTTTGGTGGTGATTGGGTTAAAATTGACACACTTTCAAGGCAATATAGCCCTCTTGAACCAAATCGCACTTCCTTGGAGAGGCTTGTTGGGTTAGATCTATCATATGGGTAGGTGAGATCCCGCTTGATTTGCAATCTACACACTTGATAACCTACCCCTAGACTTTTACTTGGGTGATTTCTACCTTGTGGGCATCATTCCACATTTTAAGGGATTAAAACCCCCTTTTGAACTACTTGGCATCTTAAAACTCAGATCTAGTAAGATCTAACCCTTGGATTGACTTGATTTTCTAGATCCAAATAGATCGGTGCCTAAGCTACTTGGATCTACAGTTTGGTGGCCATTGGACTTGATTTGACCCACCTTATCCACCGTTTAGCCCTCCTTGAGCAAGGTCGCACTTCCTTGGGTGAGTGAGTTTGCCCACTTTGAGGACGTGGGTGGTTGAGATTTTTGTGGATTTGGAACGGGCATACCTTGAAACCTAGGTCTAGAGTATCATTTTGTGACGATCTGCCTTGGGGGTAGCATTCCTTGTTTTAAGGGATTGTGGTCCACTTAGGGTCATATCATGAAATCCTAGATCTAGCAAGATACAACTACTCAATCTCAATTAGCCCACTTGACTTGACCTCTAGGTGTCCCGATCTACACTTTGACGTACCTTTTGACTCCATTAACCCATCCAACAAGGCACTAGTCCTCCTCAAGCAAGTCGCACTCCTTGGGAATTGTGTCAAACCTTAGATCCGGTGCATGGGTACTCCTAATTTCAACTTAGATCCATAGATCTACTTATCATATATCCTCTAGTGCCAATTGCATCCCTTAATTTCACCTTGTGGGTCCACTTTAAGCCATTTCACATATCCCAAGAAAGTAGGACCCACTTGTGTAGTACATGGTACTATATCTTGCCATCATAACTAATCATGTGGCCTAAATCACACATTGGTTGAAACACTAACTATCTCTCAAACCACCTTCAACCATACTATATAATTTCTAGGTCCACTTTACCTTGCATTGGTTTCCGTAACTTACCATTAACTCATCCCTAGGAACCTTTCTTTGGGTCCAATCACCTTTGATTGGTTATAGGGTCTCCCCCTAGGTCTTGATTCACCTTGACCTAAAGCGAAGAGTGCCTCGGTTGACGTGACTCCCACCTTGCATTGGGAACCGTGGCATCTCTTGGGTCAAGATACAGTTAGTCGGACACCTAGTTCACGGCGGTTCTAGTAGTAGACATTTTGCCAAGGTTGAATAAGCACTCCTTTAAACAACTTACCCATTTGTGAGACACCGCCATTCCTTGTGTATTCTTTGTCCAACACATGCTTAAGTGTGTAACACCATTTCCCTTATCCAAAGTATCACAATGTCAAGTCAGTCAAGTCATCCCCTTTTGGCCTAACCTTGCATCCTTAGCCTTCACCCTCTACTAGCAAATTGATCTTGTCTACAAATGAGTATATTCTTGGGATTCTCTTTGAAAGTAAATTATTAACTAACCTACTATTATCTATTAATTGCCAGTGAAATAATGCTCAATGCTTTAAAGTCTTGCTATGAAAATGATTTAAAGAGCATGTCTTAACCATTTGCACTTGCAGCAACATGGCTTCTTTGGCCAAGGTCATATTTTGATCAGTTTGACCGGTTAAACCTAGTTTGACCAAGGTCAACCTTGGGATCTGTGATGAGATGGACCACTTGTATTGTATGGTGTTGATCTATGGTCCTTTATATACCTTTTGATGATTCCATATGATAAGCACAGGTTTCAAATGATGATTGATGCAGTTTTTATTGATTATTATTATTTCCAGATCATCATATTTTTACTTGTCCGGGTATGGTGGATGCTACAGATGATCTTACATGTTACCATCAGGTGTATGACTACTCATCCCTAATGGACTTGGGTCTTCTGGATCCATTGAGACACTTGTCTTTCAGCTTCAAGCACTCCCAAGCATGATTTGAGCAGTTATTCACCTGTTGACCAGTTTGGCCATGTTGATGTGGCTTGTCCAGCTAGAGCATTGGAGGCTAGTCGTTGCCTAGGGTGCTACAGAGGAATGGGGTGGTCCAGCCACTTGTTATTACCATATTACGCCCCTTGCGGACATGATGGTAAAGTCAGGTTTTGTGCACAGGCACCAGACAGTGGGCTGTGGGCATTTTGGTGGTTTTTCAGGTGGAATAAAAAGGTCATTTAGAAATTCGATTTGGGCAATTGAGGCAAGGTTTTGGCATAAGGTCTACTCTGAGGTCATATATGGTGTATCCCACTCCTTCCAGATCAGTTTGCAGCATTCAGTGGGGTCCACACAATCATCAGGATGTGTCTTGATGTATTCTTCTTTCAGTTGAGGGGGCCAGGATTTGATCATTTGTACACTTGGACATGTCATTGAGTCTTATGTTATATTATTGTGCCATGGGGTGATGTTAGTGAAGGAAAGTGATGCCTCCTAACCCCACCATGTGCTCCTAGTCACTTGTCCTAGTCATCTTATGTGGCACACTTGTATTTTAGCCATCTTTATGTGGTGCGCACCCCCCTGGGGCTTCTTCTATGTAGTGTGCACCCCCCCTCATGTGAGTGATGCATGTTATATTGTACCGGCTCATCTTAGCCGTTGATTGTATCTTTTTATCTTTTGATCTCAACCACTCATTTCAAAAGTGGTTTAGGGTTTTGGTCTCCCTCATCCTATTTAAGGAAGAGATCCCCCTATTGTAAAGGCACCTTTTGAACTCTGGAAAAATTGGAATAAAATACTATTTCTGTGGATCTTCTTCTTGTGCTTTGATGGGATGCTCTTGTACATGATTATACATCTCTTGCTTTAGACATCGTTGCTTTTTACATGTGATTTTGACAGCTGCAGAGGGAGGCCGAATTGACTTGTTGCAAGGGTGCGAATTGCTTGAAGGGAAGATTGTTGGGGTTTCTCACATCACCCTTGGGCAAGACATTTTCATCTTGAAGGGAGTTTTTCAATTGTGCTTTGTCCATTGATTTGCTTCTTTTGATATGCCATGCTTAGATCTCATTCATCTATGGATCAAATCTAACTTTTTGTAGTTTGTTTTACAAGTTGAGTGGGAGGTTTTTCCTCCTTGGGCTTGGATGTTTTTGCTTGGAATCACTTGGATCTAGCTTGGAATTGTAACTAAATGCAAGGATCATCTATGTGCAAGATAGCCGCCATTTGAGGTATGATCTACAAGGTAAGTATCCATTTTCTTGTCTTTCATCCTATTGGTCATCAAAACCCTTAAACTCAAAACCCTTGTAATTTTTATTTTTCAGATCTATGGAGATCTAGCAATCACTTGGGCTTAATAATTAAAACCCACCTTAATAATCTTATTAACATTCCCGAACTAAAGTTTGGTGGACATCCGACTCCATTTGCCCCCCCGATCTAAGGCAATGGGCCTCTCCAAGCGAGGTCGCACTTGTTGGGTAGGTGGCCTTTTGCTAGATCCCAAACGTGGGTATTGCTCATTCCTTGTCAAATCACTAGATCCATTCAATTGCAAACCCCCCAGTGCCATTCAACTTCAATTTTCACCTTGTGGGCCCCATTTGGACCATTTTCCATATTTTAAGGGTGGGCCCCACTTGGATCTTTCATCTTGGCATTAGATCTATCTAGATATACTAAGCCTAATTCATAAGTGACCTTATCTTACACTTGGTTGAACTTTTGTCCTTGTCTTAAGCCTCTTCAACCAAGCCCTAACCTCTTGGGTCCACTTATCCATTCTAGATCTAGATCCATACACTCTTGATCTCTCACATATCACTTTCACATTTCCCTAGGAGGTCCTAAGTGAGTTCGCTAGCCTTCATTGGCTAAACTAGGGTCTCCACCTTGGTCTTGCTTAGGCTTGATCCAAAGTGAAGAGTGCCTCGGTTAGCGTGACAACCAATTGCATTGGGAACCATGGCATCTCTTGGGTCACCTCTTTAGTTGTCCAATACATCTATCGTCCTGGATAGGATAACCTTTAAGGGCAACTACAAGTTGTGTGATAACAGTGCCATGTGGAGAGGGTCACCCATGTTGAGAGATGGGCACATCTCTAAATTGATACTCACACGTTGACTCCAAATTCAACTTAATTGTGACGCTTTCACTAATCAATATAATCGCCCTCCACTAAAAGACAAAAAGGCAACTCAATTGGCACATGCCAATTTCCCTTTTATTTTATTTTTATTTTTTTAATATTTGGTGCATTTTGTCGCGCCATTAGAATTTATTTGCCATTTTGTCGGCCCAATAAGAAAAAATGTTCCAAGTGATAATTTAATCACCTGAAACATAGGAAGACTTGGTCCTGGGGTAAAGAGGATGCTCTGAGTGTGAAAATGAGCACCCTTGCGCCAAATTCCACCTCTAGATCACATTTTTTATTACAATTTGAAATTTTCCAATTAAACCATTAAAAAATGACCTAAGTTTGCGGGAAATAATATTTTCCTCAGAATTGACTCAAACTCCTAGCGGACCTAGCACATGTCCATACGACTTATTATTGATGGTTAGCATGTAAAAATACATAGACACTTAGGCTTTAATAACCTCCCAAGGTTTGACCACCAAAGTAAATACTCCAACTTTGGAGATGTGAGTGAAAAACTCAGGAATTATACGTCACTAAAGCGCAACACATAATTACTAAGGAAAAAATACTCTAGAGTATCTCCTTGACAGATAAACCTAAGGTAAGCCAAGCCTGTTACAAAAAGACCATGCTTAGACCAACTTATTACAATTCCCCATGGGGGTACGGACATGCAATTTATTAAAACATGTGGCCCTGAAAAAGGCCTGATGGACTTCAGTATCGCTGAAAGAGAACATGTAACACGTTCAACTTTGGGACACTCGATTGAAAGTCCAGCTAAGTGCAACTTAACTGGTAACAGTAGGTGGCACAACGAATACAAACTAGTGACATATATCTCTTGGCGGACATGTAACAAATTGCTTCTGTATGAGTTGCACTGACAGTATTTCTCATATGGTTCCGTATTTCACCAGAGATAAAAATGTAGATTTTGGATCGTAAAATGGATAATGGCTCGACACACATTTGGCCATTATATCTAACACACCAATAGCACCCAGCTTTCCATCAATCAGGTACTCTCGGTGATATTTACCAAGGCCACAGGGAGGAACCATATCATTTCCTTTTTCTGGTTGAACGAGAGTTTGGACCATGAATATTTTATATTGTTTCTCCATCACATTCTCAAGATTCTGATTAAATTTTGGCTTTCTCATCCAAGTCTCCAGCGTGTATTTTCTTCGAAATTTCTCGTCACTTGTGTTATACAACTCTATAGCTATTTCGCTCATACAGATTCCAGTCTTCCTTAATTTGAGGATAGAAAAATTTGCAAACTACTCTACATAGAAGATTTTGTAATGTAATCTCCACGCATGTTTGGGCACAAAAAATTTGATGGGGCTTTTCTGGAACGGATATGACTTCTCATAACCGTCAGCCAAAACGGGTCCATAATTATCCTTTAGATTTAGTTCAAACCCTCCCGGATGGCATAGTTTTGCGGCAGTTCCAATAACGTAATGTATGGAAATATAAAGGCAATCAAGTGACTTGTTATCACCTAAACTGTAGTTACCCCTATGGATATATCCACTCATGGATGGCAATAGGGAAGGGCAACTCAAAAGGTGCAACCACGATCACCTCGACCTCCAATAGATGGTTGTCACGCCAGTCGAGGCAACCTTCGCTTTATGTTATCTAGCCCGGACAACAAGGGGGGAGACCCGATCTACTCCCGACAGGAGAGATCAAAACCAAGACACCAAATCAAGTTAATTCTAAGTGAAGTAAGGTGTACGGTTTATCCTAGACCTTAGGATGAAGTCACAAGACAAGTGAGGGGTTCAATGAGTATAGCTTTGGTTCATTATTGATGTGAGAGTGACTTATGATTTGTGAAATAGGTTCCAGGATTAAAGTACTAGCTCAATGTGAGAAAATCCACTGCCTTGGGAACCGTGTCCAATGCAGGGTAGTTTAGGGTTGAATTGGGGCTAACTAGTACAAGTGACAAGCTTGATCATGAAGTATGATGGCATCAAAGGGTTTAGTTCACCACACAAGGGTCAAACCACAAGTTAATCCAACAATCTAGGAAAGTCGAATTGACTTGGAGAGAGACCAGTGCCTTGGGAATTGGGGTAATGGAGTCAAAGTGTAGTTAACTTGTGGTTGATGACTCCTATTGCATGAGACAAGTGGGCAATTAAAGTCTTGATGGATGAATAGGTCTAGATCTAGAGATTCAAGGTTTGACCTAAGTGGACCACAATCCCTTAAAACAAGGAATATTATCCCCAAGGCAAGATTTGATGAAGTGACCAACTAGACCTAGGTTTTGAATTATGCCCGTTCCAAATCTACTAAAATCTCAAGTACCCTCGTCCTAGAAGTGGACCAACTCACTTCTCCTAGGTGGTGCGACTTTACCCAAGGAGGCTAAAAAGTGGGATTAATGAATCAAGACAAGTCCAATGGCATCCAAACTTTAGATCCAAGTAGTTTAAGCAAGTGAGGGTATGGATCTATAATTTCAAGGCAATCCGATGGCTAGATCTTACTAGATCTGAGTTTAAAGATACCAAGTGGTCCAAAATGGGGATTAAATCCCTTAAAATGTGGAATAGGGCCCACAAGGTAGAATTCAGAAAAGTGACAATCTGGGGGTAGGTTATTGGACGTGTAGATCACGAATCAAGTGGAATCTCAACTACCCACATACTAGATCTAAATCAACCCACCCAAACTAGGCAGTGCGCCCTTGCTTGGAGAAGGCTAAATGCCTTGGGAAGAGGGTCAAATGGAGGCCAATCCTCACCAAACTATAGATCCGAGATGCCGTGGATACTATAGAGGTGGGTTTTAAATATCTTACCCAAGAAGTCACTAGATCTTAGTAGATCTGAAAAAATGTAAAAATGGGGGTTTTGATTGATTAGGGTTTTAAATATTTTAGACAAGTGGATAGATCATGGAGATAGAACTTACCTTGAGATCATACCTGAGTGATGAAGAGAGATGCTTTGATGTTGAGGAAGATTCCCGCAGAGATCAAATGAGAGATTGTTGATTTTGCTTGCCAAATTGATGCCCTAGCCCACAAGTGCGCCCTCCTCTACCTGTCAATCCAAGGAAAATCGATTTCAATCAGAGAGGTCAAGTATGGAGGAAATACAAGTAAAATGTAATGATAACGTAGAATAGAAGGTCCTGGGACAGTAATACTCCCTGTTACCAACGAAGAGATCCAAAGAAGAAGTAGGGAGAGTCTTCCCCTACCAATACTTCCTCCTCAAAGCAAATCGGCCTCCACCTGTAGATGCAAAAACGTGGTACAAAAGATATGGCAAACAAGATCTCCAATAACTCAGTGCAAAGGAAGAACCAACGAACGAACACCAAAAACATTCACCACAACACTGGAGATAGATGCAATAATAATTTTCTATTCCAATAATCCAGAGCCACAAGTCCCCTTTACAATGAGAGGCTCTCTCCTTTAAATAGATAGGAGAGGCACCAAAATCCTAACCACTTTTTGAATGAGTGGCTAAGATTAAAAGATACAAATGTCTAATCAATGGTTGAGATGAGCTCAACAATAAAATACATGGATCACTAATAAAATATAACATAAGTGGACAAAATCGCCCTAGGAGAGGGGAATCCCACCATATCATGATGACAAAATATAATAAGAAGCTTATGGTGGGTCCAAGGGGTAATTTTAGCCACCCTTGGTCAATCCCCATAGCACAATAATAATAAAATAGTCATCAATATACCAAATCATGCCTCTATGGACAATTCGTAGGCCTCAAAAGACCTCAGAAATCATCAGAAAGTGCCATAAGTGATGGATGCGGGTCCCGATAAAGCTGAAACTGTTGGAGGTGTGGAAGACATCAATCCATCATCACTGATCATCCCATGCCAAGACATTGCCTCAGTATCCCAAATCAAATTCCTCAATAGCCATTTCTACCAATCCTGAAATGCCTCGAGAAGCGTGAAACTGCCCCAAACTGCCTCCTAGAGTGCCTGCGCTGTCAAGATGAGGGCACCAGTGCGTCCGGGAGGGGGGTAATATGGTAAAAACAAGTGGCTGGACCACCCCCTCCAAGCACAGCGCCCTAGGTCAACCGGATAAAAATCACATCTACTTTGACAGGGTCTCCGACAGACCAAAACTGCACTGGGTTAGCCTACTCAGGCTCAATCATCACTGTAAGTGCCCGAAACTGAAAACAGACTGTCTCATCCAAATCCATCCAAGATGTGTACTCATACACCATATGAATCTCTGCATGATCATAAAATATATCCAATATACTGGAACAGGTGAAATAATAATAATCTGTAAATGATCAAATAATGCTGTAAACCATGAATCATCATCATAACCCTGTATCTGTTGCATAGAATCATCATGTACATGTACATAGACCATACATCCTCTATCCATATCATCACAAGGTCCAACCATCTCATGTCCTGTGGTTGACCTTGGTCAAACTAGGTTTGACCAGGTCAACATGACCAAATATAACTCAGACCACCATCATAAGCTGCTGCAATGTGTCATAGGTTAATGCATGCTCTACAACTTATTCAAATAACAATTATAACACAAAGTAATCATTACTGGCGATCTAAATCCAAATATATAATGTCATTAATTATTATTATTACTCAGACTAGACTTTCAAGATCATACTCACTTCATAGCTGTGATCAATTTGCTAGTGAAGGGTGAAGACTAAAATAACTGGCTAGGCTAAGGGATGACTTGACTGACTTAACTTTGTGACACTTTGGCAAAGGGGAAAGGGAATACACACCATAGTATATACTGAATGAGCAACAATACAGGGAATGGCGGTGTCTCACAAATGGATGAGTTGTTCAAAGAGGGTTTATTCACCTTTAACAGATGCGCACAATCCATAATACAAATGAGGCCAGCAATAATTTAGATATAGCATTTAAGTTCCATTGCTTTTTGGGCCTGAAGTTTCCACAGCCTTGATCTATGTGTGTTTATAAACACATTGCATAGATTTACATTTATTCTAGGCTTTCTGCTGCAGGTGTGTTTTTAAGGCACTTGTTTACCTGAGCACTTCTAGGTGTGTCACAGACAGCTTGTTTACCTAGGTATTTACATTTCCAAAAGATATAACATTTTATTTTCATGGCCATTTTCATTTGGCATGCCTTTCATTCATGTGTGTTGAAAAACACATTGCATGAATGGGCTTTTCATACAAGATATAACATTTCATTTTCCAGATTTTGTATTCATGGCAGCACTAAAAGTTTCAGGTTTAGCCAACACAACTTTAGTGACTAGGGGGAGTTCACAAGGAACTCCAACTCACCATAGGTAAGTTTTGTCACCAACTCAGCGCCGAGACACAATAAACAGGGAAGCTCATCCAATACAGAGGCTACAGTGGAGAAAAGATCCTCCATGTCACTAGTCAAGTAGTAAGTCAAGATGATAAACTAAAAGGTAGGCAATGGATGGATGAAGACAATGAATAATGGAGCCAACACTAGCAAGCCAAGGTATGGTGGAATGATCACCTCTATTCTCCCTAAGGAGGGTAAAACCAATGAGTATGAATAGTGAACTTCTAAGTCTGAGTAGGGACAATATAATATATATAATAAGATCAACCAGGTCCACATATCTATATGATCGCCAGATCATGACACTAAGTGCTAAGACATGCTATAAAGATAAGTATAAAAGCAATATAACCACAACACTATGATATACCTGCTGAGTCATATACCTGAATGCTCATCATCTGAACCATCATCTGTCCTCTGAAACTGCTGCTGTAACTCTGGGCACTACTAACTGCTCTGTACAAATGGTATAATGGCTATATTGATCATCTCTCTGAGTGTCCTGAGACTCAGTCATGGCATGGGAAATATAACTACTGTCCAAAATCTGATAGTGATCCAATATAGATGCTCATATCAACATCTCAACGTAAGGGAACTGGCTGAATAGTGTACTGGAATCAGAAAAATAATGTATGGTAGCCCGGCTACTATATATGTGATAACATGACCCTTCTATTCGCCTGAGTCCAAAGGTTGTATGTACAATCTCTGCTCTAGGTATCAATGCAAATGGGATCGACACACTAGACAAGCCATTATCTTGTGTCAATTGTTTGGCACGAGCTCTGACGCCATCAGGGTCAGTTTTTTATTGAGGGCATGTTGACCACCAAGCCAGCTAGGTGGGAAACCATGTACCATGTACTATGAAGATGAATGAAGTGTACATTACAAGTTTTTCAAGCTCCAAAAGACTCAGCAGGGCAATTCTTGTCCCGCTCTTCTCTTCCCTTCCTCTTCTCTATGAAATTGGCACACCCTGGCGGGGGATTTTGTAAGGATATGTTAGCATGATGGTCAAGTTTTGTAAAAACTTAGTTGCCTAGGACTTTATCCTTAGGGAAGTCCTTTCATCGAGTGGTTTTTGCCTTGGATAATTAAATTTGCTCTTTAGCAATTTTAATTATCTGAGTTTTTCACTCAAAATTCCTCCAAAGTGGTGAAAGGTGATCTAATGATCGAACCCATGGGTTGATTAAGGTCTAGGAGTGTTGTATATTACCATGCTAAACATTAACCAAAGTCTTGCGGAATTTCGTTAAGTTTTGCATAGTTTTTTTTTTATTTTTTGTAATTAAAAAATGTCTCTCATCTTAAAATGTTGTAATGTAAAAGAGGGATAAGTGGTCCTTAATGATCATGTATGGGGGTATGGGTACTGAAAACAAATGGCATGAGACCCTCTACACCCTTGGACCAAGTTTTGATTCAAGTCATTAATTTTTGATAAGGTTTTGGCCAAGTTTTCCTAAGTCAGTCAAAAAATCAAGAAAAATTGCCTATAATTAAAATGGCAATTTTTTGTGAAGTGTCTAAAGTCACTTGGAAAGGGGAAATTATGTTTCCTAAAGTCATATTATGTACCAAGAGGGAAATAAAAGGCAAAAATGGGGCACCCCATGTAAAGTTTCAAGAGATTGAAGTTGTCTCCCTAAGGGGGGCACCCTCTCTCACCATGGGAAATGAGAAAAATTGAAATAAGCCAAAGGGGGGGTCCCACCTTCATTATTCCCTCCCCTTGGCCTAGAAATTAATTATAAAACATGGGAGGGGGGTTTTGTTCCCCCCATTGTTTGGATTTTTAACCCATGGAAGTGTGCCCCCCTTCATGGGCCCCCTTTCTTTTCAAGTGACAAATGTCACTCATGCAAGGGGGCTCTCCCCTCTCTCTTTTTTTATAAAAGGAGGCCTCTCCTCCTCATTTGGGTTACATTCTTTCTACTCTCTCATGCTCTCATGCTATCATATTTTCCAAGAAAAGTGAGCCAATGTAATTTCCAGCCATATTATTTTCAATAAGAAAAATCTTTGGAGGAGATCTTGTGTTGGTGTTGCTTAGAGGTGATTTGCTCCTACATTTTCTTGCTTGCATGTGCTATTGGAGGCCAAGGAAGCAAAATTCTTTGCTTTGGTGAGATCAATTGCATTTGTGTTGTAGATTTCATGATTTTCTCCTTTTGTATTTGATATTTTCATGCATTTCATGGTTGAATAGTATGATTTCTTAAATCACTATGGTTGAATCTCACATTCTTTGGTTTTGTTAAGAAAATCTTACAAGTTGCAGGTTGGGGTTCATTTATTCTTAATATATGTAATAACACTAGGTGATTTGATGCGATCCGAAAGTGCTATTTGGTGTCCGGACCCGCTAAGGCCCAGCTATCATGTGCTCGGAGGCACGTAGCTCTTTATTATATATATATATATATATAATAATGCATTGGTGTTTATTAAAGTGGTGTTGTTGGGACTGTTTGTGCTGCTGAGAATGAGGAGGCCGGTTCAACAAGTGCTGATAGAAAGGTTGTTGGTTCTAGTGTTGAAGGTTAAATGTTGATGTTGTTGGGCCTATACTACCTCCATTTTGTCTGGTTTTAGTGATCTTGTTAAGGTTGCTTGTTCTTGTGCTACTTGTTCTAATACTGGGAATTATTCTGCTTTGGCCCAGTTCTTATTGTTCTAATGCGGATAGGAATTATGCTCTTGGCTATGCCTTTAAACCCAAGTTGGAGAGTGGAATTCTTTGGTTGGATACCCCACTTCTTCAACCATTTGAAGAGCAAGGGACACATTCTCTTCCCATTCTTTTACAAATTTCTGCATTTAAATTCTAGTTATATTTTGTACATCTAAAGCTAGTTAAATGAAAATCATTTATTTTCAAGTTTTATTTGAAGCAAGTTATTGATCTTAAATTTCAGAAATTTTTCTCATAGTTTTTACCCTAACACTAAAAGTGTCCCGAAGTGATTTTGGGCATTTTTATCTTTTGTTTGCTTGTTGGCTTTTTGCAGGTTTCCAACAGTACAAGGGGAAACTCTGCTCAAATTTGGCAAGAACAAGGCACAAAGGGAACTCAAAGAAAACCACTTCAAGTTTTTCACCAAAAAGGGTCAAAAATCTTATTCCTTCTCTCTTTTCTTCCTCTTCTACATTGCTGAAATTTTCTCCATTGTAATAGGTCCAAGAGAGTCTCTTGGGCTTAATTTCTATTGTAATTACTAATTTCCAAGCTAAAGTTGTACTTTTCATTTCAGCCATCCATTGCATGCAAAGGTAGTTTGGCTTCGCCCACCCTTGCATTGCAAGAGAAGAAGGGCTAGAAATTAGTTTGCTTTGTGTTATTTTCAGCATAAGTTTACTTGCCTTGCCCCACCCCTTCCTGTTGGAAGAGGGGTTGAGTGGCTAGAATTAACATTTTATTTCCTTGTTTCATTTATTAATTTATTGCCCACACCTTGCATGTGAAGTGGCTTTGCCCTCCTACAAAAACGTGCTGGCTAGTTTGGTTTGGTTTAAGTAATAATTTTCAATCTTTTGTTAAGCAAATAAACCTTGCCTCACTTTTGCGACGAGTTTTGCCCTGTATTCACTCCCCTTGTCAGTTTATCCAATCCTGGGTGACAAGAAAGGACAAAAGATTGTACTCGCTAGTTTAACTAAGCACTCAACATATTATCGTGAGGTTGAGAAAAGAAGGTTTTGTTTTGGAGCTAGAGGAGTAGAGGTTATAGGGAGCCCGTGGCACTTAGTGTCCTCCTGTTGAGCACCCGGCAAAGCTTTGGAGCTGATTTGTGGAGCTAGAAGGGAACCTTCTTGTTCTCTTGTTGAGCACCCAACAGTTTCTCTCAATCAAAGGATAAGGGTTAGAAGCAGTCACATTAGATTAGATTTGTCTTTTCTTTTCTCAAACATTAATTCCCTATGCTAAAATGAGACCTAAAACTTATTTAACTTTACAGAGTCATTTGCAAAACCTTACAAGCTAGTTTTTTTTTCATTCATTTGACTTTATAGCAATTTCTTGTATGTTTTAATTGTAAAGTAAATTATTTTCATTATTTACATATAGTTGTATAATCTTGCTACATTAAGCACATAAATTTTCTTCTTCATTTGTTGTGACTCACTAGGCCAATAGAGCACTGGAATTGTTAGTAACAGATTATTTCATTCTTTGGTTTGTTTATTTTTCAAGAAGGTTTGACTGTCATCAAACTATTGGTTGCATTTTGCATGATTGCTTGTCATCAGAATCATTAAGCAGTTTAAATAATAATTTAACTCCTAAATCTATCCTAATAAAATCTTTAAAGCTTAGTAAATAGGGTCTACCCCCCTTGGCTCTTTAGTTGAACCTAACCAGAGGAGTTAGGAATCAAGGTGATAGTGGGTTCTAGACTCATAGCTTCCCCCCAAGTACACACTGAGTGGGTTGGAGACCTCTCCATGTTTGGAGGTGTGTATTAGACGGCAACGGGGCACACCACCAAATCCATCACACTTGCTTCCGGCCGAACTGTAAGCTGTCTATAACCTGGCTGAGAAGGCTTGGATTCCTATGAAAGGTCATCATCTCTTGAATCCAAGCCAACAGGCCTTGCAACAATTTCTTTGGTTGTGGCCTTCTATAAGGAGTTTTGTAATGAGTGCTCTTTTGGAATATGGGACGACACCATTTGTCAACAAGATATCCTGGAAGTTTCTTATTTGATGTTGTCGCTTCATCAGATTTTGACAAGAACACCCGTTTTAAGAATTCTTGCTACAATTGCCTCTTGGAAAGAACCCCCGTAAGCACAGGGAGCATTTTAAGCTTATTTATTGCAAGTTTAGATTGTCGATTCAATTCAACATCTTCCTCTGCTGCAACTTCAAGACTGGTCATAAAATTTTGGTTCCTTCCTTTGTTGTTCTTGCTGTGTTCTATTGAGATGGTAGTCCTTTCTTCCGATCTGTTTATCGAAGCTTTCAAATTATCTTCCCAAGTAAATGATACAAAAACTTCATCTTCTGCTAGAGAAGCTACTTTGATGTTGTCATATTTTTTGGCATCTTCACTGTCAAGTACAAGGTTGCGGGGAAGCGTCCTTCCCCCCTCGCCCCCGCTCCGGACACTCGCTCCTGGCCAAAGCGCTACGGGAGCTAAGGGAGAGCGCACTCCCTGTTTCACTCCCTGGCCAAACCGAATTGTAAAGCGCACTTCGGGAGTGCAAAAAACGCTCCCTGCCTCTGTCAAGGAGCGATGAGGGAGCTATTGGGAGCGTGGGAGCTAACGCTCCCGATAGCTCCCTAATTCTCTCCTGGGCGCTCTACGCAGCGCTCTCCCCCACTTAAAAACGCTCTCGTGATTGCTCCGCATAGCTCCCGGGATAGCTCTCGCTGTAGGTTCACACCCGCGCAAAGGAAAGACGAGGAAGATGGATGGGGTCCACGGGTGGGCTTTTGGAGGGAAGGAGTAAGGCTTTGGGGGATAAAGCCCTCTCCTCCATATTCATTTTCCCTTTCATTTGCTTGAGAAGAGAATAGAAGAGAAAAGAAGAGAAGAGGAAAGGAGAGGAGAGGAGAAGGCTGCCATCCTTGGAGATTGAAGAAGGTTGAACTTGTCACTACCATTGGAGAGCCAAAGAGGTAGGGTCTAAAACCTTCCTTGTTGATTTCTCTTGTGTTTGAACTTTGATCTATGTATTTAATCATGAATGCTTGGAATCTAGTCACTAGAATGTGCATTGTAGATGTTCCTCTCCTACTCTTTCCCATGCTTCCTTCCTCAATCTATTGCAGGCAACAGGTTAAATCTCTAGTTCCATCAAACATGATGATTGGTATGTGGTTTATTTTCTTGGTTCCATTTGTTATTTTGATTATGGTGCTTGGAAACTGGAGGAGGAATGAGGGAGAGGATGAAGAAGTGGGGAGTGGCACATACTATGGAGAGGAGGAGGAAGAGGAGGAGGAGGAGGAGGAGGAGGAAAACCGAAAGAAAACCAAAGAGGAACCCACGCCCTCATGGAAACATGTCACAAAGCAGGGAGGAGGTAGAGAGGGTGGAACCACCAAATTTGGTTGCCCCCATTGTAAAAAGACATACACAAGTTCATACACCCATGTGAGAAGACATCTATGTGGGCACATGCCATGTGATGACAAAAAAACTATAGGAGTTTGTGTTTGCCCAAATGTGACATCAACACAAAGAGCCATCTATAAGAAGGAAGAACTTGAAGCACAAAACAAATCAAAAGATTTTAAACGATCAATGGATGACCATGACCACTCTTTCTCACCGAGAACCAGAGGCCCATCCACCCAAGGCAGTGGATTCTCTCCCATGGGGCAGTCACGTGGCAGGACAATATCAGATTTCCTTGACCAAGGTGGTAGGGATGATGTAGATTCAAAAGTGTTTCGGTTTCTCTATGCACGTGGCATACCATTCAATGTTCTTCGCTCACCCTATTGGCATGAAATGGTAGATGCCATCCGCACCGCCCCAGCAGGTTACAAGAGCCCCAGGTATGACAAAGCTAGAACTGTGGGGCTTGACAAGGAAAAAGCCAAGATCCAAAATGCTTTGGGGCAACTCACAAATGCTTGGAATGAATATGGGGTATCAATTGTATCAGATGGTTGGACAAATGTAAAAGGCAAGCCATTGATAAATGTGCCTGGTGTGTCTGCTTCTGGTGCAATCTTCCTTTCGGCCCATGATTACTCAGATAAATTCAAGACCGGCATAAACATTGCAGAACCCCTACTCAAAAACATTGAAGATATTGGTCCATACAATTTCATCCAAGTCATTACCGATAATGCTGCTAATTGTAAGGCAGCGGGAGCAATCATTGAAGATAAATACCCCAACATATTTTGGTTCGGGTGTTTGGTTCACACACTGAACCTTCTGATGCACAACATTATTAAGTTGAAGGAAAATCAATACAAATGGATTGGTGAACTGTACAAAAAGGGCAAGCACATGATAAGATTTATTACCAACCATAGCAATGCCCATGGCATTTTTCGCACTCACTCAAAGTTAGAGCTATTGAATATAGCAAAGACTAGAGTTGCTAGCTATTACCTCACCTGCAGGCGCCTTTGAAGGTAAGAGAGGCATTGGCTAGCATGGTGTCAAGTGAATCATGGCAAATCTTGAAAGATAGGGCTACATCCACATTTGACAGGTTTGATTCTGAGGAGGTGGAGACCACCGTTCTTGATGGTCAATTTTGGGCAAGTGTCAAGTTTGTTTTGCAATTCACAAAGCCCATTTATTACATGATTCGGTTTGCAGATACAGATAAGTCGATGATTGGGGAGGTGTATGAGCAGATGGATTGCATTTTGGGCCAAATTAAAGATATTGTTGAATCAAAAGATCCCATCGTGTATGACCATATTCACAAACATGTGGTCAAAAGGTGGGAACATCTCAACGTTCCATTGCATGCCTTAGCATATGTATTAACACCAAAATATTATTCTCCATATTGGTTGGCCAAACCAGCACCTGGGGTGGGGCTAGGAGAAAGCCCCACACAAATCCAGAGGTACAGGTTGGGTACATGGTTGCTATAGACAAGTTGGTCCCTGATGAAGAAGATTGTGCCTTACTGCGTAGTGAATTAAGCAAATACCTCAGTGAAATTGGTCTGTTTGGTACTTTGCATGCTAGAAAAGATCGAGATAGGGCGCCTCCTATTGAATGGTGGAACATGTATGGCTCATCATGCCCATGCTTGCATAAATTGGCAACCAAAGTTCTTTCACAGGTGGTTAACAGTTCCTCTGCAGAAAGGTGTTGGAGCACCTATAGCTTCATCCACTCAGTGAAAAGAAACCGATTAAATGAAAATCGGGCAGAAAGCTTGGTTTTTGTACATTACAACTTGAGGTTGTTGACTCATTACTATGAGCGGGCCAAAACTAATAGATCATATGTCACTTGGGACAACAATCCGGAGGAGCATAACTTGGAGGATGGAGCCTTAGCTTTAGAGCGCTTGGAGGAAGAGCTTTTGGGCGATGAGGATGACCATTACCATGGCCATGCAGTAGCAGCAGCAGCAGCAATGATGCCACCACCATCTCCTACCTTGTTTCCAGATGCACCATCTTTGCCTAGAGGTTCAACTTCAACTTCACGACCCTCATCTACATCAGTGAGGGGGGGTCGTGTAGGACCAAGTCTTGGACGTGGCTCAACATTGGTGGTTACTGGGGATAATAGTCCCAGTCCCATTGTTCCTAGACCACGGAAAAAGAAATTAGAAATTTCCCATGGCAAGAGGAAACATCCATAAAATCTACTTTTGCACTCTTTTCTTGTTTACAGTACTTTCAAGTTTCAAGTTTATGCACTATTGACTCTTTTATATTTATTATGGTATATTTTGTGAACATTACATGGCAATTCAAGTTTGAAGTTTGAAGTTTGAAGTTGAACATACCTTTGAAGTTCACTATTTGCAACTTTGCATTATTGAGTCATTGACTACATAAAAGCATATTATGATAAGTTATAACTCTTTGGTAATGAATATGATGCTTTGTGAATTGTTTCAAGTTCAACTTTCATTTCATGGTATGTTATATATTGAAAATTTGAAGTTGTAAGGTTGATGTTATAGATACTGTATACTGGTAACTAGAGTCTAGACCTATGGTTGACGAATTCACTACTATATGATTGATGATTGATGAATGATGTTATATGGTATTATGGTTTATTTCATGTTTTTATGCTTTCCAATGAGTTTCCATAACTAATTCAACATTCTACAAGCATTTGTTAACATATATGCATTAAAATATATAAATAATATATATTATATAAAAAACGTTCCCGCAACGCTCCCAAACCGGAAGCTTTTAAAAATTTCGCTTTTCGCTCCCGCTCCCAAATAACCTTGGTCAAGTACCCCTTGAGAATCTTCATTCTCTTCGGTGGCATCGTCCATTGTAATGCCATCTACAGGAAACAGTTCACTCTCGTTACATATATCATCGGAACTGTCATCATCAAAATCGTTACTTTTTGCGGTCTTATTTGTCTTTCATAAATTGTTTACCTCAATTATAACTTTTGTTAATACTTCTTTTTCTTTTGATATAAATTTTCTTTTTCTCTCAGTGGCGCACTGGAAATTCTCTTTTAATTTTTTAAGTAGGTCTCCAATATCTTGTATTTCCTTTGCCTCCATTGGAAATTACAAAGGACGGTTTTCTTTGTTGGCTCTGATACCAATGTAACAGGCAGAAGCGTATAACTGTTTATTATGATTGGATGTACCAAATAATATATAAATAATTGTATTGAATATATTATAATGATTACAATCAGAAATGGCCTTGGCCTTTATAGGCTATTAAGGTGACCTTTTGTATTAAGTTGCATCTTTACATAGGCACCTTTTCATAATAATATTAATATTAAATATAATTAAATAATACAATATTTTCTATTTTATCTTCATAACAAATTTCAACTGGAGCCTTGAACTCTATGAACTTAATGAACACTTAATCCTTAGTCCTCATAAAATAAATCCAGATCTTGCGTGAGAAATCAAAATGAAAGTCACATAATTCAGGAGCGAAACCTGCAAGGAGCATGATCAGGAGTTGTAGGAAAACAGTGAACATGTCTTCAGTTTCTATTACAGGTATTCTTGTTGCCATTTACGGTTGATAACCATGAAAGAGGTACTATAAATTTAAGGAAGAAATGGATTTTGCATATTTTTCCCATTCTTCATTGATGGTTTAATTATTATTCCACCACTGTTGATTTATCTTTGAATGAAGTAGTATGTTATGATGGTTAACTAACTTGTGCTTTCATTATCAACGCCTAAACACACATGCATATACTTACTATTATAATTAGTTGCAAGGATATGCAGATTCAATATATGCATTGAATCTTTGCATGCCTAGTTCTATTGAAAATGGTGTATGAAATGATAGGCTTTTAAAAGATTATAAACATATGCTGCTATTTATGCTGAATCCTCTTAAGCTCTTATGACTCTGTTATGACTGTAACAGAGTAGAATCGACAAGAAATTATAGGAACTACTGTGTATTTTTATTCATATAAGCTGCTAAATTGTGTTAGGTGCCCTTGAGGAGGACGAGCGCGACAAAGATAATGTCATTCAAACTTTACAATTTCCTATATATCTAAAGAAATAAGTTGTTCATGTTTCTATGAACATTTTGGTTTATGAGACTTAGCTTCAGTAAACAGGCATCAACAATATAGAAAACTCTATCATAACAAAAATAATCTTCCAGAAAAGCAATTCTCCAAGAACATAATTCCCATAATTATTTATCAAGTGAAAAACACAAATATACCTTTGTAGAAAGCTGTCAAAAGCTCATATGTTCCAAAGCGCACTCCCAACGCAGGAGCTTTCCCAAGAGTCATCCACCCAAGTCCACTATATAATCCTAAATCATACACAATGCAAGACAAATTAATAATCATGGTAAACATAAACAAGAAGCACGTGATACTTTACGTTACTTAAAGGTAGATTCATTACATTTTGGAGTAGATTACATTTTTATAAGTACATCAAGTATCTAAGTAGGAGAATATACAAGTGAACAAGTAAAAGCAAGACACTGTAATTTAGCAGATGACCTAGTTGAAATCAAACCCCATAACCTTGCACCTTAGCACACTAGTTTAGATGAATGGAATTTATCAAATCTAGGATTTCTAATTGTCAGTGCTTGTACTCATTTGCATTTAATATTTGATCCTAGGAACACCTGTGTTCATGGCTCTAGTTTCACCAAAATCAACAATTGAAGTTCTCTCTGATAATGGTACCCAATAGAATAATAACTTCACCTATATGCATACAAAAAGTGTTACGTCATTAGGCGAGATATGTTCTACAAGAAAGAGGTTACATAATTGTTAGATCCTCTTTTATGTCTTAATGTCCTGTTTATGCACAACCTAGCGGCAAATTGATTGGCAAGAAATCAGCCACTAACCCGGCACAACTATGGACTTTCCCCCCAACATGTCACTGACGGAGGAAACTCCTCTTTTAGGTATTCTAAACTTACAAGTGAGCAAGCCTAGACTAACCAAGGGATAGACCCTAGCCAAATTTTCTCTAAGGAAAACTACAAAGGTTTCATCTACCAAATATAATGATCTAGCTCTAATTTTTAATTAGGATATGCCTAGCTAAAGGTATATGATTAGGTTTAAGATACACTCTATTAATGATTGAAGGATGAAATAATGACCATGAACAAAGGTAGAGCATGATACATAATCAAAATGGAAGTTCATTGTTAGCAAGCTATGATCAATGTATCATATGAGCATTTAAATCATCGCATTTATAATTTGAACAACATATGATAATAAGCAAAGGAGTAAGCTATCATCCATGTACCATTAATAACTATCCACATGTGAAAATAGATTTCAGTTACAACTCATAACATTAGAAGAGTGGAAGTGTGAATTGCTACCAAGCCAAGATATCACAGTAATTTGCAGGTAATTCATGTGAATCAAATGAAGCATTCACAAGTAAATTCAAAGTTATCCATCCAGGTTACTAAGGTAGCGAATTGCCATCAGTTCTTAGATCATTAGGAGTTGTAGCAATGGAATTAAGTGCATGTGAATTGATTAAGACATAGCAATCTCAGCATTAAACATTAACCATCAAGATTTATCAATGGAGCGAATAACCAATCTGAGAGTAAAATGACTGAAAGAAACCAAATGCTATGAAAGAGACCAACCAAAAGATATCATATCTAGCTGATCTTAAAAGGAAGAAGGCAGATTTGAATTGATTAGTGTTGATTACTTAATTGAACTACTAACAATAGTGAGCATGCATCCAAGTTATTAGATTATGAGCAAAAACCCAAATGCAAAACGTTAGTATGCCTTCAAATGAACCACTCAACATTAAATTATCACTGTAACTTTCAGATCTAAAATAATGCAATATAACAGCAAAGAAAACTAATAGGAACTTAGAATTTAAAGATTTAGGTAGCCTATTAGTTGGGTACTTGAATTATTAAAACTAGAGACTTAAAAGTTAAAACACCACAAGTGATTTATTAGATGTGCTGGTTTATTAGATTTATGGTGTGTTGAACTTAGCTCCTTAATATTTCTTAATTATGAGATGATGAGACAAGGAGGGGAAGCAATAGCTCCCCAAGGAGACTCTTGAAATGAGTAAACCCAAGTACTTAAAACAGTTCAAAAAAATTATTATAAAATGGAAAGATGGAAGAAAACTTGAAATAGAAAATAAATTAAACTACTAAAATATAGATCTAGTGCCTTCAAGGGAAACACTTGTTGGGCAATGGAGTCATTAGCAATCTCAAAGGATAGATGAGTAGTCTTCAAGGGAGAGTGGAGGACTAGCAATCCTTCTTCTTTGCTAGCCAAAGATGACATTGATTCCTACTCCAATCTATGATGGGTTCTGCTATCACATATATACAGATGGGACTTCCCTCTCATTTTGCCAGAGCAAACTACAGTTTTGAGCCAGTCCTTACAGTGGGATGCAGTTTCCTATCAGATAGTATCAGAGGATTTGAGGATTATCTCACTTTTCAGCAGCCGCATCAGATATAATGGCAGAGCTTCAGAGGGGCAACCTTTGTCATTATTGAGTCCTCTTCATGTCATCCCCTGTCATACATTTTAGACCTTGGTACAGTAGACCTTCATGCTTATCCTTATACAATTGAGATCTGATTTTTCTTGGCCCTCCAGAGTCAGCAGGTGGATACTTTGCAGCTGCAGTTAAGATCAGGTATATGGCAGAGGTATATTTATGGATTTCATGAGTTTTATCAATGGACTGACTTATGTTAGACTTTGTCATGCATAGGTGATCATGCGATTTGTTGCAAAACTCCCTTGACTTGGGCATGACTGATGAACTTCAGGAGCTCCCCCTCTGTGACCTCTTCGTTAGGATGGCCTCCATGTTTTTCCTGGTGTCTCGGCTCTGATGTGTGTGACGAAACTATACAAAGCCTTAACACTTCTTGTCGGATAGCTACCGATGTTGAGTTCTAAGCCTAGGTAGTCTAGTCCCTGGAAGTGTACCCCCTAGACTTGAAACAAGTTCTCCCCATTCTTGAAATTGGTTATTGGCTGGAAGGGTAGGCAATCCTCCAAGTATGAGGTTAAGCCTACTTACCCTCTAGCTTATGGAGTCAAGGAGTGGGAGTAATGTCATTGCATGACTGTGTGGGGAACGATTCCAGCCAACATGACACGTTTAATAATATTGATCCACGGGCTATGATAGAGCAAATTGACCAAAATTCCGAACCCACTCAATCATCGGAAGCATAAGGGCCTTTGGGCACCTTCCCCCAAGCGTTTACTCTGGAGAGAGTTTGATGGCATATATGCTTTCTCATAATCCTCCTCGAGAGGACTTTCATCTAGATGTTGCCACAGACCCTGAAGAAGATGAACCCGACGATGATTCTCCTTCTCAGATAAGTGGTGAGCCTGAACAAGAGGGTGTTAATGAAAATGGTACTTATCCAATGGAAAATTCCTTGCCCGATATGAATCAAAGAAGTTTATGAATCGTGAGGGAGTTAAGTTGATATCATGGCCACCGTTGCTATAGAAGAACATATGCGTCAACACCCTCGGAGTCCTTTTCGATCAGGCAATGAGGATAGGGGAATGATTTCTACTAGTGACTGGGAAAATAGTGCTTTATCTCATGATGCACCAGGAGAAGATTTTTCCCTAAATGATTTGGCCATCTTGCAAGGGAGTGAGGAAGAAGAAGTAGACCTATCATTACCTCATGAGCGCATCCTTGGTATTTATGAGCCCTGTTGTACGTAGCAGTGAGTAGTGTCAAAGAAATTGAGGATTGGAGGGCAACACATATCCATACTCTGGATGATGAGGCCTTATTCAGTTTTCTTTTCCCCAGAGAGGTGCATGTCCCTACAGGAGAGGGTAGTCGTAGATAGAACGATGAGACGCATCCACCTTCGCCTCATCCGGACAAGCAAGACAGTCGACCAAAGAGTTTTTGGACCATGAATGAAATGCAGAGAAGTGTCTTATCCATGCAATTCACGAAACAATCAATGTTGAGGGGTGTCGCCATGATGCCCTGGGAAGAGAGAGAAAAGTCAGGGAGCTCCTAGTGGGTAGAGTTGTTATTCTATTAGATGTTGGACCGATTATGTTTGATTCGAGATCATTAGAGGATGGATATGGAAGAAATTTGCCTAGCCACCCTGTGGCACAGGGTAACACATATGTTACTTTATCCGAGTGTCGAGATATTGGTGTTATCCCAACAACAGTAAATCACCAAAGATTCACCTATCAAGATCGAGTTGTTTTATGGAATCGAGTCTATTGGTACATGTCCAAGCCACATGAGAGCTTGTGGGTGGGCCCATTTATGGTGGATTGTTTTGATGGTCATATGTATTACTTGTCCTCTGCGAATGGTTATCTTTTCAGAACTCATGTCCACGATAGTTTCTTGAGACAACATATACCAAATCAAACGTAGTTGGTTCTCTCCTTTTGATGTTTTAGTGTAGGACAATTTTGAGCTTTATGTTTTTGTAGTTTAGCTTTAATTGCCTACATGTGTGTTTCTTTCATGTTTGCGTGTGTGCTTGCATTAGTTAGTGTTTCATTTTCACCATATAGTTAAAAAATTTGAGCTTTTAAATTCAGTCTATTGCTTTATTTCAATTTTATATCTATTATACATTTGTATATATCGGGTACTAATGACCAGCCTGTGAGAGGGGTATAGCATTAGCATTTTGCAAGTACAGGTACTTTCATGCATAAAGAGTTGTTGCGAACCAGAGATGCTAAGGTTCTCAAGCGCTCTCTCCCTTAGAGCACTTGTCCCAGTTGGAGCCAAATGTTACCACACATTCTGTAGAGGGGGCTTATTCTCTCATTTTGTCGAAGTAAACCGCAGTTTTGAGACAGTCCTTACAGTGGATGCAGTGTCCCATCAGATTTTATCAGTGGATTTGAGGATTATCTCATCATTCAGTAATTGGATCAGATACAGTGGCATAGCACCAGAGGGGCTACCTTTGTCATTTTTTAGCCCTCTTCATGTTATCCCCTGCCATACATCCTAGACCTTGGTACAGTGGACCTTGATGACTATTATTGTGCATTTTGGATCTCATCTTCCTCAGCCCTCCAGAGTCAACACAGGAGGATACTTTGCAACTGCAGCTCAAATCAGGTATATTACAAAGGTATATCTATGGATTTCATAAGCACCATTGATGGACTAACTTATGTTAGACTTTGTTATGCATAGGTTATCATATAGTTTTTCTCTAGTTGCTATCAGAAGAACTTGTGCTTGGTGTGGTATAGGTGCATTAGTGATAGTTTCATGCACATGTCTTAGTTTGGGTTGATTGCATGTGTAATGTATAGATCACCACCCTTCTCTTGGTTTCGTATATAGCCTTTTTTCCACTTATCCATCTCATCGATTTGTTGCAAAACACCATTGACCTAGACATGACTGATAAACTTGAGGACCTCCCCCTTTGTGACCTCTATGTTAGGATGGCCTCCATGTTTTCCCTGGTGTCTTAGCTCTAATGTGTGTGGCAAAAACTTGCTCACCCCCGTTGATCTCTTTCTGCTTGTAGATCCAAGTGGATTGAGTGGGGCAAGGAAGGCCTAGTCACCAGAAGAGTACACCCTAGACTCGAAGCAAGTGTTCCCAATCCTTGAAGTTGGTTAGTGATTGGGAGGGTAGGTAATCCTTGAATTAAGAGGTTAATCCTACTTGCTCTAACAAAGCATTATTGTGGCAACTCCATGAGGACCTCCCCCTCTGTGACATCTATGTTAGGATGGCCCATGTTTTCCCTGGTGTCTCAGCTCTGATGTGTGTGGCAAAAACTTGCTCACCCCGTTGATCTCTTTCTACTTGTAGATCCAGGTGGATTGAATGCGGGCAAGGTAGGCCTAGTCACCGGAAGAGTACACCCTAGACTTGAAGCAAGTGATCCCAATCCTTGAAGTTTGTTAGTGATTGGGAGGGTAGGTAATCCTTGAATTAAGAGGTTAATCCTACTTCCTCTAACAAAGCATTACTGTGGCAACTCCATCGCACCTATGAACGGTGGCTGGTAGCGAAGCTAAGGCCGTGTCATAACTGGGGCCCAGAAGGCTATCCAGGGCCAGTACCTCTTAGCCATTAGTTAATTAAAGGATTGCAAAATAAAAAGTGCTCCAAAGAAAGATCAAAAGAAAGAAAGCAAAATCATCAAAAGAAAAATCAATGAAAAGAAAAAGTTATGAAATGAATAAAGGGGAGGCGTGTTAGAGTCAAACGGGTGCCTTCTAAGCACTTCATCCATTTGTGAGACACCTTGCTTCCCCAGTGTTAGCCACTCCAACAAATGTCACAGAATATCCCTTATCTGCTCTTTCCAAAAGTGACTCAAGTCAATCCTATGGTCAATCTCACATTTTGACAAAGCCCGTGATTGTCCTTCATTCCACTTCATCAAAGGGAGAGGTTGATCAATGCATTACATTGTGTGATTAGTTTGGGCAGGAATATGTATATGAAGCTAGTTACTCTTGTCCTTTACTGTACTTAGTACTTGTCTTGCATTTGTTGTACTTGAAATGATCACTGGTGTATAGCATGACTTAGCATGTAGTTGTTCATCAATTCTACTAATGATTAAGGCATTAACACCTCTTGCAGGCATAACATATGATTATTCCATCATCTTGAGCCTTAGTCAAACTTTGACCAAATTTTGACATTTTGATCGATCAAACCCAGGTTTGACTTGGTCAATCTCACATTTTAACAAAGCCTGTGATTGCCCTTCATTCCACTTCATCGAAGGGAGAGGTTGATCTATGCATTACATTGTGTGATTAGTTTGGGCAGGAATATGTATATGAAGCTTGTTACTCTTGTCCTTTATTGTACTTAGTACTTGTCTTGCACTTGTTGTACTTGAAATGATCACCGGTGTATAGCATGACTTAACATGTAGTTGTTCATCAATTCTACTAATGATTAAAGTATGAACACCTCTTGCAGGCATAACATATGATTATTCCATCATCTTGAGCCTTAGTCAAACTTTAACCAAATTTTGACTTTTTGACCGATCAAACCCGGGTTTGACTTGGTCAAAGGGATAGGTCAGCAGCAGGGACTTCACTACTTATCATTATTGATCATATCTTACCATTGGAGGCCAATTGGACCCCTCCAAATACCATTTGAGGCATTACTGAATTAATAGGCTAAAACTAAAGTTATTTTCCTAAGTTGCAGAAAATAATTAGCCTAAGTATTTAAAAATATTTGGAGATGACTACAAGCAGAGCATATCAAATTGGTTATGGACATATGAGTAGTGGATCTTATAGTTTTTAAGGCTTGCAAATCCATCCGTGCAATCAGATTTCCAATCCGGGCAAAGGAAGATGAAGATTTGGTCATTTGTGCTATTAATTATTTTATTTCAGGAAAAAATAAAAATAACTAAGGTCTTGGATGTATGTTGGTGGGATAAGTGAATGACAAAAAGATGACTTGGGTAATGTTATTATTGACCCCTAGACACACCATGCTCACTTTCCTAGTACCACAACTTGACATTATGTTTTGTCTCCTTGTAGTGGGGATCACTCTCTCCCTAGGGGGGCGCATTTCTCATGGGGCGACTTGGATCTTGAGTTTGGCCATGTGATAAAGTGAAATGTAATCACCAAGGGGTGAACTTGATGTCCCTAGCAACTTATTTGATGTACCAATTATGTATCATGAGCATGTACTTGGGCATTTGGAGGTAATTCGCCCCCCTCCTTAGATAGTCATTTCTAGCCATGTAAAAATGATAAAAATGAGATAAATCCTATATCGTTGATCATTATGAGCATCTTCTAATCTCAGCCATCCACAAAAAGATGAGCTAGTGATCTTGCTTATTCTCCATCTTTAAAAGAGTGTGAGCTCGTCATTGTTAAGGAATTTTGGACCATTTGCAACAGTGATACAGAACCAGATTTTGGAGCTCTTTCACTTGTCCATTTCCAAATTGTTTGTTGAGTGAATATTGTCTTTGCTATCCTCCTTAGTGTATTGGATCTCTGTTGTAGCGATTTGGGCATCTATACTGGGTGATTTTGTGCAGGTTGGAAGAGCAATAGAGCCCTCAAGGTGTCTTGGTCATCTTGGCAGAATGGAGATAGCTTACAGAGTTTGATTAGGATTAAAATCCATCATTTTCTTGCCTCTTATTTTCTGATCTTCACATACTAATTTCGATTTGCAATTGTTATTTTTCATTTGGCATTAGAGTTTCCCTTGCTAACTCTATCTTGTGACACTTGCAGGTTGGAACACTTGGAAAACTAATGTGCCCAGTTGGTAGAGTTGAGGATTTGAGAACTATTGAAAGGACGGGGTAGATAACTTCATCAACCGCCAGAACCGAGTAAGGTTTTACTCCTCTCTTGTTGTTCTGTTTGGAAAATCCACTAGTCACACACACACACACACTGCACTATTTCTCACTCTTGTTTTTTGTTTGCATGCGGGGTTTGTAGGTAGTTTTCACTTGATGATAACTTGCATTTTGCATTTGGGTTGATTGATACTCTAAGCGAACCCATTATTTGACTCCGTAATGCCCTAGGTGTAGGCACTGGTCTCCAAGTCGATTTTCATCGAGTGGGTTTTTCCCATTTCCCTTTGCATGCTAGTTTTACTTGCTGCCCTGTGTTATGCATGTGTTATTTTTCATTAGCAGTAAGTTCCTTTGTGTGTGAAGGCATTTCTAAGACAAACCCAGCTCCTTTTCACTGCAAGCATTGATAAATTTTGCCACCCCCTTAAGCCATATCAAATTTTGGAAAAGAGTTGGAACATTTAGCTTTCATACACCACTTCTAGACTTCATTTTCATGAGTTACTAAATGATTTGTTTCACTGGTGTGTTTTCCTATATTCAATAATTTCATAACCAGCCTTAGTAATCCTAGCTTAGTGACTATTTTCAAGTCTTGGAAGTAACCTCAGGGTACCTGTTTTGTACATCAATTCCTTAACCCTTGAAAGTACCTTGTGGCCTCTTCAAAACGACCTAGCAATTACATAGGAAGAGCTGAGCTTTCACTCAATTCATCCCTTGGAAAGTTGGGCTGGGTCACCTCCCGTGGCTAGTCTGAGTTTCACCACAAGTGAGTTCGGGAAGCCTAAAGAGAGAGGAATCCACTCGGCGTGACACATTTGGGGTAGGATTCCTTAGATATCACGAACCTAGTGATCATAGCTCTCTGCCATCTTGGATAAGATTACACACAAAAGGGTCACTAGAACTTCTGCGATAACACTACTGAAGATGTGTCCATGCATGTCATCATAAATTTAGTACGCCTCTTCTAGGTGGTGTGCTTAATATAGCTTGTCTATCAGTTAGGAGAGTTAAAAGTGAGTCATCAGCAACTTGTTTGCTGATTTGTCTCTATCCTCCACATCTATGCTTGTGAGAAGCAATGGGAGAGTTAGAGGGCAAGTTAACATAAGAGAATTCAAGCAAGGAGAGCACCCACCTACCTAGAGTGCGTCAATTTTAAGAGTGTCGGTAGTGGTACAGCTTTCTTGTTTTCTGGTTTGTAATATCTACAACTGTATTTCTCAGATCTACTGCTCAATGCATGGGGAACTGATCTCAAATTCAGATATGTCAGCATATCTTTCCCTGATTTATCATTCAACAATTTTAGTTTTTGAAAATACTAAGTTTTGAATGGTGTTTCAGTGTCTTTATTGTTGCAGATGTAGGTCTAGATCCTTAAAAAGATCAGTATATCCATGAATTAAAATTCAATGATCATGTTGAATGTCAAATCTATCTATTATGATAGGTACTACAAGTGAGAAAGCACATTGATTCGGACTGCCATAAAATCAACAAATCCTGATAAACACCCCAAAACTAATGACTCAATAACTATTTTAAAATACATAAGCTTTTATGGGTCAAACAAACAATCAAAAGGAAAAATGGAAAAAAACAACTTTTAAATGCAGCCAAATGAAAAGAAAAATATACATTTTATAAATCTAAACTGAAGCAAACATCATTGAAACTAAAAGGTCGTCTTTCATCACAGGTTCAGAAGATGATTTTCATTTTTATCTCTTAAATCAAGAAAGGTCAGCAAACTAGTACACCCAATAATGCAAACTTTTGTTGCCTATGGTTGGAATAGAACCTTTTGCTAATCTCTAAAGCACAAGGTACAACGAGAAACAATGCTATCTTTCCTTAAAGAAGTACCTGACAATCCAGACAACGATCGAACTCTAGCAACAAGTGAAGACATATCCATTTGTGAATGCACACCTGCAGTCACCTGTTCCACTATATTATCTAATATAGAAAGAAGGAAAGAACTTATATTCCAACCATGGCGACCAATAATAGAGGTATATATATGCATGTTAAAACTAGTAACACATGACTACATAAGGACAAAATTAAAACAAATATCAATAGTAATAGTCATCAAATAAAATAGAAAGTGAATAACAATGTAGAAAATCAGTATTACTGCTTTAAAGCTCAAATCAAATACTATATCTAACAAATATAATCACAACCAATATATATGCCCTTCCCATCATCTATAACCCTGTAATTTACAATTCAAAGAGAAAAACGAGTTAGAACGGGGCAAGGAAAATTTGAGAAAAGTAAATAAAGAGTTAAAGAAATAACACAAAGCTCACTCCCGATATAGTAACAGGCTGACATTACTGAAATAGTAACACTTAAACATAGCGGGAAATAAAGAGTCGCTCAAGGGCTTAATAAAAACACCTAATGACTTATTTAAGGAAGAAAATCCCTCCCCTCTCTCCACATTAAGGCATTCTCTTCTCTAAATGTAGATATGCTATCCTCGTGGATGCATTCTACCTCAACTTTGTCGGATTTAATTTAACTTGGAGTTTGCCATTGCTATGGGGGAAGACTTAACTTGATTAAAAAATTTGCACTTCCATTGTGGAAAATTGTGGCGAAAAGAAGCAAGAATTCCTAGTTATGAACAAATACACGAAGGGTTGGGATGGGCAATGCAATGGGTGACTCAAGGGTCAAGGGAAGGGACACAGGCGTCGGAGAGGAGAGGGCTGCGAGAGATGGAGGGAAGGGGCACACCAAGTATGGAGAGAGGGAATGGGGGAAAGAAGGGAACAGTAGATAGGAGGAGGCCCACTGAGGGGGACATGAACGGAAGGGGAGAGAAGGGGAACAGACAGATGAAGGGGACAAGCAGCTGGAGGAGACCCGCAGTAGAGGGGACGTGAGGACAAGGAAAGAGGGAAGACAGAAAGAGATAAGGGAGGGATGGGTGGAGGAAACCCATGGAGGAGGTTACGGGCAAGGCAACTGGGCCGATTAGGAGGATTTAGCCTCCACTAAGACACAGACGAGGAAGCAAGACAGATCGATGAAGAACACAAGGGGAGGAAACCCAAGCTAGACCATACGGTTACATGACAGATGAAGGGGACAAGCAGCTGGAGGAGACCCGCAGTAGAGGGGATGTGAGGACAAGGAAAGAGGGAAGACAGAAAGAGATAAGGGAGGGATGGGTGGAGGAAACCCATGGAGGAGGTTTTGGGCAAGCCAACTGGGCCAATTAGGAGGATTTAGCCTCCACTAAGACACAAACGAGGAAGCAAGACAGATCGATGAAGAACAGAAGGGGAGGAAACCCAAGCTAGACCATACGGTTACATGACATACAAGTACAAGTGAGATTCATACATGTACAGACCTGGGCTCTGCATGTTAATTTATAAGTCTCACAAGTAAAAGGGTTCTAAGGGTCACACCAACGTTAGACTGGATAGGTAGACATTATTAATTAATGGATTATTTGTAGAAAGTGCATTTGTAATGTAATTCTTATGTATTATTATCATGTTGGACTAACATTGCCCGAGTTTGATATTGTGTTAATTTATTATTTTATTAGAGGGGTTTTATTAGACAAATACTTTGGTATTTGATCATTATTGATGGCTATTAGGCACTTTATGATGGAGCACTAAACTTGGGAGCTTATTTCCTTCACATGTTGGACTATTTTCACTTCCTAAGAGTTCATTCTACCTTGGATTGAGCACCTACACGAATTTTGGAGCCTAATTATGAGGTTGTTAGCATGTTTGACTACCTCAAGAGCAGTTTGGGACCACATGTGTGGCAGTTTCAATTTCTCCCATGGTTTTGGAACACAGTTTGATGGTCTTTGCTCATGGTTTTAGGAGGCGCCCTTGCTTTTTGCACCTGTTAGTTGGAGATTTGACCATATTGCTAGATTGTAGACACATTCTAGAAGTGCGCCCTCTCTTCAAGGAGTGGTCCCGTGGTATTAAAGAGCACCCTCTCTTCGTGAGCCCATTATGTATTATTTATCTATATTTTGACCATTTAAATCTGGTGCACCCTCCCTCATTGAGGAAAAGGTTAAGATTTGGCATTATTTTATTTTTTTTGACCATATCTTGGTGATTCCCTAGATCAAATCTAGGATTTTAGACATTTATTTCTTTTTTATTGTGAATGTAGTTGACTCCTTCTCCTATAAAAGGAACTCACTCCTCACTTGTCATTTGTTGTTGTTGATGTTGGAGAAAGAATACAATCATTTCATTTCCTTTGCCTTTTGTCTATTGGAGTATCTTCATGTGAGTTTCTTTGGCAAGTAGTATTGAGGTAACTTTGTTAATTTCTTCCATAATTAAATTTATCTGCATAGCCGATAGAAGAATAGTGCTGCTACATAGTTATTTATGCTCTAATTTATGTTACATGCTTAGGGTATTAGCATCTTACGAGGGATACCCAACAAGTAGCATAGGCTATAGTGTACGCTAGGCAAGTAAATTGAAAGTGTTATAAATACCTTTCCTTGGTAGAAACTATAAAGTTGAATCAATTGTTTGCATAGAAATTGGCATGGTTTTTTTGTAAGAATTTTTGTCAAGCACATGCATAAGCAAAGGTTCAAAAAGAAGATCTAAGGACTCCATTGGCCCAAGGAATTAGAAGGCATTAGTCCATTCACAAATTTTCACAACCAAAACACCTAAACTATTTCCGTTCACTCATTAGTAATTAGAATTTAAACTAAGAAAAATTCCCAAAAAAGAAATAAAAATCCAAATTATTTATAATTTACTTTCTAGTTTGGATGTTAGACAAGTTTCTCTTATTCTTTTGTAGCTTAATCTCTTTTATTTTTCTAGTTTAATTTCAAATTTCTTAGTTTTCATAAATTTTCTGTAGATTTGAGATCACATAACATCCCTTAAAACTTAAAAGTGCTGAAAATTTTCATATTTCTAAAGGGTTTATTTGCTTAAACACATCTAAAAAATTCTGAACATTTAACTTTAAATCTTCGTAATGTTTTAGGTGTTTTTAAATCATCTAAATGAGAATAGATAATTCTAGAAATTTATTTCTACAGTATTAACAATTCTGGAATTTATTTTAAGATGATCTAGCAGCTGGAAAATTTAGATCTAATGATTTAAACACTTTCTCGAATTTTTTTGAGTTATAAATATGAATTTTACCTTTTTCCTTGTTGATTTAGGCTTTAAAACAAAGTTACAAATATCGTGTCGGGAAATATATCGCCGAGGATCAAAAAAACAACATATCAGATTTATCAAGGGAAATGTCAGCAAACATCGGCAATATATCAACGAACATAAAAAATACAAAAATATTGAACTCAATCAATATTTTTCCAATTTTGGCGATATTTTTCGATTTTTGCCAATATCTTCAAAATATCGTGATATTTACAAACTACAATTTTTCTAGCGATAATATCACCAAATTGAGAGCATCGCGATATATCGCCGATGTTTGTAATACTGCTTTAAAACACATTAGGGCAAGTTATAATTCTGCAAAAACTTCTGTGCAACTAAACATTTCAGATTTCACTGCTAAATTCATTTACATGGTCCGTTCACCAAAATTCTAGAATTTTGAAATTTTCGGTTAATAATATCCTTTGTTACCATTATATGCAGCAAGATAATGAATTATGGTTTGAATTGCATGGTTATGTGAATGGTTAATATCTCATAAACTGATCTTGAGCACTTACACATAACTTATCTTGAATGTTTATGGTTTATTAAATAAATGTTACACAATCTTCTAATCATTTACATTCTGAAAATTATTGAATCTATGCAAGTGATTTATTTTTCAATACCTCTTTTATATTTACATGCTCATGGATTATATGGCAAGAAATTTAACCAATTAGTTTGTGAAGAAAAGATTTAATCAAAGATCCAATGCCATCTTTGTTGAAGTGATTTTAATCACTACAACTTAGATGGACTTCTTAATAAACTATGTGACACCCTTTTGCAGAGACTTCACTCTCTCCAAGAGGGACTCATTCAGCCAAACACATCCATTTTTAAAAATTTAAGATCCTAAGACCATTCCTTCACCCTCAATCTAGAAACTTTTAGGGAAGCCTCCCTTGGCCTTTCTAGAAGGCCTAAAACGTGGGAAAATCTTTGCTGAGGTGATAGTGGCAATCATCTTCTATGCCCATTACATCTTATTGCAGGCACCTCTAACAACTTAGGGAATCTCACAATCTATTGATCTTGAATGACCTCTCCTACTTTCCAAATTCCCATCAGTTCACTTGCTTTCCACATGGAAAAGGAGCCAGTGTAGTGGATTATTTCATGTCCAACCTAGACCTGATCCCTTTGGTGCACTGTTTCTCAGTAACCCCCATCCCCCTAACCAACCATGCCCTCCTTTATTTCTCCCTCTGAGCTGACCCTCTTCCTTTCTCGACTCCACCACCCCTAGACCCAACCTGAACCATTATCCATTTCAATGAGAGAGTCCCAAATACATTCTCATCTCACCTTTGCCAGATGCTTCCTTTTGAATCTTAGTTCTCATCTCAATTCTACATTCGCCAAATATATGTCTCTCATCCACCATTTGAGAAGCAGCACTAAACTCCTACCCCCACATCACCCGATCCATTTCCCATTCCCCAAAACCCGACTCATGCCATTTGAATCGATGGTATGAGGCTGACTACAAAGCTCTCCATATCCAACTTCAGCTTGCCTTTTCTCACAATCATTGTTCCTATTCTAGCCATAAAGCTTCCTATTGTCACCTCCTCCCCCACATCACACGATCCATTTCCCATTCCCCAAAACCCGACTCATGCCATTTGAATCGATGGTATGAGGCTGACTTCAAAGCTCTCCATATCCAACTTCAGCTTACCTTTTCTCACAATCATTGTTCCTATTCTAGCCATAAAGCTTCCTATTGTCACCTCCTCCTCCATAAGAAACGCCTTTTCATCTCATAGAGGAGACGCGATTTGTGGGATTCCCTTATCCAATCCCCAAAAAGCTTCTAGCATACCATCTTCCCCACCATTCCACCCATATGATATACAGCCATTTTCCATGTTCTTTCATACCTCCACTCTAGATGATGTCCCTCGGCAACCTCCGATTCAAGTTACCTCTCCCCCCTCCTCTTGCTACTTATTCTCATACCAAGACATCGGGGAGGCAGTTTGGGTGATGAATACCAACAAAGATGCTAATACGGAAGGGTTTCAAGCATGGTCTCCATGCTCTAAATGATCGCTTGGTTGACCCATGTAGGTTTTCCACAATATTGGTCACACCACACTATTCACCGGATACATAAATTGGAACCTAGCACAGATCCAAACAATTACAGAATGATCATGGTGGGTCGCAAATTCTCAAAACTTTATGCTACAGTCCTTCATATGAAACTTTTTAAGGACCTCAAGGGGAGTCACATTAGAGCAAGGGCACAGGCTAGATTCTGCATGACACATTAGACCATTAATCACACATCAAGCCATCATTGAGGAGGCGAGGCATCGCTCTTTGAAATTTTATCACTACTCTGTAAACTTTCAAAAAACAATCGATTTGGCCACCTGTTACCTCAAAGATTAGCACCCTTCGGATTAGGTCACTTGAGGCAATGCTTAGATCGACAACTTTTCAAGAGATGCACCCATTGTCACCTCAGTGCACTCTCCTCTCTCTTTAGGCCTACTCCTTGGGCCACAAGAGGCCTCCCAAAATGGTAAAAATATACCTATAATATTTGCAAGGAGAACAACACTACCTCTACAAGACCTTCCCAATATATTAGTAGACCAATGCCTTACTGGAGTCAACAAGATATACAATAAACACCAAATGACTGAGAAAGTTTAGGAGCAATAAATCTTGGTTGTTGATTAAGTAACAAGATAAATCAAATTTTTGCAGTAAAAACCAACAACATACAATTGAGAGAAAACTCAAAATTGACCGTGAAAATACCCCAAAAAATACCTCTTGGCGATCAGCAGCTCGAGGAGACTCAATCCCCCTAGGGCGCACTTCTTTTGACGGATGAATGCTACGTTTTGGGACTGATTTCACCTTCAGGTCTGTAATTTTCTGCAGTAAAGGCTCAACGGCTTGATTAGGCACTTTAAAACCCTTCCATGTCACCCCGGATGACTTGGAGATGAGCTGAGAGACTTGTCCAACCCCTAGGGTTTGATCTTCCTGTCAAAATAAACCTACAAAATACCTGTACCAGATCTGCAATCCCCTATAGGAGGTGATGTCATCCCTAGGGAGGGTGATGTCACCCTTAATTAGGGCTTTTTTTATCTATAAAAACACTTTTTTATGAAAATTTTGCCCTTTTATGGATTTTTTCAACGGTATAATCACTTCAAAAATTAATAACAACAATAACTACTTCAGAAATTAAAGACTTTCAACGGTAAAAAATAAATATTTTTTGGATTTTCACAAAATATTTGTTTTTTTTGTATGTTTTCAAATACAAGGAATTTGAATAAAAGAGGAGTGGGTGAAGATGAGGGAATAAGACCTAGGTCTTGTTCCTTCCAAGCACCAAGAAATCAAGGTTAACGTTTCTCCCAAGAATTGGCAATTCAATATTTGTATGAACTACGGCAAAGCTAAGAAACCCTAGGTTGTGTTAACTTTGACCTAGTTAGGGCAAAGAAAGAAGCCAAGGCCCAAACAAGAGAGACCCTTCAAGAGGGATGTCTCACTAACAAGACTATACTATCATGCATAAAAACCTAAGGTTACTCTCACCTTGGATGCATTTGACAGTACAAGACAAGAGACTCAAAGATCTTACTACAATAAAAGGAAAATGAGAAGAGAGTAGCCTCCCAAGAATCATTTCACCTTAGACACGCCTTTAAAGACCAACATAGATCCATCTTAAACCCGTATCTATCAAGCACCGAGAGGGATCCGATTTCTTGAGGTGTATTTCTTTTTTTAAATTTAAACTCAAGAAATTTAATCTCTCTTGATTGATCCGGGTCTAAGTTTTAATTTTTTATTTTATAAACAAACATCTATTTTTTAATTACTTTTCATAATATTTTATTTTATGAGCCGACAATACATTTTAATTAATGGCCGACAATAATAAAGACAAACATTTATAGCCTAGGATTTAATTCAAACGAAAATACACGTCCTTTTATTAATCGCCGACATAATATTAAATTTTTATTATTATTATGTTAAAGACAAACTTTATTTATTATGGCCGACTATAAGGACAAACATGGACAAACATTACAGGATCTCCCCCATACTGGGTTGTAGAGCACCTCGTTTCACTCGGTGCAATAACAGGCTGTGAGTGCTCACTAGTGGACTTAGGGATAAGAGAGAGCACACTTTTTTAAGTAAAGACCTTGAACATCAAATTTTATCCCTTGCAAACCCTAGAAGAGCCAAGAAAGGAGGTGAGCACCCCCTGATCTGCTCATGAATACATGAAAGAAAAAATAATAATGTCTTATTTGTTCCCATGATCTTGATTACAAATGAGTTGTCTTATTTATACTTGAAAAAGGATATCTCAAACCTCCTTTAAGCCGACCTACTTAATTTGTCTTTAAAATGACTTTTAATGATTTTTTAGGGTTTGTCACCCACAATTCGAGGACTAAACCTCATAAAACATAAATAATGATAAAATAAGATGAAGTGCTTCAACTTGATGATGAGTTGACTTTGGAAGGAGGGCATCATGCCCATCTAACACCAACAAGTGTCGTTTGCCCTCAACGCCCTCCTTCTTAGGTTGGTACGGTCTCTTCTTGCTTGCTTGGAAGGTGGACGATTTTCCCTTGAAGACCAAGATGACCAAGAGGGAAGGGTGATACAACAAAAAGAGGTCCAAGGGGGCATCCATGAGGTGTGCTCAGGAGGGTGTGACAATCCTTACAAGCACAATCACCTCTGCAAAGCATAAAACATAAATGTGGCTAGGAGCCCTGTTATCACATTTATAGTAGTTGGGCTACTATTAGTCTCAAAGCAGTTGTCCCAGACCACAACCAGTCCTTTTACATGAGATGAGTAGTCATTTTCTATGATGATCATTAGTAGATCACAACTAGAGGTAGCTAGACTATGAAAAGTTGTGTTATCAATGTACCCTTGTCACTTCTAAGCCCTCTTCATGATCCTGGAGGGACATTTGTTAGACCATTGGCCCACTTTAGTAGAGCAGCAGAGCTTCAGGCTGATGATATCTTCTTTGCCTTCCAGATTTGTAAGAGACAGTTCCAGATTCAAGTATATGACTTAGCAGGTATATGGCATGTGGGTTGATTATCATAGTTTCTCTTGCTTATCTTAGTAGATGTGACTTAACATATGTGGTTGTATCAGTGGTGATCAGTTATCTTCTTGGTTTCATGTAGATTATCAATTGAGCATAGTTAAATGGTGTTAGTGTTAAGTCCTGGGTCTATGGTTGTTAGTAGGGTTAGCCTTTGTACAGTTGAGATCATCTCCCCTTGCTTTTGGCACCACCTTTTCACTTGTCTTTCCGTCCATCCATTTATTTTGCATTGAAAGCAAATTCCCCTTTGACTTTGGACATGACTTATGAAATCGAAGACCCCCCCATTGTGACCTCTGTGTATGGATAGACCCCCATGTTTGCTTTGTGTCTCGGCTCTGAAGTGTGTGTCTACACTGTTTGAACTATTGATCTGCTTCTTGACAGTTGCCCCTAATGTTGTGGTGCGGTCAAAATTGTGTTAGTTCACAAGAAGTGTCTCTCTTAGTCCTCGAAGCAAGTTTCCTCATCTTAAATGAAAAGGCCAAGCCGCGATTAGTTGTGTTTCTCAACACTGAAAAATAAAAAGGCCATCAAATGAAATGAAAAGAAAGTTGCAAATGGTTGTGTTTTACAACACAAGCCCTTGATGAAAGCCGCAAATGGTTGTGTTTCTCAATACATGTAAAATCAAATAAGGGTCATGAAATGAATTGAAAAAGGCCATAAATAAAAATGCATCAGAACGCATAAATGCTATATCTAAAGGAATGCAAGCCAAATGATAGTCAAGACTTGCAATGAAAAGCAAGTAATTATATGAAATCTTGCAATGAATAGCAAGTAGGGATACTTGTTAGAGTCTATTGGAGGCCTTCTAAGCACTCTCCATTTGTGAGACACCTCCCTTCCCTAGTGTTTGCCTGTCCAACACATGCCATTTTGGGTTCCCATGTTTCTCCTTTCTTTGAGTGATCATTAAGTCTGTCTAATAAGTCAAAACTTCATTTGACCAAGCCTTTAAGTTTTCCATCTCACCCAAGGATAATGAGGGATGATATGGAATGTACAGAGGAGTGAATGTTAAAGCAAGTATATGATTGGGACGTCAGCATCACTGTGCAATTGTTTCAATGTTATTACGTTTTATATATGTTTTGCTCTTTGATCACCATTTTGCTAATGCTTAAGTTTGCTACTAATATAATTAAGAGAGTATTACTTACACCCCATGCATGCAGAGTTCTTCAGATTATGGCTCAGTTGTTATTTTGACCAGCTTTGACTTGGTCAACAGGAAGGGTCCGTGGATGGATATGACTACAGTGTATCATTTGATGTAATTTAATGTCTTGGGATGCTCACCAGATCATTCCATGCTCCAATGTGTGGAAATTGCCTATGGTTCAGATTTATTATTATTTATCAGGCTCATTTTTATTATTATTGGAGATGGATTTATTATCAGTTGATATCACAGATGGATCCATGGCGTATTTATAGTCACCACTAGTGGATTTGGCATCTCTGAGTCCATTTATGCATTTGTTTCAGCTTTCCGGAAAATGGAAAATAGCATTTTGAGCATTTTCAGTTTATCCAGAGTATTTCAGCTTGGAGATTAAATTAATTAAAGTGGCCATTGTTTAGCAAATGAAACAAAGGCTGAATGAATAGTAAGGATTTGACTGCTCCAGAGGGTTCCCAGACACTTTTTCCACATGGGTTTCCATCATTGGGCTTCAGTATTTTATTTTTGCCTCCCTTAGGCAAATCGCACATCTCTTAGAGGGGTGACTTTTTGTTGATGTAATTGTAACTTCGGAAGATATTCACTTGTATTTTATATTGCTATTATTATTGTATTTTATTTGTACCTCCGACGGAGATGTTTTTCCCTTCGGTCGGAGATGTCATTATTACATTTGGTCATGTAAAGTCATTGTGGTAAATCCTCCATTGTAAGTCGGGGCAATAGATTCCCTAGAGTCAATTGTATTAGGGTTATTGAGTCTCCTAGAGAAGTCGTCCCAGTCAGGTTTAGCTAGGACCGACCTAGCTAGTGAAAAGGTCAAGTGAAAGATAAAGTATAAATAGAGAGCAAGGCTCTCTCATTTGGACACACACTCACTCACTCAAGTTCGCATAAGTGAGAGAGAGAGAGGACAAGTTCGCATAGGAGAAAGTGAGAGGAGCTGCAGAAGGCCATCTTGTTTTGGGATTTTACTTTTGTGATGTTGTATTGGTGACGATTCTATCTCTAAGGAAGTTGCAGGGTTTTCTCCTTAAAAGGTTTCCCCAAGGAAAATCTTTGTGTCTCTTGTGTTATGTTGTGCATGTTATTCTTTCAGTTAAGATCTTAGATAATATTGATGAAAAGTAGAAAAACTAACACTTTTGATGATGTATCTCATTGTTATATCGTGTGCCATGTATAAAGTGTTGCATCATGCCCCTAGTGGACACAACTTGGCCCCTGGGTGACTATTGTGATGTTATATCAAGTATTATCGTTTATATCTTATATTTGGGCATTATGAGGCAACATGCCCCCCTCTAGTCTAGTGAACCATGTAGTGAGTGTGAGATTAGATCTCCACCCTTGAATATCATTGTATTATGTTTTAATCTCAACCATCGATTTAAAAGATGGTTAGGGATTTGGTCTCTCTCAAATCTATTTAAGAGAGGAGACCCCTCATCGTAATGGACTTTGGCTCTTGGGAGAAAATTAATAAAATAACTCTTTTGCACTTCTCTTCGGATTTCTTGTGGATGATGAGTTTCTCTTTCTTGCCAAGCTTCTGCTACCACTAGATTCTAGTTTTGTTTCTGAGCATATTCATTATGTTTTGTCTTGATGGGAGGGCGATTTCATCTAGGCAAATTGGAGTGGGGACTCACTCTTGGTTTGGGCAACTTTGTTGAAAGCGAGTTTGTTGCATATTGGATTTATTTGCTATTGTCGTTTATTTGTTGTGATCACTCTCGTTATCTTGTCATTTCAAATAGCTTTGTCATTCTTATTAAGATAAATTATTTAGCAAATGCTAATGTTCCTCTTCTTGTCTGTGGCGTGGCACCCCTATTGAACCAATTGCTTATTTCAAAGATATAGATCGGGATCTATTTGGAATTCGTTGAGTGAGGAGAAAAGACCTACATCAACCATCCGGATCGGAGTAAGTCCATAGCATTTCTCTTGCAATTTCTCTTCAATCCATTGTCAAATAAATAATAAAAAATCAAAATCAAAATTTTTTATTTTATTTTGCAAATCGCATTGTGTTGAGAAGGTCGATTTTTCTTTTGGGTACAATAGTTTTGCTTGTATGGGCGTCTTTAGTTAACCCTAGTCGCAGTCCCTTAAAACCCCTCATGTTTTTCTTTTGAAAACGATTTTTAAATTGAGTGGAGGTCAAAATTAGGGCCAAATTTACCTTATCCGTCAATATTGAGACACCAGCGATTTAATTAAGCAGTGATTTCATCATTAAAGAATTTTCTTTCCCTAAATTTTGCAATCTTTTTGGTGTATGGAGAGAGATGTTTTACTTCTGAAAAGTCAATTGGTTCTGTGATTTTTTGTGATTCACTCTCTGCAATAAAGGAAAAATATAAAAACGAATTCATTGATTATTTTGTAAGATCGCATCTGGGGTTTTAAGATGGTTGGATCAGTCACACGAGGATTTAGAATTATTATTATCATCAGAACGATTTTACTATCTCCAATCTGAATCGCATTTGCACTGGCTATGATCGTTTTGGGCCCTAAATGTTTACGTTGAGAGTTAAACAATAAATTTTAAACCATGATTTTAAATAGAACGACTTCTTTTCCAATTACTGTGTTTTATTCTACTCTAACCGTCATTTTCAAGGGCCAACGAATTGGTGTAATCCACGTTGTCATCAAAATTATGAGTTTATCCTCCACAAGTGAGATCGCTTTCCTCGTTAGGGAGTCGTGTTGGTTCTAGTTCCGATTGGAAGCAATTTGGTTTACTACTAGAGATCAAAAGAACTGAAATTACGAATCAACTCAATGTCATTCATCTCTGAAGCAAATTCGTGTGGAAATCGAATTGGTATAAAGGTCTGGAAGAGTGCGTTTCTCTTATCGAAATCCGGATATGTTGTAGGCATCATTTCTAGGAAACAACGAATTGTCCTTAATTCCCTCCAAAGTAGAAACTAGGTTCATTCTTTGATTTCGCTATAGATTTTGGAAACATTTGATCTTTCACACATAATCAAAAATGACTTGTTTCCATCATCATTAAAATCATTAGTGAATTATTTCTATCTTTGGTGGAATCGCTTTTGATTTCCTAGTTTGGGAGTCATGTGTCTTTGGGTCGTTATTTTGTGTTAGAAAGTCTCTATCTTAAGTCCTTATAAGCCCAACATTTTAATCTAGATACCCTTTATTTCATTAAAAGACGTTTTCCCTCTTTGGTCCATTTCGTATCACCCTAAGAAATTATGGTAAATCATTTCGGTGAATTTTTATTGTTATAATAATATATGATCAAGTTTAACTGATCAAAGAGCATTAAATCATACAAACGATTCACCAATGAAGTATGAGATCGATTTCCCTTTCAAGAGTTGACCTCTTGCCATATTGCAACCTTTTAATGATTTGGGGTAGATTCTTTAGATTTAATATTGAGTATTTGGTAGTATTGTTGTTTCAAACATTTCATTATCATCAATACTACTACAATTAGCCATAGACTCCATTACCCACTAAAAAGTACCGATCTCATTCAAAGTCATTTAGCCCTTAGAGTTAGAAGCCATCTTTGCAAAAAGTTTTTGTCATCTTGCTGGTGTTAATTGTCAATTATTTTAGCAAGATCTAGGGTGTGTTTAACTCGGATATCATTTTCCCTAATGCCCTCCCCTACTAGATCTTAAACCCTAACTCGATACCATTTGTATATCTAGTGTATCTTTATGGGGTATCTTACATTCGATCTGGTATCCTATAGTGGGCCTTTCCCACAAGGTTAGGCCACAATCTCCCCCTTAGCCTTTTAGATTCCTCAAATTGGCTTAAACTGAAGAGTATCCTGCTCGAAGTGACAATTGATCCATACTCGGGGAACAAGATCCTCTAGGGTCACCTCTTTAGCTTCCTATCTCCCTCTACCGTCCTGGATAAGATACATTTTAGCGGCAGCCACAAGTTGTGTGATAACAAGCCCCAAGCCATGTATCCTAATGGGTTCATCCCAAGGTGCACCAGAACACCCATCCAGGGCATAAATGCCATCAGGATGAGGGGCCTCCACCCATCAAGGGGTAGTCAGCAAAGCCACAATGCCAGCACTGCTTGAAATGAGAACCAAGATGACCTACCATGACTAGACCAAGGGTCGTGAGCCTCGCTAGACCAACACTTCTACATAAACAAGCCCCAACTTGGCCTTTACAATGGCAAAAAGACCCCCTCTTTGGCACATCTGGTATGGTGCACTGCAGACTATCTGGAGGGTAACACCCCCCACGATGCCCTATTCCAAACGCTCAAAGACATTAGCATTTTCAAGACACTACTGACTGCCATCATGCACCTGTATAAGTTGGTCCTTGGTCGTCTCCGCACTACACATGGGATGTTTGACTTTATCAAGAGTACCATTAGGTCAAGCAGAGGTGCCCCCTAAGTCATCTGACACAGGGACACGGGACACGAAGGACACGAAAATACGAGAGTCCGACACGGACACGGTGACCCCCGGAATCAGGACACGTAAGACATGTTTTATATACATTTTTTTTTAAATATATTAAAAAAATAGGTATGTAAGAATTAAAATTCCTCTCCATAGTTCAAATGGCTACTGAATATAAGACAATTCAATGATTCTTCAATTAGGAGCAAGCAACATATAAGCTCTGCTTTAGTTGAGGTTGATCTTCATATAAAGCTTACAATTTCCAGGACTGCTCCACAATCAGCTTATATGTAGAAGGAAAATACCATGGAACAAAAGCAAACTCATCCCCATATTCTTCCATCTCCTCTACTACAAACTGCAAAACCAGAGCTCTAGCTCCAGCCCCACCTTTCCTAGTTGACTGGTCTATTTTTCCATACATAGTTTTCAACATCCGATCTCGATGGATTTGTGCAAAACCTTTATGACATGAATAAATTCCAAAAACTATAAAAATCACAAGTTTCTTCATGATTTGCTCCCCATCATCAATATGAGAGGTCACCCATTTAGATAAGTACTTGAGGTGGTCCTCTAACTCCACATTAGGAATCCAACTATCAATATATGCATGGACAGAGGAAAATTTAATCTCTTCAACTTCTGTATTCGAAATGAAATCTGAACCAAGTGAGGCAGCCCAATCTCCATTATTCACTTCAAATTTATTAGGTGTTGTCTTCCGATAGAATCCTTCAAGCCCAACATTGAGAAGATGCCTACTATCCAACGATTTTATGAGATTTTCCATTTCATTTATCCAGGTCTGAAGTGTATGACTAGATTCATCTGACATACCATGACGCTCATTCACAATATCCCATGAAAATATGGCTAGCTTATATGGCTTTACGTGTCCTGTTTTCCGGGTTCATGTCCGACAGTCAGGACACGCTCAAATTTCGCGTCCGATTCATGTGTGCAACGTGTCCCGATTTTGGATTCGATGGAAAGTCGAATCAGACACGAATTCAAATCAAATCGTGTCTGATTCGATCCCCACGGGACACGAGGGGGGTTTCCAGCGAATCCGGTTTCTTAGGGTGCCCCCTATCCCCCACCTTGTTTGGTATTTACATGGATCTAAAGTCCTTTTTGCATGATCATATCCAAGATGGCGATGGGTTCCTCCTCCACCAAGTCTTGATATCTATCTTGCTTTTTGCTGACAACATGGTCCTCATCGCCTCAACCCTAAAGGGTGTATAAAGATAGCTAGATGCTTTGGCACTTTTCTATGATCTTTGACAGTTGACAGTCAACCTACATAAAACCAAATCATCTTCAATGGGTCGAAGAAGGTACTTTTGGATCACCATTTCCTTTTCAAAGGGGAGAAGATTGAGATCACCAACACCTATACTTACTCAGGGGTTCGAATCTGAGGGCCTCGCTTCAATCTAAGACAGGCTCTTCAACCTCAAGTAAACAAGGGTTAAAGATATTTAGCCATTCTCAAGAGACAGTGTTTCGTATACCATTTTCAAGACATACCATCCAAGACGCCCCTCGTGGATACCGTTGTCTAGACCACAGTGCTCTAGGGCTCAGAGGTTTGGGGGCATTGTTTGCTAGAGTCTGATTGGGCTTCAGCCAAGACAATGCAGACCCTCCTTCAACACATCATCAAATGCAAAAAGACAATACACAATCCCATCATCCTTGCAAAATTCGATGCCCAACCCTTCCATCTTAAGACTGTGTTCAACCTTGTTTCACTTCTGCATTGCATTCTGTGCTTTGCTAACTCAATGAAGGGTCGGACCAAAATCTATACCTGGCCTATCACTCATCAAAGTCCATCACTTTGCGCAACCTTCTAACCATACCCGATGTTGGTTTGTAGGTGTCTTAGATCTTTTGGAATATAGGTGAGTATTTCGATGAATCATCTCCCTTTGTTGGTTTGCATAGGTCTCAAATCTTTTGGAGTAGTTGGGTATTTCGATGGACCATCTCCCTTTGTTCAGATACTCCCTTGATGCCCCTAGCCACCTCTTACCTACTACGCAGGACTCAGGAGTTGAACAAGGTCATTTAAGAAGACATTTATAGGAAATTTGTATAAGTCATTTAGACAAACCCACAAGATGGGTTAAATCCAAAGATGACCTTCTATACAAAGGAATGAACTCATTATCCAACCCCAATACACATCTCGCCATTGGGTGCACTCCCTCTGTATCCCTGGGCTAGTACCGAGTGGACTTGCATTAACTTCGGGTTGAGACAGATCACCAGACTATCTGGGCAAACAACATTTTCCAGTTGCGTTATATTTGAGAGGTTTGAGACAAAGGTGCACTTCATCACATGCTTCCCCATCTAGTATGAGATATGTGGGCAATTCCATTGTATGTTCAGAGGGATTGATGAGACCCTCTCCAATTTCTTCAAGTACCTCGATCAAAGATGCCTCGCCTAATTTATGTAGGAGGCCCTCAAGCTCCATAACCAACCTCTTTAGCCTCTTCCTAGACCATATTCCACGTAGAGGATTATTTCCTTCATTGTGATGCTCCCATCAGCTAGGGGCACCAAGAGACAGATTGATTGCAGTAAACCCAAGTGACCATTCCTCTTTCTCCAAAGGCCTCAGTGGCAATGCCAGACTAGATTCATGACCAACAGGTAGACAAGATCATCCAAGTCTCAACAACAAGTGACCCAATCCATGCAACAGCTCAATGGGTGATCTAGATCTTTCCCCAACTCTTCTTCCAAACATAGTTGTATCTTGAGATTTCTTCATTTGGCCTCAGATGTTGGGAGATGGATTTAACAGACCATGATACATCGACATATTTATGTACTTTCCAATTCCAAAATCCATCCTCTCTAGACATCTCCCTCCTAGTGTGGTTTCCTATGCTCAAAGTCTAGGGTTTTTAAGGCTTTAGCATAGGTTCATACTTTACTTTCTGTATCTTTCTTTCATAGGAACTATTTGGTGCTTCCACTCTGTAACGACATCATTGTACTCAGCAATCCCATTGACCTAGTTTTGTGGCCATTTATTGGACATTAATAAAATTATCTTATCTTATCTTATCTTACCTTTTAGAGAAATGGAAAGTGTCGCAGCTGGTTACTAAGATGACTCAGTGGATGGGAGTTAACATATACAAAGCCTTTGAACTCATTTTTGGATGGTCAAGAAACTTCTTGACATCATGAAAGGTAGGCATCTAGACAAAGGGAACAAAAGAGGGAATGCTTAGTATGGACGGATGTATAAGGGAACTGAGCATGATTCTACTTTCAACAAGAGGGTGAAGGCAACATGTTAGAGCACCAACGTTAGTTCTAGATCTGAAGGACGGATGTTTTGTCTTGTGGGTGATGAGATCACAAGTAGTGGTTCAGTTTTTTTAGAGTAATTTATTGCAGCTCTCAATTGAAAGTGGATGTTGAAAGAGCAAATTACAAGCTCCTACAATGTTTATGTATTAGTTGTTAGATTTTCTAGACCATGGTAAACAAACTTTGCACTAAAAGAATTCCTTAAAAAACGAGATCTCTGAAAACTGCAACTCTAATAATGCTAGAATCTATAAACACATACTGCAGAAAACATATAACATAAACTCAATATATATGACTGTCAAAACCTATGATTGCTTTCTTATTAATTCTGAATTGAAATCTGCTACAAGAAAAGCAGCAAACTAATCCACTGCTTGCTATTGAACCAAATGAATTAATCCTATACCCCTGCCTTCTCCTTTATAGACTAGAAGGTACAATGAATCTGGATACATGCACAATAGTGCCCCAACTGAAGGTCTTAACTCCTAATTCTAGTGCACCTTCCTTGCATGGATAGACAAGCCAAGTAAATTATGCCTCTACTAGAGATGATTTGAGGCATGCAAGCATGTATCCACCTAGGAATATGTGCCCTTCACTGGACTGCATGTGCCTTACCTAACTGAAATTGGACTTAAGTCAAAATTAGAAAACAGCTAGAATAAAACTGAACTAGCATATGCAAACTAACACATCGAAACTACTGAGGATAACATGCAAACTGTTGAGAACAGCTTGTTGGAGATAGAACAAAAATCACTGCTACATAATCTAATGTCCCATATTGTTGAATCTAGAAGAGAGGAAATGTGTCCTCACTGTCCAGTTTGAATCGTTGTAATTGAAGTGCCCAGGACTACCACACGTGAACCTAGGTTGTAGAAGACTATTCGAGGTACAATCTACCACTTCCTCTTACTGAGGAAAGTGTTCTCCACCAATCCAAGTCTCTCCAAGAACATCTCGAACTTCCCCTTTGCCAAGGGCTTAGTCAAGAATTGAATATACTCTAGAGTAATTGCTCCCTTCTAAGCTCTGTCCCTGAGAAAATGGCACCTGATGTCAAAGTGGTCATGGAATAATGGATTCTCAAAGAATTTGATACAACCATGAATGTGATAGCAGACCACAGTAGGCTCCAATATCTCATCTATTAGTTCTGCAATCAACTTGGGAAGCTAGATAGCTTCCCAACTAGCAGTGTTGGCTGCCATGTACTCTGCCTCTGTTGAACTCAATGCCACCGAAGCCTGCTTCATGTTGAATAAGGAAATCATTCATGAACCCAAACTGAAGCAACACCCTAAAGTACTCTTCCAGTCACGTGCATCTCTTGCCCAGTCAAGACTCAAAATCAATGAATCCAAGCAGCATCAACTCACCATCTCATGCATATCTCAGACCATAATGTATTGTGCCCTTCAAATATCAAAGCACATGTTTTGTAGCTATCCAGTGAATCTGCCTTGACTCGACCATCAATAGCTCAAAGTGTTCACTGCAAAACATATATCAAGTCTAGCATTAACTAGATACAGCAAGGATCCAATCAACTATTTATAGACCAAAGGATCTGCCAAATCTAAATCCAAGTCAGCATTCAACTTCAGGTTCGGCATCATAGGAGTGGCCATCATGGGTTTACAATCCATAATCTAGAACATTTTCAGGTTCTCAATTGCATATTTTCCCTGCCCAAGGAAAACCTCACTTGTACTCTGCCACACATCTAGACCCAAGAAATAGTGCATCAATCCAATGTCCCTCATGTCAAATTTTCAAGCCAACTCAGCCTTGCACCCAATGATGAGCTTCTTTGAACTCATTATAAATATCACGTCATCTACATACAATGAAAATACAATAAGGTCAAACCTATCAAATAAATAATAAAAATTGAGATCTGCAACAGTTTTGGTGAAGCCCAAACCTAACAAGTACTCATCAATCCTGAAGTACAAAGCATGGGGTGCCTACTTCAACCCATGACAGCTTTCTTCAATCTGCACAAATGGGTATATCATGCATGCACCTCAAACCCTCTCGACTAATTAATGTACATTTCTACCTCAATCATGCCATTAATGAAGGTTGTCTTAACATCCATTTGGCATAACTGCCAACCAAAAATAGATGCTAAAGACATAATGGTCCTAACAGAAGTATACTTGGCAACTAGATCAAAGGTCCCCCCATAGTTGACTCCTCTCTCTAGGAGAACCCTCTAGCTACAAACCCAACCTTGTGCTTTTTATGTTGCCATTCGTTGCATGCTTCACCTTGTACAACCACCTAGAATCAACCACTAATTTCCCCTCTAGTCTCGGTGAAATCTCTCACACATCATTCTTCATGATGGAGTTGTACTCCTCCATTATGGAATCCTAGATTCCTATCCATACCTGCACACCTACTGCCTCCTCATAACTATAAGGTTTTGCATAAATGATGGAAAACATTTGTACAATATAACTGGGAGGTTTCTTAGGAGGATTGCCTACCCGAAAAGAAGTCTTTGGAGCACCAACTTACTCCTCTTCATCATGCAATCTCTGTGCAAGCCACCTCGGCCTCTTGACTATACCAGGTGGTAAAATTGTCTCTGTACCTGTCTGGTCCTGTACTGGAACCTGTCTGACCTAAAACTAAACTCCTTGAAACCTATGGATCAACACTTGGAACAAGTAGTGTTGTCTCCTCCTCTATCATTGATGGGAGCTCTTGGAAACTAGATGACCATGCATCCTCATCAACCTTCACATCATAACTATCTATTATCTTCCTTTGAGATTGAACACAGATCTTGTAAGCAGCAAGAGGACTCATTGTAGCCAACTAGAATACCATTCAAGTTGGAAGGTTCAAGCTTAGTCCTCTTCTCTGTAACATGAATAAACCAAACTCCCTAACACCCTAAAATGAGAAACATCTCGTTTATCCCCTGTGAAGGCTCCATCTGGAGTTTTGTCCTCCAACACCCTATGCACACATCTATTCAGTATGTAGACTACAATATAACTTGCTTCTGCCCAAAGGAACATGGGCAGATCTAAGTCATGAACCATAGACAGTGGTCTCTTCTATGGACCTATTTTTTCTTTCAGCAACCCTATTCTGCTGTGGGTTGTGAGGTACTATCAATTCCCTCTCGATCCCTACGTTTAATATTGTTAATAGTTAGGTATTTAGGAGTTACATAACATACTCCTCTTCTCTCCTACTATATAATGAAAAATTGATTGATTTAACGAATGAATCAGTCCACTTCGAATCAATCCAGCTTCCGGGGCATTTGGTTTTGATTCTATTTATCTGGTCTCTTCAGCTTGGGAAACAAGAAAACATGGACAATTCAGGGAACTATGGGAGCTACCCTGCACCAGATATCAGGGAAATTCAAAAGATTTTTCACAGGCATGAAGACCTCATCAAACACAACAGAACTTCCATATTCTCTGTCACGGTTAAGGTTCATGCCAATGAGGAGGCCAACAGCAGTAAGCATGCAGCAATGATGAACACCATACTTCAGCAAAGAGAGCAAATTCAGGCTCTTGAAGCTGAATATCTCTCCATTAAAACTCAGTTTACTAATCTGAACAGGGGTGCTCTCTCAGCAGCATGAAATTACAAAATGTCAAATGATTCTGTTGTTGGAGAAATAAAGGAAGAGGAAATGATCCATCAAGCTCAAGAAGATGAGGATATGGAGCCTAAAAACTCTCAGCCCTCCAATATCAGTCAGAACGAAGCTTTCGGTACTCATGCTTTCCATAAGAATAGTATCTCTCTATGTATTGCAAAATCTGAAAATAGTTATGATTTTAGAAGTCTTTTTTTAAATCTGTACTAGCAGAAATCTAGGTATATGGATATCCTCTGCGAAGGATACTGTCACCTTGCTGGCATTATCTCTTTTTCATTTAGGTATTTTGTAGAATTTCAGATGCAGGGACTACTTCTTTTTGTATTATTAAGCTGACCAGCGAGGCTGCAGCATTTTCTCAATACAAATATCAACCATTTCTGTTAAAAATAATAAATAATAACATCATTAGAGAGCATCTAACTTTTTCTATTACAATCTTTACTGTCTAAAATTACATCAGGAAATGTGCTCATAGTCAAACTGATTTTGGTGCTTGTTAGAAATCATCAAGCTTTGGTCGACCATGCACTACTTGGCTTATGGGAACTTCTAAGCACTGCCCATTGCATAATATGCATGAAACATGGATTTAAAGACCCTAGATGTTACAGATTTGATGCTCCCCAACAACTTCCTTAACAAGAGCAATAAATGCATTGACTACGACACCATTCCACCTAGAAGATACCTGAATGTATTATCGCATTGAGGAGGCCAAACCCATTTTTTTTAAATTCAATTATCCAAATGCACATCTCCAGAGGAGAGTAGGGTAAGTACAGCTCTATAGACTAAGCAGTCAAATTGCTGTGCAAAGGGGATCCCTTGTCCCACAAACAAAGGAGTCTTCTACGTCAATTGACATGGCTAAGCTGTGACCTTAAATTAGATGATGATGATGATGATTATAACCACATGACACACCCTTGAGCTCATCCCGAGAACTTTGAGCAACCATAGCCTCATCCTGGATGTGTATCTGACAATTGCTTAAGGTCTGACCCAAATGTCCAAAATAACCCTATCAAGACCACCCATAATATCTGGTTTCCAAAAACTGCAGAATTCTAACTAATTTACAGCATCAAAATATAGAAAAACTCTGACCGATAAGAACTAACTGACTGCATTAAGGAGTCAGTAATAATTCTTGCAGAAACCGCTAACAGTCAGAAAAGACTATTTTATTCTTGCCGCGTAGCTTTACTTGCTGTAAAATTTGTGAATATGTATGTCTGTGTGCCAATTTTGAGTGATTCTATAGAGAGATAGATGATCAAGAGATAAGAGTAGAAAAAAAACAAATTGTCATATAAGTAAAGCCAACTGCTAGCCCTAAGGGCTCAATCAGTTGAGCTGTCCACCTGAGGCATGTTGCCAACAGGGAGTCGATAAGTCACAGCATCAATCCTGTCAAGTCCATTGGGGTTACCAGCCGCCGCTATTATAGCTGGCAGCTGAGCTGCCCTCCATCTGGATATTCTGAGGAAGATGGGGGGAATCATGCAAGGTTTCCTTGGGGCAAAAAGTAAAGCCAACCACTGTAAGAAAAAAACCCAGTGCAGGGAAGAGATAACTGAAAAGCTATGATAGCATTTCAACCAAAACCCATACTCATAAAACCTGCTTTTCATCTCATGCTCGCTTCCCAGTCCCACTTCTTCTCTTAGAGATGCTTTCAGCACTCCCAATGTACACTCTTAGTTTTGTACTTTTGGCAGTTTTCGTGGATATGCTTTTGCACTTTTAAGCACTCCCAATGTTCACTTATTCCAGCAAAAACGTATCAACATATGGGTTTGATATGCAACTGAATATTTGATCGGCGATCTGAACCTGGGTTTGATATATGCAACTCGAGGTTGTGAAATTTAAGGTTGAGAACATCAAGTTCCAATATTTGATACGCTAATCATTAGTGTGAACCCAATATATGCAGCCTCGACCTTTGCAACCTTGAGGTGCATACCAGACCCAGGTTTAGATGAGTCTGTGTTAGTCTCCATAATGTACCAAATGCACCGTTATACAAACGAGGAGCGATGGATCACCCCCCCTCCTGCACGGGCTGTAGAATGGTGAAACCATTGTACTTTTGGCAGTGACATTGGCCCACTTTAGCAATTGGTGAACCCTAATATCTGAATTTTAAGTATGACCCCGCAAACTTCCTTTGAAGGTATTTAATATGCTCAGCCTGCCCTTTTCTGCATTCATTATAGCCTGTTGAAGAAAATTAGAAGAGATGAACCTGAGAGGTATATATGGCTATTTTAAGTATGTGATTGCATCAAAATTTGTTTGAAGGAGGTTTTAGGGCTCTTGAATGCTCAGGAATAATGCACTTCCAGCCTTAAAGAAACCAGGTGTCAGCTTGCCCTACAATACTTAACATCAATTTTACCTCGACGGGATTTCGTAGCATTTACTGAACATCGTTACAGATGCACAGATAGAAGTACAGAGAAAGAGAGAGATACCTGGAGAAGAGTTTTGACCGTGTCAAGAGGGCAAGTGAGAGCAGCTTCAATAGCTACACCCAGTCCTGCAGCGGCCGCATGTCTTGCAAAAATTGTTTCGCGTGAAAAATCTTCCATGAAGGAGGCCATCACTACCAATCACAGTAGAGTCGGCTCTGGCTCGATTGCAATGGGTTACATACAACATGTGCTTGTCGTCTAGTTATTAATCTAGACTAGCTTCAGCTTCCTCCATGATAAAATCAATCTAACTTCTTCCCTAGATCAATATGTGGTTAGTCTGGACTATACTTTCTTCCCTGCATCAGTAGATAATCGCATGATTATGGCAGTTTGGAGGATCAAGCTTGGGTGATTTTCAGGTAAGACCCAAAAAGCGGGATTTTATTAACTCAACATACACTAGTGATGGCATGTAATATCATGTTTCTAAAAGTATTATTAATATGTTATTGTTTTATTTATTTAAGTATGTTATAGTTTTTTTCAGCCAAAAAAAACTACTATTGTTATTCAAGGTGAATCAAATAGTATGTTATAGTTATGTAACATTATGTTTCTAAAATTATTATTAGTATGTTATTGTTAGTTCTTGTAGTAGATAGAGATTATATGTTCCTCCTTTACCTATTAGTTGATATAATATTTCATTTTTTATAAAGTTAAGTCAAAGTTTCACTAAAATTCGTATTAGTAAGTTTTTTTTGAAAAATGGTATTCACATTTTATTGGATAAGAGATCTTGAATTGGCCATTTTTATCATTGTTCGGTATTAAAAAAATTAAGAAAAACACCAAAAAATAATCCTACCTTATCTTTACCCACCTTATGTGACAACAATTTGCTATTGTTTTACGTGTAAGCCATCGGCGTGTCCACTCTGCTTATCGGGTGTCACTCGAATTCATGCAAGGTTTCTAGATTATTCCAATAGAGAGGTTCTGGACTATTCCAGTGGGTGATTGTTTTGGACTATTCCAGTGTTACACGCAATCACTCACATGGATGGAGACCATGGAGCAGAATGCATCCTGGAGAGTAAAGGAACTTACCAGTCATCTTATTTCAACACTCCGACTTGTATATGTTTTATATGTTATATTTAGGTATTTATACTCTTGTTTTTACAAATTTTGTTAGAAAAAATCTATTTTTATTGTTCTTGTTTTCTTTCATCCTGTTTCAACACTCTGACTTGTATATGTTTTATATGTTATTTTTAGGTATTTATACTCTTGTTTTTTCAATTTCAAAAATCTACTTTTATTGTTCTTGTTTTCTTTTTTAATGTTTATTGACTGGTTTTGTTGGTTTTGTGTGTTGTGTATCCAGTGTTTTGATATATGGAAAACTGGACTCAAAAGGGAGCAATTACATACCTCAAAGATGGCCTTACTCCATCTCAGCAAATACAAGGCAATGGGAATTGTTTTATTTGCAAAAAGGTATCGAAAGGAATTACGAATACAGATTCGTGGTGTCATGTCGCCCAGCAATACACCACCCCATATTTCCTCTGTGCAGAGGCTGTAGGTTCCACTTCAACGCAGGTCGCAGGTCACCAATGAACAAATACCCACAACACAGTATGGGATGCCCCTTTTCTGGAGGTCACACTACTACAGGCTCAGCAAACAATGTATACAAAATGAAGGTGCAAGTAGGTTAATTGCCCAAACAATTCAACGCCCGTGAAACTAAATTCGTAAGAGTTGATTTGGAACAGTTCACTCATTCCATTGCATGTAAACTGGATTAAATTAAAGTAATTCTCTTCATTTTATGAGCCCAAAATAGGAAAATAGTGAGAAATGGATTTTGAGCTTACCTCATCCTCAAATAGTGAGTTTCACTTGATGGAAGGAGGTCAATTTAAGTTCAACAAGACTCTAAATACATTCAAGTACTATATTAAGAGTGGTGACTGCATTGTTCCCTTCTACTTAACAAGCCTGTAACCATTTCACGAGGCGAATTATTATTAGTATGTTATTGTTTTATTTATTTCAAAGTAAGTAGGTTTAGTTTATATAACTAGAATTATATAATTGGGTTCCGCTAATAGACAAGCTGGTTGGGGTCGTCCCCACCCCGGATCGAACCCCAAGCCCATGTTTCTACGGCGTCTCCACCCATATGCGGGCGCCAACTACATTGCTATGAAAAAAAAAAAACGAAATTATATAATTCATTCAATTACATAGTCAATACATAAGGCTCAACAAAAGCATCATGTCACTTACAAGAATTGAACTTGGGTGGGGGAGTAACAATTATTCCTCCCAACAACCCAAGCTTTTTTTTTTTACAACATAAAAAAACATCTCTCCTTGATATTCTATTATAAAATCAAAGTAAAAAACATATATTCCTCCCAACTACCCAAGCTATATCCAATGGACATTACATGTGTTCATTTATCTACACACAACATTACAACCTTGTGTTTTAATTGTCATCCAAATGCAAATAAACATTGTATATAAAGACTTTGTCCTTATACAATCATCAATGTACTTCTTGAGCATGAGGTTAAACTGAGTTCTAGTATCTAGGTTTCATGTTTGGGGATGTTACAATATAAATATATGATTAAATAAATAAATAATAACCTTTATAATTATTAACAAATAAACATAATAATAATTATTAGTAGTTGTGACTCTTCAGAAGAGTCTTTATGTGCCCTTATAGGAATATATATTCGGGAACTTGTATATTGTAAACTCGTCATCTTATTTATCAATTATATTCTTTTACTCCAATATGGATTTGTTTCCATCCTTTTACGGTTAACTTGTGTGAACGGGAGTTGTTCACACGAGGGGATACCACATGACCCCTTCGTGGTAACCTAAGCAATGACCAAATGGGATACTAGTGACTCGCTTAAACCTCATTTCAATCCTCGAGTATGACCTTAAACTAATTATGATTGGCTATTTGCTCATCTTCCTTAGATGTAAGGAAATAGGTTAACAGACGAAGACCTAGAGGCATCTTGAGATTGTTTCAATATAGGTTAGGTCATTAGCCATTATATTATATGTTTTTCCTACTTGAAAAAAAATGCCTCCAAATAAACAACAATAATAAACAATCTTAAACGTTACATGATTGTTTATATAAAATTTAAAATATTTATTAAAAGTTATATTTAAAATAATAAAATTGTCAAGAAAGCATGAGTTTGTTGTTAAGTTGACATGGCGCTTAGTTATTCATTAGGGTTTCATTTATATTCTAGTTTATCTCGTTTTATTGCTTGTTATGTCCTTGTGGGACATACAATCACGTGCTTGAGCTATTTGTTAGTTCATACTGCACCAAATCTTTTAGTTGATTATAGTTTTTTATGTTTTTTCTTAGCAATGTGGTTGATGTGATTGGGCCCAAGTGTTTCACCTAACACATGTTGAGATCATAACACCCATGACAACTAAAAAGAAGTGTAAATGTTGGGAAAAAAGCACTAGTGCTATGGATGATTAGTTGTATAGGAAGCTTGTGGCAGACTCATCTCTTGAATGCAGACTGCTATCTTGAATCCCTTTGACCATGCATAGTGGAGGTTAATTTTGAAGCTTGCGCTTAGTTATTCATTAGGGTTTCATTTTTATTCTAGTTTATCTCGGTTAATTGCTTGTTATGTCCTTGTGGGACATACAATGATGTGCTCGAGCTATTTGTTAGTTCGTACTGCACCAATTTTTTTAGTTGATTATAGTTTTTTATGTTTTTTCTTAGCAATGTGGTTGATTTGATTGGGCCCAAGTGTTTCATCGAACACATGTTGAGATCATAACACCCACGACAAGTTAAAAGAAGTGTAAATGCTAGGCAAAAAGCACTAGTGCCATGGATGATTAGTTGTATAGGAAGCTTGTGGCAAACTCATCTCTTGAATGCAGACTACTATCTTGAATCCCTTTGACCATGCATAGTGGAGGTTAATTTTGAAGCTTGACAAACAACATTAGTTGTGCGGATTTGCAAAACATGCATCTTGATTTATCATCGCCTGCATGTGTTGTGAACTACTCACTTCATTTGTTGTGATTCCAGTCTAATGTCATTTCAACTAGTGTAAATCATCATTGTATACCAGTTGGGGTATACCTAAGATTCAATACCTAATACCCAATTGATTTATGTTGGCAGGGGATGTTGGTGCCTTGAAATAGGTTTTTTATGTGTTTGAGAAAATCTGTAATTCACTACTAATGGTATGTCGAGGTCTTAGTTGGTGGCTACTAAAATGTGACTAAACACTTTAGTTGGAAATCTTTTATCACTGGTAAAGTCTACTAACAACTTAACTTGAAATATTTAATTTTATCTTTGTGATGTGACTTAATTGAGATGTCATGTTGTCGAATGGAAGATGGTTATGTAGGAACTGGTATATATGGAACAAAAGAGAAAAATGTTGTTCAGTATTTCATCCTCTAACCTTGGTTAATTCCTTCGGTTACTTCATGCTTCAAATACTTTCGGGGCTTTTAATTTTGTGGTGTTTCCCAAAAACAAAGATCTAGTTTTATTGTAAAATGGACCTTCCAGGGGATTCAATTTATATAGTAGAGACAGTTAAATTATAGGTCTTCCAAGAGAGTCAAATAATATAGCAAAGATGGACAACTTATAGGTTTTCCCATTCCCATGCAAGCAAAATTCTTTAGGAGATATGTAGAACATAAACTAGTTTCAATTCCTAGGTTGAAAACAATATGATAGTGCAAATCACACTAGTCTAATCCATAATATCACATGAAAATATGTCAACCCAATGGTAGCTCTATTCAATAAGCCTAGATAGATATTAACATCGATTGGCAAGGTGTCATTTTGTTTGAAAATTTATAGAGTCAAAGTTTGCAATGAAGTAAAAATTCATTTATAAAACTGATTTCTCTCTAAACTCAACAATATCTTGTGTTGTAAAAAGCATCAGTAAAAAGATGGAGACAACAAGGAGAGGCCCTAAATATTCATATGAAAATTACTTCCATGCTGAGCTTCATTATTTTGATCACAAAGAAAAGAAATACCTTCAACAACTTAATTAAAGAATTAATTTATGTAGTTTTGACTCTTTTTTTGTATAGTTTGAAGCATTCCTTCTATACATGTTACTTGATGAGGGGAAATATTGAATGTTTGAATAAGTTTGAAATTATTTATTGAAACTAATGGTGGTTGTGCACATTTTCAAAATTCAATATAGAATATATATGCCTCTCGTTTTGCATCGATCAATGCATGTATAATGGATTAATTACATGGGGACTCTAAGGAATCTATTTGCAATCGCAAGCATGAGTAAAACCCTTTAATAGCCTTTTGAGTTAAACCAAAAATTGAATCTAAGACCATAGTATGACTACAAAAAAATTTATCATTGAATTTTATATTTATTGCTCAAACAATTATTTACTAGGGTCCTACTTTAATAGTAGTAGTAAATATAAAATTAAGGGGTTTGCACCCTACTAACATAACATTCAGTTTCTAGGGTCATATTTCAATCATAGAATACTACTTTGCATAGGCTATGAATGAAATGAATTTTTATTTTTATTTTGTACTAGGGGAATCAACAACTAGGGTTGGGTTGGTACTCGCATGACACAGGGTCCAGGGATCCAATCTTGCTACAACTACACCCCTAGGTGCATCCACAGGGCCCGAACCATGGCACACAGGTAAGTTTGAGGGGATTTGAACACGTGACTTTCCATTACAACCGATTACAACTTCTCATCTTTACCACTTGAGCTTCCCCCCACGAGCTATGAATGAAATTAAATTATAATTAATACAAATATATAATTTAACCAAATGACTACCATATTTAAGTAGTTTTACAAGTTCAACTATGAAAATCAAAATTTCATATTTACAAGGAAATATATATTTACTACAATGAAAATAATTCATAATTTCAAATGATTGTCAAGAAAAATGTTTCCAAAGCATTGGAAGCATTGTCGATTTCAATAATTATTTCATAGAATGTAAGCATTTGTCAATGCTTATTTTGCAAAATGTCCCTAAAAGAAGGAGCCTAGATCACGTTTTCTTAGAGAATGTCATGCACAAAAATTATAAACTAGAGGGAGCATAAGGTTATGCTCAGATAACTTTTCCAAGGAATGTCACATAGAAGAACTGCATCGTGGTCTAATGAATGTTAAACTTAAAATAGGTCTTTTGACATAATTGTTCTTTAGAATTTGCATATCAATGTTTGTTTTTGCAATTGTATTAATAGGTGCTTTGCAATAAAAATAATGGCTTTTTATGCATTAACATTTGCATTTTTCCTGATAAAAATATGGACTTATCCTTTAATTATTTTGTGTTTAACATTCCTATGGATATAGATGATCCTAATGATGTATAACAACAATTAGATCTCTACTACAATAGTAAATTTGACCAAAACTCTTGGGGATTTGGAGACTTATGTTCTTGGTAGTTCTTTCATGCCTTGAAAAATATGGCATCTAGTACAATACTTGTGTTGGATAGCTTCAAAAACCCGATAGCTAGCGCCAAGGATAGTTAATAAAATATCAAACTAAGTGCTCTTGTCGTTGCATGAAAAGTATATTCAATTTTGTGAATACTATGTGCCATGGCATCTTACAAAAATATTTTGAGAGGCAAAACTCCTAGTGATTTTGTGTAGGCATATCCACTAGCTTATGGAGGTTGGGGTTGTCTTTAGATCAATGCATTGAACCAAGTTAAAGGCATGCTTTTTGACAATATTTTATGTTATTTGTTGGGAACTTTTTCTAATAAATGATAAAAGGCTCACTATCAATTTTTTACTATTTCCATTGCCGGTCAAAATTCAAAAAACAACCCTTTCTAACCATTTCAATGTTGACATATTCATGCCTTCAATATCGAGAATATTGTGTTCTCTAATGTGAGGGCTGAATGTTCTACTAGATTTGCATGTCAATGCTTGTTTTTTCTATTGTTATTGGATTTGCATGTCAATGTTTGCTTTTTCTACTGTATAAATAGGTGCATTGGAAAAATAGTTTGTTTTTTTAATATATATATATATATTTGGATTTGCAATTTTTTATAAAAACATTGAGTTGTCCTTTAATAATTTTACCCTCATCATCTATTCAAATATAAGTTAGAAATTAGTTGTATGTTACAATAATATATATTGCCATGATTAGTAGGGTTTTGGAAACTTTTTGTTTATAGTAGTTCACTAATGCCTTAAAAAAATGCCATTCACAATAATATTTAATATTTATGTTGAATAAGTCTCGAGGTAAGCTTTTCAACACTATCATTCTTTAAAACTTAGATGTTAATATCGGTATTTGCTAATGTATTAATAGATGTTTTGTAGTAACAATTTGGTCTTTTTTTGTGGATTTATATTGATATTTTTATCGTTCAAATATAGATATGGTATAGTTTTTAATGTTTTTTTTCATATTGTTACGCTTTTATAAACTAAAAAATGTAAATTTGCAATGTTAAAACACATTGATTTATATTTACCAAAAAAATATGGAGTTATTCTCCAATTATTTTGTAGCTATCATTCTTCTAGATATGGATGCTTTTAATGACTTTTTGGCAATAATTAGATGTATCTTACAACAATAATTGTGGCCAAGAACCTTAGGATTTTGGAGACTTATGTTCCTTTTTTTAAACATGAACGATTTAATATTTTATTAAATATGATGCAATGAAGTTAAATAACATTGATTACACAATAATAATTGTGGCCATAACCTTAGGATTTTGAAGACTTAAGTTCTTTTTTAAAAAAATGAATAGCTTGATATTTACTCGATTTTTTCAAGAAAATGAGCAGCTCATAATTCATGAAAAACACAAATAATTTTAACTTTCTTTCAACTTTTCCAAAAGATCTACAAATGAGACATTCCAATGCATATACAATTCTTCAAATGAGCTTGAAAAATGATGGAAATAAAGTACTTTTGATTTTTCAATGGATGTATCAGAATAACAATTTGATGACAGTGATGCTTTTAAACACAAATACTAAAATGAAAAGATCACTTGCAGCACTCCAATGACTCAGAAAATCTCAAGAAAATAACGATCACTCATACAGACTGAACATACACACAAACACTCAAAATCAATTAGTAACAAGCAACACTAAAGCAAGCAAAGCTCAAAAATGTATGCAAATGAGGTCTGGAAACCGATCCAATACAATGACCAAATCCAGTAAGGAGAGGAGGGAATGCAAGGATGAGTGGATGCAGGTGGGGGAGACGAGAGTGTCCACCACTACCAAATCTTAGACTTGTCCAAGATGGAACCCAAAACAACTCCAAATGAAACCAAACACTTCAACACACGTAATAAAAAATGGGGTCTATGACTGGATCTTGCAGTACAGAGGGGGTTTGTACACCAAACCACAACTGAAATCAGAAATGGAGAGGGGATACCTGTATGTCAGATTTGACAGATCGGCGTAGTCTGTGTTTGTACACAGAGCGACCGTCGCAGGTCACTAATGCAGGAAGTGCGACGATTTCGCAGTCTACCAATGAATGGGTTGTGACGATAGGCCAAAAGACAGAGAATAGAGATCACAAAATGATACAGTGTCGCTCTGGCTCCACTACCCAGTTGCGACGGGTGAGATCTAAGTGAAAAAATGAACCAATTCTCCAAACAATGAGCATTGAAATGGTTTAAAAATGGTGATTACAAACTCATAGGAGGACTACAGGCTCTTCAAAGTGAAGATCTGATGGTGAAACAAGGCTTAGAAGGAAAATAAGATTATGGATGGTTTGCAAAAGCAATCAACTGAAAATGGTATTCAAATTGAAAAGCAATGTCTTCCCCAGCATGGTCGCCAGATTTATTTGACGGACAATCTACCAAGAGCAGACTTGAGGCATGATCTCCCTAACTCAATGTGAGTCTAGAACAAATAAGACAGAATATAAATTACTCTCCTAGATCTAATTAAGGATCAAGGAACTAGGTACGTTTACCTTATAGATCGCTAATCCTTTTCTCCTTGAATGTTGCTCTAAGCTTGACGATCTTCAAATTCGAGTTGTAAAATCTGTCAAGACAACAAGACAACAAAACAAGTAAAACACATCTATACAATAACATATCTAAGTAAGCAGTCAAGCAGGCGAACTACACAAGATATCATTAACACAATGAGATTTTGGTGGAAAGCACTTATATTACTGTATTAAAAGGGAAGTACATATGATAGAAAGATTACAACCATTGACTTGACGTAGCAATCCTCATCCGATCAAAACACTGCCAAAGCCTCCCAAGGAAGTGTGAGTCTCCCAATAGATGAGTAGAGATCTCTCCTAAGATAATTTCACTAGCATGTAGACACTATAGACTTCCTCCCTTTGGAATGGGAGTGAGCTTCACTTATATAGGACTAAGTGGATAGGGTAGGTTGAGATATGGTAGGAAAGAGATAGGGGATCCTTCCAAGAGGTTAGGAACCGAGTCCCATCTCTCCCAAAAGGTCATGGATAGGGATCCATGTCATCTAGCTTCGAGAATGGGCTCGAAGAAGCTATTTTTGTCCATCAACTGACATCGTCGCAGGCTGCAAGAGGCCAACTTGCAACGTCGCAGGTTGCTTGAGGACAACCTGCGACGACCTCTCAAAACCTAGTATGAATGGGTTTGTATCTCTTCCAGGTTAATGACTTAGTCAAGGAAACTTTAGGGATGATTAAACTGAGTCTTAAGATGGTAAGATTTTAGGTGTAATAGAATGCCCCCCAAAGCATGAAGCTGTTGAAATTGGACAGGTGAAATGCTTTGACAGAAGGAATGGCAATGGTTCGTCAGACGAAGGACATTGCTACAGTAGAATTGAATATGACTACACAATCTCATATGACTTACAACATGGTTGCAGACCAATATATTGCAGATCCATGATAGTAAAGATTGACTGAACACAATCATGGCTACCAGACACAAGCGTAGATCCATGATGAGATGATAACACAGCCACGACTAATACAAATGTGGATCCGTGTGGTATGACTCAAAACAAACTCCATCTCAACCTGGGTAAAACATGACTCCCCAGGGTCTTCAAGCCGAACCCGCAATGATACGAATCTATCCATGTGATTACAAATGTCTTGATGTCGAACATGGTAGAAACCACTTGATTACTGGTCATTGATGTATACCGTTAACCAGCGCGAGGGAAATCACCATTACTGTCAATGAATCTCAAGGTATCACAGTACATATCATCAAGCATGAATAAATGAGTTGAAGTCGAATGCCAAATGAAATCTTCCAATCAAGAGTCAATGATGTAAATTCATGTTGAAAGCGAGGTAACCTACCATTGAGGCATCCAGGGCCGAGGTACTTGGTTGGTTTCTAGATTCAATCCTCGAATGATGTGTTGAAGTCGACAAGGATGAATTCGTCGAAGGAGGGCCATGATGAATCCCCCATCATCGACACGAAACACGACAAAGATGTGTAGAGTGGACGGTACAACAACATGCAAGACTGACTCAAAATAAACCAACATGGTAGTAGGTGTACTGACTGCAGATAATGAATGGTGAGAATATTCTTGAACATGGGCATGGCATGACTTGGCAGTATTGAAATGACGAGTATGACACCAAAACCTAATGCAACTGATGAGGGGAGCATTCTTTGAATGACTCAAAGGAGTGACAAGACTTAGGAAGTGGGTGAAACTCGAGGACAAACGGATGATCCAAGCGCAGTATGCAATGCAAATGAGTGCCATGTTCAAGAACAAATAGGTACTGCCACAGATAAAGGGTGTAACATAAAAGCTTTCCTTTTTCCCCATCATGAATGATGAATGCCTCATGTGTTTTTTACGAGCTTGATGAGGGTAACCAGATGCTCAGTATAGCTCATCTCATAGACAAGTCCAATCCCAAATATTTTTCAAACCTGGGATAGGAGGGGTTCGTCCCATGACGGGCCCTTCAATGTTAGAGTTTAACGAGTCCATAGAAGGTAAACTCGGTTGTCATTTCATGTTTAGAGAGTCTGAAAAGAACTAAAGAAGACTCCAACGATCCTTTTTCATAAAGTTAGCCTCATCACCTGAAAAAGGGTAAAACAACGCGGGAGAAGACTCTTCCAGTCATGATTGGCTGGAGTATTCCTTTTTCATAAATAGTGCCCCCTGGTCCGAAAAAGGGGTAAACTATCACCAGGGAGACGACCATTCAAATTCTTTAACAAGCGTGAACGTGACAAGTTCGCTTGGCAATCTTTTCGTATTTCGAGAGCCCGGAAAGAGCTTAAAGATAGACTCCGGGGGGTTCCTTTTTCGTAGGAGTTTAATGAGCCCGAAAAAGTGATAAATCATAACTCGGTAACTTATTCTCGTGGTTTCAAGAGCACGAGAAAGAACAAAGAGTAAGCTCGTCATCATTAAATAATTACAATCTAACTGACACAAAATAACGACAAAACATTCAAAAGGTTGTTCATACCTGAAATGACCGTTATAATGTGAGAACGGCGCACAAAGAACACTTAACAACTCCTGTGCACTTGAAAACTAGGTCAAAAAGTTAACCAGGTATTCAAATGTCACAATAATGATCCAAACTATAGCAAATGACCTAAAAAGCATCAAATATTTGAAAAAGAATATGCCTGTTGTCTATAAATAGAAACAAAAACCAAATATAGTCACCATTGTTCATTTGCCAAATTGGGGAGAAGAAGTGCCATTTGGAGCTAAAAATTCACTTGCCGATTCTGGGAGCTGCGAGCAACCATTTCACGAGCTGTTCGGAGCACGTAACTCTAAAATTCATCCAGCACATTTCCAGTGGTTTACAATTTTAATTTTAGTTCATTTTTTGGGTTTTTAAGTTGGTTTGTGGAGGGCTACTGTGTCCTCAGGTCGTCGCAGGTCTCCCTTACGGGAACTGCGACGAACTCGGGTCGTCGCAAATCCCTCAAAAATGGGTTGCAACGATGTCACACTGTCAGTATTGACGGGGTGCGATGACGGAAATGTCCAACCCCACCAACAAACCTAGCCCAAAAGATAAACATTCAGTGGTTGAAGTGAGTTCTAATGATGTTAAAATGCTCCTTTTGGCAGGTTAGTAGCAGCCAACATGGTCTTAGAGTGGCGTGAGCGAGAACACGAGGTAGATGATGTGCAAGCTGTAAGTGACCCATTATGTGTAGAGGCATTACGGAACTACGGGCTACTGAAGTTCTTCAACAATCAGGGCATGAGGGCCCAAGTACCACTGCTAGAACATATGGTCCGTTGTTGGGACGCCGCGCAACAGTATTTTGTGATCGGAGAGCACACTTTGACTATAGATGTGGAAGACATCTACTTCTTGACTGGATTGTTTCGGAGGGGGGACAATGTGGCTCTTACCGGATCACGAGGAAGTGATCGGATAGTAGACGACTTGATCCTTCAGCATTACACTCCTCACGCCCGTGCCTCTAGTGGGAAGATTCCCATCAAAGAGGTACGAGAACGTCCACTGCGAGCTATTCTTTTCACCATAACGAGGATAGCAGGGATCCAAGCGCCCCATCTAGCTACTAGGTCCCAGATGCTGTATGCGGAGGACTGTATGTCTCCGAAGGTATTTAACTGGTGTGAGGGACTCCTCGCTAACATTCGAGCTCAGCTGACCAAGTGTCGGCGTGGAGAGCTCAAGCAGTTCAGATACGGATCTATAGTGATCTCATTTCTATTGGAGCAGGTTCCCCTCTTGCGCCCACGGGTGCCTTTGGATGACAAGGATCCTAAGGATCCTCACATGGCCAAATGGACAGAGGTGATGGCTCGCTATGGTGGGGGTCCTATCATCAGGTACGGTCTTGAGTTCTTCACTTGGCTGGAAGGCCAACTGCTCATGGTAGAGGACTATCCGTACAGTGGTACGGATTACAGGGAGGACCTAGACTTGGCACTGCCCGAGGGAGCAGAGTGGGGAGACATCGGTAAGAACAATGACCCTTGTACTTTTTAGTTTTGTGTATTTATGATTTTTTTGTTATAGTGTCGATAAGTTAATAAAATGTGTGTGCAGATGTGGGGCCCCGTGCGACCAGTAGGAGTTTCTCTTCTTGCGAGGAGAGAGAGAGGGGAGGGAGCAGCCATGACTCCAGCCGTACATGTTTCAATCATGGAGATGGAGGACGTCTATGAGAACCTGATGAGGTTGACGTTAGATGTTCCAGAGCCGATAGTGGACAAGTTACCGCGGCCTATGCAGAGGTATGCGGTGGGAGCGTCTGTGTGCTTCAGTGTGCTGCTTCGCAAGGTAGCGAGGGCAGTTGATTGCTTCAGGACTCAGCAGGCTAGAGCTGCGAGACCTAAGGGTGTACAGGCCAGACATTAGGCTTTGTGTTGTTATTATGTATGTACTGAGAGCTTAGAAGCCTCAGATTTTGTACTACTGAAAGCTATGAGGCTTCAGATGTTGTATAGACTCACTGAAAGCCGTCGTGCTTCCGATTTTGTACCAACATTACTTTTTATGATGATGATGATATATATAGAGAGAGAGAGAGACATTTTGGCGGTTTTATACATTATGTGTTTTAAATGGATGAATGATGTGATCTTGTTTATGTGTTTGCTTATAAAATGAGTTATTTACATGTTATGTCTACTTTTAAAAGTTCATGATTGTGCTTATGTGTGTGCAATTTACCAATCTAAGATGAAGTTGGCCATGGAGTAGGCAACTGCGTTCATGTCTCGTGGAATTTGCAGGTATTGAATGGACTCGAAGGACCTTTCCAGAAGATAAACTCGTCTATAGAGACGAAGTAAGGTAGGATCACAGATGGTGTAGACTCGGTTAAGATGAGAGACCACTAGTTCAGAATCCAAATGGATGACAACATGGTCCACACCCAAAGAAATAGCGTCGGTTAGGGTTCTAATGACCGCTTAATATTTCGCAGCATTGTTGGTTGTGAAACCTAGACACATTCCTCCTGAGCTGATAAGCTCGCTAATAGGTGAATAGAGTACCCAGGCTGCCGAAGCAAGGTTGCAGGTATGCCGGCTGGTGCCGTCCGCGAATCCGTAGCAAGTTGCCATCTGCACACGCAAACAGAACATGGTATAAGAAATGAAACAAGACCTAAGCACGCAAAAATCAAAGCATCACACCACACAGAAAACAAACACACGCCATGTACAATATATACAAAAGTACTTATGCATGAAAGACTCAGGCATAGTACCTCTTCAGGTAGAGCCCGTTGCGGGGCTCACCTAAAGATATCCTGTCTTAGTCTTCAAGGTCATGAGCTCCCTTCTCTAAGATGCGTTTCAATATGTAAGGTCCATGCCACATGGACTCAAACTTTCCTTCCCCCATCTTATCATGTCTTTGGTCGTATGTGAGGACCAAATCTCCTTCGCTGTAGGCGCGAGGTTCTACTGACTTGTCGTACTGTGCTTTGATGCGTCTCTTATGAGCCTCGTTGGCAAGAGAGACATCTCGGCGAGTCTCGTCGAGCTTAGCTAGGTAGAGGAAACCTTCTTCCTCGATAGTAGTGTTGGGGAGAAGTTCGATGGTGAGCTTGAGGAATGAAATCTTGCACTCAATAGGAAGGACAACCTCCAATCCATACACTAGTTGGAAGGGAGTAAATCCAGTGGTGGTTTTAACGGAAGTTCGATAATCCCATAGTGCGGAGAAGAGCATGTTATGCCAGTTGGACTTGTGCGTACCCACCATGCGTTGGACCATGGTTTTCAAGACCTTGTTGATGGCCTCTACTTGTCCGTTTGACTGTGGGTAGTACGGTGTTGAGTTTTCATGGCGAAAACCCAATCTATCGCTCAACTCATCAACCATGTGGTTCATAAAGTGAGAACCATGGTCACTAACTATCGCTTAAGGAACTCCAAACCACGCTATTACATGATTAAACATGAAGAGTGCGGCGGTCTTGCCGTCGTTCGTGTATGTAGGCATTGCCTTGGCCCACTTTGTAAAGTAGTCCACAACTACAATGACATAACTATGCCCCCCGGCCGAGATAGGCTTACAATGGATGAAGTCAATGCCCCATTTAGCGAAGGGGCCAACGGCAATAACCGGGTGTAATGGGGCGGGATGGGTGCACTTTTTCATATGAAAATGTTGACATGGAGGACATTTTTTTATGGCCTCGATACAATCTTTAAAGATAGACGGCCAATAATATCCCGCGCGAAGAATCTTCTGGGCTGTAGCCATCCCAGAGAGATGACCACCACAAGCCCCAGCATGACAGTCATTTAGGACGTGTTCAGCCTCGTCATGAGTTAGACAACGTCGAAGAATAGAATCTATACCACGGCGGTACAAAGTATCACTGATAATCAGGTAATACTTCGCATGGTGGCATATTCAACGACAGTCGTCACGCAACAATTGAGGGTTGAAATGTTGGGTCTGAAGATATAAAGTGATATCTCCATACCACGGATCAGACGTACTGATAAGAAACAATGACTCATCCGAAAAAGAGTCATTGGGCTCAGCTTCTACATTAGCACGGGGAAGGTCGCAGATGAGCTCAGCAAAAACCAAAGACTTTTTAGACTTGGCTTTTCTGAAAAGAAGATCAAATTCTTGCAGTATCACGATCGAGCGTGAATACTTGCCCCTAAGTACCTGACGAGTCAGAACGTGGTACATGGGGTTCGAATCGACGATGATGGTGGTGGTGCGAAGCAGAATGTAATGTCGGAACTTCTGCACGGTGATAACTGCCACGAGAGTGAGCTTCTCAACATGTGAATAACGAGTTTCAATGTCAATAAGACCTTTACTGGCGTAGTATATCACATATTTTTGGGCTTTCTGGTCTTCCTACACCAAAACCATGGCGATAGTGGTGTAAGAAGCAGCGAGGTATAGAATGTAATTTCGATAGTAATTCGGCGGTTGGAGCACAGGGGCATGCGTGATGGCATGTTTCAAACTATCAAAAGATTGTTGAGCTTGGTCATCCCAAATGAACGAGACATCTTTTTTCATCAATCTCATGTAACCCTGCGTCTTTTGCGCGAAATTACAGACAAAACGCCTTAAATAAGTCGCTCTTCCTTGTAAACTCTGAAGTTCCGTAATATTAGTTGGAGGTGGAAGAGCGACAATGGCTTCCACCTTCAAGGGATCAATGCGGATCCCATCTTTCGAGACGATAAACCCTAAGAGGCGTCCAGATTCGACACAGAAAATACACTTATGAGGGTTCAAACGGATATTGTACCATCTGCATTTGAGGAAAACAGCCGTCAGATGATTTATGTGGAACTCGTGCTGCTTTGAGTGGGCGGGGAGGTCATCCAAGTAGGGTTCCACAAAGTCCTTCACATCGTGGAAGGCATACGACATGGCCCGCTGGAATGTGGCACCAACGTTTTTAAGACCAAACGGAAGTTTACGATACGCAAACGTTCCCCAAGGGCAGATGAATGCAGTCTTGTGTTGGTTGGCGGGATGGATCTCAATCTGGTTGTATCCAAAAAAACCATCCATGAATGAAAAAATGACACTTCTGGCACAATTGTCGATACTATGGTCAATAAAGGGAGTCGGGTAGTTGTCCTTGGGACAAGCCTTGTTGAGATCTCGATAATCGACGCAAACACGAATGGTACCCTGTTTTTTAGTAACAGGGACGATGTTTGAGACCCATTATGTCAATGGGACAGGGTAGATGAAGCCGATCTTCACGAGTTTCTCAATCTTTGCCTTGATTGTCGCAGTCTTCCAAGGGTGTACCGGTCGCAACTTTTGGCGGACAGGTTTGACGTCGGGATAGGTTTTGATTTCGTGTAAAACAATGGTGGGGTCTATCCCAGACATCTCCTCGTAGGTCCAAGCGAACACGTCTCAGAATCACTTGAATAAGGTCGTATAAGCAAGGACTTCTTTAAGGGAACACTTCTGGCCTAACTGAATGTGTTCCACTACACCAGGAGTAACCGAAATGTCTATTGAAGTGGTAGGTTCAATGTTGGCTAAGTTGCCTTCAGAGTCTGTTTGACACGTGAGTATCGAGGACTGAGAGCCAGAGTAGACATTCAGTGTAAAGATGGTGCTAATGCTATTCTCCACAGTGTCCAAAAAGGGAAGAAAAGACGAACGATGATGGAGGTCTTCCCATGGAGGATCATCCGCACTCATGATTTCCATAATGGACTCGTCAGAATGAAAATTCCGTAGAAGGGGGTCGGATGATGTCCACTGTGGAGAATAAGAGGTGGAGGCCATAGCTAAGTGGTCCTCCGGTGCTGACTGGATAGCCTCGTATGTGAGTTCGGCGGGTGATAGAGGCATCGTGTCTCCAATCAGGTGTGTGGTGGCTTCGTCAGGTACAAGCCATGAATCCATGGAGTTGAGGATAGATGAAATCTGCGAGGAGATCATGTTCACCGTGGCAACATGATTTGGGGGATCCGAAGTAGGAAAAATGCCCATAAGGGATGAGTCCTTAATGAGGCCGACCCCCATGCTCTCATACTGTTGCGAAGATTGTCCAATTGATGGAACGTTATCGCCCGGGTGAGTAGCGGTGTCAAGTGTGCAGAAATCCAATTGGTCGACTGTGATAATTCGGCCCTGATAGGGGAATTGTACTATGCGGAAGACAGATGATGAGACCGCAGTCATGGCGTAAAACCAATTACGACCAAGCAGAATGTTGTAATCTAACGGGGCAGCAACCACTTCCATGTTAATGGTTGCGGTCTTGCCCCCCAGCTCGACTGCTAAAGCTTGTAACATCCCATGAGGTTGAAAGCCACGTCCGTCGAATGCTCTCAAAGTGGTAGGAGAACGGTTCAAATCGAGAGAGCCAATGGCTCTCCAGCATGAGATCGACATGACCGAAGTAGAGGCACCTTCGTCCAAAACGGTACAATGGATTGTCTTCCCAACAATGTTTGTGGCAACTTGAAATGCCAACTGATGGGAGAGCCTCGGTTTGAAGTATTCCAGCTGGAACATGATGGTGTTCGATGAATCCGGGTCAACTGCACCGATGGCAGCGAGGAGAGTCTTGCGCTGATTAGGGCAGTTTTGCAAGACCTCGAGCGTCGACATAGCACAAGGAGCTTGTGCTAGGTCCTCTACAATATTGTAGTTCTTAGCATCCTGAGCATTGGGATTGAAAACTGATTTTCTAATCGTGCTCTTGGGTGGACGCAATACTGACTCGAAAGAGGGCTTCTCAATGGTGAGAGAAGCTGTCGGTACGGTGACGTCAGGCATCGAAGTGGAAGCTTTTTCAGTATTACTTCCAACAGGTTCCTTTGCTGGGACATAGTCATATGAATGAGAACGGGTGTTCAAGTTGATGGTATCACTACGCATCATAAGAACATGTGCGGTGGTAGATGCTTCTCCTTGGGAAGGAGAGGTGTGAGTAATCAACTGCTGATTTTGAGTAGGGTAGGGATCATTGAGAACTGTGGGTGTGGTTTTGACTTTAAGAAACTTTTGAACTTCGTCTCTATGGGGGCACTCTTTAGAAAAGTGGTCATCACCACACAGCAGACAAGGATACTTCAACTTCCTTTTCTGTTTGGTATCATTAGGGGTGCTCTTATGTTCCTGCTGGGTGGAAGGTTTCTTAGGTTTCCCTTTGTTCTTCTTCTTAGAACCAGACTTTTGAGATGAAGCTGATGAAACAGAATTCACTTCTTCGGTGATAGCAGGGGTGGATGATTTGGTGGTGTCGTGACCAACCCGTGTTGGTGATGTGGAAGAACCTTGGGGGTTCGACGATCCAACAATTTGAGAAGAGGGTTGGGTGTTAAGGGATCCAATGATGCCATCAGCTTGGGGTCCCTTGGGTGGTTTCGCTGGGTCGTACGTGTTACGGGGTGCGTTAGGAAGGATATCAAACAATGTGCCAGATTGAGCATAGACTAAGTCTAGTAAATGGGCACGGGCGATGGCTTGTGCCTTAGTGACAGCGCCTCCCATGGCAACATCTCGGGCTATGGTAGGGATGAGATACTTCATGAACCAGTCTGCTAGGAGTTGGTCTGGAATAGGAGCCTTAATAAGATGTCGTCTCCTCCACCACTCATGTATATGATCTGAGATGTGAGTAGCGGTATTTTGACGGAGCGAGGTTAAAAGCTCTATACCAGTTTCATACCGTATAGGAAGCTGGAAATGAGTCAAAACATTCATAGCAAGAGAACCAAAATCGGGAAAAGAATGGTCTGGTAGTTCAATATACCACTTGGCAGCCGAACCAGTGAGAGTCTGTTGAAATAACCTAAGACGAATTGAGTCGTCCATCAAGGAGTTGGATGAACACCACAAGTGGTACGTCATCACATGGTTTTTAGGATCCTCACCCGACTTGCCATCAAATTTTGGGATATCTGATGGAAGTTTCACCAGAATGGGTGGCCAATTAGTTCCGTGGTAGATGGGGTTGTTGGTCAGGCGAGATAGGTTAGGCAGGTCCAAAGTAGCCAAAAGGGCAGCTGCGGATTAGGATGCGGGTACAGATAGTATTGATAAGGCGTGTAAGGACCAGTGGGACCTTGTATCGACTAACCATAGGGTGTTCCCGGAGGAAACTGACCATAGGGGTATGGGCTGCCCAGACCAAATGTAGGTCCGCCGCCATAGTAAGGTGGTCCATTACCATAATAAGGTGGCCCGTTACCATAAGGTGGGGGTCCGCCTCCGCCGCTGGGAGGGTGTTGTAGGTTAAACTTGCACCTCTCCGTCCGTGATCACCTTGAGCTGTTGATCACACAAAAGGACAACTTGGATGGAGGAGCATGGTGACCTTAGATGATACTTTGACTTACTCCATTTCCTAACTTTACTGGAAAAACCATGAAAATATCATTCTGAGATATGAGCGCTACTCTACTCAAAGAGACTAGTGCCCATACGCTACTCCAGTGTACAATAGTAGCGCTCAAAGCTTTATGAGCGCTACTCCTCAGCATAGCAGTGCTCAACATTTAAAATTGGATGAGCGCTAGTTGGTAAGCACTAAAGTAGCGCCCTATACGCTACTTCACTGAACAATAGTCGCGTACATATCAAAAGATGATTAAAAAATAAATTAATTTCTCGAGGAGGATTAGTTGCTGGTAGTTTCCCAACTTCCCCAACTTCCTCCATAACCATACATCGACCTGAACTACTTCTCTAATCCTATAAATACAAGGAAGACTAAAGAGAAAGGTTAGATGGATTAATGGAGAAACTTATAAACATAGAGATCTAAAGAAGAAGCTTGCATTGGAGGAGTTGATGCTGAAGATATCCAAGCCAGAGAAGAGCGAGAGCCCAGAATCAAGTTGCAGGAGCCTGTTATAAAGTCAGGTATACTTGTACATCAATTTAATTTTGACAATAAAGGTTGAAGTGTCTTTCTTGTTCCAACTTAAATGTGTTCTGAAATGACATCTTAATTTGGATCTGTTTTGGTCAATATCAAATGCTTAACATTGTTTTTGTTTCTTTTAAACATTATATATTGTCCAAGATGCTCTGAGAAAGGTATTGTTATTGCAGGTTTACTGAAAGGAAGGTGGATTTGAAGGTTGAGCACAAGATCAAGTAAAGGCTAGGATCGAACTTCGATTGAAAGGTGTGTTCTCAAGATCCATAACTTATTTCTTTTCATAAATATCTTTGTAATATCATCAATACACTTACCTGTCACCCCACTCCAATTGATAGCATTAGTTTCCTTGCTATAGGGTAGATTTTCCCGCCAACAGACTGGCGACTCCGCTGGGGAAAGTTGAGTTTTTGCTCTATGAAACCTTGTTCTTGTTTGTCTTCCCATAATTGTTTTGACTTCTGTGATGTGTTGAGAAACCCTGTAGGTATCCATTGCCTGTTTTTCTCTGCTTCCATCAGTCTTTGTGTATCTTTCAAAGTCAGTTTTTAAACTCTTAAGTTATGAGTGCTACTTTGTTGTGCATACAGTAGTGCCCATACGCTACTGTGTTATACATACAGTAGCGCCCATCTCTGCAGGGGCGCGAGTTCCCCTACTGCACAGTAGGGTACGTTTCCTGAAGCTGTTTGTTAATGGTCTGCTTGAGTTTTTAGCCTTTTGGTGGTTTGCTGACTTTGCTTTTAGGTCTCCTTGACTGGTGTATGAGGTTTTTAACTTTTGTTTAAGTCATAGAACCTTTTCTTTGAGTCTTTTTCCATCTTTTGAATCGCTTGTTTACCTTTGGAACGTTTGGACTGTTTATGACTTTTTTGGAAGACTAGGTTGTGTTTTGTGGTGAGCACTTCCACTTTTTTAGGCCCTCACTGTATGTTGCTGGTTTACAAACCTGCATACTCTTGTATCCGCTATTTGTGGCAACGTTTGCCTGCTCTTTACCTATCCTATCCTTTGTTTTAGGGTTTGGTCCGTTTTAGAGCCTTCTAGGGTGTCTTCCGATTTGGTTGGTTTCCAATCTTCTTGGACTTATTGTTTTTTTTTCTGGTTTCAAGTGTATTTGAAAGTGCTTTAGGTTGATTCATTTCCCAGTTCTTTGTGTTAGTAGGGTAGTTGACAGCTTGCTTGTCTACTTTTTGCTTGGCATAGTGGTCTTGCTAGGGCTAGATGCTTTAGGTCAGTCCTTTTGTATCTGTCTCCTTTGTTTTCTCCCACTTTGTTTCCGAGTTTAGAGGCTTTTTCTTTGCAAAAACCTGTAGATCAAGTCTTTTTTGAGCTAGTGTCTTGACAGCTATAAGATTAAGAACTTTTTTAGCCATACTTACACACATTGCACATAAGTTTTATTTTGCTTTCCATCTTTATAGTTCTTTTTCGTTTATAGAAAAAGCAAAAAAAAAAATTGGTAGTTTAAGTTTAATAAGACTTATTTTTCTTGTTACAAGATAGCATAGGATATTTTGTACAATTTCAAAAAAGAAAACAAAATTTTTTTTAAGTAGATTTGCTCAGATTTTCAGTTTTGGAAAGAAGTAAATGAAAAAATGAAAAGAGCTTTGTTGTAGAAAGTTTTGATTTTATGCACTTTTGTTTTCTTGTTGCAACCACGCCACACAAAAGCACTACCTTTTGAGTAATAACAGCCCTAATTTTTTTTTTAATAAAATGAACTAGAAACAATTTTTCTTTTTTAGGGATACACTACACCAACTAGTATTGGTTAGGATCTTGAGTTTAAATCACCTTAAACCACTCAAGATCACACATTACGCAAAAATCGTAGTCTGACTATCACAGGTAAATCCATTTCACTCAAAACTTGCCTGGGATCTATGCAGTAGGTCATTGCGAGATCAGATTGTTGGGAATACTCCTCCTACTTTCTGTTCGAGCATACACCAGGATTGGATTGCATTTGGGGACTCTTTCGAGTTTCAGGCTTAGTTACCCTGCCCATGTTTTCTGATTCGACCGGTGACTGTTCCCCTAGGAGTTTTTGGTGTTGTGGTATCCTTAGTATTTGACTTTAGGTTCATACACAGGTGACAACAGAGGGTATATCTGCTATACCTAAGACAAACGTGGGAGGAAACCCCTTGCAGGTCTTTGGGAGGGCGGTTGGGTGATTCCAGCGCTTGCACCCTTAGTCATTGTATTGTGGACCCCGGGTAACTGTCTTTCTTCCTTCGTTGATCTGTTCTGGGCCCTCATCATCCCAGACTCTTCTCCGGAAGGCATCTTTGTTTGCCTGGTTTGCATACTTAGGACTTTTTAGTTGGCGTGCTATTTGCCCCCTAGTTGTAGTGGCCACTAGGTTCTAGTTTTTTTTTTTTTTTTTTTTTTTTTTTTTTTTTTTTTTTTTTTTTTTTTTTTTTTTTTTTTTTTTTTTTTTTTTTTTTTTTTTTTTTATATAATCACGGAGAATCAAGAGCTTCGTAGATCGAGAAGGTTTCAAAACCTTCCACCACTTAGAACAGAACCTTTACAGCCAGCTAGACGACAGCGGGTAAACCCCGGTAATTCTTCGGAAACTACTCCTGAAACAGAATTTCCTGAGGAAATTTTTACAATAGAAAATCCTGAAATAGGAATTCCTGAGGAAATACCACCTGAAGTTGAGTTTCTTGAAGAACAACAAACAGCAACAGAAAACTTTGAAATAGAGGTTCCTGAGGAACCGCTACCAGGTACCCCAGATCAGCGACACTTTAGTTCAGTTGAGGTTGAAGATCTTACTTCTGCGGAGTATAGCACTCCTTTCAATCCTCCTTTGACCAATACTAGAATTTCGCTTCTATCACCTGTTGGTTTCCAGCAGCCCCATTTCAGTGCAGATAATTCCTTGCCCGGACATCTGATGTCTACTCTAGGAGGTGAACAGGGAATTCCCCAAACTCCCAGCTTAGGTATGAACACTAACACTGTAAATCCTTCTTTTACTGCTACGCCAAGTCAGGCACAGACAACCTCTGTGTCTACTTCGTCTTTCAGTTTCAATACTGGTACATTAGGTATGCCAAGTTCAACAACGATGGCATCTATCCCTACACCTACTGTTGGACCTAGCAGTACAACCAACTTTGCACCACCTCCTTCTTTTCAACCGTTATATCAGATACCTAGTACTTGGATTTCCACACCTACTGTAGGACCAAGTGCTTCTGCAACCGTGCCAGTCATGAGTACCATGACTGCACCGTCTACATCAGCTTCCACTGGTTTCAATACCTTTGCAGGCCCTAACATGAATCAATGTAATATGCCTGCAGGTAATGTCCCTTTTTCCTTATTCTCAGGGGGAGGGGGTAATATTTTTAACCAGCAATATGGCGGGGCTAATACCCAGCCACAGTGGACGAACCCACAGAGCACTAATCCACTTTCATATGGGTGGGGAAATTTTAATAACTCTTTCGCGCAACAACAGATGGCAGGGGGCAACCCCTACCAACAAGTAGCTGGGGGCAAACCCTATCAGCAATTGGTAGGTGGAAACCCCTATCAGCATATGGCCGGGGGCAACCCTTATCAACAGATGGTTGGGGGCAACCCCTACCAGCAAACGGCTGGGGGCAATCCCTACCAGCAGTTCATGGGTCAAACTATGGGTGGTTCCCCTTTTTCGACCCCAGCTTATCAAGTACCGTCTTACCGGCCTCGTTTACCATTTCTGGCAACTTTAAACTTGCCAGATATTTCCAAACTGACCAACGATCCAGTGTGTCATAATGCTACATGGCCATCAGTTCCCACCAAATTACCCTCGAACATTCCAAAGTTCGAAAGCAAAGCAGGTGAAGACCTTGGTGACCATGTCACTACTTTCCACTTATGGTGTTCCTTGAATTCATTAAATGAAGATTCCATCATATTGAGATTGTTCCAAAGGACCTTAACCGGTGCTGCAGCCAAATGGTACATTGAGTTACCTGCAGCTACATTCTTTAATTTTTGGGATCTCGCAACTGTCTTTTTGAATCACTTCCAGCTCCCTGTTCGGTATGATGTCGGAACAGACCTTTTGTCTACATTTAGGCAAAATAAAGCCACTCATTTATCTGACCACATTCAGGAGTGGCGAAGACGGAAGAGGATCATTAAGGCTAACATACCTCCAGAATTCCTTCTTGAGTGGTATTTGAAATCACTCCTTCCTGATATTTCTATGGAAGTAGCTACATCTGGAGTATCTAACGAGGAAGAAGCCATCCTACGGACCCAGCAGTTAGATCTCGTTTATGCACAATCTGGGTTATTGTATGAGATTATACCTGATGCACCGCGATCGAATACCGATCTAAGTAGACCTAAACCTGGACCACATGCTGACGGCAAAGTGGGTTCAGTTGACTCTGCAGCTTTCGAAGCACTGACCAAACAGGTTCATGCCCTATCAGTCAAACAATTGACTGCAGATGTTTCTTCCGTCACAACCTCTCCTTCTACTTCTGAGCCTGTCAACCAGGTTCAGAACAATCAAAAGGGCCCTCGGCAGCCCAATAACAAAAAGAAGGGCAAGAAAGGAGAGGGGAACCAACAAAAGCCCAAAAAAGAGAATGTCGAAGAGGGTAACAAAGAGGAAAAGAAGGTTAAGTTCCCTTGTAAACTTTGCAAGCAGAACCACCTTACTCACCAATGCCCTCTGCTTGAAGAAGCCCAGAAGCTCTTAAGAGAAAAGAAGCCTGCCGTCCTGAAAGATCCATTCCCTAAAGGGCAGAGCTCAACTTCTGGCACCTCCAACACTGGGGGCACTACACATGCTACGGTTGATCAAACTTTTATTAACATGGTTAATTCGGATGCACTCTTACAAACTAGAGCCAGGAACTATACCCCGGACGCATAGAAAAAGGATAAGGAGATTCCAGAATCCTCCACTCCACTTCACATACCTGTGGACCCAATGCCCAAGATCCCGAAAGGTGTCTTGAAATGGACATCGCACAATCCCAACACTCGGGCCGCTTCCAACTACAATGTGGTTGAAGATTTAGCTCAGACTCCTTGTGCCATGTCTACTTTAGAAGTCTTGCAAAGTTGTCCTCTACAACGGAATGCACTTCTGGCAGCTATTGGAAGTATGGAATCCTCTAACATGTCTGCGCAATTTGATATGACTGATGTCAAATACCGGTTGCCCTACCACGTTGCCCTTCAGATTGAAGTCGTTCATGGTCCAATGACCATTAGACGAGCTGTTGTAGATGAGGGCGCGTCGGCTTGCATAATGTCAATTTCCTGTTGGAAAGCTCTAGGTTCTCCTGAGTTAGCCCCTTCTAACACACTGCTTACTGCATTTGATGGCAGAACTTTCCGTCCACATGGAGTTTTGCCATCATTTGATGTCACTTTGGCCGGTAAGACAGTTGCTGTTGAAGTAGAAGTTCTGGATGCTCCGCTTGATTACAATATGTTATTGGGCAGGAGTTGGACATATGCCATGCGAGCTATTGCATCGGCAGTTTTTCGAGTGGTTATGTTCCCATTTGAAGGTAAGATCGTTACAGTCGATCAACTTTCTTTCACTCAGAGAAACAACCAGACTTCTTCAGAGACCACAGTTCCATTGGTTGATCAAACCGCCCCGGTTAGTGAGAGTTTAGGAGCAGGACTTTACGGGTCATTAATTGGCACTTTTGACCTACCGGCTCCTACCTTATTCGTTGGTACTGAGGGATGTTCATCGTCTGAAACTTCCATGGTTAGTTTAACAACTGATTCTGGGTTTCTCCCAACTAATACAAACCCCTCCGTGCCCACCCCTGTTGTAGAAGTTACCCACTTGGATTCTTATCAAACTACAACAGAACATATGTTGACTCCATTGGTGTCTGTCGAGTCAAACATAGATTGTGCTACTACTCAGTCACCAGACCCAATCCACTCTCTTGACAGTTCAGATACTACTTTACCTTTTGAGGAGGAAATGTTAGAAGCCATGACCGACCCAGACCATCCTCGTGAACATATAGATCCCGGGTCCTTCTTGTTTCCTTTTCTCAACCTGATAGAGAGAGGTGAATTTTGCCCAACACCCAATGAAAATACTAATTCCACTTCTTCACAAGTTGGTGTTGTTGAAGCGAATAGATTGAATACCTTGCTGGTGAACATTTTCACTGGGGTCAACGGAAACCTTTTTTTTGAAACGGGCTGTTATCTCGATGAGATCATTCCGTATACCAATCTTTTCCGTGATTTCCATAACACCTTTGCCCGACCTCACGAGGAGGATCCAGGCATTGACCCTACCTGAAGAAGTACTATGCCTAGGTTGAAGTACTTTTTCTTGTAACATAGCTGTATATTTTTGTAAAGCTAGTTTTTGTTATGCTCGTTAGTTAATCTTATGTGTGTTTCGTTTCGTGTACCAGATGTCAACCGAACATTTCTTAGGATTTGCTGATGGTGCTGGTCGCCACACCTGTCAGTTGGCTGCAGCAGCTTGGGTCATTTATTCACCCGCTGGCCAACTTGTCTCTTCGGGGGGGGGGTTTGTTTGGGTCCTACCACGAACAATGTGGCTGAATACAGTGCAGTTATAGAACTTCTCCGAGATGCTCTCAGTCATGGCATTTCACATTTGGAGGTAAGGCTTGACTCACAATTAATTGTATTTCAGTTAACAGGTGTCTATCAGATTAGAGATCCTGGATTGCTACGTCAGTTTCTACGAGTTAGACTATTGGAAAGACATTTTGATTCTATTAGATATGAACACATTCCAAGAAGTTTAAACACATTAGCTGATTCATTAGCAAACTATGTGTTAGACTGGCATTTGCATCATACATTGTCGTAAACAACATTGCACACATAAAACACATACACATGTAAATAACCGATACTGTATATAGCCGATATTGTATCAAAAAATATATGAGTTTTGGGTCACAAGTCTATCAAGTTAAGTCATAAAAGTACAAAAACTGGGCACAGTAGCCTAAAAAATATATACATAGAATATATCCCTCTCCTATGGAGAAGGAGGGACCTCATCATCATCTACTGCATTGCGATAGCATATGACTAGCCTAGCTATCTTCCGCAGCACCCTAAGCCATGCCGGGGGCACCCCAACAACATCTTCCTGCATATCAATAGGTATCTGATCCATACGGCATGTAGGAACTTCGTGAGTCAACCGACTCATTTTTCTCTCCAGGGTCCCCAACATAGCATCTGCTGCAGCAATATCAGCTGGCCTCACAAAAAATCAAATACTTGAAAAAGTTTGAAAAAATTAAATAATTCTTAAAAAATTTAAACATACCAATATCTCCCCAGGCTCCACCTGGAGGAAGCACCAGTTCTGGATCATGACGGAAATCCAATCCAGCATATGGAAACTGCTCGAAAGCGGGCACTTGCCTCTCCCACCACCCCCAGAAATCATCAGTATGATAACAATAGTGACTTTCCCCACCACCCTGGCGGAGGAATATGTCACCCCAACGGCCTAGTCTGGGCTCACGGGGGTTAACCTGAGGTAGAGGCATCCCCAAACTGATAGCAGGCATCCTCTCAAAGAAGAAAGTACACAAAATACTACTGTACCCAAAATTCTTCATTGAGCCGGATTTGCAACCTGTCAATTGAGATTTCATGTTCGCCAGTAAACTAGTACACCAATCATAGACATGACTGTGTAAGCATTGTACACCAATATGCATAGAGTGCCTGAAAGCTAAGTGTTGTGAGGCACTACCTGCCACTCGGTTGATCATGCTCACTATCACTTTCAAAGGGAGGCCGTCAATGGTTGAAATCAAGACTTGGCTTCCCGATTTCTCCGCTCCAGCAACACAATATGTATTTACATACTCTTGCACAGATCTTACACCCACACGAGAAGACCCTTTCAGATTAATCACATCTCCTCTCCGTGAGAGACCAGTAATGAAATATATGTCATCAACTGTAAGCTCCAAAGTTTGCCCACGGATGACAAAAGTATTGGTATCCACATCCCAGTACTGAATAAGTCTTCGAAACAGTTTGTTTAAATCCCTCATGTTTACGGTTCGGTAAAACTTCAATAAACCGCATCTTCGGAAAGCGTGGAGGGTGGCCGGATCTTGCATGGCCAACCTATCCATGTCCTCATGTTCCCTCTCCCTCCATTGAAGAACCATCTTGCACAAAAAATGAAATTTTTTGAGTCTCGGCACTTGTATATAGGTTTTCAAGTATGAGCGCTACTGTGTATACTACACAGTCACGTATGGGCGCTACTCTGCTTGAGCACAATAGCGCCCATCGCGTTTATACGCTACTGCTGTGGTTACACAGTAGCGCTCGCGCAGCAACGCTTGTGAGCATCACGTTGCAAGCTATTTTTTGCTCAAAAAATGAAAACTAAACCATGAAAATGCAAGTAAGGTGAATTCTAACTTACTTGGTGGAGGAGAAACGACGTTTGGATGCCTGGTTTGATCGCCACAGAGATTTTAAATTGGCAAAAGGTTGCCCCAATTTTTGCCCTACAAAACAAATTGGAAATTGATTTTTTAAAAATGAAATTATATATATGAATTGAAGTTTGATTTTTACCCACCATTGTTTAATTTTCTATAGTTTCAAAATTTTTCAAAAATACCTAATTAATCAATTGGAACACACATATGGTGCATTACTAATCCAAGCTCAATTTTCATTTGATTTTTGTAGGATCAATCTCCTGAGTTCAAAAACTCTTGATGTTAGACCTTGTCAACTAGTTAAATAGTTCAAATTCATATAACATTCGAGATTTTTGCCGCATCGACTAATATTTTGTTGAAGACCTAGTTTTGGCAGAGTATGAAGCTATGATCCTAGAAGCTGACCTTTAAGTCATTTTAAGCCCTTGTTTGGACTATTTAAACCTAAACAAGATTACCGAGCAAGCTTGTCCTCTTCGAGCTCGTTAAAGTAATCGAAGGCTCATCCACTCAGGTATAGAATTACCCCTTTTCCGGGTCCAGGTGGATTAACTACGGAAAATGTATACTCTAGGTATACTCTTGTATGCGCTAGAAGAGTTCTTCTCTCATTGTTTTATACTTTTTCGGGGGAGGAGACTAACTGCACGAAAAATGACCTTTTGGAGCTTTTCTTTAGGGTTTTCAGGCTCTCTAAACATGAAAATACCAAGTGAGCATTCACCTACTCGGGCTCGATGTGAAATCCACGAGAGGATAAGTAGAGGACTGTTTAAGTTTTTCAACTCTATAAACAAGAAAACACCGCCGAGCACAGACCAATCCGGGCTCGATATAAAATCCACGGATAGGTGAAAAGAGGATTGTTTAAGTTTTTCAGACTCTATAAACAGGAAAACACTGGCGAGCATTAATCTGCTTGGGCTCGATACTAAAATCCACGAGCAGATATATGGAGTTATTGTTTAAGTTTTTCAGACTCCTTAAAATTGAAAACACCGGCGAGCAAGAACAGATCTCGGCTCGATATTAAAATCCAGAGATCAGTAATATAGAGTAATCTTCTACCTCTTCTTCGAACTCTATAAATAATGAAGAAGGTCCTGAGTCTTCCTCCCATGGGATCGTTAAACTATTTACATGGTTGGATCTATTGAGTTTTCATTCTTTCTTGGACTCATTAAAACAACAAGAAGGGTATTCTTTTATCTAAAAAGAATAAGGGACAGGAAAGACATATCATATCTTCATTATCAAAGGCAGTTCAGTCAGTTCTATCCTTGAACACAACACCTACTTGAGTCTATCTTGTCGGTTGGGTTTAGTTTTTTGACCTCAGGGTGAACCTTTCCTCCGAGTTATTTACTCCCCCGGTTGGTTATTCTTCCAACCATTTGGAGGGTCTGCTAATGTCTCTTACATTTCAGACTTATTATTTACCCCATTATGTCAGAAACTGCTTGAGTCACTTTGTGTCGTGCTCAATGTTCAAGGATATACCCTGTGTCGGCCATTCTGTAGTTTACCTTGACCTCATGTGTCGGCCTTCCTAGTGTCAGTCTTGTTACATATTATTCCATATCAGCTCTTACCAGTTGAGTGTTCCTCGAGTTGGATGATGGAGGATGCCTTAAGGCCTCCCTTCCAACGAATTTCTTCCCATCGACATCAACTCATTTTACTCTGGGAATGAAGTTTAGAGTTTCGGTTAGTACCTTGGAGATTGCAGTCACCAGTGGCAATTTTCCTCGCTGTTGAAGGATGAGAATACATCAATGTCTCTTCTTCGACAGGATTCCCAAGTGTTTGACTCCAAGTCCATTTATTCACACTTGGCGTATCGTATTTGGTACCTTGGACCCCATCATCATTATCGATGGAAGTCCTCACATTTGTTAACGGTATACATCAATGACCGGTAATCAAACGATACCCCCCATGTTCGACTGTCGGCTCATCTATTAACATGGTTAGGGTTTGTACCTAGAGTTGTTTCAGATGAAGACCTTGGGATTTTGGATGACAATACCTCATTTTGTTATCACCCAAGTTGCGCAAGACTGAGCCCCACTAATATTTGGCTCTCCATGAGACATAGATCCAGTTTGTTGTTATGGCTATGATCTCTCAGTTTGACATGGATTCACGCTTGTATTCCAAGTGGCCATGCTTTATATACATCTCATTGTTATGTATCGGAGATCATGTTGTATCACACTGTACATCTATATGATGCCAAAGCTGTAATTGCTTGCTGACCTTGATCTTTGTTGTAGGTGTTCTTGTAACTTGTTTTCTGTGGTTCTTTGCTCCTCCTCTGGCTTTGGATTGTAATGTATTTCGGCCATCGTTTCCCTCTGACCTCACACATTAGGGGGCATCTGTTATAGGTTAAACTTGCACCTCTCCGTCCGTGATCACCTTGAGCTGTTGATCACACAAAAGGACAACTTGGATGGAGGAGCATGTTGACCTTAGATGATACTTTGACTTACTCCATTTCCTAATTTTACTGGAAAAACCATGAAAATATCATTCTAAGATATGAGCGCTACTCTACTCAAAGAGACTAGCGCCCATACGCTACTCCAGTGTACAATAGTAGCGCTCAAAGCTTTATGAGCGCTACTCCTTCTCAGCATAGTAGCGCTCAACATTTAAAATTGGATGAGCACTAGTTGGTAAGCACTAAAGTAGCGCCCTATACGCTACTTCATTGAACAATAGTCACGTACATATCAAAAGATGATTAAAAAATAAATTAATTTCTCGAGGAGGATTAGTTGCTGGTAGTTTCCCAACTTCCCCAACTTCCTCCATAACCATATATCGACCTGAACTACTTCTCTAATCCTATAAATACAAGGAAGACTAAAGAGAAAGGTTAGATGGATTAATGGAGAAACTTATAAACATAGAGATCTAAAGAAGAAGCTTGCATTGGAGGAGTTGATGCTGAAGATATCCAAGCCAGAGAAGAGCGAGAGCCCAAAATCAAGTTGCAGGAGCCTGTTATAAAGTCAGGTATACTTGTACATCAATTTACTTTTGACAATAAAGGTTGAAGTGTCTTTCTTGTTCCAACTTAAATGTGTTCTGAAATGACATCTTAATTTGGATCTGTTTTGGTCAATATCAAATGCTTAACATTGTTTTTGTTTCTTTTAAACATTATATATTGTCCAAGATGCTCTGAGAAAGGTATTGTTATTGCAGGTTTACTGAAAGGAAGGTGGATTTGAAGGTTGAGCACAAGATCAAGTAAAGGCTAGGATCGAACTTCGATTGAAAGGTGTGTTCTCAAGATCCATAACTTATTTCTTTTCATAAATATCTCTGTAATATCATCAATACACTTACCTGTCACCCCACTCCAGTTAATAGCATTAGTTTCCTTGCTATAGGGTATATTTGCCCGCCAACAGAGGGGGTGGGCCGCCTCCAAATGGTGGGGTTCCGCCACCACCGCGAGGGTAGGATGGGCCGCCACCGCCTCTGCCGGGAGGAGGTGGTGGTCCACTACCATCATCGGAATAGGGTGGGTCTCCACCACCTCCGTCGGGAGGGGGTGGTGGGCCACCGCCACCTCCGAAAGGGTAAGGGCCTCCTCCGCCACCTCCACCATAGTTGGGTGGTGGTCCACCACCACCACTAGGATGGGATGGTCCTCCACCACCACCACCAGGATGGGATGGTCCTCCACCACCACCGCCAAGGGGGGGTGGGCCATGATGGTCGAAATGAGGTGGTCCTCTGCCAGAAGGTAGAGGTCTGCCTCCTCCAGAGTTATGTGGGGGCCCACTGCCTCCAATGGGAGGTGGGGGTGGACCAAAGGGGGGTGGAGGGACTTGAAGGACTGTAAGCAAGGGTCCATGTTGTAAAACATTTTGCTGTCCCCATAGAGTGTAAGTATTTCCAGTGTAGGGTACCCCGTAGAGTGCATTTCCAGGATTAAGTTGACCCGACATAGGGTTAAGATGACCTGGATACGCTTGACTCGATGGTGGTTGAATTACGCTGGACGGTCCCCCAACATGGGATAATCCTGTAGTGGAAGGTCCAGGAGGTAAAGAGTTTCCAACGGAAGAACTGATGGGAACTCCTGCTGCAGTTTTATGGTTAAGAGACGGGGGTTGCCCCCCAGCAACAACTTGCTGACCACTAAGTAAAGGTTGACCCAACATTGGTTGTTGATTATCCACCGTAGGATTATCGTTACCTGTAAAGAAGGTAGGAGGTAAAATGTATCCTCCCCTCGAAGTTTGAGGTGGGGGAGGAGCAGGTGACGTAACCGTGGTAGTCACAGGTGTGTTGGACTATTGTCCCTTAACAGGTTGGGTTGTCTGAGGTATAGGACTGGTCTCCTGTATAGGACATGGATGTGCAGGATTTGATGGTTGACCAGCCTCAAAAGTGGTCACGTGTTGCGTGGATGATTATGGTGAATCATAAGACAAATAACGACATAGGATTGGTTGATAAGAAGGTAACGTCGGGTCTTCAACCCTTCGTGCAAGGCTTTGGTTTGTAAATTGTGTGGCCATAGCTCGTATCCTAGCCAATTGTTCACGATAAGGTGCCATGCGATCGTCGAGAGTAGCCCAACTAGGTGGGGATGCAATGACAAAATGGGCCACTGGGTGGCCTAGAGAAGATGTCCAATAAGCTGCTGAAGGACCAGCAACTGGTGAAGGACCAATAGCTGCGGAAGGGTCGTCCTGGGGTGAATTTATCCATTCCAACGATCCAGGCTCTCCCGGTAGAACGGGAGGTAGGTCTTGTGAAGTAGAAGTTTGTGCTTATTCACTCCGCGGGGGATGAGAGGCAAGTGAATCTAGAGGAAACATACGTGCTCCAACATTCAAAGTAGGGTTTTCCACTTCAAGTGACACGACCGTGGCTTGTGGGTCCATCCTTACCCTCGAAGTTACCTCTTGGTTAAGGGGATATTCGGGTGGTAAGTTTTGAATCCTACGAGACCTTCTCCAAGGAAAGTCAGCCAGAGTGACTGAAACAAAAGTTTCTCCTAAGGCAAGCTAAACAAAAGAAAAGCAAACCAGACAAAACCCTACACAAACTAAGGCCACAAGCAAACTTATGTGATAAGAGTGTATTCAAAGGTCTGGAACCTCACAGGATTGTCAAGGCTTCACAAATCGCTATATATCGCAGGGTCCAATAGTAAAATGCGACAAGGAGGATTGGGACCGTACCCTTGCCTGAATACCCGATTACCTGGACGGTACGTGTGTAGTGATCTCCCCGAGTGCCATTCTCAGTGTATTGCTCTGCCAAGACGGCCAAAAGGTTAACTCAGTTGGTCTCAGGAATCCTAATGGTGTCTCCCGATATACACAAGGTACATGGGAGCTCAAATCCGTAGTGGTGCCGTCTAATGCACAACTGTATGGCACGAGACCTCCCTATATACTACCGAGTATGTGAGACACCTTTCTATACACGCCAAGTACGTGAAACACCTTTCGATATACGCCAAGTACTTGAAGTACTTGGTGGGTATGTGAAAGAGCTTCGATATACCTGGTTGGTACGTGAAAGAGCTTTGATATACTGATAAGTACATGGAATACTACAATACCCACGGAATACAGTGCTGGCAAATAACAACAGCTGCCACGCTTAACGACGCCGGAACACATCTCTAACTTACACACAAGTTACTAAATTTTTTTACCCTAGTTCTACCATTAATTTTATCTAGACGGTTAGGTGAATGCATGAGGTGAGTACATAATCGTAAACATAATGCATGCCCTAACTACTTGCAAAAAAATACTTTTCTTTTGATGAACTCTATGTATGGGAGGGAGAAATTTCTTTCCAATGATTTTATCAAAGCAACACAATGCAACACAATCCCAAATCTACCAAAAAATGACTATGAAATATTATTTTCCTTTTCAAGCGAAACACAAAAATAACACAACACTACTAAGCCAAATCAAAGCATGTTTTTTCTTTTCAAAACAAAAATAATGCTAAAGTGATGAAAAGAGAGAGTTTCTAACTAGAGTATGCAAGCTTTTCACTTTCACTATAATGGCCTAAAAGCATAAGAACCAAAATATGCATGTAACTTTCCAAGCATGGAACTACTTTTGCAAAACTTGATATTTACTCGATTTTTTCAAGAAAATGAGCAGCTCATAATTCGTGAAAAACACAAATAATTTTAATTTTCTTTCAACTTTTCCAAAAGATCTACAAATGAGACATTCCAATGCATATACAATTCTTCAAATGAGCTTGAAAAATGATGGAAATAAAGTACTTTTGATTTTTCAATGGATGTATCAGAATAACAATTTGATGACAGCGATGCTTTTAAACACAAATACTGAAATGAAAAGATCACTTGCAGCACTCCAATGACTCAGAAAATCTCAAGAAAATAATGATCACTCATACGGAATGAACATACACACAAACACTTAAAATCAATCAGTAACAAGCAACACTAAAGCAAGCAAAGCTCAAAAATGTATGCAAATGAGGTCTGGAAACTGATCCAATACAATGACCAGATCCAACAAGGAGAGGAGGGAATGCAAGGATGAGTGGATGCAGGTGGGGGAGACGAGAGTGTCCACCACTACCAAATCTTAGACTTGTCCAAGATGGAACCCAAAACAACTCCAAATGAAACCAAACACTTCAACACACATAATAAAAAATGGGGTCTATGACTAGATCTTGCAGTACAGAGGGGGTTTGCACACCAAACCACAACTCAAATCATAAATGGAGAGGGGATTCCTGTATGTCAGATTTGACAGATCGACACAGTCTGTGTTTGTACACAGAGCGACCGTCGCAGGTCACTAATGCAGGAAGTGCAACGATGTTGCAGTCTACCAATGAATGGGTTGCGACGATAGGCCAAAAGACAGAGAGCAGAGATCACAAAATGACACAGTGTCGCTCTGGCTCCACTACCTAGCTTCGACTGGCGAGATCTAAGTTAAAAAATGAACCAATTCTCCAAACAATGAGCAATGAAATGGTTTAAAAATGGTGAGTACAAACTCATAGGAGGACTACAGACTCTTCAAAGTGAAGATCTGATGGTGAAACAAGGCTTAGAAGGAAAATAAGATTATGGATGGTTTGCAAAAGCAATCAACTAAAAATGGTATTCAAATTGAAAACTACAAACAATGTCTCTCCCAGTATGGTCGCCAGATTTTTTTGACGGACAATATACCAAGAGCGAACTCGAGGCATGATCTCCCTAGCTCAACGTGAGTCTAGAACAAATAGGACAAAATATAAATCACTCTCCTAGATCTAATTAAGGATCAAGGAACTAGATACATTTACCTTATAAATCGCTAATCCTTTTCTCCTTGAATGCTGCTCCAAGCTTGACGATCTTCAGATTCAAGCTGCAAAATTTGTCAAGACAACAAGACAACAAAACAAGTAAAACGCATCTATACAATAACAGATCTAAGTAAGCAGGGGAATTACACAAGATATCATTAACACAATGAGATTTTGGTGGAAAGCACTTATATTACTGTATTGAAAGGGAAGTACATGGGATATAAATATTACAACCATTGACTTGATGTAGCAATCCTCATCCGATCAAACCAATGCCAAAGCCTCCCAAGGAAGTGTGAGTCTCCCAATAGATGAGTAGAGATCTCTCCTAAGATAATTTCACTAGCATGTAGACATTATAGACTTCCTCCCTTTGGAATGGGAGTGAGCTTCACTTATATAGGACTAAGTGGATAGGGTAGGTTGAGATATGGTAGGAGAGAGATAGGGGATCCTTCCAAGAGGTTAGGAACCGAGTGCCAGCTCTTCTGAAAGGTCGGGGATAGGAATCCATGTCATCTAGCTTCGAGAATGGGCTCGAAGAAGCTATTTTTGTCCATCAACTGACATCGTCCCAGGCTGCAAGAGGCCAACCTGGGACGTCGCAGGTTGCTTGAGGATAACCTGTGACGACCTCTCAAAACCTAGTATGAATGGGTTTGTATCTCTTCCAGGTTAACGACTTAGTCAAGGAAACTTTAGGGATGATTACACTGAGTCTCAAGATGGTAAGATTTTAGGTGTAACAATTGTTCATACCATGGGATTCATAGAGAGAAGACAATTCCAGGAACACCACACAAAAATTTTGTGTCAGAAAGGATGAACAGGACAATCATGGAGAGTGCAAGGTGTATGAGATTGCATGCAAGGTTGCACTTAGAGTTTTGGGCAGATGTTGTAGATACTACTATTTATTTAATAAACATAGGGCCTTCAAGCTCCTTGGATGGTGGCATTCCAAAGTATGCATGGATAGGTAAAAAGGTAAACTACCCATTTATGAAGAATTTCGGTTGTGAAGCATTTATCGATATGGATTAAAAAAATAGAACAAAGCTTGAGGCTATATATAAGAAGTGTACCTTATTGGATACATAATTGATGATTTTGGTTATCACTTATGGGATTATGAAAATCACAAAATCATTAGGATTGGAGATGTGGAATTCAATGAAAAGGTCATGTAAAAATACTAGTTGCAGGGAAAGAAATAGGAAAAGGAAAAAAAAGAATGCAAAGTGCTTGATGAAATCAAAGAAATGAAATTCCAAAGATGCCAACAAATCAACAACAACAACATGTACCTCTTGGAAAATCAACAACAATAGTAGGTACCTCAAACTCCTGCAAGTGTTGTTAGAAGATCTACCGAGTTAAGTAGACCCCTGAACGATACGCTCATTCAATGTATTATTTATTATTGATTGATTCTAGTGAAACAAACAATTATGAAGAAGCAATGCAAGTGGAAACTAGAAAGAAGTGGGAGCAAGGCATGAATGAGGAGATGGACTCCTTGGTAAGGAAGGAGAAACTAGACTTGGGACTTGGTTCAATTTCTTGTGGGTAAAAAAACATTGTAGAATAAATGTGTTTATAGGTTGAAGGAAGAAGATGGAGGCAAAAAGCGGTACAATGCCAGACTTGTTGTAAAGGGGTTTGCACAAAAGAAAGGTATAGATTTCGATCAAATATTTTCTTCCGTTGTTAAAATGAATTCAATTAGGACTATTTTAAATCTAGCGGCAATAGAAGATTTGCATCTTGAATAGTTAGAAGTAAAAGAAAAAATTTCTCCATGGGGATTTGGAGGAAGAGATTTTTATGCAATAGCCACAAGGGGACGAGGTCAAAGAGAAGGATATTTAGTGTGCAGGTTTAAGAAGAGCTTGTATGGCCTAAAAAAAGTTCTAATGCAGTGGTATTTGAAATTTGTCAGGTTTATGATAGAACACGGTTATAGTAGATGTCATTCTGAACACTGTGTTTATTTTAAGAGGCTATATAATGGAAGCTATATTATCTTGTTACTATGTGTGGATGACATGTTTGTTGCAAGGTCTAAAATGTAGGATATAAATGTGCTCAAAAATAAATGAGCTACTTCATTTGCGATGAAGGATTTGGGTGCTGCAAAGCAAATCCTCGGTATGAGAAAAACAAGAGACAAGAAAAATCACAAATTGATATTGTCTTAGGGTGAGTACATAGAGAAGGTGTTGGAGAGGTTTAGTATGCATGATGCAAAACTAGTTAGTACACCTTTAGCTAGCCATTTCAAACTAAATAAGGAGATATGTCCTAAGGCATAGGAGCAAATAGAATACATGTCCAAGGTCCCTTATTCATTGGTAGTTGGTATCTTGATGTATGCAATGGTGTGCACAAGATCAGGTATTGCACATATAGTGGGAGTTGTGATCAGGTGTATGAACAATCCAAGAAAAGAGCATTGGAAGGCAGTAAAGTGGATTCTCATGTATTTGAGAGGTACTACTACTCATGCATGTTGTTTTGGAGGTTCAAATACTATTCTACAAGGATATGTTGATGCATATATAAAATGTGATAAAGATAGTAGGAGGAGCACCACAGGGTATGTTTTTTGCTGTAGGTGGAACAATGGAAGCAGAGTATGTTGTTGCTACAGAGGCTAGTAAAGAGATGATTTGGCTACATAGGTTTATGGAGGAATTAGGTGAGAAGCAGGAGAATATTAGGTTGTACAGTGATAGCTAGAGTTCCATTCATCTTGCAAAGAATTCAGCCTTCCATTTTAAGATTAAACATATACATATCAAGTACCATTTCATATGACCTGTTTTGGAAGATGAACAATTGAAGTTGGAAAAGATACATACTAGCCATAATCCTGTAGACAGGTTAAGAAAGGTAGCCTACCAGTGATAAATTGAGTTCCTTCTTAGTTTCAGTTGGCCTTCTAGAATGTAGGTGAAGATGAGAAACTTGCCAGGTCCAAGATGGATCATAGTCCAGAAAGTACAAAAGCAGTAGAGTTGTTGTGATCAATCTCTAAGTGGGAGATTGTTGGTTGTGGAGCCTGATCATCTACTTGATGCAAGCAACCCCAATTGTTACGGGGTCTAGGGGTTGATGCCCATGACATATTATTTTAAACTTGCCTTGTAAAATGTTGTAATTTCGTAGGGATCTGGACCATTCTTGACTTGGTCAATAATGGATTTAGTTAGTGGTTTATGGTTTCATGGTTTTGCTTAGCCCATGGTATTTTCCCATGGTTGTTGTTAGGTCACATATATGATGGTAGAAGTTATGTTAGGTTTTTTTTTCCCTAGAAGGAAACCCTCTTTTCTGTATGATGGAACTGTATTGCGGTTGTGTATGGTGAAAGATCAATGTGTCTAAGAGAGAGACTATGAGAGAGTGAAGAGGAAGTTGCAGCGGATGTGCTGCGGGTTGTATCCATTCATTTGATGGACCAAATAATAAAAATGAATGGATGTTTCTCCGTGGACGTATACCATATTGGGTGAACCACGTATATTGGTGCCTCTCTTTATTGTATTCTTATGTGCTTTTATTTAAACATTTAATTTAATGTTATTGCTTTGCAATCTCGTTTTCTAACATTTGGCTACCAATGTTTGTAGGATGATCACAAGTTTGGCGATGGCTACTGCATGCTATTTGGATTTTGAAGACAACATGCATGGAATTAGGGAAATGTACCTTAATTAAGGCTAGACTTGATATTATTTTCCTTCCATGAGGGTGAGATATCTAGGCATCGTTGCTTCATCCTATAAATATGTGTTTTTTCTGCAAATGTGTTCGAGCATTTTCATCTCCATCTCCTTCAAGGCCATCTTTGTGTGGTTACCATAATTTCCAGTTTATTTTATGCTATTCTGAATTTTTCTTCAATTTCCTAAGGAATCCACTTAACAATTTAAAAATATTTATAAAAATACAAAAGCTCTACATTGTATCCAATGGAATTCAATCTCCTTTGTGGTATCCAATCCAACACAATGTCCATCATCTAATCTTGTTGAGAAAATGATCGAAGATAATAACACACAGTGTGAGATGACTTCAGTATTGGAAATAACTTTGTGTACATAGATTTCAGAAATAATGGCTTACCACGCTTGGTTTAGGACCTCCCTCATGTAGATATTCATTGTTTGTGGATGCAATTATTTTTCTAGTGACTTGAGCTTGGTATTTGTTTTTAGAATGAACTGGGTTACAATTCTCATCCATCTCCAAGAAGGAAGGGGTTTCATGGTTTATTATGAGGGATTTAGTGAATTATATATACATTATTAATATTAAGTTTTTGTAGTATAATAGATTATTTTTGGTAGTAATTTTTTTAAACACTTAGACTCTTATTGTGAGCTGAGAATTCGTAGGTCATCGTGTTTTTCCAAAAGATGGAGAGATGAGCCGACAAGTTTCCATGTTTTTGCCAAAGGATATGAGCGCTTTACCATCCTTTTTCATCAATTATTTATGGTTGTCTTTACTGAAATTCTGCTTTGACAAATATCTTTTTCCTGAAGATGAACCTTAGTGAAGGGTTCAGAACATCGACAGTCTCACTTTCTCAATCGCAGTGGAAACTCTGAGATTCTCCTATAACTTAGAATCTTTACCAAGAACTCTTATTATCAACTATAATCGACTATGGTTGGATACCTAATCCTACCATATTATGGTTGAATTATAAATATTGTAAATATTAGTATTTAATGAGTCATAAGATAATATGAATATTTCTAGGGGAATAACATACCTTTTGGAAGATGAAAACCAAAGGTCACTCAACATTGTATTAATACATGATTCCCATTAATATAAACAATCCATCTTGGATTCACCCAGTCCTGGTAGTGGTATCAGATCCTTGGTCTTTTCTACAACTCCATGATTTCCTTTAGTCTTCCTTATGTGATCCATCGGTTTTCTCCCTTGTGTATCCCCCCCACTTCTAGTTATGTCGACTGCCACCTGAAACCCGTATACATGTAACCCTAATTCACAGGTATTATCTATCCTATGTGTGGTATTGTTTTCTCCTTGCAAACTAAGACTCCTCTATTTGCATTTAACCTAACTAAGATATGGTACTATAACCTCCTTGCACCAATGGTATCGCTCATTTGTATCAATGTCACTGTGGTCATGTTATTTTCCAAATGAGTACTCATGTAGTGTATCAACCCTAATCCCCTCCTCGCGTACCTGTGAGTGAATATCATCTCTGAGTAGATTTGGGTAGAGGTCAAGGGTTATATCAATTCACATATTTGCATGCTATCATAGAGATGATTTATGTGGTATTTTCCCCGCTCAAACTATCGAGCAAAAGACCAATCCAAGCGATTTCTAGAGAAGCTTGAAGCCGAGGGAGCATCATGTGATCATGTCCTTGCAAAGAGGAATGGACTGTACATTGGCCACTTACTTGAAAACATTATAGAGCCACACTTTGAAGACATTAGCCTCTAGGCACTAGTAAATTTGGGTCCATTTTTCGATGAAAGTTTTGATGTTTCACAAAAATTCCATTGGCTGAGAAACCGTCGAAATTCCAATGAAAGGTGGGATTTTCATCGAAAATTCGAAGTTGGTATATCGATTTCCCCAAATTTCATCATAATTCCGACAAAAATCCCACCTTTATATCAATATTTTTGAGCATTCATAACTTTCTCTCGATGCACACCTAATCACGTTCTATCCCATTGGAAACATTGGTATAAGCATAATATATAAGCTTCATCCTATTTCTTGTGGGATGATTTTTGACTTGTATAAATATCTCCATGTTTTATTTTTTGAGATCATGCAAGCTTGACTAACCAGATTGGGTCACGACATATAATGTCAATACAATATCCCTGCATATTACCTTTGCATACTAGTATTAAGCATATGCCATTATTGTAGTAGATTGTATGGTAGAGGTTATAGAGATTGTATTGTAAGTATATTGCATAGACTGTAATGTAAAATTGTTATGGAGATTGTATTTTAAGTATATTGTAGAGACTGTAATGTAAAATTGTTATGGAGATTGTATTGTAAGTCTATTGTAGAGCTCGTTGCCTAAGTTATTTTTTCTTTAAAGATGTATTTGCTCATCCCTATTGTCAGTATGGTGCTAAGTGGCAAGGACAAATATCCAAAATGGTTGAAGAATATCAAGCATACCCTCATATTCAACTATCTATGGGATGGCATTTGTGAAGGAGAGGGTGACACTACAACTCAAGAACCTATAGTTGACAAAGAGCTTGCAATATGGAAGAACATAGATAAGAATGCACATGCGTTGATCGCTACTATAGTAAGTGAAGAGGTGAGTTGGCATATCTTATATGCAGAGGATTCTTATGATGCGTTGAAGAATTTGAAATATTTGTATGACTCCCACTCATAATTAGAGCTAATTCAATCATTGTTGAATCCCTTCAACCTAAATTTGAAAGATAATGATCCCATGGCTATAGCATCTAAGACTAAATTCGTTCTACACGAAACTGACGCTACTGGTTTGAAGGTAGACATAACCACGGTGAGAGATCTAATATTCAACGTGTCTATTTTGTCAAGAATGTACAAGCGAAGTTATGCATATCGGATTTTGTTTCTAGAAAGTGAGGTTGACAATATACGTGTGATTCCATAAACACAATTTATGCACGAGACACGATGGTCTAGCTTTATGATAGCAAGTCCAAGAAAGTCCATCCATAGAAGTTTAATTGGTATATATACTAGTTTATCTGTTAATAAATACACTAGTATATATACTAATATCATGTTAATATTATACTAGTATATACTTATATATATGTTAGTATACGCAATAATGTATATGTCAGTACACACACACACACACACTATTTTATATACTTATATACCAATATACACACTAGTGCATATAATGGTATATATACCAACATATATGCTAGTATATATTAGTATATATGCTAATTAAACCAATTCAAGCAAAACCAATTAATTTCTTCTCATTTTTCTTAAAATCAGATAAAACAAAGTTGTTCTTAGTGGATGATAAGAGTGTTCATCATCATCATCATCATTAATGGTTTAGAATAACTTCTATGCTTAAGTAAATACAAACTCTAATGAAACAAATGAACTTTTTCTTAAGATAAATAGATTTCTTTTCTATTAATTAAAATATTTTTTAAGTATGATCTAGTAGAGTAATTATTATTTTAACTTTTTTTTTACATGTGCTCATCCTCGAGGTAAGAGGATCTCCCATATGGAATCTATATAATCCTGCAACTCATCTAATCCAAGGCAATTTTTCCTAGGTGCCATAAGTATAGACTATTTTATATGTCAGTATATACATTAGTATACATACTAGTATATATGTCAGTATATATACAAGCATACATACTAGTATATGTCAATATTATACTAGTATAATATATACTTCTAGTATATACTTATATATATGTTAGTATATATACTAGTATACACATTAGTATATATACTAGTATACATTAGTGTATATACCAATAGATATGTCTACACACACACACACTAGTATATACTTGTATACAAGTATATGTATATGTTGGTATATACTAGTGTGTGTGTGTGTGTGTACTAGTATACACACTAGTGTATATATTTGCATGTATGCCAGTATCTATATATACAAGCATATGCACAAACTTGTGTATACACTAGTGTAAATTTTGAGCATGGATATTTCCACAGTGTTTGACCATTGTGTTAAACCTTTCGTATTTTCCTTGTGTGGAGGTTTAGATACGATCGACGCATTTCAGGTGGATACTCCACCCATCTTTAGGATCCATATGAAGCTAGTTTATATTACTAGTATATACACTAGTGGAAAATGTTAAAAGCCTGGAATTCATGGTCCATCCCAGTGTCCTATACATAGTATGGAAGAAGAAACCTCTGTTCATCTATTTTTGGACTAGTATGTATAATAGTATATATTGATATATACACTTACTAGTGTATATACTAGTACATAAATAGATGAATCGATGTTTCTTCTTCCTTACCAAGTAGAGGACACTGAGACATACCCTTTATTTAACATTTTCCATCATTAGAAACTTTCCATATGCTAATATCCAACAACATATTTTAATTTTTGGAAGTGCATCCCTTCTCCAAATTGATTTCCAAATTGCTAATATCAGTATATGAGATTAATCCATTATCTTCAATTTGTATCATTTTTTAAATAGGCATGGATCAACTTGTCTTCCCCAACCCCTTTTATCATGAGCATCTATATTCATTAGAGTTTCACCTCTCATCTTACTTATTAAAGAATTCTATTGACTAATTGGGCATTCCAACCAGGACATCCTCTTGAAGCTCTTCCACAATCTCAACGAGGAGTCATCCCATTCAAATATGTCACCCAATACTACTATTTGATGCTCTACCATCCATCCTTTCAAATTTGAGATATCCATAGTTTCATTTAGAGGTGACTTTCCAAGGATAATGTCATCCCATATATGGATTTGAGATTTGTTTCATGAGACCTAGGAAAAATTCCCTTGGATTAAATGAGTTGCATGATTATACAATTTCAATATTGGAGATCCTCTTACCTCGAGGATGGGCACCTGCTACCACCCAATTTGTACAGATTGTCCAACATATAGAAGACACCCAGTCAACTAGGGATCCTTCAATTCCTCATCTGGATCAGACAGTCTTCTGTCCACTTGTATTATACACTTCCTTTGTCATGGTCAAAGGAAGATGATTGTAAATTTTTTGACATCCATTATATGTGTAAAAGGGATAGCTCGAGTGATTCATTTGTATTATGGCTACTTTGGAGTGTTTTTTTTACCTAGATGAGATCCTAGTGGTCATAGTTTATCTAGGTTTTTTCACTTAATCCTTCAAAGATAAATTATGTTATAATACAGATTCCTCAGGATGGTGTCTAATTACTTAGAATCTGATGTCAAACTTAGAGTCTGTCACCATGTTTTTCCTTGTCAAAAATGTCCTTTTAAATCCCTCGAGGGGGTTAAAATGTAATAATGTTGTGAATTGCGGTCAAAGGGGGTGTTAAACACTTTAATGCACCTCCTATACCCCTTTGGATACACATGGGGAGACATTCAATCCTTTTCGAGCACTTTTTTCCATAAATTAGAGCATTTCGAGACCTTTTCCTTGATTTAAGGAAAATGAATATTCCTTTTGAGGGTGCACTGTCTTTGAGCTCCAGTTCACTATTGAAGCATTGCATGCCTATTTATTCAGGTGTAGTTGAATCCTCATCTCTCCACATTTCACACCAGAGGTGGCGCATGCATGTCTATTCAATCCTAGTTCACTCCAGAGGTGGTGCATGAGGGCCTACTTAGACCTAGTTCGCTCCATAGGTGGTGAATGAGGACTTACTGAATCCTAGTCCACTCTAGTGATAGCTTGAAGTCTCTTAGAGCTGGCACATTGGACCTTGGTGGACTCTACTCTATCTCTAGAGCATTTGCACTCCATCTTGCATGCATGATTCACCCAAGGAGGGCACATCCTTTCCTTTCTTGCTATAAAAGTAGGCACTCTTCATTTTTTAGGTTGTTGGTTGAAGCTCATAGCTTATTGTAATACTCTTTTGAGAACAAGATTGTGTGAATAAAAATAAGGATTTGGAGGCTAATTGTGGGATGGCTCATCAATTGTGTGGCATATCTTGATTATCATCTTCATGTGGAGGTAATTGGTATCTTATGTTGTTAGTGTACATACTTCTTATTTGTTCGTATGGTCATTGAAAGGGGATTACTCCCCATTTGAGTAAGATATTACTTCATAAATTTGTTAGTATAGATTTTATTGTATATTTATAGAAAAGGAGCTCGATTTTAGCATTAAGCCTAGTTTGGATGATGTTGTATTGACCCTCTCCCTATAGGTTGCACCCAAAAAAGAAGAAGGAAAGGAGGATCTCTCTCCTTGCATGAATTTAATATTGTATATGCAGGTTATCCCATCCATTGAGCAACTTGAGGTTAGCTTGGAGAAACCTTTCCCTCTCAATGACTCTTCTAGTAAAGCAAGGCCCTCAGGGTCATTCCTTTTTGACTAGATTAGCCCGATCTTTTGGTATAAAGTGCAACTCTCTCCAACTTGTCTTCTCACCTTCCAGCTACTACAAGAAATTTACTCTTTTTATTTATTTATTTCATTGATGCAATAGTCTATATTTTCAAAGTAAATCCTAAGTAGATGTGTATGCATGCATAAATCTCTTTGATAAAAAATTGAATATCTTAAGAGTAGATCTAGGAAAGTTATTGGATGTTCATGCATGTCATCAAAAGATACATGCATGTTCGTGCATGTCCAAAATAATCACATGCATGCATAAAAAACAAAGGTCATATTAAAATTGTTTATTTGACATCTTTGGCATACTTTAGTTCACTGTCCACTGTCCAAACAATAAGAAAATATTACGTTACAGACACTTACATATTTCTTTATTTGTATTTCTAACATACTAATACATGCCTACAAGTGTCCTTTGATTTCGTAGGTTAAGCATGCTTTCCGGTGCAATTCAGGGGCACTTTTCTAGATGACTTTTTCTCATTGTATGGACTCACTTGTTTGTTGTTTTGGGAAGTCCCAATGCAACCTTTAAACAACAACTTTGCACCATCAGAGTCGGCAGTTGATTAATACTCCTACCATGCAAACTTTCCAACCCTTTTCTGCTAAATTTTTTCCAACACGTAAGTACCTTCTAAGTTGTCCATAATGCATGTAGTTAATTGAAAGGCATTGGTATTCAAGTTCATATTATCCTATAAATTTCTACATTTTGGACTTTCCGATGGTTTTTGGTCAAAATCCTATAAATTATTTTTGGAAAAATCAAAATTTGGAAGCATTTAAATTGTGTTTTTGAATGCCTACATGGATTAAACACCCTCAAATACCCCCATGGCACTCAAATTATGCAATTTCCACAAATAATATATGTGACTCTAAGATTTTTTGAAGATTTGCAACCAGAGTTCGAACAAAACAAACTGGAAAATATACCCAAAAAAGGTTAAAAACGTAGAATATTTAGACTACTCCATTTGTAATTCCATCATATATATATATATAGTGAACCTCATCTTGACTCATCCGAAAATTCGAACCTGAATTTAACTTAATGGTTGTCTAACCCAAACTCGAACTCAAAACTTGTGATTTAGCTTATCCCATAGTAAATTTTAGTGAGCTTGGATGGAATGTTATTGTGGTAAATATAAAGATGAAAGTGAAACAAGTTGGCCCTCCTCCTCACCAAAGAATTCGGACAGGCCAGTTCAGGCGACAGGAAATAGATTGCAAAGGCTTATGCATGGGCTTCAATATCCATGGGCGAATTCTCAAAATAAAGTAATAGGTAGTGCAATTCATTTTTTGAAGAAATTTTATTGGTTGAATCTCTTGAATCAAGATTGCTTCTCAAAGGTAAGTCTTAGTTTTGAATCCTATTAGATTTGAGTTGGATTTTATTGGTTGTGGAGCCTGATTGTATTCTTGATGCAACCAACCCCTGTTCTTGCGGGGTCCTTGTAAAATGTTGTAATTTCGTAGTCATTTGGATTGTTCTACACTTGGTTAATAATGGGTGGTTTATGGGCCCATGGTTTTGGGTAGCCCATGGTATTTGGCCATGGTTATCCCTCTTTAAAAGGAAGGCATTGTATTGTGGCTGTGTATTGTGAAAAGATCAGTGTGATTGAGTGAGAGAAACTGTGAGAGACTGAAGAGGAAGTTGTAGCGGTTGTGCTGCGGGTTGTATCGCTTCATTTGCTTGACGAAATAATAAAAAGGACTGGATGTTTCTCAATGGACGTATCCCATATTGGGTGAACCATGTGTATTGGTGTCTCTCTTGTAATGTGTTCTTATGTTTTTTATTTTCGTATTTTATTTTATGTTATTGCTCCGCGATCCTATTTTCTAATAGATTCTTAAATATGAGGCACTTTAGAGCATTGAATGCAAGGATTTTAGAAACAAAGCTTAAAAGTTTGCATAATATTTTGAATTTAACTGCTCCATGGGATGAAATTGTGCCAGAGTTACTTTATTTTGTGATGTTTATGCCGACACTGTGAATGCCAGCTCCAATATGTGAAAATTTTCTACAACTTTGGATCTGAATAGTGAATTTTTATTTTAGATGCCATGAATCAGAATCTTGGACTGTATATAATAATGCACGCTTTGGCAATGAAGAATGTCTATTGAATGTGTGGGATGGTTTAGGCCAGAGATTTAAAGAATATAAAGATTAAATGTTATCGTTTTCCTAGTCTTGGATTTTAAAAGCACTTTATCTTATAATTGTACAAGAGGGATCAATAATGTTGTTTTATTGTTTTAACAAGAGTGTAAGAGTCGTGAAGTGCTTACATTATGGGAAGAGGAAGCGGTTGAAGGTCATTGCAACTGTATGCTTTTGATGCACATCCAACCACATTGAAATTTTGAGGTATTTGGCATGCTTTTTTTTCTTCTATGAAAGTTCTTAGGAGATGTGGTTATTAGTTGGAATCATTTGATGAGATTTGATGGAAATTGGAAGTAGTTGATGAGATTTGATGGGAATGGAGGCTCAGGAAAAAAGGTTTGGTGCTTTAGGCTCAATTAAGAGGCTACAAGTAGAAATAAATTGAAATATTTTGGAAGAATCCGATCATCATGAGAATGGAATTGCATTGGGAGAATCTTGGCAATTTTGACGCTGAGATTGACTGCTCTTATCATCAAAGCGGCCGATAGTGCATGGATGTATAAAAAGAATTTTTGTTTGTTTGCACATCACCTGAAGCTCATAAGGAGCTTGTTGGAACAACTCAAGATTATGGAGTTGAAGAAATATCCTAAAACTAGAGAGCCACTAATAAGGTCATATGTTCTTTTTGAAATTTACCATAATAGAAGCTATATGTATTTTCTTGCCATGGGATGCTGTCTTAAACCAACTCAAGCAAGAACAAGAAAAAATTGACAAGCATTTGAAGATTATCCCTCTCATTAGCCTCGTGGACAACAATATAGTTAAAGTTTTAAAAGCTAGGCCCTATTTTGTAGTTTTATTTTTCTAGTTTGTTATCATACTAAATTACTAATTTGATAGTTTACTTTTTTTTTTTTAATATATTAGTGGCCCATTATTGCCTAGTTGAGAGTGACATTCAATGATGGAATTCGATGGGTGAATTTCCCAACACCGGCCAATTTAACTGTCAAATACAGCTAACACTCCATCTAGATCGTCACAAAATGGCTTGTGATGTGGAAAACGTTTTAGAATTTGGTTATAACCGACAATTTTGCACCAATTTTGAAAGGTGTAAATAATTTGGAATTCCAATTGTAGTGGCATTACCGCCTCTTAGTTAAGAATGAAGATTCATACCATATAATTAATCTAATTTCCGATTTAACAATTAAACAAATTCTTTTAATACACAATATTTCCTTTTTAAATTAATTATAAAAAATGATTTTCTAAACTTTAGTTAATGATATTTTAATATCATATTTTTTTTTTCTTTTCTTCTCTATAAATTTGTATCATGTTTATTTTCAAAATCCAATTAATATGTAAAGAAAGACTTCATCAATTGGATATTATAGTCAAAATTTAAAATAAAAAAAACCTTGAAAGTATATTTTTTACTATTTACTAAGTTAAAATTATAATAAATCTAAGTTTAAACTTGAATTTTCATTTAACTTTCTTATTATATTTTTCTTAAATTATATTTCTAATTAAAAAAATTCTTATTTACTACAAAATTAACTAACTTATTAAAAAATATAACCGCGACATTTTAATTATATACTTTCACCAAAAAAATTATGTTCTTGTGTAAAATTATGTAAAATATTGTTAAAAGGAACTTTCCATTGGCTTCAACGTTCAACCCTCATGGAGTGTAATCTAAGATGAGTTATTTTGTCTAAAGAACCATGAGCACCATGGAATTCTTATAGACAATTAATAAATTCATTAAATTTTAAATTAAACTAGACCTCTCTTTCAAGTTTAATAATAAACACTTAATACATTCATTAAATTTTAAATTAAACTAGACCGACCTTTCAAGTTTAAATAATTATATTTTCTTTGGCATTCAAATATTCACTAAACTAGAACTCTTTTAAATTTGAATAATTGCATTTTTTTCAATATTTAAGTACTACAAAATGAAAAATTTTATATTGTTTTTTACAGTTTTGAAGTTATAGGTTTACTTTATTATAGTTGATTTACATAGCTTATGTGTAGGGTTGGTTTTATGGGCCCCGGCTCTTGGTGTGTGAAGGACAAGTGTGGGTGCTACCTCCCATCGATCAAGGCTAACAATAAGCATCCTGCAGTGCAACATTTAATGCTGCGGCTGCGGGGATGTGAGCCGTTGGAATGTTAGTTGGATCATATCCAACGATTCACATCCCTACAGCCGCAACATTAAATGCTGCATTGGAGGGTATTTATTGTCTGCTACCAATCAACTGTATCGTAAAATAAGTAATATGCATAGAGAGTCCCGGTCAGGATGGAGAGCAACTTGACCAGTTAATTCAAAGGTGAATGACAACGACATTGCAAATATTCGCCAGTAAATTAACTTCGGACTGTCTGGAGAAGATAACGCCTTAGCTTTTCAATGGAGAGAATGTCGAAGCTACCAAATTACCAATAGGGCCCGTGGATCAAATGTCATATAAAAACGCATACCGATCAAATCTCATATCTATCCTGGTAAATATTAAAGAACACTTCTAACTACGTGACAATTTAGACCAATTTAACAAGAAATTTAACAAGAACACTTCAAAAAATGCTCTCTGGAAAGGGAAAAATGATCTAATGTTAGGATAGGCGTTAAGTTTTAATAGAATGATGTCTTAAATTATTAGGTAAAAGACATTTTTAAAGGAAAGTGTTCCATCAAAATCTAAGTGATCTTAAATTATTGGGTTTAGTAAATTATTTTTTACGAAGTAGTCTAAATATTTTATGTTTTCGATTTTTTTGGGGTATATTTTTTTGTTTGTTTCGTTGGGATTTTTGGAAATTAAAAAAAAAAACTAGAGTCACATATATAGTTGTGGAAATTGCATAATATGAGTGTCAAATGGATATTTGAGGGTGTTGAATCCATTTATGCATTCAAAAACACAATTTAAATGCTTCCATATTTGAATTTAACCAAAAAAAAATTACCTTATTCCGACCAAAATCCACCCGAAAGACCAAAACTTAGAATAAATAGGCAACTCCATGTCTTATTTGTTTGTTCTTTACGATTAGACACTTGTCATTGATTTTAATAGTTGTCATTAAAGTTGTTTGTGTTGGTCTCAAATCTAAAGGTATATGGTATACAATAAGGTGGGAATTAAATGTTTGTCCTCTATAGTTCATTGTCATTATGGAATATTTGGCAATCCAGCATAGATTAGTGTAAAGGTTAAAGGCTAGGTTAAGTTTGATAGAAATTTTAAATGAATTTCTAAAATATCAAAGAATAGTTGTTAAATTTATATAATCAAAATATCTTAAAGTATTTAAGGACTTTCAATCTATTTATATGAACATCAAAAAAATCAGATTTAGTAAAACAAAATCAGTTTCTAAAATCTATTTATATGCACAGTCCCTTACTAAGCAAAACCCTAGTTTCTAAAATCAACCTAAAATATGACACCTAGGCCATGGAACCAGAGGAGAGGGGCACCCCTATCACTATCCAGATGTATTAATCCAACAGATTCAACGGTTTGTCGATCCGAGCCACGATCATCATTCTATGGCCTGTTCCAACTCACACCCCAAAGGCTTTTAGGGACACTTGTTGGATACCTACTAGGGGCATAGAATTCCAACCATGCAACAAAAACGGGTTTTGGGAGGTCCTGCAAGTGTGTCTAGGAAGGTTCCAAGTGGGAACTCTAGCCATAAGTTCCCGATTGAGGATTTTGCAAAGTTGACTCATTTGTGCAAAAATTGCACAGTCCCTTACTGAGCAAAACCCTAGTTTCCAAAATCGACCTAAAAGATGACATCTGGGCCATGGAACCAAAGGAGAGGGGCACCCCTAGCACTATATCGATGTCCTGAATCCAACGGACTCAACATTTTGTCGATCCGAGCCACGATCATCATTCTATGGCTCGTTCCAACTCACACCTCGAAGGCTTTCAGGGACACTTGTTGGATACCTAACGGGGGCATAGAATTCCAACCATGTAACAAAATTGGGTTATGAGAGGTACTTCGAGTGTGTCTAGGAAGGTTCCAGTTGGGAATTCTAGCCCTAAGTTCCCGATCGAGGATTTTGCAAAGTTGACCCCTTTGTGCAAAAATTGCACAGTCCCTTATTGAGCAAAACCCTAGTTTCCAAAATTGACCTAAACGACGACACCTGGGGAATGGAACCAGTGAAGAGGGGAACCCCTAGCACTATTTCGATGTCTTGAATCCAATGGATTCGACAAGTTGTCGATTCGAGACATGGTCATCATTCTATGGCCCGTTCCAACTCACACCCCAAACGCTTTCGGATACACTTGTTGGATACCTATCGGGGGCATAGAATTCCAACCATGCAACAAAACCGGGTTCTGGGAGGTGAGTGTGTCTAGGAAGGTTCCAAGTGGGAATTCTAGCCATAAGTTCCCGGTTGAGGATTTTTCAAAGTTGACCCCTTTCTGCAAAAAATGCACAGACCCTTACTGAGCAAAAACCTAGTTTCCAAAATCGACCTAAAATTTGACACCTAGGCCATGGAACCAGAGGAGAGGGGCACCCCTAGCATTATCTCGATGCCCTGAATCCAATATTCAACCATTTGTCAATCTGAGCCATGGTCATCATTCTATGGCTTGTTCCAATTCGTAACCCAAAGGCTTTTAGGGACACTTGTTGGATACCTAACGGGGGCATAGAATTCCAACCATGCAAGAAAACAGGGTTCCGGGAGGTCCTGCAAGTGTGTATAGGAAGGTTCCAAGTGGGAACGCTAGCCATAAGTTCCTGGTCGAGGATTTTGCAAAGTTGACCCCTTTGTGCAAAAATTGCATAGTCCCTTACTCAACAAAACCCTAGTTTCCAAAATCGACCTAAAAGATGACACTTGGACCATGGAACCGGAGGAGAGGGTCACTCCTAGTACTACCTCGATTTCCTGAATCCAATGGAGTCAATGGTTTGTCGATCTGAGCAACGACCATCATTCTATGTCCCGTTTAAACTCACACCCCAAAGGATTTCACAAACACCTATTGGATACCTACCGGGCGCATAGAATTCCAACCGTGCAACAAAACCGAGTTCCGGTAGGTCCTGTAAGTGTGTTTAGGAAGGTTCCAAGTGGAAAATCTAGCCATAAGTTCCTGGTTGAGGATTTCGCAAAGATGACCCTTATGTGCAAATATTGCATAGTCCCTTACTAAGCAAAACTCTAGTTTCCAAAATCGACATGAAAGATGACACCTAGGCCATGGAACCAGAGGAGAGGGGCACTTCTAACACTATCCCAATGTCCTGAATCCAACAGATTCGACAATTTGTTGATCCGAGCAACGACCATCATTCTATGGGGCATTCTCAAAATATTCAATGCATGAAGTATGGTTACATTGATGTCAATGTTACTAAAAACAAGAAGAATACACTGAAATAGAATGATACATAAAGATGACTAGAATCGAGAAAGGGGAATGATTAACCTAGAGATCAAAGAAGTGAGGGTTTGATGATGCAAAAAATTGAATGAATAGAATCACAGTTTTCATTGTTGTAATTCAAATCTTAGGTTTTATGATGTTGATAAGGTTAATTTTGTGTAGATTCATATTAAACTTAATTAAGAACATACAAGTTAGAGACATCCATTGAGCTTAATAGAGTTTTTTATCCCAATCAAAACCATTGAGAAATTTACATTCAAGTATTAACTATGTGATTTGTTACCATTGAGTATCTATTAAAATAATGGGAATGCCATGAATTACATACTAAGTGGTGGAATGGACAACCTCAAATGCTTTCAAATATAATCCAATATTAGATGTCAACACTATAAAACAAATAGACAAGTAACATTACCAATACAACAAAATAACTATGAAACAACATGTTAGATGCCTTTAGAGATAAAATATATGAAAATGAAGAAAGAGAGACGACCTCATTTCCTCATTTCCTTAGATGTGTAATCAATCTTATTAATACATTTCCAATAGGATCACAACAATTTACATGCATAACTAATTATTTTGGTGTTTTGCAAAGCTAGAAATAAGAAATTGAATTGCATTATAGCTAGGGTAGAATCCAACCATATTAAATATTAGCAAATGTAATGTCAATTACCATATTGCCATGAATTATGTTACTTTCATTAACACTTAAAATGGTGGGGATATTAATATGGTAGTAGGATTATATCAACTTAACCTATATGATTAATCTAATGTGTAAAAGGTACATCCTATTATTATGAAATATATGAGAACCGAGTGATTTTAATCTATGAAATATATGAGAATGTTAATATGGTAGTAGGATTATATCAACTTAACCTATATGATTCATCTAATGTGTAAAAGATACATCCTATTATTATGAAATATATGAGAACTAAGTGATTTTAATCTATGAAATATATTAGAACTAAGTGATTTTAATCTTTACAAGCTATTAAACTTTAATTTTGGGTCAAGATTAACATCGTACAATGATCACCTGAATTATAAAGAAGTTATTGAAAATATTTATATGTTTTAAAATTTCAAATATTTGTTTTTGTTCGTGAACAACACATGATTTCATAATTTTACGGATTTTTTTTATTTACCGTTCCAAAACAAGTTTGAAACACTATTCACGTCTCGATGTGAAAGAAGTCATTGATGGGATTCCAAACACATGCTACCGACATACAAAGGATACCACAAAATTCGCGTGCCCGCTTACAATCATGGCTTCAGTGAATAGACCGATCCCACAAATTTCGCGTGCCCGCTCATCGCTTTGTTTTACATTATGGTCAATAAATATAACACATAGCAAAGACGATCCATAGTCAAAATGGTTTGTTCATAACACCAATTAAAATACATGGATTCTTGCAGAAGAGATTGTCTCTCTCCAGTTTTTCTAAGAGCCTGGGTTAGCTGCCTCACTCTGGTTTTCATCTCCCTTGTCATACCAGTTTTTACAGCTACCACTTTTGTGATGGATGGAAACAGCATAAACTTGAATTATGAGGGGGTTGCTTCATTCATAAGCTCTGATTACGTACTCGCTCTCACAGATAGCTCGCCTAACAAATTCGGCAAGGCACTGTATTCATTTCCCGTTCAGATGAAAATAAATAGCACGCTCTCGTCCTTCAGCACCACCTTTGTTTTCTCCATTGTGCCTCCCCGCTCTAACGTAGGTGGCCATGGATTAGCTTTCATCATGACGCCCTACCCATATCCTGCGGGAGATCTGCTGGCCATGTATTTGGGCATCCCTAATTTCACCAACAACGGGCAGCGGCAGCTATCTAATCACTTGTTCGCAATTGAGTTCGATACGGTCAAGAATTATGAATTCGATGATCTCGACGGCAACCACGTGGGCGTGGACATCAACAGTGTCGTGTTAGTTGAGGCCAAGACCATAGGCTATTGGAACGGGGAGGACTTCCAAGGATTCAGTCTCAAGAACAGACACAACATCCAGGTCTGGATCGATTACGACCATCTTCAAAGCAGCCTCAACGTTACCATAACGTTGATCGGCTTACCAAGACCGCAGAAGCCCATCATATCTCTGAAAATCGATCTACAGAGCATTGTGCAAGAAAAGATGTTCGTTGGTTTTTCAGCTGCTACGGGAATATTTATCGAAGACCATTACATTCTTGCATGGAGCTTCACCACCGAAGGCACATCACCCCCATTGAATATCTCGCATCTCCCATCGTTTGATAAGAAGTATTATTCCAAGTGTCCCAAGCGTTTGAGAGGGGGATTCATTGCTGACATTACAACGACAGTTCTGATTGTCTTCTTGTTGGTGGTTGTTGTCGTGTTTCTCAAAAGAGCGAAATACAGAGAAAAGATCGAAGAATGGGAGCAGGAATTCTGGCCCCATAGATTCGCTTACAAGGAGCTCAACATCGCCACGAGTGGATTCAGGGGTGAAAACGTTTTGGGCCAGGGGGGTTTTGCTAAGGTTTACAGGGGCGTTCTCGCTGGCAACGTCCAGGAAGTCGCCGTTAAATGCATAACGAAGGAGTTCACAAAGGGAATGAAGGGATTCATGGCAAAGATCTCGACCATGGGGCGCATGCAGCACCATACTCTCCATTTCTCCAAATAATAACTACCTCAACTACCTCTTGGAGGAATTAAATGATTGGGTACAAAAGTCAAGATGGGTAGTCGATGGTTGATGGGTTCTCTCATTGACACTTGGATTGAAACCATTGGTTTCAAGGGTTTGAATATCTCCCTCCCTATTTCTTGTAAAAATCATGCCCCCATACTCTTGTTGCATTGCATAGATAGTTGTGGGTATTTTATTAAAACACATATTTACATGATATTTGTAATTTCCATCTTGCAATCCTAGTATGCGATCCACATGTATATATTTTTAATTGATGATACATAAACGATAGATCGATGGTGGTGCCTTGGCCTTGAGCTCCTCACCACGATTTAATAATGATATTACATTATTTACATGTTTAATGTAACGGGGTCAAAATCGAGATATCACATTCCCCTCCCCCTTAAATTATCACTGTCCTCAACGCTCTTCAAAATTGAACAAAAATGGATATGCCACTCTCATGGCATCCTCCAGCTCCCATGTAGCCTCATCGGGATCGTAGTGCTTCCATTTCACCTTCATCTGTCCGATGGTTCGGTTCCGGAGCAATGTTATTTTCTTGTCTAGACTGTGCATTGGATCGGTTTGGAACTCTCCCTCGGGTTCCACCTGGATCACATCTCAATTAATAACATGTTTAGGATCATGTACATATTTATTAAGCAAAGAAACATGAAAAACATTATGATATCTAGTGTTAGCAGGAAATGCAAGTCTATATGCAACTGGCCCTATTCTTTCAAGCACTTCAAATGGCCCACAATATATGGGTGATACCTTGGCACAACTCTCAAGCTTTAAGGAACTCTTCCTTGGCCTCACCCTAAGATAAACATGATCCCCAACACTTAAATACCTATGCACCCTATGCTCATCTACATAGATTTTCTGTCTATCTTGGGTTGCTTTTAAATTCGGCCTGATCTTTGCAACCTCTTATTACATTTTCTTAAGCAATTTTGGCCCAAGTACAATTCTGTTCACTGGATTATCCCAAGTCACTGGTGTCCTGCACCATATGCCATACAAAGCCTCAAATGGACTCATGCCTAATGATGCTTGTTTCCCATTATTGTATGCAAACTCTACCAAGTGTAGATAATCCTCCCGCCTGGATGGTTTTTCCATTACATACATGCGAAGCATGTATTCAAGCACCTGACTTACTCTTTATGTTTGTCCATATGTTTGAGAATGGTATGCGGTGCTAAAATCCAGTTGCGTACCCAAATCTGCAAAAAGACCCTTCCAAAAATTGGAAGTGAACTTGGTATCCCTGTCAGAAATTATTGCCTTAGGAAATTGTCATGTCCCAAATTTGGTATTAGGTCACAATGGCCTAAGAAAATTGGCCCTATTCATTAGAGTTTGTCAAATTGATGCTAAAGCTCAAAATTGCCAAGGAGGAAAATTACTAGTTTCTAGGTTTGGGGTGGAAGCTTTGGGATTTGGAATAATGGGGATAATAAATGATGTTGGAACATTAGGATGGCATAAATATTTAATAAAGGAGATAAATAAATATATACAAGTGAAAATCAAAGTGGCATTTGATCATGAAGACACATGGAGGAAGTGGGACCCACACAAGCTAGAATTGATGTGCCATATGGCATCCTCTTCTTGCAATTTCGAATCCATGGGAAGCCTAATGTTCTTGGGATGAGTTATAAGGTCAATAATACTTGGAATGAGTCAATGAGGTCGAAACATAGAGGAAGAGTAACTCCCATGGAAGACGAAGAGGCAATTTGGAGCTAGTGAGACACTTGGGCTAGATCCCCTAGCTTTATGACAACAATGATGAAGATGCTATGACACCTATGACACAAATCAGACCTGAAGGCTGACATATGACATATATGACATGTCAGGGCTAAAAATAGACTCCAAGAGGGCACTCAAGGGTGTTAGGGCAGCTAATATGCTTCCACATGTGATTTGGTGGAAGTGAGATACTAGGAATTGTTGTACAAGTGGCGTCCTTTGGAATCTCTTCCCAACTTGAGCTGGCATGAGTCTCTTGGAAGAAATTTGACCCATGGAGGACATTAGAACTTTATAAATGTCAATAAAAAATAATGAAACTAGCTTTTGATCATTTGTAGAATTTGCAATTGCATTTGTGAAGAGGGAGAGCTAGTGGATGACTAGTTTCTTGCCTTAGCCAATTTCGAGGGTGAAAGATTCCCATCCAAGTTGGTAATTGGAAAGGCCATTTAGACCTTTCATTTGGAGATTTAATGGAGTCTTTATTTGCAGGTGTAAGCTACATGGCAGCTCATGGTTTCTTCTATTGCAGCTCACTCCTTTAACCATTTCCAGTTTTGATGGCATATTCTTGATCCTTGAGGGATGGCATTTTTGGTGAGCTATTGTACTCTTTGGGGGAGATTATAATGCCCCATTTATTTTTTAATATGAAGTAAATACTCTGTTCTTCATCTCCAGAAATTTTCAGGTCGAAATTCCAAGTAGAAACGTATAAATCTCATTTTTAATGAAAGAACAGTGTCGTTTCCCCACTACCTTGTTGTGAACCAATGTACTGTTGATGATTTCGAATTAATGGATGATTCTCGGATGAATTTGTGATTAATGGACTTCCATGGATGTATTTTACAAGTTTCATGTACTGTAATTGAGCATTTGAAGTTTTTTTACTCAGTTTAATTGCATTGGGAGAAGAAATAGTGTCATTTCCCCAAGGGTCAAATTGGTGCTTTTTGCAGCTGAATGGGATAGGGTTGGAACAGATGTAATAATCAATTAATGGTGCATATGAGACCTTAATAAAATAATTAATACATTCCCTACCTCTGTTCAGAAATTTGAGTGGGTCTGGAGGCATTTGGGAAGCCATTTTCAGTACTTACCCCGGGGGGATTTGAACCCCAAATTACTAGTAAAATTGCATACTTGGTCCAGAATCTTAAAAGAGTTTGCAGAGGTATTTTGGTGGCCTTATCTCATCCATGAACCTAATATTCAAGTCCTAATATCATTCATACACCTTCCTTGAATATTTGAAGGCATTTGGAGTCAATTTGAGACCTACAGACCAATACTAGTCAAAGGGAAATTACTAGTAAAGTTCCCTACATTGGCCAGAATTGAAAAAGGATTTGCAGAAGTATTTTAAAGGTCCAAAAGCATCCCTGAAACACATATTTATGTTTTAACATCATCCATATACCTTCTCAGAATATTTGGGAGCAATTGGAGCAATTTGGGGACCTGGAGCTCAAAAATAGTCAAAGGTCTAACTAGGGAAAAAAGTGAAATTGCCATTTTAATAAAATTCCTAACAAGGGACATTACAGTGGTATCAGAGCATGGTCCTTGCACCTGTGGATTAGGTACGTACATTCAAGAATAATTGGCAGCCATGCCTTACTATTATGATGAATCCTATGAGTACAATTCTTATGAGGAATATGTAGATGCTTATGAGCAATATGAAGCAGAATGTGCATGGTACGAGGAAGAGGTGCCATCATGCAACACTTCTTCCAATTTCAAGAGAAATGAAGATTATTCTTATGACTTTAAATTTGATGAATATGAGTGTGCCACACCAACCAAGGATAATTCTATGAGTGAGTTCCAAAGATGGAGAGCAACATATAAAACCTTGCCCCAACAATATCAAAAATATCAAGAATATCTTGCTTTTAGCAAAAATACACAAAATGCCATGTCTTTTGAGTACTATGCTGAGCATATTTTTGAAAATAGGCCCAAAAATGAAGATGTGGAGTTAGCAAAGAAAGTTTTATGCCCTTCTTGTAAAGAACCTTGGAGTGAGTATCATATATGTGTGCATGAAATAATGTCCCACTTGAGGAGAGCTTTTGGGAATTCATCAAAAAGAGATTCCAAAGATATTGATCCTAAGGAAAACAAGGGAAAAAATGCATTAGCTTGCTTGAAGGAGAAAAATGAAGAGAAATCACAAGAGCATGAATAAGATTCTATTGAAAATATGGAAGATCATTTCGAGACACCTTCTAGCTTAGACATGAACCAAAGAGCATCTACTGATGGATGCTTAAACTATGAAGGAGTACCTACTGATGGGTGCTCACAGCTCTATGTTGGTGACATAGAGATCACTTTTGAAAGTGTTGCTGCAAGCCCAAGTTCCATTAAGCATGATAATGAATACCTTGTAGTAGTTGAAGAAGAACCAAGATCAACTTCCCCATCACCACTTGAGCTTCATGAAGTTGGTCCAAGGAAAAAACAAGAAGATGAGGAGGTTCATTTGCAAGAGCCTCATTTTCTTGAAGGATCATTAAAGATGAATGAAAATAAGATCCAAGAGTCCCTCAAAATTCTCCATGACACTCAAGCATTGGTGTCAAATTCTTGTTGGAGAGCTACTTCATTGGAGGAAACATCCTTCCTTGAAGACATGGAGAAGATTCAAAGAGCAATGTGCCACATCAAAGGTATTTTCATGTCTCTGCTTTTTGATAGAAACCATTTGTTTGAGCTTAATGAATTGTTACATGATGCATACTGGAAGAATAATGAGGATAATCATAAGCTCACACTTCAAAATGAGCAACTTCTTGAAAAGTTGCAAGATACTTGTTTTTCTTCCTATGTTTCAGATTGTCAAATGGTAGATTGTTTGGAGGATTCTCATGACATGGTGGATCATGAGAAATGTGGAAATTTGAATGTTCTTGATGTGTTTGAAGATGAACTTGAAGAGATCCAAACACTTGATGTGTTTGAAGATGAACTTGAAGAGATCCAAACACTTGATGTGGTGGAAGAGGAACTTGAATTGTCTCTTGGTGAAGGTTATGCAATTTTTAAAGAAGAGCATGATTCCTCTACATTGGAACCAATCTATGACAAAGGTTTCACACTTTTGAAGGAGCTACATGATACTATCCATATGGATCCTTCGCATGATGAAACTTCTTCACTTTTTGATCATTTGGGTGAGTTAGTTCATTCTCCTACATCCTACAATTCCATGTTTTGCAGCATTAGTCTCAATGAAGTATGGGTGAAAGGGTTCTTTTTTATGGTGCCACATGAGGAGTATGGAAATCATAGATTTACCTTTTATGATGACATGGTTGGAGCACATTCTTATTCACAGTTGCAACAGCATCATTTGTCACTTTACGATGATGCACATCTACATGGATGCACCTATGATATGCATTTGAGTCACTTGAAGACTCATGGTTTTTCTTGCTCAACACTTGGTTCATTTGATGTCAGAGGAACTTCATCCAACACTTGGGTGAATAAATTTATGATTGGAGAACATTTTTGTTGGAAGCCACATAATTTGTTTTATATTTATGATTCTCACATTCATGGATGTATGGGTGGGACTTCTTTGAGTCATTTGAAGTCTCCTTGTTTTTTCTGCTCATTATTTGGTTCAGATTTTAGTGGAGATTCTTCATTCACTTCTTGGATGAAAGAATACATGGCTGAATATTTTGATGCATATTAAATCCTTTTGGAGCAGCATTATAGGACATGGGATCTTCACCTATGTCATTGGAGCAGATTTGATTGGTCACTTGAAGCTTGTATGCACTTGGAAAATGGTGGTCTACTTGCTTAGAGGTATAAGCACTTTCATGATTCTTTGATGAAGCACCTACTTGATGTACATTTTCCTTATGTTGTTATGTACTTTGATGATATATATTTTGTACTCATGATGTTTGAAAGAATGCATACAAGAAAATGGGATCCAGGAATCCTCTTATCTAATGGTGTGGGTTGGAGAGCACTCTTAATTGTTGGGGTGCAATACAAGCAATGGGACCCTGGAATAATTTTTGTCTCATTCGTTTCAATTTTTTGGGGAAACAAGAAGTATGGGAGATGGATTTCCCACTTAATAAAGTGATTTTTATCAGAGTAGTGCAGCAGCAAGCATGGTGGTTCCTCTCTAAAATCTTCATGGAAACTCAAAGACTCAAGGTTGGGCAATTCAATGGCAACTTCAAAGAATTATAAAGAAAGCAGGTTCTTCAACACCCATGTTTGAAATTGCTTGAGGACAAGCAATATTGGGAAGGGAGTATTTTTCATGTCCCAAATTTGGCATTGGGTCACAATGGCCTAAGAAAATTGGCCCTATTCATTAGAGTTTGTCAAATTGATGCTAAAGGTCAAATACTTGCCAAGGAGGAAAATTACTAGTTTCCTAGGTTTGGGGTGGAAGCTTTGGGATTTGGAATAATGGGGATAATAAATGATGTTGGAACATTAGGATGGCATAAATATTTAATAAAGGAGATAAATAAATATATACAAGTGAAAATCAAAGTGGCATTTGATCATGAAGACACATGGAGGAAGTGGGACCCACACAAGCTAGAATTGATGTGCCATATGGCATCCTCTTCTTGCAATTTCGAAGCCATGGGAAGACTAATGTTCTTGGGATGAGTTATAAGGTCAATAATACTTGGAATGAGTCAATGAGGTCGAAATATAGAGGAAGAGTAACTCCCATGGAAGAGGAAGAGGCAATTTGGAGCTAGTGAGACATTTGGGCTAGATTCCCCAGCTCTATGACAACAATGATGAAGATGCTATGACACCTATGACACAAATCAGAACTGAAGGCTGACATATGACATAGATGACATGTTAAGGCTAAAAATAGATTCCAAGAGGGCGCTCAAGGGTGTTAGGGCAGCTAAGATGCTTCCACATGTGATTTGGTGGAAGTGGGAGACTAGGAATTGTTGTACAAGTGGCGTCCTTTGGAATCTCTTCCCAACTTGAGTTAGCATGAGTCTCTTGGAAGGAATTTGACCCATGGAGGACATTAGAACTTTATAAATTTCAATACCAAAGAATGAAACCAGCTTTTGATCATTTGTAGAATTTGCAATTGCATTTGTGAAGAGGGAGAGCTAGTGGATGACTAGTTTCTTGCCTTAGCCAATTTCGAGGGTGAAAGATTCCCATCCAAGTTGGTAATTGGAAAGGTCATTCAAAACTTTCATTTGGAGATTTAATGGAGTCTTTATTTGCAGGTGTAAGCTACATGGCAGCTCATGGTTTCTTCTATTGCAGCTCACTCCTTCAACCATTTTCAGTTTTGATGGCATATTCTTGATCCTTGAGGGGGGTCGTTTTGGGTGAGCTATTGTACTCTTTGGGGGAGCTTGTAATGCCCCATTTCTTTTGTAATATGAATTAAATACTTTTTTCTTCATCTCCAGAAAGTTTCAGGTCGAAATTCCAAGTAGAAATGTATAAATCTCATTTTTAATGAAAGAACAGTGTCGTTTCCCCACTACCTTGTTGTGAACCAATGTATTGCTGATGATTTCGAATTAATGGATGATTCTATAATTCATTTGTGATTAATGGACTGCCATGGATGTATTTTACAAGTTTCATGTACTGTACTTGACCATTTGAAGTATTTTTACTCAGTTTAATTGCATTGGGAGAAGAAATAGTGTCATTTCCCAAAGGGTCGAATTGGTGATTTTTGCAGCTGAATGAGAGAGGGTTGGAACAGATATAATAATCAATTAATGGTGCAGATGAGACCTTAATAAAATCCTTAATACATTCCCAACCTCTGTTCAGAAATTTGAGTGGGTTTGGAGGCATTTGGGAAGCCATTTTTAGTACTTACCTCGGGGGGATTTGAACCCCAAATTACTAGTAAAATTGCATACTTGGTACAGAATATTAAGAGAGTTTGCAGAGGTATTTTGGTGGCCTTATCTCATCCCTAGACCTCATATTCAAGTCCTAATATCATTCATACATCTTCCTTGAATATTTGAAGGTATTTGGAGTCAATTTGAGACCTACAGACCAATACTAGTCAAAGGGAAATTACTAGTAAAGTTCCTTACATTGGCCAGAATTGAAAGAGGATTTACAGAAGTATTTTAAAGGTCCAAAAGCATCCTTGAAACACATATTTATGTTCTAACATCATCCATATACCTTCTCATAAGATTTGGGAGCAATTGGAGCAATTTGGGGACCTAGAGCTCAAAACTAGTCAAAGGTCTAACTAGGGAAAAAAGTGAAAAATTGTCATTTTAATAAAATTCCTAACAAGGGACATTACAACAATCCATGCAATCTGAAGATTTCCTTCATGAAAATCCTTGCAATGGCATCGAATTTATATGTGAACTTAACAGGTATAAAATGTGCTTCCTTTGTTAGTTTTTCCACCAAAACCATAATGGAATCATGTTGTCTCACAATCATTGACAAACCTGTAATGAAATCCATGCAAATTATATCCCATTTCCATTCTGGAATTGGCAATGGGTGCAATAAACCTGTTGGGTTTTGAGGTTCAACCTTCACCTGTTGACATTTCATACACTCAGAAATGTATTCAACGATGTCCTTCTTCATTCCTGGCCATAAATAATGTTTTCTGGTTGTAGCAATCGTTTTCTGATATCCTAGATGACTAGAATATGGAGCTTTATGGATTTCATCCATAAGAATCTTCCTCAAATTTTCCAGATTTGGAATATAAGTTCTATTCTTATATGTAAGAATCTCGTCACCTTCCAAATGATACCCTTCATACTTCTTTTCAAAGTTCTGTTATTGCAATTTGTCCTTTGGTTGCACATACATTCCGTCTTCAATAATATAGTTAACAATATGCTGCCTCAAATCGGGTTGGCAAGTACTAAGAGATGCCACATGCATTTCATGTACTTTTATGCCGAGTGCATCAACAACTTTATTTTCTTTCCCCTTTATGTGTTTGATCTCAAAATCAAATTCACACAAAAATTCTAGCCATCTAGCTTTCCTAGCATTTAATGTTGGCTGCCCAAACGCATATTTTAGACCACAATGGTCCGTCCTTAGCTCAAATTTTCTACCCATCAAGTAGTGCCTCCACATATGTAAAGCATGCACTATGGCTGCAAGCTGTAAATCATGAGTAGCATAATTTTTCTCATGCTCCTTTAAATTGATTGACTCGTAGCATACCACGTGGTTGTCTTGCATAAGAACTCCACCAAGTCCTTGATTGCATGCATCAGTACACACCAAAAAATCTTTTTCTGGGTCTACAATTTTCAAAATTGGTGCACTCGTGAGAATATTCTACAACCATTGGAAGCTTTCTTCACATTTCGGTGTCCACTCAAACTTTATCCCCTTCTTTTTCAAAGAAGTGATTGGATTAGCAACCTCGGAGAATCCTTCAATGAACCTCCTGTAGTAACCAACAAGTCCCATAAAGGATCTCACATCTGTCATGTTCCTTGGAGTTGACCAATTCATAATGGCTTCAATATTCTCGAGATCAACTGATACTCCTTCTTTTGAAATGATGTGACCCAAATAATGAATCTTATCTTTATAAAAGTCACATTTTCTCAACTTTGCATATAGTTTACGTTTCCTTATCAATTGCAATGCCATTCTCAAATGTTTCTCACGCTCTTCTTCATTCTTAGAATAGATAAGAATTCCATCTGGAAAAACAAGAACAAACTTGTCCAAATATTTGCTAAAAACACTATTCATAAGACACATGCATGTAGCTGGTGCATTCGTGAGACCAAATGGTACCACTGCAAACTCATAATGACCATACCTTGTTCTAAAGGTTGTCTTATGAATATCTTCCTCTTTGATTCTTACCTAATGGTAACTAGACCTCAAGTAAATCTTTGAAAATACCTTTGCCCCTCTCATTTGATAAAAAAGATCATTAATTCAAGGTAATGGGTATTTGTTCTTCCCAGTGACTTTGTTCAACTGCCTATAGTCAATACATAACCTGAGTGTTCCATATTTCTTTTTCACAAATAGCACGGGTGCTCCCCATTAGGACACACTTGGCCAAATGTATTTCTTTCCCAACAACTCTTGTAACTGCATTTTCAATTCTAGCAATTACAATGTACTCATCATGTAGGGTTTCTTTGACACTGGTGCGGTTCCCAACAGGAGGTCAATTGTGAAATCAATGTCTCTCTTTGGAGGTAGTCCTAAAATATCATCAGGAAACACATCCCTGAATTCTTTCAATACATGATAGTCCTCCAACTTAGGAGTTTCATCTTTTGTTGTCTCCAAAACATGGGCTGCATACAATTGACAACACTTCCTACATAACTTCTTCAGTTGCATGTCTGAAATCTACCTAACAAAAATCACCTTTGGAATTCCTTTTACGACCGTTGGGTTTCCTTCCTCATTCATGCATTCGAAAGTCTTGCATTACCAGTCAATCTTAACTCTGTGTGCTTCTAACCAGTCCATTCCAATGAGAATATCATAGGAACCAAGTGGCAGAATATTTAGATTTGCATAAGTGAGTAGTCCATCCATCTCTAATGGAAGTGAGTAGTCCATCCATCTTTAATGGACAATCTCTACCATTTCACTAACTTTTCTCTTGGTTCCAGTGGCTAGTTGAACTAACCATGATTTACTATGCTTTAATTTCTTAAAAGCACAAATCTCAACAATTTCAGGAGTGATATAACTGTGATTCGATCCAGGGTCAATCAAAATAGAAACATATTACTTAGAAATCTTACCTTCCACTTCAACCACGATTGATTGACGATCTTTTTGGCGATCCTCTAGTGCTGCATAGATTCTCGGGATGGTCCTTGGGACTTGACCCACTGTTTCAGCTCCTTGGATGTTGTGAACTTGCTTTACACTCCCATTCCGATGTGGACAGTTCCTAATCATATGGTCCTCTCCACATCTCCAACATTGAAGTGGCTCTCTTGGATCCTTTGGATCTCTTGCCTCATCTCCCATAATTCTAGTTGGATTAGTCACACCCTGTAGTGGTTGCCTTTGCTAATTTATGAGATGAGGAGGTTTGAACCCCTTCCTCCTTTGGTCAAACTTCTCATTCTTCTTGTCCTTCCATGCCTTATGAAAATTAGGTTTGCTTTTGTTTTGATCATAACAAGACTTGGCCTTTCTCATGGCCTCCTCTAGAGTTTGAGGTTCATCAAAATCTATTATGTCTTTATACAACTGAGGTAGTCCACTTAGAAAACGCTGAATTTTCATCTTGTCATATCTGATATACTTGACATATCTCAGCAGATCCAAGATTTTGTTTTCATATTCTTCCATGGTCATTTGTCCCAATTTCAGCTCATGGAACTCTTTGATCTTATCATCGTAGTACCTATCAAAGAGGTACTTCTGCTTGAAGTACTTCTTGAAATGATTCCACACAATTTTCTTTTCATTGATATTCTTCACTTGCCTAAGGTGATCCCACCATATAGATGCTCTTCCATTTAAATTGAATATGGCCACCCTTGCCTTCATATTTCCAGAGTAGCCTTGGAATTGGAAATACTTCCTCATCCCAAGAAGCTAAGCTTCAGCTTCTTAACCAGATTTTACCCCACCATAAAATTTAGGAGGTTTGGGATTCTTAAATTCCCCATGTGAATTGTTCTTTTAATGCCTCTTCCTCTTACTCCTGTGAGATGAAGATCTTGAGCCTTCAATGGATTCTTCAGAGTCAGGTGATCCACTAGAAGAGATTTATGGAGTATATGTCCTATCTCTAGAAACTCTTCTTGAGCTATTAGACCTCTTGCGGGAATTCTCTTTGAACTGCTCCCACCCTTTTATGGATTCGCTGAGTGATGCCTAGAGTTAATCCTCCTTTGAATGTTTGTTAAAATTTGCAAAATAGTCGCATTCAACTGATTCTCTTCTTCTTGAGCTTTAATCAACCTCTCATTGTCTTCTATGCAACTGTGTATCTCCACCCTTAAGCTTCTCATGGTGGTTGCAATATCTGGGGGAGTCTCTTGGTTTCTTCTACCATTTGATTCTGTTTCAACATTCTCAACCTGTATGTTCTCTCCCATCGCATCTGTCTTAGGCTCATAGGGACCCTGTGCATCATCCATGATGACAATCCTTTTGGCCCAACCAAGACCAAATGTTTCCAAACTGAACTATGTGGAATGCTTTAATTGCCTATGATATGACTATGCTTCTACAAAATGTGTTCACATAAGACACATTTGTTAGAGTTGTCACCGATCGATGCACTTTTCATATCGTCGCCGACCTATTTCGACGTACTTTTCATTTTGTTGTGATCATCGCACTTTTCATTTCGTTGTCGACCTGTTTTGACGTACTTTTCATTTTGTCGCCGATCTATGCACTTTTCATTTCACCGTCGATCTGTTTCGGTGACTTTTTCAATTTGTTGCCGAAACGTATCGGTGACGTTTTCAAATTTTCGTCGACAATTTCAGCGTACTTAGGCATTTTTTGCTGAAATTCTATCGACCCAATTTTGCGAAACTCGTTGAAACACGTCGGTGCAACTTCACAAATTTTGTTGACGCGCACTTAGGAAAAAAACTTAGAAAACTTATAAATTGATCAAGAAGCTATCTTAATCACTGCTAATTGTTCAAGTTATCCCATTCAGGCCTGATGTTGTAACCTATTGCTCTGATACCACACTGTCATGTCCCCTTCCATCGATCTAATTGAGGGGAGGGAACATGACACTAAATCCGTACTTTTCAGAACTCTAGCCCCATTATCATTCACAAATTCATAGCAAATAAAACACATGTGTGTAGATGCATAATCAAAATAAACACAGCGGAAATGAAATCTATATCTACACACATCTATCATACCATTTTTTGCATAATCATGACAGTCTTCAATTAAAAACATTACATAATGAAATACAAGAGAAAACTTATCTTGAAATGATGTAATCCTGAGCAACTAGCTATGCAACTGCAACGTTCCACCCAACCATAGGCTAGTTGTGCTCATCAATATATCAACGCAACTTCCACCCCCGAGCTGGGAATGATTTCCATAAGGAAAAGGGAACCTACAACTTATGTACAACCAAATGAACACAACATCTCAGCCAAGCCAGTCCAAAGTTGGGTTTATCAGGATGTCAAGGCAGTAGAGAGGAAGAATTGCTAAGCTAGTGAGCTCATCCACAAAGCTATTGGTACCTCTGCAAGATCTAGTTAGCTTGGAACCCACAATACCTACATGCCCAACACAAGGAAGTATTCCCTTCACTGCTACACAGTCCCTCAGTCCATACCTTCTATTCTAGTGCTCTTCAGGGTGTGCATAGAAACGTATCCAAAGCCCTTTGATCTTTGGCGAGGTTACACTCTTCACTAGGTTTATCAAGGGATACACATAACCCAATTCACAAAAATATCCATACACACACAACAAATACAAAAGTTGGGAATGACAAAACGATTTAAACCATGGCATGCCCAAACAAGATGTCCATGCATTTCCCAAATTGTGGCACCAAAAAACGAGTGGTGAGAGGGGAAAATCGATCACGGGGAAGAAAACGATTTCTCCCACAAGTAGAAGAGCATTCAAATGGCCAAAAACTGCCTCTATGGACCCACAAGTTGAATTCCCTTCTTCCTCATTGTTCTACAACATAAAAATGCTCTTCTCCCAGCTAAAAATGAAGGAAAACACATAAATTTTGTGGAGAAAAAACGCCTAGCAAGCCCATAACTCGTGAGAGAGAAAAACTGATGGGTGAATAATGGCTTGGCGACAAAATTCATGGGTGTTTTCTTGCCCAATAATCCAAACATGATTTTCAAAATTGATGGCTTTCCCATACACGAAATTGGGACATCCATACTCTCCATTTCCCCAAATAATAACTACCTCAACTACCGCTTTGAAGAATTAAATGATTGGCTAGAAAAGTCAAGATGGGTAGTTGATGGTTGATGGGTTCTCTCATTGACATTTGGATTGATGCCATTGGCTTCAAGGGTTTGAAAATTTCCCTCCCTATTCCTTGTAAAAATCATGCCCCCATATTCTTGTTGCATTACATAGCTATTTGTGGGTATTTTATTAAAATACACATTTACATGATATTTGTAATTTCCATCGTGCAATCCTAGCACGCGATCCACATTCGTATATTTTTAATTGCCGATACATAAATGATAGATGAATGGTGGGGCCTTGGCCTTGAGCTCCTCACCACGATTTTATTACGATATTACATCATTTACATGTTTAATGTAATGCGATCAAAATCGGGATATTACAGTTGGCTTGGCAATGGAGCATGCAGTGCAAGATCTGAGATACTTATTGACATCCTGGTGAATCTTCGGCCAATAAGAAACTTTTGTAGTACTGCTACTGTCTTATCCACGCCAAAGTGTCATTCCACCCAACTGTAGTGGATTCCCAAATCAATTTTGCATGCTCACTTGAAGGAACACAGAGATGAGCAAGATGGAATAACAGTCCGTCTTGTAGATGAAAGTCGGCAATGACATTACCTACTCCCAACATCTGGTAAGTTGTAGCGAAGTTAGGATTGTTGTCATAGAGTTGGGACCACCTGGAGATCTCATACCTGCAATAGTTGAGCACTATGGTTATCATTGCAACTAGAAGTCAACTAAGGCAATTAACAACATGATTGGTGCTCTATTTCTTATATTTAATGTTGAGGTGAAACTATTGCAAGCATGTGGACCACTTTTGATGGCAGTCATTCTATAATTTTCCTTCTATCTATATGAACTGTAGAGTCTTGTGATCCATATGGATGATTGTCTCACTCCCTAGAATGTAATGCTTCCATTGGAAGTCGGCTTGTACAATGTAATACATCTCTTTGTCATAGGTGGGGTACTTACATACGACATCTGAGAGTGTCTCACTATGATAGGCCATTGGATGACACTGCTGAGTGAGAACGACACCCACGACATAGTCTAAAGCATCTGTCTCAATCTCGAAAGGTTGTGCAAATTGGGTAAGGAAAGCATCAAGGCTGAGCATAAATGATGTTTCATGTCATTGAATGCTTTCTGTTGTGACTTGTTCCACCCAAATTTGGATTTGGAATCACCCTTGGTCACTTGGTTGAAGGGCCATGCAATATGAGAGAATCCCAACACGAACCTGTGATAAAAGTTGCCAAGGCCTAAGAAGCTCTGAAGCTCGGTTAGTGTTGTTGGGGCCGGCCAGTCATGAATGACTTGTATCTTGGTTGGATACAGATGCACACCATTCTCATCTACAATGTATCTGAGGTATTGTACCATATTCATGCCGAATGAGAATTTCTCTAAGTTAGCATATATCTTGTGTTGTTGCAGAGTGTGGAGGACCTGTTGAATGTGCTGCCAAGTGTTTTTCCCAACTCTTGCTTAAGATGAGGATGTGACCCAAATATACAACCACAAAGGAATTGATGAAAGACCGCAATATGTCGTGCATCAACCTCATGAAATTTGAGAGGTCATTCGTCAAGCCAAAGGGCATGGCTTGCCACTTGAAAATACCTTCTTTAGACTTGAAAGCAAACTTCCATCCATCAGTGGATTCTATTTTGAGCTGGTTGTAGCTAGAATTCATATCAATCTTGCTAAAGTACTTGGCTCCCTTGAGTTGGTGGAGAAGGTCATCAATTCGGGGAATTGGGTATTGGTTTCTTGTAGTAGCATGGCATCTGGTTCCTTGAGCGCCACTAGCCTCTTGAGGGATGTAGTTTTGGCTTTCCCTTTCAAGCCCCTTACATTGATAGAGAGGAATTTCATTTGCGACGGCTCGAGGAGGCTGTTGCTTCTCTAAGGGGCCCAGTGATACTCCTTTGCCTTCCTTGACTGTTTTCTTTCATCTCCTGCTCATGTGCATGGTGTAATGTTGATTTCCTTCTCACTTTGGAATGATAGACAATACTGGCATCGTCCATTCTGAGGCCTCTTGATGCCACCTATCTTTTGGAACAAGATCATAGCATATAAGGACTAGAACCATATCTCAAAGCAGATTGGCTAGCCATCGAGCTAAGTTTAGAATTTTCCAGAATTAATGCAATGATGTCCTTCTCGCAAAGATCCACCACTCAGTCGGCTTCACCAGGGAATTTGTTGCCTTGTCCCTTGGAATCCACCTTTCTAAGCACCTCTTGAAGATTCCCACAAGGGAGGATTCACATCATTCTCTTATGGCAGGGATAAAAAGGGGGTGGATTCGAAGCACTGTTGAGTGAGGGAAAGACCACGTCACTAATTTTCCATGGAGAATCCAATTTATCCAATTGACTAAGAGATATATCAAAACCTTAAAATAGATCAGTAACCAAAGGTTGATCCTCCATTGGAATCAACTGGAGTTTCGTAGGGAGCCACAAATCTTTTAGCATAATATCATTTGAGGTAACTTCCTGAAGGTTAATTTTGATAAGGTTAATTTTGTGTAGATTCATATTAAACTTAATTAAGAACATACAAGTTAGAGACATCCATTGAGGTTAATCGAGTTTTTTATCCCAATCAAAATCATTGAGAGGCTTACATTCAAGTATTAACTATGTGATTTGTTATCATTAAGCATCTATTAAAATAATGGGAATGTCATGAATTACATACTAAGTGGTGGAAAGGACAACCTCAAATGCTTTCAAATATAATCCAATATTAGATGTCAACACTATAAAACAAATAGATAAATAACATTACCAATACAACAAAATAACTATGAAATAACATGTTAAATGCCTCTACATGCATAGCTAATTGTTTTGGTATTTTGCAAAGCCAAAAAATTATAAAAATAACAAATTGAATTGCATTATAGCTAGGGTAGAATCAAAATATATTAATTAATTATGGGAAAATGTAATGCCAATTACCATATATAGCTAGGGTAGAATCCAAACATATTAATTACGCCGTAGGCGTTCACCAATGAGAAGCGTGACCTTCCACCTCGGATAGATTCCTCGTCCATAGAGCCAATGGAATCTTGGCACGTGTTTTGCCGCTTTCACCCACGCCGACCAGATCACACCAATCTTATTTGCATTACTTTTCCCTTTTCACGCAAATCCCCGTCTGTGTCGCAACGATTTGGAGACTTCACGCCAACTAAAATGAAGTGTCCATCAATTCGACCACGTAGTTAAGATTCAACCACTTTTTAAAGGCTCAACCAACTCAACTATCAACCATATTTTTTTTTAACTAAAGTGACCCGACCATTTTGACTCCCAACCATATATTACAAATATTATCGAAAACAAAATTACAAATTCATATCAACTGTACCAACTCGACTATCGACCATATTTTTTATAACTAAAGTGACCCGACCATTTTTACTCCCGACCATATCTTACAAATATTATCGAAAACAAAATTACAAATTCATATCAACTATTTCATATGTCGATCATGTTTACACAGTGACAACTTCACGCTGACCAAAACGAAGTGTTCATCAATTCAACCAAATAGTTAAGAGGCGACCAATTTTTTAAGGCTCGACCAACTCGACTATCTACCATATTTTTTTATAACTAAAGTGACCTGACCATTTTGACTTCCGACCATATCTTACAAATATTATCGAAAACAAAATTACACAGTTAACAGTCGACGCGTGTCCATCAATTCGACCACAAAGTTAACAATCGACCAATTTTTAAAGGCTCGACCAACTCAACTATCGACCATATTTTTTTTAAAACTAAAGTTAGCCAACCATTTTGACTTCTGACCCGTGTCCATCAATTCCACCACACAGTTAAGAGTCGACCAGTTTTTGAAGGCTCGACCAACTCGACTATCGACCATATTTTTTTTAAAACTAAATTTAGCCGACCATTTTGACTTCCGACCCGTGTCCATCAATTCCACCACATAGTTAAGAGTCGACCAATTTTTAAAGGCTCGAACAACTCGACTATTGACCATATTTTTTTAAAAACTAAAGTTAGTCGACCATTTTGACTTCCGACCCGTGTCCATCAATTCCACCACATAGTTAAGAGTCTACCAATTTTTAAAGGCTTGACCAACTTGACTATCGACCATATTTTTTTATAACTAAAGTGACCCGACCATTTTGACTTCCGACCATATCTTACAAATATTATCGAAAACAAAATTACACAGTTAACAGTCGACGCGTGTCCATCAATTCGACCACACAGTTAACAGTTGACCAATTTTTAAAGGCTCGACCAACTCGACTATCGACCATATTTTTTTTAAACTAAAGTGACTCGACCATTTTGACTTCCGCCAATATCTTACAAATATTATCGAAAACAAAATTACAAATTCATATCAACTGTTTCATATGTAGTTCATGTTTACACAGTGACAACTTCACGCCGACCTAAACAAAGTGTCCATCAATTCGACCAAATAGTTAAGAAGCGACCAATTTTTTAAGGCTCGATCAACTCGACTATCGACCAAACTCGCCCGCATTTGGGTTGATACAGTCTAAACAGGCGGTGCAACTCTGCATGGAAAAATCTTACGAGATCTATACTTTTTATTAGAAACTTGAGCATTCAATGATGGATTGGACATTGAACAACCTTCTATAAGGTTACCCACGTGAACATTGATTTCTTTGGGTTTAATCCATCACGAAGTTATGAACTTTGCTTCAGTAGTACTGATCTCTGCCTATCGACGTATATCTGGATTTGATAGATTGGACTTGCTGGATATTCGATCTTGTGGAGATAGGAGAACAGATTTCAATGCAACAATGGTTAAATGTGCTCATACACCAATGCACTGCCTTTACTCTTGATCATTTATAAAATTCGATGGGTAAAGCCTCTCTCATTCTTTTGGTCTTCGATATAGTTATTGTGACATAATCCCAATTTTTTTCTCAGCATTTGAATCGCCATCAATTTGTTGCTCTTTTACAGACCAACAACCCTCTTGCGGAGCCAAAGATTCTTGTTTTCTATTAAAAAAAAGGTTCTCCTCTCAAACCAAAACTCATTTCACTTGCTATAATTATCCCGTTCTAAATCTTGTTCCTGTTTAATATATTAAAACAAGATTCTGCTGTCTTTTTTGGTGTTTTTTGTTGAAAACTAGAGTCTGTTTATGTCAATTATTTACTAGTTTCAGATGAAAGGTTACTTGACTGGTATATATTCATTTTTTTGTCTCCTAGAAAAGTTGCCCTTCCATAAAAGTAATCTTTAATTTATTCATCTGGTATATGGACAATCCTATCTTGTTCTCACTATTTCTGTTTAATATTTAAAAACAAGGTTCTCAGAGCAAATTTACCCATAATTATGTTCCCTTTTTTGTTGGAAAGTAGCTTCTGTTTCTGCTGTCTTTTTGGGTGTTTTTTGTTGAAAACTAGAGTCTGTTTCTGTCAATGGACTGTCATTTATTTAATCCTATTACTTGTATGTTCAATCTTGGGAGTAAGTATTTGATCATGTACCTGATTTATTTACTGGTTTCAGATGAAAGGTTACTTGACTGGTATATATTCATTTTCTTGTGATTACCAATATATGTTTCCTACTAACTTTGGTAGATAATTTGCACTGCAACAGTCTTTGTCTCCTAGAAAAGTTGCCCTTGCAGAAAAATAATATGTATATTAGGCATATGGTATATGCACAATGCTATCTTGTTGTCACTGTTCCTGTTTAATATTTAAAATCAAGGTTCTAAGAGCAAATTTACCTAAAATTATGCTTCCTTTTTTGTTGAAAACTATACTCTGTTTCTGCTGTCTTTTTTGGTGTTTTTTGTTGGAAACTAGAGTCTGTTTCTGTCAATGGACTGTCATTTATTTACTCCTATTACTTGTATGTTCAATCTTGAGAGTAAGTATTTGATCATGTACGTGATTTATTTACTGGTTTCATATGCAAGGTTACTTCACTGGTATATATTCATTTCCTTGTGTTTACCAATATATGTTTCCTACTAACTTTGGCAGATAATGTGCACTGCAACAGTCTTTGTCTCCTAGAAAAGTTGCCCTTCTAGAAAAATAATCTTTATATTAGGCATCTGGTATATGCACAATGTTATCTTGTTGTCATTGTTCATGTTTAATATTTAAAAACAAGGTTCTAAGAGAAAATTTACCTAAAATTATGCTGCCTTTTGTGCTTTTTTTTGTTGAAAACTAGAGTCTGTTTCTGCTGTCTTTTTTTGTGTTTTTTGTTGGAAACTAGAGTCTGTTTCTGTCAATGGACTGTCATTTATTTACTCCTATTACTTGTATGTTCAATCTTGAGAGTTAGTATTTGATCATGTATATGATTTATTTATTGGTTTCAGACGAAAGGTTACTTGACTGGTATATATTCATTTCCTTGTGATTACCAATATATGTTTCCTACTAACTTGGGCAGATAATTTGCACCGCAACAGTCTTTGTCTCCTAGAAAAGTTTCCCTTCTAGGAAAATAATCCCAAAATTGAAACCAATTTCAAGCCCTTCATTTCTGTATTCTTTGCACTGTTCCTATTTAATATTTAAAAACAAGGTTCTACTCTCCTTTTTTTTTAGAAACTAGAGTTTGTTTCTGTCAATGGACTGTCATTTATTTACTCGTCTTACTTGTATGTTCAATCTTGAAAATTAGTATTTGATCATGTATCTAATTTATTTACTGGTTTCAGATGAAGGGTTACTTGCATGGTATATATTCACTTCCTTGTGTTTACCAATATATGTTTCCTACTAACTTAGGAAGATAATTTGCACCGCAACAATTTTTGTCTCCTATAAAAGTTGCCCTTCTAGGAAAATAATCCCAAAATTGAAACCAATTTCAAGCCCTTCATTTTTGTATTCTTTCCACAAATATTGCTATGTATTGCTTGAAATATCAAATGATCTTTTGTCATGTTCTCCTACATCTTCTATATTTACACTTAATATCAATATCGCATCTTTTTCTCCAGCTTACTTTTGTAGTCCAACTATTCGCACTACCACGCTATGGACACTCTGTTGACTGAAAACGTTCTTTCACTTCTGATGCATGGTGTTGTTGACCTATGCCCACTTGTACAAGTTGTTTATCTTGATAGACTAAGCTCTCTTAACTCAACAACTGCCCACTTTCGAATCTCCATCTCTGATGGAATTCATAAGCACGATACATTTCTTCCAACTAGCTACAATAGCGCTGTGGAAAACCACCAACTCCAAAAAGATTCAATCATCAAATTCAACAAGTGTACATGCAACACTATACATGATGCAACGTATGATTTGCTTTCCGCATCTTCCTTTTCACTTATTTTATTTTTCATCCCTCGTAATTGTAACATAATTTTTACTTATACTTACTCACATTCATTCTTCTTGCCAGGACTATCGCATTGGGCACATTCGAAATTGTCACATTGGAAACAACAATTATTGGAGATCCATCCCCTTTCAACTTCACACCTAGCTTTACAGCCCACATCAGTTCATTTATTTCAGAAAACAACACCCTTGACTCCCAAAACCCTTCACTTGCAATACCTTCTCCAACGCCAAACCTTGTGGCACCTACTCTTCAATTCACATTGCTCAACCCTTCCAACAAAACTTGGACCATTTAAGGATGAGTTACTGCAAAGACAAGTATGAACACCTACACCAATAAAAAAGGCCCTGGTCAACTCTTTGGGTTTGATATTGTTAGTGCTACCAGAGATGAGATTCAAATCTCTGCTTTCAATGAACTAGCTACCTCATTATATGACCAAATACAAGTTGGCATAGTCTACATAGTCTCAAATGGCACAATCAAACCGGTTAATCCAACATACAACCATTTGGAAAGTGATTTCGAGATTTTCCTTAACTCCTCCTCAACAATTCAACGATGCTTGGAAGAGTGCCCACTTATTCCTTTTCATTGCTTCAACTTTAAATCTATCCACGACATAAAAAATACACCCCTCAATTCCATGGTTGACCTTCTCGGAAATGTCATTTATGTTTCCCCTACATCAACTATACGCAAAAGGGATGGCTCTGAAACCATTCGCCGAATAGTTGGGTTGGGGGACATGTCCGGGTATAGCATAGATATAACACTTTGGGAGGAGCATTGCACAATTGAGGGTGCCCAAATTGGAAACCTTCGAGGTTTGGCTACTCCCTCTATCCTTGCAATAAAAGGTGGGCATGTTACAGAATTCAATGGAAAAACCATTGGAACCATCTCAAACACCAACCTCATTATAAACCCAGATATTGAGGAAGCTCAAGTTCTCCAAGCATGGTTTGCTGACAATGGATTCCGTTCAGCCTCCCCATCTTTGAGTAGAAAATCCAACTCGTCTTCTTCTACCTCCTATAAACGCATTTCCATCTCTGTGCTACAATCTCTCCAACCCTCTAAGAAGGCAACTTGGTATTCAATTATTGCTAAAATCACCAATATTAACATCAATGACTTTCATTTCCTTGCATGCCCTCTATTTTTCGATGGAATACAATGCATGAAAATTTTTTCCCACAAAGTTGGCAATGTTTGGCATTGTGCAAAATGTGATGGGAAGTTTAAAGAGTGTGCTTACCGATACATACTCAAAATTGACATCACATATGCTACTGGAAAACTATACGGTATCATAGCTTTTGATGATGATGCGCAACAACTCATGGGGGTATCAGCAAAATATTTTTGTCTTCTATCAAATGATCCAACGTCTCTCTTGGAAATTGTTCAACATGTTTGTGCTTGACAATACCTTCTAACCTTATCAGTAAAGACATAGACTTTTAATTCAAATGATCACTTGAAGGTGCTTCTTGTGATGTCAGAAGAGGTTTCTCCATCATCGGCCCCTGTCGATACACTTGATGAAAGTGAACACATTGTGGTTAATAAACATCCAATTGCTCGCAAGCTTTGAACTCTACCTTTAAAAACACTTTCCCCAACATCATTCTACTCTTCAATTCTGACTTTTGTACTTTCTAGCTCGTACTTAGCAACTACACACTTTTGTATACACACTTATACATAGGTGGTACTTGAAACCAGCAATGAGCAGTCTTGAATATTATATTATTTAGTTCTGTTGTACTATTGTGTTAAATCACATCTTTTTTGCAGCCTATCTTGCAATTTTCAAATTTATAGTTATAATTTAGATTGCTTTGTCAAGTCTATACTTTTTTTCTTTATAAACACTATTTAGGAGTGTCTTTATTTCTTTCTTGCAACAACTTCACATAAATTATGCATGTTCCATTTATCTTTTACAATATACCTTTGTTTACTCTTCGAATTATTACATATATATTATTTTTCTCTTCCACCAAAGGCACCATAAATGCAACATGGATAACCATTTATCTTATACAATATACCTTTGTTTACTCTTGCAATTATTACATATATAGTATTTTTCTCTTCCACCAAATGCACCACAAAGTCCACAACCGCTAAACACTTTTTTTTTGTAGGCATGTCAACCAATGATAACAATGATCAAAAGAATGCACGTAGAAGACTTCTATATGCTCAAAAGAAAAATGAAAACTACAAGTGTCAAGGCCTTCTATATAGAGTTTCTCGTCAACTTGTTCATATCCCTTCTCTGTTTCACATTGCTCAACCTCCCCTTACACCCTCCACACCCTCCACACCATCCGCATCCACAACAATGCATCCAACAAACATCAACCTAGATGGTGCACAACAACGATTCCGTATAAGATTGGACAAACTATCTCCCATGAAAATATGCTCTATATGCATGGATTCATATCCTGGAATTAAAATAAAACACTTTTTTGGTGCATATGCATGTTCTCGGTGCAATGCAGAACAAAATGGCCACCGCTATTCCATTGCAAACAATATGGATCCTGGGATACAACCATCAGTGCTAGCAACCCTTACTCAAGTTGAAAAAATGCTCATTTCTCGAGTTAACCTAATTTTACAAGTCACTCATGCTCGTGGGGGACAATATACATATTCTAGCCACACTATAAGCTTCCCACAAAACATTACTAGCATTCCCAATTTCCTCCCTCATTTACTCTCAGACATTGAAATCCTTATTGTTCGTAAATGAAGTCCTACGAAAAAGCCTTACGACTTCTTTGTTAGTCGAGCACGTGTTCTTTCTGCTCTCGAATACAAGATTTCAAATGATCCATACTACAAGATGTCCAAGTTAACTCAATTGCATTATCTTCTTTGCCTCTTGAACCAACTGACATTTCAGCCGTTCTTCGTCATGTCACACCCGCTGAAACCCCATTTGCTGAACATACCTCAACTTCTACTATTCAATCACCCAGCTTCCTCGAACCCCATGAAAAACAATCATCCTCCTTTATATCTACACAAACAAATTGTAGAACTGAGGTTGATGAAATCAAACGCTTCTTGGGCACAAGCGATGCACCAACTCTACCTTGCATTGAATGGCCCCCAATATACATTTTCCCTATCAATGAGTATAACACAATAGGCCTCCTCTCAATGGCCTTCCCAACCTTATTTCCCACAGGAGTCGCAATGCTTAAGCAACCACACATTCAAGAGGTTGGTATGGACAATTATGCAGTGCACCTTCTTAGATACCATGACAATAGATTTGGCCAACATCCTCGTTTTTCGTTATTACATATATAACCTCATGATGCGACATCGTAGCCAACCTACTGCTTCCGTGTTTGTAAAATGTAACATTGAAGATACATTGCCTCCAACCATCTCAGAACTTGTACAACAATTACAAGACTTGTCTGATGCTAAAATCCTTGAGCAAGTCATGCGCTTCGGCTCCACGCTTTGCAGGACACGCTGCTGTTGGAACAAAAGCAGGGGTGAGCTAACTGACATGATCACTCAACAAGGGACACCTACATTCTTCTTCACGCTCAGCGCAACTGACACAAAGTGGCCAGATTTGCATTCTTTGATGCCTGGACAAGCTCCATCCACTTCAAATCAACAATACCAATGGAGAATTCGCAACCTTATATCCAATCCACACGTTGCATCTCAATACATGGACAATACATTCAAAATATTCCTGGAAGAGGTTCTTAAAAAAGGCCTTTATACAAAAGACTACTGGTGCAGGTTGATAGCAACTCATATTCCCATGAAAGTTCAATGTATTTAAAACCTAAAATTTTTGTTCCTAATATTTATATTTTGCATGTAGGTATGAATGGAAACACAGGGGATCTGCGCATATACATGGCTTCTTATGGCTAGAAAATGCACCCAATATGGACACGTTAGACTGGGCAGATGCTACCAAGGTTGAAGATGCCAAATTGTACTTTGACAAGTTTGTTACAGCATGGAATCCTCGTGTCAACCATTTTCAAACTTCAACCTTACAAGCCTCTACTATAAATGATCCATGCACCATTGGATCACATTCCATACTTGCAACTAATCACTTGGATGATTATGAAGACCTTTTTAATTGTGTCCAAAGGCACAAAAAATGTTCAGAATCTTCTTGCCTACGTACAAAAGGATCATCTCTTCAATGTCGTTATGGATTCCCCTTGATCTACAACCTACCTCTTCCTTATTCATTGATGCAAAAGGCCGGAAAACATACAACCCTGCAAGGAATGATGCCCTTCTAAATATTCACAACCCTACGATGCTCTCAATTTGGCGAGCTAATGTTGATTGCCACCCTGTTCTCTCTAGACATGCTGTCCTCAAATATATTTCAAAATATGCAGCAAAGGCAGAGCCTAAATCAGAAAGCTACCATGCACTTATTTCTCGTCTTGCACATGCAACTCCACATGATGCCCCCATCCTTCTACCAATAAGACATTTTCTATCAGAAACTGTTGCAGAGCGAGACATTGGTGAACAAGAGACTTTCCACATGCTCCAAAAATTCCCTCTTTGTCTTTGCAATTGTTCCTTTCTATCCTTAAATGTTAGCCAAAGTGTTTTTCGCCGTATTTCCAATGACTCTCCTGACATCCCAACAACACCCACCTTCATTTCTGCATACATGCAATGCCCACCTGCACTCGAACAACTTACCCTTCTTGAAGTTGTACGCTCTTGGTCATACTCACCTCGTAGAAAGCAATCACAATGGAAACCAAACTACCCTCCCAAAATTGTTCGTATCTTTCCTCGCTTTCGCACCCTCCATAATGACATTGGATCCACAGCATTGGCCATACCTTCTAATTGGGTTCGCATTAAAGACACATATACTGCATGGCATGTTGATCGTTTGCCAGAACCCCCCAGTACCCCTCCCTCTGATGACTTTACTTTTGCTTCAAACCACTTCCCATTAGCCCCTTCCATGGATGAATGGGAACTCCTTTCTCAACTCCGCCCTAGAAACAACCTCTATGTTGATGACCTTGACATGCTTGGCCATCGTGACTTTGACAAAGAGCACAATTGGACCAAAAACCATATTCCCTCACACATCCATGCAACAACTATATCATTCATTGACAACATTCGAATGTCTGCACATGTACAACCTAACACCTTCTCATCTCATGTTCTCCTGCCTCCTTGTCTCCCACACAACGCATGGCCTTTGACCTTATCATCGCACACTCCACAAATGCTACAACCCTTCCCCCACTCAAAATGGTCATTCAAGGCACTGCAAGAACAGGAAAGTCTTTCTTCATTTATTGCTTTAGATCTACACTCCAACATGCCTCTGGCGATAACCCTTCACCCTTGCTCCTCCTTGATCCCACTGGTGTTGCTTCTTTTAACATACATGCGTTAATAATACATTCTGACCTTCGCATACCCATTACGGAGATGCATCCTCTTGAAGGACAATCCCTTTCAAGCTTCCAACAACAATTATGCCATATCCGATACATAATCATTGACGAAATGAGTTTCGTTGGCCCAAAAATGTTAACCCAAATGGATGACCGCTTATGACAAGCCTTCCCGTCCCAATGTACAATACATTTGGTGGGTGCTCCATCATCTTCCTTGGTGATTTTGGACAACTACCCCCTGTAAAGGACATCCCCATGTATGTTGGTGCATCACGAGGGAATGCTCTTTCACGTACTTTTGACACTTTTGTCACTCTTTCAACCATCTTTCGACAACAAGGAAACACCCCTTTTCAAGTTTCCTTTCGGCAACTCCTGCTCAATCTTCAAAATGCAATACCAACTCTTGAATATTGGATGCTCCTCATTTCAAGAACAACCTCGTCCCTTTCACATGAAGACAATCATACATTTGACCAATGCACTCACTTGTACACAACTAATAGCTTTGTTGCATTGCACAACAAACAAATGCTAGAACTCCTCAACATGCCAATTGCACATTGCTTTGCAGAGCAAAAGAAACAACATGTGCAAAGCTCAATAGATGATGAACAACTTCCATTCAAGGTTCTACTAGCAATTGGTCAACAAGTCATGTTGACAGCCAACTTGTGTGTCTCAGCAGGACTTGTGAACGACTCACTTGGGAAAGTTATTGCAATTGTCTACAACTCCAACGATCAACCGCCTACATTGCCATCTTATGTTGTAATTGATTTTCTCCACTACAATGCCCCCCCATGGGATTCTTCCAATCCAAATGATGTCCCCATCCTTCCTATAACAAGGGGTTCACGAAGGCAAGTACCACTTCGCATGGCATGGGGTTTAACAATCCATAAAGCACAAGGGATGACCCTGCAAAATGCAACAATAGATATTGGCAACACTGACCAACAAGGACTTACATTCACTGCAATATCAAGAGTAAAATCTCTATCAGGCCTTCGCATATCTCCACCTTTTTCCTTCTGTAGGTATTCTCAAATGAAAGATAGTCCCTATGTGCAGCGCATAATACAAGAAGAGAACTTACTTGCTTCAAAGTCTTTGCAGCCACATGCTCCATAAAGTTATGTTCCTGATCCTTTGCAGCTCTACTTTGCATACCTATTACTTTACTACGTTCTCCTTTTTTCAAAATGATTTGTCTATTTTTTCAGATCTTGTATTCCTATTGCTACCATCATTGAATATTTGCCTATGAAAGACAAGAAAATACTACTCTATAAAGAAGACAAGAAATTTAATCTTCGTATCAACACTTTTCTTGCACTACTCTATCTTATTTACTTCAATGTGTTGTCATTACTTTTTTGAAAGCAAGCACATCAACACATTTCATCCCATCTTAGTCTTTTTTCCACTAAATATAAAATGTCACTATGATTAAAAAGTTATCCCATAAAGACTGTCGAGGGTATGCCCACAAAATGTCTGCATGGCCTGATGAAGTAATGTGATCGAAATGATAGTCGGTTCTCTGTTTGAATAACACTCTCGGTCGTTATTTTCTATCTTCAGAAAACTATTAAATACACATGGTTATTGTATCTAAGTCGACAACCGACTAATTGTCTTCCTTATCGACCGGCGACAGTTTCAATACATTTCTATTGACTTAATCGTCGACTTCTTTTTTTGGTCGCTCTTTTTATCTCAAGCGAACCACTCTTAGTGGATTCTAATACTGCTCAAATTCCATAGTTGACATAAGCAGGAATATCATCCTGGTCGGCGGTCAATCATCCTAGTCGCCGCTCAAGCAACAATATGTCGATCATCTTTACATAGTGACATACTAAAGAGTCGACCAATTTTTAAAGGCTCGACCAACTCCGACCATTTTCACTTCCGACCATATCTTCCAAATATTGTCGAAAAACAAATTAAAAATTCATATCAACTATTGGATATGTTGATAATGTTTACACAGTAACAACTTCACGCCGACCAAAACGAACTGTCCATCAATTGAACCACATAGTTAAGAGCCGACCAATTTTTAAAGGCTCGACCACCTCGACTATGAACCATACTTTTTTTAAAACTAAAGTGACCGTCACTTGTCTCCATCAACGAAGTGTCAATCAATTCGACCAAAACGAAGTTCTTTTAAAGTGGTTGAGCTAATATCTCTTCGTGCATCGACGAAATTATGAGTGTTTGATAAATATCAAATTTTCATTTTCGTCCACATGACATAAAGTATAAGCCTACTTCTAGTCATGTAAAATAATGGTCAATTCTTAGCATTTATGTTGGTTTGGTCGAGTTTTTAAAGTGATCATTTTTTGTAAAAGAGTCAGATCTCTGACAACTAGTCGGACCTCGACTAAAGAAGAGCTCCATTGAAGCGATTGCTTTTTGTTACATATTCTTTCCATTTATAGTTGTATAACTTATATTGATTCAAGATTTTATTACTATTGTTTAAGCACAAAATGTACTATATCTTCTACTTACAACAACAACAGAAATTTACAACTTATGTATGTTTATGTTTACACATTTAAAGAAATAACATTGATTCCTATATCTTCAATACTAGGTACCTTGTAAACATTTAAATCAAGATTCCTCATTATTCACACTGTATGTTTTCAAATCAGGTATGTCGCAAAAAACCGACTAAAGAAAGGAGGAACAAATGGACCTTGAAAAGGAAACGACTCAAAAAATACAAATGGAAACACTATTTAAAGACACTAAACCCATCATAGGCCGCACCGCTGAGTTCAAATGGGGCGAGTTGTACATAGCTATTAGAGACAGAAAAATACCTAATTCAACCTTGGAGGAAACCATAATTTATGAAAACATCAAGAGGTCCAACCTTCACAAGGAAACTACACAGCCATAATTGTTTCACTGCTCAGAGGTTATTGCATCGATCTTGCCCCATGTAGATACTATGACAAGGATAATTTCAAACGCCATTGGGCAACGGCTCGCATCCTTCCAACCAGCGCACCTTGCAGCCGCAACGACATGTCGTCAACTCACCAGAACATTTCCCCGACGTTCAAGTTTTAGATGTAGACCCACTAATACCAGAAGTCTTGTCCCCTGTAGTCAGTCGGGAACCGTCTTCCAGTTCAAATCCTAACCCTCCTCTTCTAGTCGACGAAACACGTGTGTCGTCGACAGGTGAAATTGGTACTAGTGTACCATTCCACAACCCTGCCAACACGACGACCAGAACATCAGAAGCAATCCAACTTCAACAACAGGAAACACCAGTTCCAAAAGCCTTGAAAGCAGCAGTCGAGTCAGCAGCAGAAACAACTGAAGCAACAGTCGAGTCAGCAACACAAACAACTCACGCAACAGTCGAGACAGTAGAGCAAGCAAAACAAATAACAACTGAAGAAGTACTTCCGACAAACACAGTAGAAATATCAAGCAGCTCAATACAAGCAGAACAGTCTACTGAAGAAGCACAAAAACAGACAGAACAACCATCAGCAATAGTCGAGACTCAAAAAGAATCAGAAACATTTTGCTTGATATTCAAGCTTGTCGAGTCATTATATATAGAGTAGAGGCTATAGATTTTGGTCGGCTTTGTCAAATATGGTCGAGTCTTTTAATGAAGTCTAGAGTCAATCTTATATTTATACAATTTTTTTTTAATTGAATATATAATCTCTAAAGGAAAAAAACGTATGCTTTCAATAGTTAAACCCACTTAAATTACAATTTCCTTATCATTACATATATAAGGTCTTTGTGTTTATTGATTCATTGTATACTAAAGGGAAAGAAAAACACTCTCTAACATTGTTACAAAATTTATTCTTTTCCTACCAAGCTTCACTTTTGTCCCTCAAGAGGCAAATGCTAGTTAAATATAGAGCAATGTAATACCAATTACCATATTGCCATTATGTTACTTTCATTCACACTTAAAATGGTGGATATGTTAATATAGTAGTAGGATTATATCAACTTAACCTATATGATTCATCTAATGTGTAAAAGGTACATCCTATTATTATAAAATATATGGGAACCAAATGATTTTAATCTTTAAAAGATATTGAACTTGAATTTTGGGTCAAGATTAACATCGTACAATGATCACCTCAATTTTAAAGAAGTTATTGAAAATATATATATTTTTTAAAATTTAAAATATTTCTTTTTGTTCGTAAACAACACATGATTTCATAATTTTACTAACGTATTTTTTTGATTTAACGTTCCAAAACAAGTTTGAATCACTATTCACGTGGAGATGTGAAAGAAGTCATTGATGGGATTCCAAACGCATGCTACCGACATACAAAGGATACCACAAAATTCGCGTGCCCGCTTACAATCATGGCTTCAGTGAATAGACCGATCCCACAAATTTCTCGTGCCCGCCTACACTCATCGCTTTGTTTTACATTATGGTCAATAAATATAACACACAGCAAAGACGATCCACAGTCAAAATGGTCTGTTCATAACACCGAGAAAAATACATGGATTCTTGCAGAAGAGATTGTCTCTCTCCAGTTTTTCTAAGAGCCTGGGTCGGCTGCCTCACTCTGGTTTTCATCTCCCTTGTCATACCAGTTTTTACAGCTACCACTTTCGTGATGGATGGAAACAGCATAAACTTGAATTACGAGGGGGTTGCTTCATTCATAAGCTCCGATTACGTGCTCGCTCTCACAGATAGCTCGCCTAACAAATTCGGCAGGGCACTGTATTTCGGCAGGGCCTAACAAATAGCACGCCCTCGTCCTTCAGCACCACCTTTGTTTTCTCCATTGTGCCTCCCCCCTCTAATGCAGGTGGCCATGGATTAGCTTTCATGATGACGCCCTACCTATATCCCGCGGGAGCTCTGCCGGCCATGTATTTGGGCGTCCCTAATTTCAGCAACAACGGGCAGCCGTCTAATCACTTGTTTGCAGTTGAGTTCGATACGGTCAAGAATTCTGAATTCGATGATCCCGACGGCAACCACGTGGGCGTGGACATCAACAGTGTCGTGTCAGTTGAGGCCAAGACCACAGGCTACTGGAACGGGGAGGACTTCCAAGGATTCAGTCTCAAGAACGGACACAACATACAGGTCTGGATCGATTACGACCATCTTCAAAGCCGCCTCAACGTTAGCATAACGTTGATCGGCTTGCCGAGACCGCAGAAGCCCCTCATATCTCTGAAAATCGATCTACAGAGCGTTCTGCAAGAAAAGATGTTCGTTGGTTTTTCAGCTGCTACGGGAATATTTGTCGAAGACCATTACATTCTTGCGTGGAGCTTCACCACCGAAGGCACAGCACCCCCACCGAATATCTCGCATCTCCCATCGTTTGATAAGAAGTATTATTCCAAGCGTCCCAAGCGTTTGAGAGGGGGATTCATCGCTGGCGTTACAACGGCAGTTCTGATTGTCTTCTTGTTGGTGGTTGTTGCCGTGTTTCTCAAAAGAGCGAAATACAGAGAAAAGATCGAAGAATGAGAGCAGGAATTCTGGCCCCATAGATTCACTTACAAGGAGCTCAGCATGGCCACGAGTGGATTCAGGGACGAAAATGTTTTGGGCCAGGGGGGTTTCGCCAAGGTTTACAGGGGCGTTCTCCCTGGCAGCGGTCAGGAAGTCGCCGTTAAATTCATAACGAAGGAGTTCACAGAGGGAATGAAGGGATTCGTGGCAGAGATCTCGACCATGGGGCGCATGCAGCACCGGAACCTGGTACAACTCCGGGGCTGGTGTAGGAGGCAGAAGCAGCTATTCATCGTTTACGACTACATGCCCAACGGCAGCCTCGACAAACTCATATTCGAGAACCCGACGATGATCCTGCCGTGGGCTCGGCGATACGTGATCCTGAAGGGCGTGGCGGCAGGGCTCCTGTATCTGCACGAGGAATGGGAGAAGAGGGTCATCCACAGAGACATCAAATCAAGCAACGTGCTGCTGGATTCGGAGCTCAACGGGCGGCTGGGAGACTTCGGCCTCGCTCGGCTGTACGATCACAGCAAGAACCCGGGGACAAGGGAAGGTGTTGTGCATTAAGCACACATACATAATAAATATGTAACTACAGAAAACAACAGAATATGTAAAACACAGCATTCACACAAGAGACACAGAAATTTACGTGGTTCACCCACTGAGTGTGGGCTACATCCACGGGACAAGGGCAGGCAGTCTTTATTCATCATCAACATAGTTTACAAACTATCCCGGAGAGGGCTTAAAGCCCCAGCTCCATATCTGCCTCAATGAGACACATATTTAAGATCCTCCTTCTTCAGTTACACATAACCGATAACCGATTATACCGTTGGTGAAACCTCCGTGAACCAACTTGACCTCAACCGTCAATTGGTTGTCACATTCCAACAATCTCCACCTTGACAACAATTTACTTGATGCCCTGCCCTTGTCCATTTGTGCTTCTAAATACCAAAGCACCCATTTCACTGCTTCACCTGGATTTGTCATGTATCCACTGACAACACCAACCGCATGTGAAAAAATCTCATCACATACATCACACCAGCATACCATACACGAGACATATAACCCTTTCTTTATTACATGGACATCAACCTGAAGAAAGCTTATGATGTTTACCAGTTTCATCCTTGAGTATCATTATCATGTACTCATCCTATGATAACCAAATCTTACCATCAATCCGTCTCTTGTACATTTACGCTCAAGATTGTTTTGCTGCTCCCTGATCCTTCATCTTAAATGTCCAAATGAACCAACCTATTGATCGTATCCATGCTTGTGCTTGTTTCAAGCATAACGCCAACAATCCAAAAAACACCAAGATAGTGAATACCATAAACCCAATGGTTACACCCACTTCTTGTAAAACCTGGTTCACAATGAAGAAATCAAAACATCTTGTACCAAACGCTTGAGCTTGCTCTTCAAGCCATACAATGATTACCTTGAGCTTGCAAACAAAATCTTCCTATGCAATCCTGAGCACTTTCTATGCTCCACCTCGAACTTTACATCCGAAGACCTTAGCCAAATCCAGCCAAGACAACCAAATGAGCCTTTACCGCTCACCTTTAGGTCTATTACATTGGAGTTAGCCAAGCCTTTAAAATAGGCTTCATTACATGTAACCTCATGGGAAAAATAAGCACAACAACCAACTCATGCCCTACCCCTTTTAGTTTACCTAAATCTACGTCTAGATTTTTCATAAGTAACTAAACAACCTAGGGTATGCATGCCATTCCATGTCTTACAGTCATATACCCAATTACATGTAAAAAACTAAATTTTTACAACTCCAAAAATAATAATAAATTTTCAACCATTTTTTTATTATTATTATTACCTTGCCCTTACACATGTTAAAAAACACTTTCACTCTCTCGAAACTGCTTGACCGCCCTCAATCTTGGACATGCCATCTCCTTTCGGCGAACTCGGGCCCAACTGTAGATGGCTCTTCATGCAGCTCTCGGGCTCTCTCGAGCGGCCACCACTGCACCGGTTTCTGGCTTCCTCCACCACACAGCAATGGTGGAAAGCTCTCTCTTTTCATGCGACTTCTCTGCACTGTACAACCACAACTCTAGACTTTGCCCTTCTCTGCAATTTTCGTTCTCTACGGCTCCTCCAACGGCGACCGTAGGAGCGGCTCTTTGCAACGGTTTTCAACGAACCACAACACTCCACTACCGGACGCAGCTCTGGTCGATTCCTCCACGGCTGGGCTGCACAAGCTAATTCACACCACCATCATGGGCTCCTACGAGCCTCCACCACGAGCTGTGGCTACTTCTCCACCAAATGTAATCTACCACACGGCCTCCTCCAGCACTGCAATGGGCTTCACCTTAGCCTCAGCGAATGGGCAGGTGACTCTCCACAACTCTCCATGGAAACGGCTACAGCCACGAAAAATGGCGGCTATGGAACAGTGGCTCCTCCCTCTCGAACAGGCTTTTCTACAATTCTCTTTTGGACAGACGACCTCTTCCACGCTGTACTCACAATCTTTCACACAGACCGGGCTTCAACACAAACCTCAGCAGGAGTGTCAGGTCTGCACACTTGTTCTTTAGATGACGGCAGGTTTCACCTGCTCCTCCTCACCGAAACACAGCACCGGCTGCGGGCTTCTACAAATGACAGGCGACCAGCTCTGTCTTCCACCACGGTGGCTTCCACACAGCGGTTGCTGTTGGAGAGGCGACTCTCTTCCTCCAACGCTCGAGCTTCGACACTCCCTCTCAAAACTGCAACAGCCTCTCCTTCATGAGCGACTCCCGAAATGCGGTGCTACACACAGGATGCTCAACGGCTTCACCTCCTCTTCATGCATAGGTCGACGGGACTCCTCTCGGACCTCTTTCCACAGCAGACGAGGCTTCCACACAGCGGCAGCTTTGAGGCTTCCACACAGCGGCAGCTTTCAGGAATGGCGATGGCGAATCTCTCTCCCCACGTGGATCTTTCCTTCATGCTACACGATCGCACAACCTCCTCGGGCCTCCAACTCCCTTCACGATAGCCTCTGCATCATGAGCTTGACCCTCACACCAGCGTTCTCTACTGGCTCCTCATGGCAGGCAAAATTTACAGTAAAATAAATATATCGAAATGTGATATCATGCTGTGTAGACTTTAAGGATTCGTTGCAGATGATCATGTCCCTTCAACCTCTGCACACAAACTCCAACAGCTGATCTCATGCTAAGCTCTTCATGCAGAAACGATGGTGGCTCTATTCACTTGCAGACTCCTCGAGACAATGGACAGACCGGCTAGCAACTCCTACAGGGGCTCCTGTATCTCAGACGCTGCACTCACAACCTTCCACACGAACGGTGGTGACTCGGTGGCTCCTCCACGCACACTTTACAGTGGATTGGATAGGCTCTCACGCGCAGATCACTTGTGGCTTGCAGGTCTCTAGCAAGGACGACTCCGGTGGCTCTCTGTCAGCAGACAGCTTCTGGCTCTCTTCTTCACACAGAAATGCACCAGTATTCACGCAGGCTTCTTTCACATGCTACGGATTTGTCCACAGCTTCTTGGAATATAGAGTTCATGGCTCTTCTCAAGCTCTCCTTCATGCCGGCAGAATCCACTACTTCTCTCGGGCCTCTCCTCCAGAGCACGGGTTCTTTCACAGACTCACGGGCTCTCCCCTCTGCATGATCTCTTCCACGCCTCCTGCCAATGGTTGGCTCCTCCCTCAGAGGTTTGAGGCTCTCTCTCTGGTTCTCTGAAACTTTATGCTCTTCACCTGAGCTCTGATACCACTTGTTGTGCATTAAGCACACATACATAATAAATATGTAACTACAGAAAACAACAGAATATGTAAGACACAGCATTCACACAAGAGACACAGAAATTTACGTGGTTCACCCACTGAGTGTGGGCTACATCCACGGGACAAGGGCAGGCAGTCTTTATTCATCATCAACATAGTTTACAAACTATCCCGGAGAGGGCTTAAAGCCCCAGCTCCATATTTGCCTCAATGAGACACATATTTAAGATCCTCCTTCTTCAGTTACACATAACCGATAACCGATTATACCGTTGGTGAAACCTCCGTGAACCAACTTGACCTCAACCGTCAATTGGTTGTCACATTCCAACAATCTCCACCTTGACAACAATTTATTTGATGCCCTGCCCTTGTCCATTTGTGCTTCTAAATACCAAAGCACCCATTTCACTGCTTCACCTGGATTTGTCATGTATCCACTGACAACACCAACCGCATGTGAAAAAATCTCATCACATACATCACACCAGCATACCATACACGAGACATATAACCCTTTCTTTATTACATGGACATCAACCTGAAGAAAGCTTATGATGTTTACCAGTTTCATCCTTGAGTATCATTATCATGTACTCATCCTATGATAACCAAATCTTACCATCAATCCGTCTCTTGTACATTTACGCTCAAGATTGTTTTGCTGCTCCCTGATCTTAACACTACCGCGCCTGGGTAAGCAATGGACCCGCGGTAGTTGAAGATTACCGCCCCTTTTCCTTAGGCTTCAGTCCGGTAACTTTAGACCCGTAAAACGAATTTAAATTTCTCAAAAAACAATGATCATTCGGCTTTCTCGTTCTCTGTGGCTTTCTACCAAGCTCTGATACCACTTGTTGGATCTAACAGCCACAAAATGTTGGATCTAATAGCCACAAAATACAGTATGCAGCGGAAGCAAATAAAACAAGAAAGATAATAAATACACACACATGACATATATGCAGAGATTTACGTGGTAAAACCCTCTCTTAGGGAAACATCCACGGAGCAATGGTATCGGTATCTTATTATTCAGAATCTGAAGATTTACAACAACTCACAACTCTCCAATATCTTCTCTTACGAGAATACAAGAAACATATACATTTCTTACACGGTTACTAATAACTGCATATTTAGTTAGTCAGTTACATAGTTACCGTCATAGCCGGTTGTCTCCCGTTTCTAACAATCTCCACCTTGACAACAATTTACCTGATACCATTGCTCATTGCTCTATTGATCACTTTTCCTGCAAGCCTAGAGAAGCTAAGCACCACCGTAGCTTCTCTGAAGTAACTGGCTTCGTGAACATGTCTGCACTATTCTTTTGAGTGTGGACCTTTTCAAGAACCACTCCACCTTCATCAATAACATGTCTTACAAAATGATATTTTACAGGAATATGTTTTGTCTTACTGTGATAAGCTGGATTTTTAGCCAAGTGAATAGCACTTTGACTATCACAGAAAATCTTTATAGAGTTCTGAACCTTTCCTAACTCACCCAGCAAACCTTTTAACCAGACTGCCTCTTTGCAAGCATGTGAAGCAGCTATATATTCTGCCTCTGTAGTAGATAAAGCAACAATATTCTGAAGCTTTGACATCCAACTAATAACTCCACCTGCAAGAGTAAAAACATAACCTGAAGTGGACCTCCTCTTGTCCAAATCACCTGCAAAATCAGAATCAACATAACCACAGACTTTATCACTGCAACCATCAAAAGTGATACAATAGTCACTTGTGCCTCTAAGATACCGAAGCACCCATTTCACTGCTGCCCAATGCTCTTTTCCTGGATTTGCCATGTATCTACTGACAACACCAACTTCATGTGAAATATCTGGTCTTGTACTTATCATCGCATACATCAAACTTCCTACTGCATTAGCATATGGTACACGAGACATATACTGCTTTTCTTCATCATTTTTAGGACTCAAACCTGAAGAAAGCTTAAAATGAGAAGTTAAAGGGATACTAGAAGGTTTCACTTTATCCATACCGAATTTCTGAAGTATTTTCTCCACATACTTCTTTTGTGATAACCACAACTTGCCATTTTTCCTGTCTCTGTGTATCTGCATGCCCAAGATCTGATTTGCTGCTCCTAGATCCTTCATATCAAACGTCCTAGCCAACTGAGCCTTTAACCTGCTGATTTCAAACATGCTCTTGCTTGCGACAATCATATCATCAACATACAATACCAAAATAATGAACATGTCATTTTCCAACTTTTTAAAGTACACACAATGATCATACTCACTCCTGGTAAAATTTTGACTCACCATGAAAGAATCAAACTTCTTGTACCATTGCCTGGGAGACTGCCTCAGGCCATACAATGATTTTTTGAGCTTGCAAACAAACCTCTTGTTGCGATTTTGAACGAACCCTTCTGGTTGTTCCATGAAAATTTCTTCATCTAAATCTCCATGTAAGAAAGCTGTTTTGACATCTAGCTGCTCTAACTCCAAATCATATAAAGCAACTAGTGCTAACAAAATTCTAATAGAAACAAGTTTTACAACTGGTGAAAAAATCTCATGAAAGTCAATACCTGCTTTCTGAGAAAATCCTTTTGCAACCAGTCTCGCTTTGTACTTCGGAACAGTTTCATCAGCACCTTTCTTCAGTTTGTACACCCATTTGCAGCCAACCACTTTCCTACTCTCTGGAAGTTCCACAATATCCCACGTTTTGTTCTTTGCCAAAGAATCCATTTCTTCTTTCATTGCACGTTTCCATTTGTCACTGTCAGACACTTCTAATGCTTCCTTATAACTGTCAGGTTCTCCTTCATTAGAAATGAAAACGAAATCATCATACCTCTTTGGAAAAGTTCTATTCCGCGTAGATCTCCGTAGAGTTTGCTGTGGTATTTCCTCTATTTCTGTCTGCTCATCCTCTTCCTCATGAATATCCTCTTCCTGGACATCCTCATGAGTCCCCCTCGCAGATGACTGAGTATCAAACTGAATTTGCTGAAACTGTGGTACATTAGCCTGTTTCAAATCATTACTTACATCTAAATTTGTCAGAGAAAGTTCATCAAATTTTACATCTCTGTTTATGATGATTTTGTGGACAGTAGGATTCCACAACCTATATCCCTTAACACCATCACCATATCCAACAAAGATCAATTTTCTTGACTTAGGATCTAGTTTGGAACGCTGATTTTTCGGAATAAGTGCATAGGCTTCACAACCAAATACTCTAAGATTAGAATAATCACATGATTGACCTGTCCATACCTCTTCTGGAATTTTGCAGTCAATTGCTGTTGATGGTGATCGATTGACCAGGTAACAAGCTGTAAGCAGTGCCTCTCCCCACAATTCCTGCTGCAACTTCGCATTACTGAGCATACTCCTTGCTCTTTCAAGAAGAGTCCTGTTCATGCGTTCAGCAACGCCGTTCTGCTGCGGAGTGTAAACAGTGGTCTTATGTCTCTCAATCCCATCCTGCTTGCAATAATTATCACACTCCTTCGAAGTAAATTCGGTTCCATTATCTGTTCTAAGACATTTAATGAACCTGCCAGTGCTCTTTTCAACCAAAGCTCTAAACTGCTTAAATATATCAAAAACATCAGCTTTTCTCTTCAATAAATAGATCCAAACTTTCCTCGAGTAATCATCTATAAAACTGACGAAATATGATGATCCCCCATAAGAAATTTTTGGAGATGGACCCCAAAGATCAGAATGTATGTAGTCTAGGATACCTTTACTCGTGTGTTTTCCAGATTTAAATTTTTGTCTAGCCTGTTTACCATAAATACAGTGCTCACAAAACTTCAAATCTACAGATTTTAAACTAGGAAGCAACTTTCGATCAGCAAGTACCTTCATACCTCTTTCGCTGATATGACCTAACCGCTGATGCCATAGACGAGTGATGTCTGCTGCTGCACCAACCGATGCTACTGTTGCGTGATCAACTTCCGTTCTCCCTTCAAGTCTATACAGGTTCCCAACTCTGTTTGCTTTCATAACAACCAAGATACCTTTCGATATCTTCATAACTCCACCTTGAACTGTAAACTTGTAACCATCATCATCAAGAACTCCCATTGATATCAAGTTCTTCCTTAATTCAGGTACATGTCTCACATTTGTTAGAGTCCTAACAGTCCCATCATACATTTTAATTCTGATACTCCCTACCCCAACAGTTTTACATGTAACATTATTTCCCATATAAACTACCCCGTCATCTATAGATTGGTATGAGGAATACCAATTTCTATGCAGACACATGTGGTGAGATGCTCCAGAATCAATTAACCAGTCAGAATGGTATTGTGAAACAGTAGATGTAGATAATACCTCATCGATCATACCTGAATCATTCTCGGCTACATTCGCCTCCTTTGTAGAGTCCTCCTCCTCAGAAGCTCGCTTACGTTTCCAGCAATCTTTCTTCAGATGTCCTGCTTTATTGCAGTACCAGCACTTCAATTTACTCTTTTTGCCCTTCGACTTTGACCTTGATGTACCCTTTGAATGTTGTCCTCTTTCACTGGTTCTTCCTCTGGCCACCATTACTTCTGATGTCGAGGTTTCAAGACTAGATTTCTTTCGAGTTTCCTCAGAAAGTAAGGCTCCAACAACTTCATCGAAGGTAATAGACTCAGTAGAACTAAAACTGATAGAGGTTACAAAATGTGCCCACGACTCAGGCAGAGAGCACAACAGTAAAATCGCCTTGTCTTCAGATTTAATAATATCTTCCATACTAGTCAACTGGAAAATAAGAGTATTGAACGCATTCAAGTGTTCAGAAATCTTTGTACCTTCTTTCATACGCAAGGTAAACAACTGCCGCTTCAGGAGGATTTTATTCGTCAAGGATTTAGTCATGTACAAACTTTCCAACTTTGTCCAGAGACCTGCTGCTGTAGTTTCAGACACGATGTTAAATAAAACATCGTCGGCCAAGCACAGACGAATAGCACTGAGAGCTCTTTCATCCATCTCGCTCCAGTCTCCATCTGAAATATTTGCGGGTTTCTTTATTTTTCCTGCCAGTGCCTTCGCCACTCCTTGCTGCACGAGCATATCCCGCATCTTGACCTTCCACAACTCGAAATTATTGCTCCCATTGAACTTCTCAATTTCAAACTTAACACTCTGCGTTTTTGCCATTTTCTCAAGAAAACACCAGGTCAAAAAAAACTTTATAAGGGAAACCCTTTTTAAAAATAATGGAAATAAAGGTTTTTTTTTTTTTTTTTTTTAAACAATCAAGAAATAATATATTATTCAACCTTATAACTCCCACCTTTAAACCTTATAACTCCCTTATTATACCAACCACCTATCATATCCACGTTCAAACCAATATAATATGTCACCTTTTAATAAATCATGACTCCAATATATATTCACCTTTCTAAATATATAAAACTCAAACCAAAAAAAAAAACTTTCGCTTTTTAAAAACTTTGGCCTTTTATAATCATGGCATTATATATTCACCTTTTTTAAATATATAAAATTCAAACCATATTTGCCCTTCGTTCAAATTTGAAGAAACCTCAAACTAATACTTTAACTTTCACGCTTTACCTCAACCAGAATAGAGTACCGCGCTCCCCGATATCACTATGCCGCAGTAATTTCCAGAAAATTCTATTTCGTAAGAGTGCTCGCCTGCATGAAAGAAATTCATCCTTGCCGCCAGAGAAGACGCCCTCCGCCCAAGATCGCAAATCCGCCAGAGAAGACGCCCGCCGCCCAAGATCGCAAATGCGATTCACGAGTCGATGAAGAGAAGGAAAGACTGATGTGTAGAGTCTTGTAGCAGAGGCGCGTGAAGCGAGCATAAGGAAGTGTAGAGACTTCCTGACCGGCCGATGCAAGCTTTGTGTCATGTAGTGGCTGTGCGGTTGAAAGCCCTAGTCACGAAGGATACAATGAGCAGGAGACGAGTCGATGAGAGGAGGCATGTGATGAAGCCGCATAAGCGAGCCACCCAGGAACTTTGCCGAGGAAGGATGCTCAGATGGAATGAGAAGGTAGTATGTTCATTGCGTACAGAAGCCCATGAGATTGTATAAAGAGATGGTGGATCCATGGTTAGAAAAATAAAATAAAAAATAATTTTTATTATTTTTTGGAGTTATAAAATTTAAATTTTGCATGTAATTGGGTATATGACTGTAAGACCTGGAATGGCATGCATACCCTAGGTTGTTAGTTACCTATGAAACTATACATAGATTTAGGTAAACTAAAAGGGGTAGGGCATTGGTTGTTGTGCTCATTTTGCCCATGAGATTACATGTAATGAAGCCTATTTTAAAGGCTTGGTTAACTCCATTGTAAAAAGACCTGAAAGTGAGCGGTAAAGGCTCATTTGGTTGTCTTGGCCGGATTTGGCTAAGGGCTTTGGATGAAAAATTCGAGGTGGAGCATAGAAGGTGCTCAGGATTGCATAGGAAGATTTTGTTTGCAAGCTCAAGGTAATTATTGTATGGCCTGAAGCGCTCAGGTGATTGGTACAAGATGTTTTGATTTCTTCATGGTGAACCAGGTTTTACAAGAAGTGGATGTAACCATTGGGTTTATGGTATTCACTATCTTGGCGTTTTTGGATTGTTGGCGTTATGCTTGAAACAAGCACAAGCATGGATACGATCAACAGGTTGGTTCGGTTGGACATTTATGATGAAGAATCAGGGAGCAGCAAAACAATCTTGAGTGTAAATGTACAAGAGACGGATTGATGGTAAGATTTGGTTATCATAGGACGAGTACATGATAATGATACTCAGGGATGAAACTGGTAAACATCATAAGCTTTCTTCAGGTTGATGTCCATGTAATGAAGAAAAGGGTTATATGTCTCGTGTATGGTATGCTGGTGTGATGTATGCGATGAGATCTTTTCACATGCAGTTGGTGTTGTCAGTGGATACATGACAAATCCAGGTGAAGCAGTGAAATGGGTGCTTTGGTATTTAGAAGCACAAATGGACAAGGGCAGGGCATCAGGTAAATTGTTGTCAAGGGGGAGATTGTTGGAATGTGACAACCAATTGACGGTTTAGGTCAAGTTGGTTGACGGAGGTTTCACCAACGGTATAATCTGTTATCGGTTATGTGTAACTGAAGAAGGAGGATCTTAAATATGTGGCCCATTGAGGCAGATATTGAGCTGGGGCTTTAAGCCCTCTCCGGGATAGTTTGTAAACTATGTTGATGATGAATAAAGACTGCCTGCCCTTGTCCCATGGATGTAGCCCACACTCAGTGGGTGAACCACGTAAATTTCTGTGTCTCTTGTGTGAATGCTGTGTTTTACATATTCTGTTGTTTTCTGTAGTTACATATTTATTATGTATGTGTGCTTAATGCAAACAAGATACATCATAAATATGTAACTACAGAAAACAGAAGATAAGTAACACACAAAAATCAGATAAGAGACACAGAAATATACGTGGTTCACCCACTGAGTGTGGGCTACATCCACGGGACAAGGGCAGGCATTCTTTATTCATCATCAACATAGTTTACAAACTATCCCGGAGAGGGCTTAAAGCCCCGACTCCATATCTGCCTCAATGAGACACATATTTAAGATCCTCCTTCTTCAGTTACACATAACCGATAACCGATTATACCGTTGGTGAAACCTCCGTGAACCAACTTGACCTCAACCGTCAATTGGTTGTCACATTCCAACAGAAGGTCTCGCCGAGCTCGGACGTGTTCAGCTTTGGCGTTCTGCTGTTGGAAGTGGCGTGTGGGAGGAATCCCGTGGATCTATCCACAGACGCCGAACAACTGATTTTGGTAGATTGGGTGTGGGAGCTGTATGCCCATGGCGAGCTGCTGGACGCTGCAGATCCAAAGCTGGGGAGTGAATACGAGGCGGGTGAAATGGAGAAGGTGTTGAAACTGGGGTTGTTGTGCTCCCATCCTGAGGCGGGGAGGAGATTGGGGATACGGCATGTGTGCCAGATACTAGAAGGTGAAGCTCCTGTTCCTGACGTCCATAGGGCTCCGTTTAACTGAAGATTATCGGGCTATCTACCATGGGCGGATTTGGGTATGCCGTCACAGCTAATCCAGATGACAAGATTCTTGAGGAAATGTCTAGCGGAAGGCGGCCAAACGGAAGGGTCAGTCCATCATCTCAGAAGCTCTCAACGGGAAGGGCGTGAAGATAAAATGAAATAGAAAGCTTTCAAAATATTACGCTGAATTTACTGTTCAAACGCTGAAGGTTTTTTTTTTTTTCTTTCCAAAAATGAATTAAAACAGGTTTGTCAAATATGAGGCTGATCCTGATTCTCTTCCCGTCTGTTTTTTCAAAAATATTACAGAATGGCATAATATAAACATTCTCAACCATTTTCCAAAAATGTAATTATCATTCTATTCAGATACTATTTTATTCAGAACAATTTAATCAAGGAAATATACAGATCTATTATTCTGGATCTTCTCCTCAAAATATTCTGGATTTTCTCCTCAAAATATTTTAAGATATTCATCTACCCCTTCTTGTGTTTGTTTGGACATCTTATCCACCAACTTAAATATGTTCCAGACTTATATTTCTAAACTGTTCAATCTCTTTTCTAATTCTGTTACACCAATGTATCAAAGCTAATATGTTCAAATTATATTCTATAAAATACGGAAATGTTAATTTTTTATTAAAAATTTATTTTTTCAATAATAAATTAATTTTCTTTGGTTAAATAAATTTAGTTGGAATGCTTGGAAAAAATATCCAGTTTGTTTTGAAGCTGAATTTAGTTTGAGTAAATATCCAGTTTGTTTTGAAGCTGAATTTAGTTTGAGTAGTTCCAAAAATATTGGAAAAATTATCGCTTTAATGTTGCTCAAGTTGAGTTGCTTGGAGTTGGATTTGAAGTTATTTAACATCTAGCCCAACTGCCTCAACATTAATTTCTATTGAATAGATTGGATCATACTTTTAAATTATAAAAACATTAAATTAGTATAAATACATTAACATAATTATTTTTAAAATAAATTCAATTTATCTACTTAATAATTTACAATTAAAAAATAATTTTGATAAATTTTTCATTAAACACATTATCAAAACCAAAACTAACTTAAAATATTGCATAATTAGATTAACAAAACCAAAAATATTTTTTGCTTATGATACTAGAGTAATTCTTAGTTATATTGTCCCGGTATCGTAGAATGTTAACCAGAATAAGTTTAACACTATGTTCATAGAGTAAAACACCTTATGGCTAACCCATGGTTTTCAGAGTGTTGATATGCATACCATGGACATTTCGATAAATATATGGATAAATAAGTTAAAGTGAAGATAAAATTTAATAAATATATGGATATGTATTTTAATCAAAATAAAAGTGGTTAGGTGTTTTATACTCAAGTATAGAAATATTAATTTAATAAAAAATAAAAAAATAAAATTGACATAAATTTATAAATCTAAATTTAAGATAAATTTGTATTAGTTTTATATATTTTTCTATTTTTTAATGTATACTTTGATTTAAATTTTTTAACTTATATATGTTTGACTTAAAAAAACATTGGAATAAATTTTCATTATATGTACATCATTATAATTAATTTAATAGGTGTTAAGTAGTAGCTAGTCTTGTTGAGTTTAGGGATAATTAATTTACATTTCAAGATAATGAAGGCACTATAATATGGATAGCATAATTACATAGTGGGTGCCTTTTAGTTTAGAATAATCAAATTATATGTGCATTTCAAAAGAGTAAAGATGATATAATATAGATAATGGACCTTAGTTTGAGGATCTCTAAATTGCATATCAAAAAAGTAAATACAATATAACATGAATAGCCTAATTGCATTTCAAGGGATTAAACAACATGTAATATGGATCCATTTAAAATCTTAGCACAACTAAACTTTTATAACTCCTAAAAAGCATTGTTGTTCTATCATTATTAATGATTTAGAAAGGTGAATGTCAAAAGTCGAACAATGATTTGTATGAATACACATCCATTAAAAACTGTGCATACAAATCACAACCAATAAAGTTGTGAGCTATGCATGTGAAAATGTTTAAAGTTGGTAAGGTATTAATTTGCTTTTGATTTAGAATAATACCCTCATAAAAATTCAAGGTTAATGTAGTCAATGTAGATTATATAATTGTCATATATAAGATATGCCAGAATAAATCACCATATACCTGTATATATCTTATATTTTTATTAAAACATGTTATAATCTTTTCAATAAAGCTAAGAAATTGGTAAATCTAATTTTCTAATAATGATAATATGATAACAATATTCATATTATAAAGTTAATTAATTTATTTTGTATACAATAATATGAATCCACTTATAATTTTTGAATGCAAATTATGTTAAATCAATCTAAATATGACTTTTATACTTCAAAATTGTAATTTAAAAAAATAAAATAAAAATGTAATTTATTATATTATTACTAACTTTAAACATTCATAATAAAATATTTTTTTAATAACATTATAATTATATACTTATTTACATAACCTACTTCTAAATATATTTCTCTTCAAATTAATAATATAACAAAAATTAATAATATAAAATAAATTGATAAAATAATTATATATAATATTACAATACACATAAATCCTACCATAATCATAATCCTTAAACACTTATGATAGGAGCACCGAAAATCAAGTTGATTGAGGGTGAATAATACAATTTTCAATGTTATAAAAAAATTAATAATCTAACAAAATTAAATAGAAACATATTTTTTAAACTTTTATTTTATTTAAATAAATAAAATTAATTTAAAATATTGATTGATGTATAATTTATTTTAGTGTTTTATTGTTTTGTCATTTATATAGGAAACTTTTTTAAATGTTGCCTAAATATAACTATACTAAGAGATGATAATATCTAAATGTTTGTTTGGGGTTGAGGGTTGTTATGACAAGCTTTATGAAACAAGCATATCATCCATTTTAAGAATATTGATGAATGGTCTCAAGAAACCAATTGTAATATAGGGTTTAAGTAAGATTGTTTTCTATCCATATCTTAAGTTGTTAAGAGTTTCAAAAGTCTATTTTAATTTGAATAACAATCATAAAATTGTTTTAATTTTTTTGAAATTAATCATTAATTATTATAGATTTAATTAGTCATTAAATTACTTGTGTTAGAAATATTTATTAAATCACTTGTATTAATTATATGTATAAAACATCTTAATTAAACTTTAACATAAATTAATATTCAATTTAAGTATTGAATAATAATTAAATTTATACCTAAACACTTATATGAAAATTTAAGATTAGAAACCTATTTATAAAAAAGATGAAATCGTGTATTTTGAACTAATAGAATTTGAGTATTCTTAATAAAGCAATAAGGAAATATATGTTTATCTTTATGATAATAACCAATCACATAATTTTATAAAATTAAGGATGCTATTTATTTTACAAGAATTGAGCACATAATTTTATAAAATTAAGGATGCTATTTATTTAAAAAAATTGAGAAATTGAATAACTTGAAAGAGATTAGAGTATTGATCTAAAATTGTTTATAAGTGGCAATGAAAACTTGGACACTGAAATGAAATAAATTGATTTTGATCTAAAATTGTTTATAAGTGGCAATGAAAACTTGGATAGTGAAATGAAATAAATTGATTTCTTACATTATTATTTAGATATAATATTAGATTATCCTGTTTCAACATTCAATGTAAATGTCATCCACAAAAGTCATCATTTAAATTTGGACTTCACCTCGATGGCAGCTTGGTATCTTCAGTGGCTATTCAAACGATGAAGATAAGTAAGTTTGTGATGTTATTGATATTATCTTTCTCAAAAGCAATTTTAAATAATTTATTATTTTAAGATGGCTTCTTATCACTTGGTTCATGATAGGATCTTAGCGTTTGTTGCTATTCATTCAATTAATTCTCACGAACACTCTTAACACTAAACCTAATCTGGGTACGGGATAAATCTCCTACCGCCTCTCACGTGGAAATTCTCATCCAATTGATTGAAAATTCGATGGTTTTTTTGGCAATATTTAAATGCCGGATGCCTTGTGCATTGATATTTACCTTTTTATTTTAAGTTCTGCTCTCGATTAGGGTTAGAATTTCATTTCAAAATTCTAGTCCAATTGATTGAAAATTCGATGTTTTTAGTAATATTTAAATGGAGGATGCCTACTTGTGTATTGATATTTAGCTATTTATTATGTTATGCTCCCGACTAGGGTTGGAATTTCATTTCAAAATTCTCATCCAATTGATTGAAAATTTGATGTTTTTAGTAATATTTAAATGGAGGATGCTCACTTGTACATTGATATAAGTTTTACATTTTTATATACCTCGCCATACAAGTTTTTATTGAAAAATTAACCCCTCAACAATAAAGTTTATTAAAAAATGACTTATCAAACTTTTGTTTTTATTAAAGAGTTTAATTTACAATTAAAAGAAATAAACTCATTTACCCATATTTTTCATTCATCATTTACTTTGAAAATGATCATATGCTTTTGGTAGAAGTGGTTAATTAAAAAAACAAATTGCAATTCTGGAACGAAATTGTTTTATATAGTTCTCTTTTTCCTTTCTGAAAAGAAGTTTAATAAAGCGGTGTTTCCAATGTATGTGTTGTTTTGGATTCCTCTACACGTGAACTTGCATGCATGATCCATGGTGTATTATGATCGAATTTGATAAATAAAAATGAAATTGTGCAAACTTATATAATATAACATAGAAATTTGAATATATATAATATGATAATTTTGGATTCAATTTTATTTGGATATGTTTTATGTGAGGATAGCCAAAAGAAGGATAAGGCCAAGGTTTCTCTATAAGTCATAGTCTTTGTCTAATCAAAATTGAAAAGAACATCTTACCAAAATTTATAGCTCTAAATCCATAGTGCTTGATTTCAAAATACATAATAGGCAAGAAAAAGAGGTGGTGAGTGGCTAGGTTAATTTCTTTATTAACAACCAACAAAATAAAAAAAAAAACCACCCAGAACATTTAAGTGATAAGGGATTACTATTTTACTACATAACATTGAAACATGGGAAGAACATAGAAACTTTGAAAAAATTAAGAAAAATGAAATAATTTGTTTTTTTTAACACATTAAGAAAAATGATATAAGAAATTTTTTTTGAACACGTTAAGAAAAATGAAATGATTTCGTTCTTATGCCATCAAGATGCTTAGAACATTGTTAGTTATGAGTGATATATTTTCTTTGTTATCAACTCATAATGAAAATATGACATTCTTAAGAATCGTGGTATTTCTTAGTCGTGTCAAAGATTCGTCGATGATGGAAAGTCTTGGAGACTCTAGACTGCAATTTGCTAAGGGTTTGCAGCAATAGAAACCCCCTCGATGGGATTCGATTGAGGCACTGCCCATTTTGAACGAGTGACGAGCCCACGGGGGGTTCACTAGTGAGGTAATATCATATCACGCCCATTCATATTGGGAGTTTGAATATTCTTAAAAACCTCAAAAATATATTGCTTCATATTAAGGGGTCAAGGGGGGTTTTTAATATGACATAGTAATATAAATATTGGGGGTTATTTTATTTGGGTGGGCTGAGGAATAACCTCCAAATCGTGGGATGGATTCATACCTCCAAATCATGGGCTCAATTCATACCAACCTAAAACTTATGGATCCTCCATTTTTATTTGATATTGCTTGTGATCCTAAGTTTTGCATAAATCTGATAATAGTGTAGCAATGATTATATCGATGGAAGTCTCTTTGGATTACTAGCCTTGAGAAATCCTCATTTAATAACTTATTTAGGATTGGTTTGAATTGATGTTGTATTGTTTTTCATCTTTAAGTTAATATATGTAGCTAATCGAGGGTTCCATTGTTGAACAATTGTATTTTTTTTTTGTATGCATTCGAGTAAAAGATATAAGTCCTCATTTTTTAGGTTGGAGTTTCGGTGGGTATTGAGATTCAATCAAACCTTGCTCCACGACAACAAGAAAAGTGAGATCAATGTTTCTTGGCTCACTGGAACCAAGATGTTTGTTTTGATAGGAAGGTAGGGGATTCCATCGATGAAATGGTTTCAATTTTGCATTTTTATGGAGTTTAATTTATTAAGATTATAGAAAACATGAGCTCTCTATGGTTATACTTGTATTTACATGATATAAAATTGGTAGATTGGTAGGCTGTGGTGTGAAACCTTTACAATTCTCATCTTTTCTAAGCATTGTACTAAATAGTGGACTATCAATCTTTTCATTCTTTGTTATGTTGATCTCTTGACTGGGTTTCCTTTTACACATTTTTCCTTCCCCGGTACTATTTCATTTGGTCTTCCACTATCCAACGTTACAAATTGATCAGTGGCACCTGCAATCCTGGTGGGATCATTATGAGCATTATACCATTATTTTATTTAGCATCTTATTTTCTTATATTAATATGTGTTAGGGATCCTATTTGTTACAACTTGATAATACAATATAAAGGGGGTATTAAAAATGGGTTGATAAAAATGGATACCTACAATATATGGTGAAACTAGGGGTTTTATTAATTGGAAAGGCATATTGGGAGAGGGGTTCAACAATAAAATTTTATGAGGCATTTTCCAATATTTAGTGAAATTAGGGATATTCTTTAATATCATGCGAACGATCGTGCTATGTAAAAAGTTCATTGAGTGAACCCTCCATGGACGAGCCATGTGAATTGGTGCCAAATTTATTCATTAAACAACACCCTTATGTCTGTGCATATATTCCTTGTTGCAAAAACTGGTATGTTATGATGCCCTCTATATGGAGTGAATGGAAAGAGTTACAACATTAGGACATGACTTAGGTATATGCATCTCAGATTGTATTCTCAATATTTCAAGGCCAGGTTTAGCCCATGTGTTTTCTAAAGAATCCATTGGTTTCACAAGGTTATGGCAATCGAAGGGAGGAGATCGTTGGCCTTCCTAATAAGCATAATCCCACCGTCTGTTGGTATAATGTCGAAATGATAAGCTTAACAATAGAGATTAGATTATTGTGAATCAGGGTATTTTTTAAGGATTCTAATATTATACTTAAATATAGTTTTCTAGGCGATTATTTTGGATTGAGAAAAACATATATATAGATAGGTAGGGGAATATTAAATAATAAACCTACAGTTTACTACTGAAACATGTAAATTTTGGCGAATATTATGATTAAAAAACATATTTTATGTAAATATAGGCAATATTAGAGACTAAAAATGACCAAATAGCGAATTGATTTTTTGAAAAAAACCTGAAAAATTAGCCAATTGGCTAAATTTCACACCTAAAAATTACCCTGTTGTGAATCTACTCAAGATAGCAAAAGAGGTTTGAGATCCATAGATATAGGATCTGAGTTTCGGTTTGTTGCGATCTCTCTCAACTATATATGTAAGTAATTTTATATGCAATAAATAGATTGGTGTTTACCATCTCTGTGTATGGGCCTTCGTGCTCTTGCACTTCTTTTAATCTAAATTGGTATCAGAGCTGTTGCTGTGAGAGCCCTTCGTGGCCTGATGTTTGCGGCCTGCTGTGAAATCCCATTGAGTTGCGATGTGACTGTGTTGTGAAAGTGAGGATACCATCATCGCTGAGTGAGGGGCCGCTGCTGTGAAGAGCTATTGAGATTCGATTGAGAGGGATCCGCAGCAAGGATGTGAAATCTATAAGGCCTGTGTTGAAGAGCGTGAAGTGACTGGGTTAGAGGCTGAGATCTAGTGTAGAGGTCGGAAGAGCCGTTGCTAGTGAATTGATTATGTTGCAGTCTATCGTGAAGAACTAGAGGGTGCCATTGTTGGGTCGTGAAAAATACATGAGGCTTGCGTGAAGAGTAGAGACGCTGCCACCGCTGCAAGAATACCATTGTGGAAGGAGCCGCCACTACTGTGAGGGACATGAGTCACTGTTTGATTGTCGAGTGAAGGAGTAGATTACTGTGCTCTATGTGATAGGGGTTGCCCCGACACATTTTGAGAGGGACCACAAAGAAAGGTTGTGTAGTATCCTGTGTGGAGGAAAGCCTATTCCATTGAGTGTCTACTAGTCAACGTATGGTGTTCGTAAAGGAGCGAGTGGGAAATTACCTGTTTTGAGTTGGGAGCACATCTGACAGAGCTGTGTGTGGAGAGCAATTTGGAGAGCTATAGTAGTTGTGCATAGAGCTTCCACTGTGGAGTCGCCCAGGCCTGAGTGAGAGGAAAACATTTGCTGATGGAAAGATGAATATGCAGGCTTTGGATATGATGTGTAAATGCAATCTTGCAAGTAGTCCTGTAGATGCTATAGTAAAATTTGAATCTGAGCCTAGATATGATGAGGAATGTATTACTAAAGAAGACCATATTTTAATTAAAATGGAAATGATGGTGATAGATAATTTGTTGGCCGGAGTTGCAGTAGCTAAAGCAAAAATAGTTGATTTTGATGCAGAATTGAAGTATATTGCAGATTGGATTGAAAACCCAACGGATGCTGAAAATGATGTCTATGTTTTTTATGGAGAATACACCATGTTTGCAGATGTTGAAGAATTTGATGATACGCATCAACAAGAGACATTGACACTGCTGAACTATGAGCTAATGTTTCAGCATTTCATTGCACAGGGCATAACTGATTGTAGTCGAGCATGGAGGACAACTATTAATGAAAAGTTTGCAGAATTTGTAGAAGCTGAAGGAAAATCCAGGACAATAGAGGTGCAACCAAATTCCATAATGCACATTAAAGTAAAATATATATCTAGGCGTGAAGACTTCAAGATCTATAACAAGAAACGTAAAAAGACAAACAAGTACTATCTCACAGCAAGAAAGGTCAATATGAAGTGGATTAGAAGGAGGATTGAAGAGTACAAGGTTTGGAGCCCTAAGAAACATATATTATTAAATTGTTAAAGTTTATGCTGGTTTGTAAGCCTAGATCTACATGCATATTATGTATTGTGATCCATTTCTCCATTAAGGGAGGATGTTGAAATAATGTCGAAGTGATAAGCTTAATAGTAGAGAATCAGAGATTAGATTATAGTGAATCTACTCAAGATAGCATAAGAGATTTGAGATCCATAGATATAGGATCTGAGTTTTGGTTTGTTGAGATCTCTCTCAACTATATATGTAAGTAATTTTATATGAAATAAACATATTGGTGTTTACCATCTTTGTGTATGAGCCTTCGTGCTCTTGCTCTTCTTTTAATCTAAATACGTCATCCTTAGGAATACTACACAGTTGGTACACTCTAGCTGACCAACAATTATTTGATATTGAAGCCACTTGCATCTTCATTATTGCAGAAATGCAATGATGGAATGTCTGGAGGCATATAATCATATGGGAAGCAGAAAAAAAAGGAGATATAGTCGTTCAATACCCATTCTTTTTTGGACGGTGTGCATTTTGCCGATCAAATTCCAACCCTGCAGTCCTGACAATATATCTATAAAGGGGATAAAGATGTCGCCTATCAAGAGAAAGGATGGGTGGCGGCGTGCATTCACAATGTGCATCTATGAGATAAACGAATCTATCTATCGTAGTGACAGAATTTGCCGTAATTAACAAATTACCGAGCCAGCCAGAAAGAAAGGCACACCAGAACTACTGCTTCTTGATCAACTGTATGAAATACTTAGATCAGCGTTTTGTAATGATACATTTTGGGGAATAAAAGGAGCATGACTGAACAACTCGTCCATCTATAGCTCCGATTCCTACACGAAAGCAAACAAGAGCCATCCATTCTACTCGCGTGGCCATAAATTCAACGCAGTGTAATTCTGCTCATGTGGCCACATAAATAGAGCCATTGAATGAGACTTGAGATGGACGGACGGATGGATGCCTTAGAATATTCTTGTGATATTAATATGAAGAATGGAATGTAATATTGCTTTTTAAAATGTAATGATTGTGAAATAAGATCTATTATTTTTTTTTTTCAGCGGAAAAATCACCTTCCTGCTATTCCGAAGGAATCAAGGAAAGGTAACAACACATGAGAAATCTCAACAAACTTCCTCACATATCGTGGATGGTAGGTCGAGCAAACCGTCAGCTGGTAATCCAAGCCAGAAGACGTCTCAACGAAATTAAACCCGTGTGGATGGAATGAAATCCATCTAACCCCACCAACGAGCCACCGTATCCTTGATAAAATGAGATCTATTATTATTTTTTAGTCAATCAAATAAAAAATAATAACAATTAAAATATGTTTTAAAAATAAAATAAAAAATATGTTTTTATCACTGCCTTGACACTTTTCTTAGTTCCCTTTGTGAGTTTTCCTTGAATACCATCGTTCAATGATATAGCTTATTGATGTTCATATGATTTATTAATTGTTTCAAAACTTTCTACTTTATGATCCATCTCTTGGTGCAGCATGACATTTGGAGGATTATTAAGAGCAAATCGATGAAAGAATTTGTCTTGGATTAAGAATGTCTTGGGTACCCGCATGAAGCTGGTACCCAAAATAACCGCAACAAGGGCACGTGAGTGGAAAAAAAAGGACGCGCACGCGCCTCCAAAGGCGCGCATGCGTCCCTGCTTCGGCAATGCCGAACGTCCACGTGGTTCAGCCCAGGTGGACAAAAGGGGCGCGCACGCGCCCTTGACGCGTACGCACATATTGGCGCGCACGCGTTAGTGGCGCGTGCGCGCCTCTGTTTTTTTATAAAAAAAATAGAGCTCACGGGTTTTGTCATTTTTGACAAACCCGTGAGCTAAATTACCAACCCGCGAGCGCACCTTCAACCCCGCGAATGCGTCCTCGTGCACCCCCGTCGTCATCAACACCAAGCAGTCGCCCCTACACCATGGTGCCGTCCGTTTCTCCAGGTAAGTGCTCCTCAAAGCACAAATTTGTCTTTATTTTTGTTTTCCATTTGAATTTGAATTTTTAAAAAAAATTTACAATCCTTTAAAAAACCAAGGAAATTTAATTTCAGGCCATCTACACACCTAACAAGATGTCAGACACACCACCACCATCCGATGAAACCCGACCTCCAGAAGAGAATATGGGAACCGACAATGAACCCAATGAACCCAATGAAAACCGTGAAGATCAATTACACCAAGACTTAAATCAATTGAGGGCACTAAGTAATGAATTGAACAGTACCAGGGAACCCTCTCGGGTTTCCTTGGCTTCATCACTTCAAAACATTATTGAATCAATCAATATTGCACACAGTGAGATAACAAACTTGAGCCAATACAGGGCTCGAATGAGGGAACACTACTCCACTGGGTTGTCCAAAGAGCAAATAAAATACCTCAACATCAGCAAAGCCCAGTTGTATAGCAAGTTCATAGTTCCCTCGACCGGACAGCCTCCAGCTTTGACGAGGGCTTGGGTTTGCATGGACTGGTGCATTTACCAGCCATGGAGAGATAACTGGAGACAGAGGTGGTTCATGGTGTTTGACAGGCCCCCGTGCAACAATTTGGAGGTCCCACAGTATTTCCTTCGAAAATTGTGGGCTGAGTTTGAGCTAGGGTACCATGTCAACTATTTTGACATCACTGAGTTTCAGGGTGTCGGTCTTGGCTCTGCCCAAGATCAACCTCAGGCGCACCGCAACCTGCTTAGAGGACCTCCTGCAGCCAGGAGAGAGTCAAACCCCCCTCCTCAGCCACCCGGGTTTGGTAGCGGTCTAGATGAGATTCATGACTCCATCAGACGTGCCACACATGACTTGCTTAGACATACCAAATTTGTGGCCATGTCTTCCCAGAGCTGGGAGGACATCGATGAGACACAGATAGCTGCACAGTCTATGGGTGGTGGTCGAGACATGCCGGGTATAGGTGGAACCCAGGCGGGGCCTTCTAGTTATGCTAGAACAACGACACATTGTTGTTCTCACTATGGTCATTCTTGCCATGGTGATATGTAGCAGCATGCCACAGGGAGCTTCATGGATCAAGTTTGCTATTGTATTATTTAATGTTCAAGTATTTGTTGTATTTTCTTTGATATCGTATTGTTTAATATATTTAACTTTGAATTACACATTGTTGACTTTATTTGTTTTAATGTTCAGTTATTGGGTGTCGGGTCTCCACCCTCCAGGTGGGAGGACGTTGGCCCCTTTGACCTCGATGGAGCCATGGCAGTAGCAGAGGAGATTGCGGCACCATACACACAGGTAACTTCTTTACTTTGAATAATTAGATCCGGTTACGAGTAATTTGTGTTTAGTAATTACAAATTAATTAGCATTGAGTAATTACCATATTATCATCATATTTTACAGTTGTGTTTATAATATTGTCTAATTTATTTGAGAGATATAAATTCGTATAATCCCACCAAAAAAAAAATGAAACCTTATCAAACATGAAAACCTAACAAAACTATAAACATTTGTGTTAGACACAATGCTCACTGAGAGGGGGGGGTGAATCAGTGAGCCTATACTTTATTTAATTTCAACTTCAATCACCAACTCTTATATCATCATTTCACATTCACATCATATTCATCAATGAACTAACTATCAACTAATGAAACACATCAACACATAATACGAGACTAGATATAGTTTTTGTAATCTTTTGTATTTGGTTCAACGGCTATAACCGTGAGGCAATTCAGCACCAACTGATACAATGAGCACCAACTCATCATCTAGGACCTAGCCTAGTTTTTCTTAGATCCTACTGAGAAAATGGATACAAGACCCTGCTTGTATTTATGATTACATAGTTGTCACATATCATACATATCACAGTCATGTCATTATTCACATCATCTCATTCATCAATCTGTTGCCAGCACCTTGTCTTCAATCATCATTCTGTCCCTGTTTCATCATGTACAACATCTTCTCAAACATATCAATATTCTATCTACATTCACATCTTTAACCTGTCATCAAACTGTCATTAACCATAGGCAAATTATCATTCTGTTGTCAAGATATCAAACATATCCACATTTATATCACTTTCTGCTCATCATCACTCTGTCATAATTTTAACCAGGATATACACAAATACATCATTCTCTCCTTTCACCAAACTGCTACCCAAAATATCATTAGTCTCTTCATACTGTCTAGATCGTCATGTCTTTCTGTTGTACGTGCACATCATATCACATGATATTCAATCGATCTGTCTATGTAATTTTCATTTTCATTTTATTTTTAATTGCTGAGCCGACTTTGTCCTTTGAATGGACACATAATAGTTCACATACAATGTTTTATTTGCATGCTTGTTTTGGTTTGACTTCACACAACCACATCAAAGGCCACGTTAGAAACTTAGGGCTTCCTCATTTTTTTTGTGGGCTTCTACATCATCATGTTTAAATACTTCAGCATCAAAGGTTTCGTCAAGCAATTATAAGGGCAAGGGCTCCATCACACCCACAACAATAGACCACAAACAATTCCAAGAACCCCAAGGCAACAATACATTATGTATTCATCACCACACATCAAGGATTCCACATATGGACATCTTCAAGGTTCAAGGGCTTCAACATCCATCGTAAGTGCCATTAGATAAGGGCTGATTCAATTTATATGTGGGGTTCAATGTGGGTTCCACCATCAAGAGTCAATCATTTAGTATTTAATCAACATGCTTTCAATGGACATCAAGCCCATCATCAAATGGTAGCATGGACCATCACCAAGGGTTCCACTGCCCCATCAAACCACAAATGACCACAGAATGGGTCATTTGGCTCATTAGGTGTTCCAATGGCTCCAATGCCCACCTCCATGGTTCTTCATGCCATGTGTGTTCTTCAAGCCATCCACATCATCATCTTCTTTGCCATTCCTCAAGCATTTGTCATTAATGTTGTCACCACCATCACCATCACCGTCAACGTCTTCATAGTGGCCAAAAGAGAATCATAGTGGCCAAGCTTCTAGAAATTCAAGAACCTAATGTTTCTCATGTCCTTATTACCCTAGTTTATTATCACGGGATTTCCAATTTATTCTAATACTTGAGACTGAAAGTAATCATACTACTACTCCTAAAACATGTTATTAGGAAAGACATATAAACAACGTAAAACAACTTATCACATGTATTGTCACTAAAGTTTTTGAAAATGATGTAAGGCCCATAAGGAAGAGCGATAATCTTACAAATATGGTCTATGGGGCCTTGCTATTGTCTTGATTCAAATTCAACTCGATAAAAGATTTGGCATCAAGAATACTCATTTAACTCATTTCACTCACGATTTCTTTGATTTCAATCAAGTGATATCATTCTGACAACATAGCTATTCAATCAAGAAAACATAATTACTCATTCAATGCAAAAGAACATGGCACATTCAAGCTTGTAAGTAAGTTAACCGTGAAAAATATTTCTCTTTCTTCCTTTTTCTAATGATCAACACTCTAAAGTGTATTAAATAACATGCACACTAACTTAACTGCTATTTAGCAGCTCTTTGCAAATTTAAACAATGAGATGCCATTTTATTTGATGATGTAAATGTTATGGAAATAAAGGGACTCAAGATCCTCACTCTAGGGATGCAAATACTTTTCCACTGGGTGAATCAAGCTTCTAGGAAACTACAAATCTATAAGAAGACATCAAAACCTAGGAACTCTTCAACAAGAACCCAAACACATTACATAGGTTTCCAATTCAAATTTGTAAATGGACATGAATTCCATTTGCTTATGAGACACTGCACATCTCTCTAGGGCCAAAGGAAAATCTCACCTACTCATGGGGATGACTCTAGAAAAGGCAAAGCTCACCTACTCATGGAGATGACTCTAGAAAAGGAAAAGCTCACCATGTCAACTTCTATGCCCTCTCACCTTATTTAATTTTAATTTCATGCCATGCCACCTTCTATCCTTTCAGAATATTGGATATCAACTAACTTGAATATAAATTTATTGCAGTCATGTTTTCTAAGTACCATCGTTGTCATTCTCATTTTCATTGTGTTTAATATTGTTAATATTGTTTTTATAAATTCAGTCTAAAAATTGTAGTGTTCGCACAGGTGTATGCGGGCTCCAGCGACCAGCCACCGCCACTGGGGACCAGCAGTTCTCCCTGTGCGCAGGTATTGTGTGTATTAAAGCATAAATTTAATTTCAAATACGATGACTTGTCTGTGTATATTTATATTTTTGTATATTAAACCATGAAGTTATAAATGTGTATGCAGGTGCGAGCACCTCGGCCTACCAGTGCCAATATTCCTCCCTCCCCGACCTTTCGGCCACCCTATATGCTAGTTGTATCCCCTGGCATACATGCCCCATTCCCCAACCCCTTCCATCCAGCCCCCCCCTCCTATATAGCACCACAATTCCATCCAGCTCCCCCTTACGCATCATATCCAGCTCCACCTCCGTATCAGTTTCCCATGTTCCCACCCTCCCCCATCCGACCACGGCACACCACCCATCCACAGTCACCCATCCCTCTACCGCAACACAAACCTCGCCCCCCCCCACATTCCCCCACCACACTTGCTTCCCCTTCCAGGGTGCGCCCATCCATACTACAGCCAATTGGGGTTTATAGCCCTAGACATACATCTCCACTTCCCCCACCCAAGTCCATGCCTCCTCCTGCCACACCCCCTTCTTCCACTGTTACCCCCAGTGGTGTAGCCACCGTTGATGTGGCTACATCCTCCCCTTTACCGTCCACCCTAGCATCGGAGCAGGCTGTCCAGTCGACTGCTCCATCCGCCAGCCTCGAAGACTAGCCGATTTTGTTCACGGTGAGATTGACTAGTTTATCATTTAACTCTCGTTCAATTTTAACGGAAATTATTATATGCATCTAGTTTCAGCATTGATCTGATTGTTCTAAATGTTGTAGGGTGGCATTGTCGAGAGACTTGGATCACGGAGGAGGGAGACCCCCTCACGACTTACAGTCTCGCATGCGGTGAGTTATCCAAGATTTGAAAACTATTTTTAGTTTGAAATTATGTTTTATACTTGTATAATTGCCAAAAAAAGTTGACATGTTATTGTTGTCATTTCAGGGCTCAGGTGGACGTGCTCAAAGACGCTGGAAGGACTCAGCTTCCTCTAGGATGAAGAAGAGGAAGATTGATTTTGGAGATGCACCTGGGAGCTCTGAGGGTGGGCAGGAGGATTGAGAGACCCTCCTATGTACAGTAGCCACGATGTGGCATTTTCAACACGAGTTGCCATATTTTGTACATGGCACCATGGGCCATATTTTGTATAGGGCACGAGTTGCCTTTTTTTGTACGGGGCACGAGTTGCCATTATATAGACGTTGGGAACGATGTTCCATTTTTCTAAAAATTGTACATGATTGGATCATTTTTGCATATTAATAGATGGATTTGCACTTGTGTATATGAGTTTGTCCTTGATTACATTTTTTCATACATGATTTTGTCTTCGATTCAGAACTCTCATCTATGGATCATAGTGTTAATTGCATGTTATTTGAATGGTTATTATTTCACAAATTTGTCTTAAGCAATTACACACAACATATCCTAAATGTTTATGGTTTATTGAATGAATGTTTACAATCATCTAATCATTTACATTCTAGAAGTTACCAAACCTGCGCAAGTGGTTTTAGTGTCATGTTCTTTGCCTTGCTTGGGAACGATGGGAGGGGATGTGACATAATGGAAATGACTGCAAGTGGTAATTGATTAAATTCTTAACTATTATTTTGAGATGAGTTTAAATAATATAAATAAAAATAACAATTCAAAAGGTAGTATATAGTGCCCTTAGTTATGAATCCATGTGCAAATGACAAATGATAATCCATTTATGTGATTAGACACTTAGGAATTATGAGTCCACCTTCTATCCCTTAAGTGATTTAATTTAAAAATTCACGACTTGTTACAAAGATAACTATGCAAGTTACACAAGTAAATAGTTACACTTCCTATGAAATGAATTTGCATGCATATTACATTGGCCACTATGGAACACTAAGGAAAATTAGGGATTCTACCATTGAACTCTTCTGAGAAAAAGAGAAAAAATGTGCAAGTCACCAAGATCATGCAAAATAAAATTCCAAAAACCTTGATTCCTTACAAGGGTTGCTAAGTGAGTTTGCATGCTAGTTAATGACTTTGCATGTCACTAGAGGTTAGAAAACAACTAAAAACAACCTAGTAAGTAGGATTAACTGATCAAGATTCTAAACCCAAAATGGAGTAGTCAATCTATTTTAGGGATTTTGTTGCAATGATGAGCAAAATTTGTTAATATATCCAAGTTGTGAGCGAGACAATATACAATGGTTATTTATTTGACAAGAATGAGAGTACTATAATAGAAAATAAATAACTAAGAAGCATGCAAGCAATCATATCATAATATTAAATACAAGAATGTAATTCAAATACAATAAATGGATGGAAAAAACAAAACTCATATATTCTTCAAATGGAAAAGCATACAAATGTGTAACATCATTTGAGAAAAAATGATTTGATGCAATTTAGCTCCAACAATCTCCTTGGGATGGGTTATTTTCCTTATTAAAATCTCTCTCTAGCTATAGTGACTGAAGAACACTTACTTCCTTAATGAAATAACTCAAGTAGGAATGAATACAATGAATGGTAAAGATGAGAGAATGAGGTGTTTGATCTCCAAGCTCTTTCTTCCCACATGACCTTACAATTATTCTCTTCTTCAAGTCTACCCCATGGCTTTGATTTATAGGAAAATTATGAGATTCAATGAAGAACTATTTCCAAACCATCTTCCCAAACCCTAGCACATACCCTCAGCCAAACCCCAGCACTAAACCATCTTCTTCATCCTCACCATCACCATCACCATCACCATCACCGTCAATGTCTTCATCATCACCACCATCTTCATCATCATCATTAACTCTAACTCTAACCCTAATTCAATTTCCTTCTATAACTCTAGCCCTAAACCTCACCCAAACCCTAGCACTAAGCCATCTTCTTCATCCTCACCATCACCATCACCATCACCATCACCATCACTGTCACCATCACCATCACCATCATCATTAACTCTAACTCTAACCCTATTCAATTTCCTTTTATGATTCTAGCCCTAACCCTCACCCAAACCCTAGCACTAAGCCATCTTATTCATCCTCACCATCACCATCACCATCACCATCACCGTCACCATCATCATCATGTCTTCATCATCATCATTACCTCTAACTCTAACCCTAATTCAATTTCCTTCTATGATTCTAGCCCTAACCCTCACCCAAACCCTAGCACTAAGCCATCTTCTTCATCCTCACCATCACCATCACCATCACCGTCACCGTCACCATCATCATCATTAACTCTAACTCTAGCCCTAATCCTCACCCAAACCCTAGCACTAAGCCATCTTCTTCATCCTCACCATCACCATCACCATCACCGTCACCGTCACCATCATCATCATTAACTCTAACTCTAACCCTAATTCAATTTCCTTCTATGATTCTAGCCCTAACCCTCACCTAAACCCTAGCACTAAGCCATCTTCTTCATCCTCACCATCACCATCACCATCACCGTCACCGTCATCATCATCATTAACTCTAACTCTAGCCCTAACCCTCACGCAAACCCTAGCACTAAACCATCTTCTTCATCCTCACCATCACCATCACCACCACCATCAACGTCTTCATCATCCCCACCATCTTCATCATCATCATTAACTCTAACTCTAACCCTAATTCAATTTCCTTCTATAACTCTATCCCTAACCCTCACCCAAACCCTAGCACTAAGCCATCTTCTTCATCCTCACCATCACCATCACCATCACCGTCACCGTCACCATCACCATCACCATCACCATCACCATCAATGTCTTCATCATCACCACCATATCCATCATCATCATTAAATCTAACACTAACCCTAACTCTAACTCTAACTCTAACTCTAACTCTAACTCTAACTCTAGGTTCCTCATCAACATCTCCATCATCATCATCTTCTCCATCGTCATCATCTTCATGACCATGACCATGACCATCATCATCACCATCATCATCATCATAAGTGCCCGACGAACGATTTTGCAGAGTTGACCCCCGTGTGCAAAAATTGCACACTCCCTCACTAAGCAAAACCCTAGTTTCCAAGATGGACGTACAAGATGGCACCGGGGACACGGGACCAGAGGAGAGGGGCGCCTCTAGCACTATCTCGGCGCTGAATCCAATGGAGTTGACGGTTCGTCAATCGGAGTCACGGTCGTCATTCTATGGCTCGTTCCATCTCGCATCCAAAAGGCCTTCAGGGACACTTGCTGGATACCTGCCGGGGGCATAGAAGTCCAACCGTGCAGCAAAATCGGGTTCCGGGGAGTCTTATAGGTGTGTCTAGGCAGGTTCCAGTTGGGAACGCTAGCCATAAGTACCCGCTGGATGATTTTCCAAAGTTGACCCCCGTGTGCAAAAATTGCACACTCTCTCACTAAGCAAAACCCTAGTTTCCAAGATGGACGTACAAGATGAGGGAGGGGCCACCGGGCCGGAGGAGAGGGGCACCCCTAGCAGTATCCCGGCGTGCTGAATCCAATGGAGTCGACAGTTCATCGATCTGAGCCATGGTCTTCATTCTATGGCTCGTCCCGTGTCGTTGCCAGAAGGCCTTCAGGGACACCTGCCGGGGGCGTAGAACTCCAACCGTGCAACAAAACTGGGTTCCAGGGAGTCCTGCAGGTGTGTCTAGGCAGGTTCCGACTGGGAACGCTAGCCACAAGTGCTTGGTGGAATATTTTCCAGAGTTGACCCCTGTGTGCAAAAATTGCACACTCCCTCACTGAGCAAAACCCTAGTTTCCAAGATGGACGTTCAAGATGAGGGCGGGGCCACCGATCTAGAGGGGAGGGGCACCCCTAGCACTATCCCGGCGTGCTGAATCCAACGGAATCGACGGTTCGTCGATCGGAGCCACGGTCATCATTCTATGGCTCGTTCCATCTCGCATCCAAAAGGCCTTCAGGGACACCTGCTGGATACCTGTCGGGGGCATAGAAGTCCAACCATGCAGCAAAACTGGGTTCCGGGGAGTTCTGTAGGTGTGTCTAGGAAGGTTCCGGTTGGGAACGCTAGCCATAAGTACCCGCTGGATGATCTTCCAAAGTTGACCCCAATGTGAGGGCCATCCAAATTTGCTCAAGGGGGCCATTTCTTGTCCGGAGGCCCCCGAGCATGCGTGGCCACCGTGGACAGGTGCACTGTGGCCACGTGGACCTGTGGGGGCCGACGAAATCCAAGTCTACTCGTCGGTTTGGGTTCCGTGGTCCCGGGGCAAATCCTCCAGGTGTCCCTGAACGACCTTGGGGTGCCCGACTAGAATGCCCGTGGCACCCGGACCGTGGCTCGGTTCGTGAATCCGTCGACTCCGACGGGTTTCAGATAGGGGACCCCCCACAACGTCCCCCGAAGACCCAGAAGCGGTGCCAACGAGCCATCTTCGGAGCTAGGGTTTTGCTCAGTGATGGCCATTCCAGATTCGCTCAAGGGGGCCATTTCTCGTCCGGATGCCCCCAGGCGTGCGTGGCCACCGTGGACAGGTCCACAATGGCCACGTGGACCTATGGGGGCTGACGGAATCCAAGTCCGCTCGTCGGTTTGGGTTTCGTGGCCCTGGGGCAAATCCTCTAGGTGTCCCTGAACGGCCCCGGGGTGCCCGACTAGAATGCCCGTGGCACTCAGATTGTGGCTCGGTTCGCGAATCCATCGACTCCAGCGGGTTCGGGACGATGGGTTTCAGCTAGGGGACCCCCCATAGCATCCCCCGAAGACCCGGAAGCGGTGCCAACGAGCCATCTTTGGAGCTAGGGTTTTGCTCAGTGATGGCCATTCCAAATTTGCTCAAGGGGGCCATTTCTCGTCCGGATGACCCCGGGCGTGCATGGCCACCGTGGACAGGTCCACAATGCCCACGTGGACCTGTGGGAGGCGACGGAATCCAAGTCTTCTCGCCGGGTTGGGTTCCGTGGCCCCAGGGCAAATCCTCCAGGTGTCCCTGAACGGCCTCGGGGTGCTCGAATAGAATGCCTGTGGCACCCGAACCGTGGCTCGGTTCGCAAATCCGTCGACTCCGGCGGGTTTCAGCTAGGGGACCCCCCACAGCGTCCCCCGAAGACCCGGAAGCGGTGCCAAGAAGCCATCTCCGGAGCTAGGGTTTTGCTTAGTGATGGCCATTCCAGATTCGCTCAAGGGGGCCATTTCTCGTCCGGATGCCCCCGGGAGTGCATGGCCACCGTGGATAGGTCCACAATGGCCACGTGGACCTGTGGGGGCCGACGAAATCCAAGTTCGCTTGCCGGTTTGGGTTCCGTGGCCCCGAGGCAAATCCTCCAGGTGTCCCTGAATGACCCCGGGGTGCCCGACTAGAATGCCCGTGGCACCCAGACCGTGGCTCGGTTCGCGAATACATCGACTCTGGAGGGTCCGGGACTGCAGAGCAAATGCCCAAAGTGTCCTTGAACAGCCCTGGGGTGCCCGACTAGAATTCCCATAGCACCCGAAGGCCATTCCAGATTCGCTCAAGGGGGCCATTTCTCGTCTGGAGGCAAAAGAAGATCAATTTTCAACAAAACAATGTAGTTAGCAGAAGAAGATCAATTTTCGACAAAACAATGTAGTTATTACATGTGAAGGCAGCGGTTTCCCGTGGAAAACGAGTGTAGGGTTGAGCAGAGGAAAGATGTTGGGAAATGGGCTATTACATTGGCTTTTCTGATGGGCGGCTGTAGGTATCTATGCTTTGACGGCTATAGGTATATACGCTTTTCTTCCGAGGGAAATCCTATTTCCGTCGGAAAAAAAGCGTATATACCTACAGCCGCCATATTTCCTTTTGTAAACTGCTTTCCCATCGGAAAAGCTAATGTAATAGCCCATTTCCCATCTTTCCTCTGCTCAACCCTACACTCGTTTTCCATGGGAAACCGCTGCCTCCACATGTAATAACTACATTGTTTTGTTGAAAATTGATCTTCTTCTGTTAACTACATTGTTTTGTCAAAAATTGATCTTCTTCTGCCTCCGGACGAGAAATGGCCCCCTTGAGCGAATCTGGAATGGCCTTCACTGAGCAAAACCCTAGCTCCAGCGATGGCCCATTGGCACTGCTTCCGGGTCTTTGGAGCATGCTGTGGGGGGTCCCCTAGCTGAAACCCGCCGTCCCGGACCCGCCGGAGTCGACGGATTCATGAACCGAGCCACAGTTCGGGTGCTACGGGCATTCTAGTCGGGCACCCCGGGGCCGTTCATGGACACCTAGAGGATTTGCCTCGAGGCCACAGAACCCAAACTGGCGAGCGAACTTGGATTCCGTCGGCCCCCACACATCCACGTGGCCATTGTGGACCTATCCACGGTGGCCACGCACGCCCGGGGGCCTCCGGACGAGAAATGGCCCCCTTGAGCAAATATGGAATGGCCATCACTGAGCAAAACCCTAGCTCCGGATATGGCTCGTTGGCACCGCTTCCGGGTCTTTGGGGGACGCTGTGGGGGGTCCCCTAGCTGAAACCTGCCGTCCCGGACCCGCCGAAGTCGCGAATCGAGCCACGGTCCGGGTGCCACGGGCATTCTAGTCGGGCACCCCGGGGCCGTTCAGGGACACCTGGAGGATTTGCCCTGGGGCCATGGAACCCAAACCGACGAGCGGACTTGGATTTCGTCGACCCCCATAGGTCCACGTGGCCATTGTGGACCTGTCCACGGTGGCCACGCACGCCCGGGGGCATCCAGACGAGAAATGGCCCCCTTGAGCGAATTTGGAATGGCCATCAATGAGAAAAGCCCTAGCTTCAGAGATGGCTCATTGGCACCGCTTCCGGGTCTTTGGGGGATGCTGCGGGGGGTCACCTAGCTGAAACCCGCCGTCTCGTTCCCGCCAGAGTCGACGGATTCGCGAACCGAGCCACGGTCCGGGTGCCACGGGCATTCTAGTCGGGCACCCCGGGGCCGTTCAGGGACACCTGGAGGATTTGCCCTGGGGCCACGGAACCCAAACCGATGAGTGAACTTGGATTCTGTCGGCCCCCACAGGTCCACATTTCATTACTTTTTTTTATAATTAGAATTAATTAAAATATTATTACTTCGTCAATTTTTTTATAATTAGAATTAATTAAAATATTATTACTTCGATTTAATGATTCGTTATATCCGAAGTATCGATCACTGCTCAGTACGCGCACTCAGGCATTGACCAGTGAACGTCGTAGACTGCTGGCACGCGTTCATAATCACTGAAGGTTAGGTTGAGAAAAATGGCCTGTTCATCGTATATATATATAGAGAGAGTGTGTTGCTTCATGAACACCGAGAAAATGGATACTTGCAGAAGAGATTGTCTCTCTCCAGTTTTTTTAAAAGCTTGGGTCAGGTGCCTTACTGTACTGCTTTTCATCTCCCTTGTCATACCAGTTTTATTTTTTCAATAATAGATTAAAGTTAGATTTGTTCCTGTTGTCGAAATCGAAAGGAATGTTTTTCTACATATAGAATCTCATAACATTTTTTATTAAGAAAATACATTACAATCTTCTTCATATGTCTGTAGCATGTTCGATGAAACCAAGCCTGGTCACAAATATTTCAAAAGTCTGATACTATATGACCTCTGAAAATGCTAGCAAAGCATTCAAATCCCAAATATCATTCACAAACCCTTAGACATCCTGTCAGCACAATAGTTCATCTATATCTGATCTAAGATCAGCAAAGTTGCTGTAGCTACCTACACAGAGAAATTGACTTAGTTATCTCTTTACAGCGTTGACCATTTAAAATGTCACACTGCCTTATACTTTACCAAGAGAAGCAGGGCTCTCATCAACACTTTTGAGGGTAGCCGACCTATGCATCAAAACTGAAACTTCAAAAACAAACAAGAGACCAACAACTGCTTTCTGATTTGAATACACAGCATGAATCTTTTTAACATTCTTATTTTGTTCGATTGGTCTCTATTTTTTTATGAAATAACAACCACGCATTCAAACTTGAATCTTCAAGAAGAAACGAAAAGAAACAGAGGCTAGCTCTGTTTCTTCAAAACTGTAACTTCAAAAAGAAACAAGAGACCAGCATCTTTTTTATTTATTTTTCCTGTACATGTCAGCACATCACAGCGTACAGAGTATTTGAATACACAGCATGGATCTTTTAACCTTCTTAAAATCTGTTCATCACAAACTATCAAAAAATAGTTAGTATTCAAGATATCTTAACATGCTCAAATGGTTATAAGGTAGCTCCCAGCTGGATCAACTGACTTGAAGATTTTCCACTCTCCTTTTCTCATGTTTGCTCCTTCGTTTGCTAGCTCATCTGCCTCATTATTCAGTTCTTTATGCTGAAAGGTTACCTCATCAAATTCCTTGCTTAACCTTTAATCTCCTCTAACAGTGCTTCGTGCTTCTAGCTGTAAGTTTTGATTGTTATATTCTCCCTTCATCCATTTTACAATCAGCATTGAGTCTCCAAAAATTTTCAAACTTTTGATTCTTTTTTCAAGTGCCAACCAAGGAGCAGCCATAAGGCATTCAGTTCCGCAAAATTATTAGTACCCAATCCAACACTGAAAGAAAAACTTATAGATTCATTCTGGTTTAGAATACCTCAAGCCCCGCATAACCTCTGTTCACCATGAGACCCGTAAAAAATGCCCAGGGCACCGGACCTTTGAACTCCACTGGAATTATCTCTCTAGGGATCTTTACCTTCTTGACTTTAGGAAAATGTTTAAAAATACTTTTACTCTGTATAGCACACTGAAAAGCTGGAATAAACTTGTCTTCAAAGAGGCTAACGTTTCTGGACAGCCAAATGCCCCATAATATGATAGCCGAAAGAGCTCTGAAATCCTTCATGTCTTTTTTATTACACCTTACCCATAAACATTCTTCCACTGAAATTCCTGTCCATACTATCGATCCATTTAAGGTAGAAGCCACTTCCCTCCAAATTTGTTTAAGGTAGAAGCCACTTCCCTCCAGATTTGTTTTGTATTAGCACACTCTACTGCCAGATGGAGGATAGTTTCCTCAGCCTCCTTGCAAAGGTAACACCTAGATAACACTGGCACCTATAGAACTCCGGTGCTATTAAAAGAAATTTTTTTACTTCTAAGATTGCAGTTTCCAAACTATCTTCCACCCCCAGATGGGATCTCCCCTCCAATCTTTCTTTTAAGAGCACATTATAACCATCCCTTGGAGTGTACTTTCCCTTCAGAGCAAAGGTCCAGACCAAAACATCCTTCCCAACTTTTTATATCCTCCCCTTTGAAACCCAAACTATTTGCCATTTTCCATCCTTGATTCCACATTGAAGTTTCTACAAACTAAATATTTGGATTTTATAAAAAAAACCTTTTAACTAGTCTAACCATATGCTTTGGCAATAACCGAGCAAGATCACCTTCCAACCACATATCCTCACCCAAGCGTACTGTGAGGTCATCTCCTATCTTCCAAGCCAAGTAGGGATCAAATTTGAAGGGTGGGGTCCCATTTCACTTTGAAGGGCTATGAGATATTGAACCCTTCAATGTTGCCATGTAAAAATAAGTCATTATTTTCATTTGAAAATATACTAGTACATCAAAATTTCAATGTTTACTTACGTAGTAAAGTCGAGAGGCTTTATTTTGTAGTGGATATAGCAGCCCTGAACGTTATATATGTCATATAAGTTATAACACAACCATATTTCGCCGCGATCTAGCGGCTCGGTCTCTAGGCCACTATGCCACCTTTGCCATCTTAGTAGTTTCCCAAATTGATCTTGCCTTTTAAACTTTTAACGAGTATAATAATACAGTTAACTTGCTAACCCCATTCCAATCCAACTTTCATCCTTACAACCAAAATTAATACTATTTTACTCTTTCATGATCTGCTTGAACATGAGGAATTTATTAGTGAAACAAAACTTAGGAGACACATAGAAAATCCACTTTCCAATGTTCAGTGTGAATTGCCATAACTAAATTTATAGATCTTTTTTTTCTGCATCAGCTACAGTTAGCTTGCTAGCCCAATTCCAATCCAATATTTAATACCTCTTAAAATGGGTTCCTAGGCTACTTCAAACACTACAAGCTCGATGAAGAATTGGGTTCTTCAACTCTTCTAAAAGCACACATACTATACATCTTCAAGATTTGGATTTGAATTAGTAACTTCTTAACAAAACATTTGTTCTATTTTTATATAAATACAACTCATCATGTCATCTTCTAGATTGGATTTGAATCTGTAATTTTTTAATAAAATATATGTTTTATTTTTATTATAAATACAACTCACAACTCAGTGTATCATTTTCTAGATCTGGATTTGAACTTATAACCTCTTAACCTATAATGACTGAGTTCTACTTTAGCTTTGCGCAACATCATCAATCACACATTCGCTGGGATGAAACGACCATTAGCTATCATTATGACGAGACATCGACATTTCACAGGAATTATGACGACAATTGACTTGCAATTAACCATTAGGTCAAGATACCGACATTTGCTGCAAATTATAATTTTTTTTCTGCAAATTTTAATGGAAATTTCTGTATGGTTGTTGAAAATTATATTTTCTGGTTGTTGATAATTATTGTGGATACAGTGGATGTAATTGACCTGCCAACTTAAATTAATGGACCACTTAGCTGTGCATGGTCCACCTGTTGTACACCTTCAATTTTTATTGCTCTCTTTCTGTGTTAATTCCAAATTAGGGGAGAGTTGTCTATTGTTGAACAGGGACCAGTAGTTGACATAGTACTGGTCCCACATAACCACCATATATTGACACAAATAAACCCATAAATTAAACATACACATTCCATATCAAGTGCAGAAAATATTTAAATTATGTCCAAAAATTGCCCATTAACTGACTGGGCCAATAGCTGTCAATAAATAGTCTTTATATGACAAACTGTACAAAACATCTTGTCCCAACAAAGTACAGATCTGCTCAAATATCCAGAAGTACATAAACAGCTAAATAACCCAACTCGTTTTTGCCACCTACTGCAAGGTACCTATCAAAGGAGGACCCACGAATATCTAATGGAGCCTAAATATCCCAGCATTCATTGAAACCTGTTCAAACATTCATTGACACCTGTTCAAGCATCAGAAAAGATAGTGTCAGCCATAACTGCAAGATTGTTCAACATTCCAACCCACTGTATTCAATAAATGACACCTACCCATTAAATGCACCCATTAAACAGATGGAAGCACACAGATCATGAAACAGATGAAGGCACAGGGATCCACAATGACAAGCTCCCAACCATTGGATCACTTTCAAATCAATCCACAACACACATTGAAATTTGAGAGATTGCAATCCATGTGCAACCTTCTTACCAACCCAATTCAATAGCAAACAACTATAAATGAACCACAACCCTTATGAAGATGCATTTCATAAATTCGACCTGCAGAGTGTGTGCACAGTTGCATTTCAGAAATTTGAACAACAGAGTGTGTGCACAGTGGAGGCATACCAGCAGAACTGTGTGCACAGTAGATTCAGGTTACTGTTACTGTGATTTATGTTTATGTTTATGTTATTTCCAGTTATGTTATTAATGTTATTTATGTTATTTATGTTTCTGTTATTCATATTATTTATGTTATTTATGTTTCCAGTTATGTTATTTATGTTTCTGTTTTTGTTATTTACATTTCTGTTATAATCAACTTCCAGTTTCTTCTACATAACCAGCCTCCCTTCTAAATGTGCAGGTTGTTGTAGGCATCGCAAGAGTCAGGAATGCAAGGAGAACAAGTCGTCGACTGAGTAGGGGTGCCCAACTACGCTGCACCTCATCGGATGAGGAGAGGCCCAATCATACAAATGCCAACAATGCTCCCAGCAATGTTGTTGAGAATGACAATGTGGTGGAAGAGGACATTGTTGTCCCACCACCAACCACACAGTCACTTCCAACCACAGTTCAAGGAACAAGTTCAGTCACCAAAATCAGTGCAATAAGAGGTTGGACAAAAGAAGACATGCTAGCTGCTATTGATGATATAGAGTTCAATGGATATTCCATTCGTGCTGCTGCTAAAAAACATGGAGTTGCTACCTCTTCAGTACATTATTGGATAAATGGACTCACACATACAAAGCGCAGAGGGCCTGTTATAGTTATGAGTGAAGAGGAGGAGGCCGAGGTGGTTCAGTGGTGTAAGGAGATGGCTGAAATGGGACATGGGCTAGAGCTGATACAGCTAAAATCCACAGTAGCTCAAATCTGTCAAGGGAGGCCAAACCCCTTCAAAGATGGGTTTCCTGGTAAGTCATGGTGGTTTGGGTTTAAAAAAAGGCATCCAGACCTTGTGTTGCGTACAGCTGAGGGCCTAGATAGAGACAGGGCTCTAAATCTACGGCCTGCAATTCTGACTAAGTTCTATGCCACCCTTTCTAGTGCATATGAGAACCATGGGTATGCTCCAGACCATATATGGAACTGTGATGAAACAGGTTTACAGGCAGGAAGGAACTGTGGCATGCGTGTAATTGCCAAGAGAGGGAGTCGTAATGTGCCAAAGATTTTGCCTAGGAGCAGGGAGTGGATCACTATTCTATGTTGTGTCAATGCAATTGGTGCTTCAATCCCAGGATTTTATCTATTTAAAGGTAAAACTCAACTCAAAAACTATATACAGAATTGTGAACTAGGTGCATGCATGGCTGCACATCCCCATGCTTGGATGACCAAAGAACTCTTTTTGAATTGGCTTACTCACTTTGCTGCATCTATACCAGTCGGTGTCTCACCTGTAAATAGACACCTGTTGGTTTTAGATGGTCATGGAAGCCACATTGCTGTGCAAACAATCGAGGAGGCTAACAATTTGGGCATCGACCTATTGACACTGCCTGCTCATACCACTCACAGATTGCAACCCCTAGATGTCAGTGTGTTCGGGCCTTTCAAGAACTATTTCAGGGGTGAGCGATCTTCGTGGATGGCACAGAATCCAGGGGTGGAGGTAAAAAGGTTTGAGCTAGCCGAGCTTGCAAGTAAAGCCTTTAAAAGGGCTCTCACAACTTCGAATATCAAGGCTGGGTTTAGGAGGACTGGAATATGGCCACTGAATTCTGAGGCTCTCATGCATGATACTAGTTGTAGCCTGGGATTTGATCTGAATGGTCAGGAAGAAGGGGATGTCCAAGCACATGTTGCTGGCCAAGAAGATGTGGAGGTAGAGGAAGACGTTGTTGCTGCTGATCATATGATATCCCTCTCTCAAGGAGGACCATACTGTGGTGATGAAGAAGAAAAGGTAAGTGAAACACAGTATAACAATGAACCAATTGACAGTAACATGGAGGTACATACACCAACTGAGACAGCTGCAAATTCTGCTTCTAATCTTCTTAATGTCTCTATGCAAGAAACAATTGCAACTTCTGCTTCTGTTCATGTCAATGAAAACGTTGACCATGCACCAGGAAGCAGCAATGGAGAATTGACTTTTCCAAGCCAGGTTACCCCACCATCATGGCTGGTAGAAGCCATGATGAATTTGGACAAAAATATTGTGTCAAGGACAAATGAAGAAAGCATGAACATGCCTTCACATCCCAGAGAATTGGAAGAAGAAATTGTTCATTATTTTGTGGACAATGGAAACCTGGAAGAAGATAGTGTCCACAACGAGGTTCCAGCTGAAGAGGACAATATGGTTCAGATAGAGTAGGAGAACATTGACCCAAATATTGAGAGGAAAGTGTCAAGCAAGGAGCAACAAGTGTCAAAGAAGAGCCAGTTGCTTGGTCGGTTTCTAAAGTTACCGGTAGAGAGAGTGTCAGCAAAAAGAAGGCAATTCACAGCAGACAATCTTCGTCTATGTCGAAGTTCACAGTTACTCACCTCAGAGGACTATATAAAACTATTGGTTGAGTCTGAGCATAGGAAACTTGAACTCCAGGATTTAAAGCAGAAAAAGAGGGACTTAGCTAAAGAAAAGAAGGCTGCAAGGATTGCTGCAGCAGAAATTCGAGCACAGGAGAGGCTTGACAGAGAGAAAGAAAGACAAGAAAAGGCTCATCAAAAACAAATGGCAAGGCATGAAAAGGAATTGAGAAAGGCTCAACAATTGCTTCAAAAAGAACAAGGGGTGGCAAAAAGTTCTGCCATTGATGCAAACATAGTGGAGGGGAGTAGGATGATGCCAAACACATTGGAACATCTTGCAGATAATACTCCATGTTTCCAAGACCTCCTAAACATCCAAGTCCCCCGCTATCAACAAGTGCGCATGCCCACTTTATTCCCTCCTACCAGTGCAGGTGTCAGACATATGTATGATTATCGGGGGGCTCAACCCAATGCAGGGGTTAGTAGCACAAGTGTGCACTGTGGCTACTCAATTCCTCCATGGCTACAAGAAGCAAATTGGATATCATATGGAGGCAACCAGCCACAACCTAATCAGCCATTGTTAGGTATGCCAACCAACCTGGCTCAAGCAGGAAACTCAACAATATTGGGAAGTGAAGATCTTGGACGACATCAAGCATAGGAGTGTCATATAGGGATGCCAAAGTTTTTGTTGTGACCACATTGCATTGTGGATTTTGTAATCACTGGGTCTAACTACTGCAACATGGCCATTTTGTATACAATCCTATACATTTTTGGGTACAATCCTAGGTCATATCGTTCCCTGATGTTTGCGACATTGTAATCAGGGGTTTATCATAAGGTTTAATATACAATTTCATCATTTCAAGAGCAAGCTGTAATGTACTATGATTAAACATTTCATTAACATTTTTTAGGGATTATGAATTTAGTTTGTTGTTGGTTTATGTTGCAATTTATGTTTGGGCTGAATTATTGAAGGTTCTAGGGTTTATGCACCTACAACCCAAAAAACTTATTGTCATCACTACCATTATGAAAGACCAACACATACACACCAAAATGATTAATCATCATTATTGATGGAATCAAAATATCTTCTACAACCAAACAAACATTGTTGTATTTCTATATAAGGGAGGGATGCCAGTTGTTGGACACCCCACGTGGCTCCCTCCCCCATGCCACGCTGTCGAGTCGACACGAATGCAGCCCGGGCCCAGATGGCACCGCCACCTGTCGTGGTGGGTGGTATAATTAAAGCGGCCTCTATGGCACGCTTTTTTCCGCTTTTCCGGCGCTTTTCCCGCGACCTCTCCTTCCTCACGTGTATTGTTGCTCGGGCCCTGTCTGTGAACGCTCCGCCACTCAGAGGGTATATGGCTTATGTTGCAGTAGTATGGGCTGAATTATTGAAGGTTCTAGGGTTTATGCTGTAGCAGGGTCCATGGCTTATGTTGCAGTAGTATGGGATTACAACCATATGCCCAACCATTGCAATCATAGTTTGTTGCTGGTTTATGTTGAAATCATAGTTTGGCCTGAATTATCTATCTTCTATGGTGTATGTTGCAGCCGGGTTTGTAATTTTTTTAGGGTTTATGAATTTAGTTTGTTGTTTGTTAATGTTGCAATCATAGTTTCGGCCGAATTCTTGAAGGCTCTATGGTTAATGTTGCAGCAGTGTTTATAATTTTATTGGGGTTTCTGAATTTATGAATTCTATGAATTATTGAAGGCTCTATGGTTAATGTTTATGAATTCTAGGGTTTATGCTGCAGCAGGGTCCATGGTTTATGTTGCAGTCATTTCGGCTGAATTACAACCACATGGGATTACAACCATATGCCCAAAATTCAAAGGGAGATAGAAGAATCCCAATACCACTATAATAGCTTCATCCTAGATGATATCGTGGGCTATGGTTTATGTTGCAGCAGGGTCTAAGGTTTATTGAAGTTTCATAGTTTGGGCTGAATTATTGAAGGTTCTATGGTTTATGGTGTAGTTGGTTCTATGGTTTACAACTCTTGACCCCTATATTTTCCTTAAACTAGCAGTTAGGAATGGGGTTGAACCATTGCATGGGTGTGATACCCATCCATTCGATGCTAACTATACTGCAACATGGTCCATATTTCTCTCCTATTATTAATAATGCTTCTATAAGGAATGTTCCATGGAGGGCTCTCATGCATGACTTATTACAACTTAATACAGTATCATACTAATCAACATAACAGGCCTAAATTAGATCCAGTGTATGTACATTCCTATAAACAAATTCAATATCCTTTTGAAGGCTAGAACAACAGACAACAATAATCAAGCACACAAACTGTTTAATAAAACTATGTCTATATAAATGCCCATAATGCAACAACTAGTTTACCTTCTTCTATTTTGCCCATAATGCAACAACTAATTTAACTTCTTCTATTTTGCCCAATATTTCAAGTTAATAGGTAAAAGTAAAAACTGCATCATACAACAGCAGATAAGATGCAGCAGATCACTTCATGTTAATAGGTAAAAGTAAAAACTGCATCATACACTTATAATTTAACAATAGCATGCAACTTGTAAACTGCATTAACAACAGCAGATCATAAGGTGGAGCAGATCGCTTGTAAAATGCATCAACAATAGCCAATTTGGCAAACTTGCTGATATCAACAACTGAATTATGGGTATTCTTCCAATTAGATGAGACAATGGAGAAGTCATTGTTGTCAACTGCCATCCATCCCCTGTATGATGCAGTTTTGCCTTTTAACTATTACCATTCCACTGCGACAAAAACCAACAACATAAACCAACAACAAACTAAATTCATAAACCAGATAAAATTTAGGGACACTGCTGCAACATAAACCAGCAACAAACTAAAATCATAAACCATAGAACCTTCAATAATTCAGCCCAAACTATGATGGAAACATAAACCAGCAACAAACGAAATTCATAAACCCCAATAAAATTATAAACACTGTTGCAACATTAACCATAGAGCCTTCAATAATTCGGCCGAAACTATGATTGCAACATTAACAGACAACAAACTAAATTCATAAACACTAAAAAAATTACAAACCCGGCTGCAACATAAACCATAGAAGATAGATAATTCAGGCCAAACTATGATTGCAACATAAACCAGCAACAAACTAAAATCATAAACCCCAAAAAAATTACAAACCCTGCTACAACATAAGGCAGTATAGACCATAGAACCTTCAATATTTCAGCCCAAACTATGATTGCAACATAAACTAGCAACAAACGAAATTCAGAAACCCCAATAAAATTATAAACACTGCTGCAACATTAACCATAGAGCCTTCAATAATTCGGCAGAAACTATGATTGCAACATTAACAACACAACAAACTAAATTCATAAACCCTAAAACAATTACAAACCCGGCTGCAACATAAACATAAAAGATAGAAAATTCAGGCCAAACTATGATTGCAACATAAACCAGCAACAAACTAAAATCATAAACCCCAAAAAAATTACAAACCCTGCTACAACATAAGGCAACATAAACCAGGAACAAACGAAATTCATAAACCCAAATAAAATTATAAACACTGCTGCAACATTAACCATAGAGCCTTCAATAATTCAGCTGAAACAAATACATAAACCCTAAAAAATTTGCAAACCCTGCTGCAACACAGACCATAGAACCTGCTGCAACACAAACCATAGAACCTGCAATAATTCTGCCCAAACTATGATTGCAACATAAACCCTAGAAAAAATTTAAATGCAGCTGCAACAAAACCCTATTTCATACACCCTAAAAAAAATTTAAATGCAGCTTCAACATTAACCACAGAACCTTAATTACAAAACCCTAATTCATACACCCTAAAAAAAATTTAAACGCAGCTTCAACATTAACCACAGAACCTTAATTACAAAACCCTAATTCATACACCCTAAAAAAAATTTAAACGCAGCTTCAACATTAACCACAGAACCTTAATTACAAAACCCTAATTCATACACCCTAAAAAAAATTTAAACGCAGCTTCAACATTAACCACATAAACTTAATTACAAAACCCTAATTCATACACCCTAAAAAAAATTTAAACGCAGCTTCAACATTAACCACAGAACCTTAATTACAAAACCCTAATTCATACACCCTAAAAAAAATTTAAACACAGCTTCAACATTAACCACAGAACCTTAATTACGAGTGCAACGTAAACCATAGAACCTTCAGTAATTCAGCCGAAACAAATTCACCTCCAACCTAGTAAATGAATAAACACTAAAACATTCATAAACCCTACTGCATTCATAAACCCTACTGCATCATAAACCATTCATAAACCCTACTGCATTATAAACCATTACTAAACCCTGCTGTAGCATAAACGAAATGCATTTCACCATTGCCACAAACGCAACGTAAACCCACCATACACAATTCAAAGTGCAAGCAGGAGGGCACCAAACCAATTCACCAACAGAAATGCACAAATTCACAACCCAGAAAACCAGAATTTAACCTTTAAAAGCAGCATAAATGGTCCACGAAATCCCCAAAAGGTTGAGAGTGTTGACAAACACTGATGCAGGGAATGGCTGGTAGGAAACCTACCACCGAAACCAAAGAAGCGTGAAGGGACGAGCCACCGCCGTGAGCAGGAACAGCCAACGCCACCGCCGTGAGTAGGAACAGCCAACGCCACCGCCGTGAGCAGGAACAGCCAACGCAGGAACAGCCAACGCCACCCGCCGTGAGCAGGAACAGCCAACGCCACCGCCGTGAGCAGGAACAGCCAACACCACCGCCGTGAGCAGGAACAGCCAACGCCACCGCTGTGAGCAGGAACAACCTGATGGAAGCCACCATCGCCACCAGCGAAACCAGCTGAGCGGCAACCCAACAACACTACCACCGAACCGATGAAAACCTCCAACGGGGTCCGCCGCAGACAACTTCGAGGGCCTGTGGTGCGCTATGGGCATGGAGCGAGTGTCAACGTCGGGAGAGCTAGCGGACATAACACACAGCAGCGGCGAATGCCATCCGTCGGGGGGTAAGGCAACAAGCGTCCGCCATATAACAGTAGCACAGCAGGATATCGGCAGAACGAGAGTGCCCATGGTGCAGAACCAGAGCGGGGGTGGTGCAGAACCAGAGCGGGCGTGAACAGGAAGTGGGGTGGCAGAGCGTTCACAGACAGGGCCCGAGCAACAATACACGGGAGGAAGGAGAGGTCGTGGGAAAAGCGCCGGAAAAGCGGGAAAAAGCGTGCCATAAAGGCCGCTTTAATTATACCACCCACCACGACAGGTGGCGGTGCCATCTGGGCCCGGGCTGCGTTCGTGTCGACTCGACAGCGTGGCATGGGGGAGGGAGCCACGTGGGGTGTCCAACAACTGGCATCCCTCCCCTATGTTCACCCAAAGTCGCATTCAGTGTTGTTAAATTAGATTTTAAAGTTAAAGTTAAAAAATTAGATTTTAAAGTTAACGCGTGAAGCATCAAGGTGCGTTTGTCGGTATCAAATCAATACGGAGATTCAAACACTTATGTGCATAGGATTCTTTCTTTTTTTCTTTACAAGAAAAAGATATACTATTTATATTAAAAATAGTAAAGTGGGATACATAGTTCGAGAACCGATATTTGTCCAGATATTTGTCCAGTGAAACATGAAACACATAACAACATATGCCTGAGATAATAACAAAGAAGTCCACAACTAGACAAAATAGCAAAGGCGAAAACTAGGAATCCCCATAGGACAATAAGCATAGTCACCGTGTCAATAGACACGGACCAATAAAAGAACCACTCCAACACAAGTTGGAAACATCAAAATAAAAGGCCTCCCACATAGGCCGCAATATAACCAAAAAGTAACCGATAGTCCCCATAAGGACAACAACACCAGAAACTAGAAACCTGCATGGAGACAAAAACTGGGATCATGTAACAAAATGTTCCAAACTCAAACACAAATAAAAGCCACAGAGGAATGATCAACAAGGGTGCCATCACTCCATTCCTCCACAAATATAGTGCCTTCAAGAAAAGTAAGTGCCCGTTTGGAGAGTTCATCCGCCAGAACATTGTATTCACGAAAGATATGAGCAAATGAAATCTGCCCAAAACAGTTGATCAGCCTATGCACGTCACGGAGCCAGTAATCAAGTTGGAGAACCTTTAGTGTAAATGCACCCCGAGCCCAACCAATGATCACATGAGAGTCACCAATAATGCGTAAAAGAGGGATGTTCCGACCCTTAGCAATAAACAGAATAAGCCAAAGAGCAATGAGCTCACTGTGCGTATTTGACCCCTTGCCACATTTAAACCAAGATTTGATACGATGGTTGGCAGCAAGATGTATAACCGCCCCCGCACCACCGACCTGCAAGCCCCGTTGTGAGGTCCCATCAAAAGCCCCCCAAGGCCATGACTCCTCAACCGGTGGAGACAATCGTGGGGCCGACCGAGCAGGCTTGGATACCCCAACCACTTCAAAGAAAGACGCTAAAATGTTGTTACCAAGGCAGTAATGTTGAGAAGACACCCCTTCAAAAATTAAAAGGTTACGAGCTTTCCAAATACCCCAGTCCACAAAAACAGGCAGAGTTAACTTCGACCGCCGTGCCGCAGACCAATCACTGATAATGTCTACAAAAGACAGCTGCGCTCCACAGTAGGTAACACCCACCCTTGAGCAGCAATCCAACCAAATGGCACGGGAGAACGGACTATTAAAGAAAAGGTGTGTGACCGATTCTTCTCCACAACCACACAGGGCACATCTATTCGGACCACAACCACCCCTTTTTAAGATATTGTCCCAGGTGAGGATCCGATTATAAAAAACCAGCCAAATAAAACATTTCAACTTTAGAGGAATGTTTAGTGACCACACCAATTTGCGCCAGCTATGCAGAACAAGAGCCTCAGAAGAAATAAGGAACTCATAAGCCAACTGCGCTGTAACCACTCCCATCTCAGTGTTCCATGACCAAACAACACTGTCAGGTTGTTCACCTAGCTGAAGATTCATTCTTTGAATCCCAATAACGTAGTCAGACCATTCCACCCCAAAGAGCCCGATATACCCAGTTGTTGTGCCGAGATCTAGGAGTGGTGCCCACTTCGCACATGATTAAAAGTTGCAATTTGGTTTAGAGTGTAAAATCCCATAGATCTCAGAAAAAATTTAAGTTCAGGGGAGAGAAGAAACACCATCAGTCCCCCCAGAATAGGGTCGTCACCCAACCGAATTTGGCGACCATTCCTTGGAGCCCACGAAAGCCATGAAGCAATAATATTGAAACATCCTAGTAATCCTTTCCAAATATTTGAGACACCTTTAAAAACCTGTGGCCCCTTCCTGAACCATTGGATCACTGAACACTTCTTAAGGTACTTATCTTTGATGATCACACTCCACAAAGAGTCAGAGAACATGGCCCTCCATAGACTCTTAGCTTTTAAAGCTTTGCCAAATAGTGTCATGTTCTTAATGTTCCAGCCACCCAAATGGAAAGGCTGTGCCAATTGTTTCCAACCAACCAGATGATAATGGTGCTTTACATCTCCACCATCCCAAATAAACTTAAAAATTCTCTTACAGATCCCATCTACAATTGACACAGGGACATTGCACAAAGTGAGCCAATACACTGCCAAATTCTGCAAGTCTGATTTAGCCAAGGTGAGACGACCACCCAATGACAACCATCTCCAACACCAGTGGCCAATCCGTTTGTCGAATCTTTTTAAGAGCTAGTGCCAGTCCTGCACCCGATACTTATTTGGCTTGAGAAAGAAGCCAAGATATTTTGTACCATTTTCCAACGGTTGTACATTATAAGGCAACAAGATTCTAATCTGCACAAAAACATCCATATCAACATCAGAAAATAAAAGAACTGATTTATCATTACTGATGAGCATACCCGAGGCCTTACAAAAAATATCCAAAACCCATTTTAAATGATTCCACTCCGCAAGTGAACCACCGCCATATAAAAATACATCATCCACGAATAGAGTGTGGGACACCATAGAGTGAGGAGCGATTTTAATACCAGGGAATTTTTTCTCCCTATGAGCAACATGTATGAGTCTACTGAGCCCCTCAATAATCTAAGAGATCAAGTATCACAAAAGGTTGTCAAACTGGAATATGTTGATACAAAGGAACAAATAGATGATATCTTCACTAAGCCACTACCCAAAGAAGCATTTGAGCATCTTAGACAAAAATTGGGAGTAATCTCCCTACAGTGAATTAAAGGGAGAAAAAACATGAGGACAGGGGGAGACATGTTGACAGGGGGAGCTATCAAAAGGAAGATTGGGAAACTGCAGAACAGGTTGCCCTTTGTCATTGTTGTCAAAGGGGGAGACTATTTTTGTTGCCATCAATGCCAAAGGGGGAGAATGTTGAATAAGTTGGCATTGATGTCAAGCAGAGAAGGATATGCCCGCATAGGAGGATATGCTCGCAAAGGAGATGTCCGCAAGGTACTTAAGGATATGCCCACAAGGGCTAAGGTTATGCCCGCAAGGGATGAGGTTATGCCCGCAAGGGTTAAAGTTAAGCCCGCAGAGCTAAGGATAAGCTCGCAAGGGATAAGGTTAAGTTCGCAGGGGCTTAGGAATGCCTGCAGGGGCTTAGGAATGCCCGCAGGGGCTTAGGTGTGCTCGCAGGCTCTAGTATGTGCCCGCAAAGCTTGTGCTCGCAGATTGTGCCCGCAAGGTCTGAGGTTATGCCTGCAAGGGTTAAAGTTAAGCTTGCAGAGCTAAGGATATGCCCACAAGGGCTAAGGTTAAGCTCGCAGAGGCTTAGGAATGCCCACAGGGGCTTAGGAATGCCCGCAGGGGCTTAGCAATGCCCGTAGGAGGCTTAAGAATGGCCGCAGGGGCCTAGGAATGCTCGTAGGAGGCTTAAGAATGCCCATAGAGGCTTAGGTGTGCTCGCAGGCTCTAGTATGTGCCCGCAAAGCTTGTGCTCGCAGATTGTGCCTGCAGGTTTTGCCAACAAAGGTTGTGCCCATAAAATATGTGCCCGCAGACTCTTGTGCTTGCCTGAAAGGCTTATAACATGCCCTCAGACAATAACATATGAAGCTACAGGAAATTTATGGCATTTTCCAGAAATGGTTGGATTAATGCCGCAGACATCCATCAAGATTAATTAATTAAATATAATTATCAAAGCAAACAGATATCTATTATTTATTAAACAATGTAATTGTTTAGTGAAAGGGCGTGTTTTTGAAGAGGTGCGATTCTCAGCTGAAAGGATATGATGTTGAAAAGGCATGATGCTTGAAGAGGCATGTCCCTATAGATGAATGAGGTATTTAAATGAAGTTTCGAATTAGAAGAAAGAAGTCTCTAAAGAGAAGATCGCAACAACTTCAAGAACGGAAGAGACTAAAAGTATGAAGAATTTCCAGAATTGATGAATCAAGTAATAATCGAGAAGTTATAAATATTAGGGAGGCTGGGTGGTGCTAGGTGCAGGTTGAACCCTGGCAAGGAGGTTGTAGCCTCCTTCTAGTAGTGGCTAGAAAATAGGGGTGTTGTGGCATCCATATTTGTTGGTGTAGATAAAAACTGGGTGTTGGTGCATCCTTTCTGTTGCAGCAGATTTTTTGTTGTTGTAAAAATCATTTCATTAATAAGTTTGAGTTTGTGCTTTGCTCTTTGAGGTTTCTACGATAAAATTCTGTCTTCTTACTTGATTGATCCATTGTTTATCTATTTTTAGTGCTAATTGTTTAAAAATGAAGTAAAGTAAGCAATATTGATTCACCCCCCCTCTCAGTATTGCTGGATAAACCAACATTTCTCACTCTCTAGCTGAATGCTATGAGTAAGAAATCTCACTGTGTGTATGTGTGTCCTCTCCACCAAATCAATCCTCCTTTTAATTCAATGGCCAAGCGAAAACCCTAACTTCTCACTATGGATCGATGGATGAGATCCTTCAGTGAGATCAATGGCCAAGATTAGATTATCCATCACTTAAATTATTTTCACTTGAACTTTATAAAAAGTAACTCCATTAAGTCAATTAATAATTAGATCACATAATGCACTTTTCCTAATGTTAGTGTTTTGACTTATAGCAGCATAATAAACATATAAGCAAATAAAATGATCACTGAAAGAAAAACTATGCACAGAAACAAGAGACACAATAGTTTACCCTGGGAAAACCCAAACTCGGGAAAAACCCAGCAACCCTTTCTTACTCTGAGATTTAGTACAAAGAAGATAAAAAGTACAAACTGAGTCAATGCTCAAGAAATCTGCTCCACAAGTCTTCTCCAACCCAGAAAATGCGACCCACTCTACTTGAGTGAACTTACTTGGTGAGGATGATGAAATGAGGGAAGTAGCACTTCTATTTATACATTACTTTTCACAAAATTCCCTTACTGGGCCGACTTGTCTTTTTACAATATAAAATTACATTTATTATTTGTTTTACATTTCAGGTCGGCTTGGGCTAGTGAGGATGCCTCACATAGCTATAACATCAACACTCCCTCTTAGCTATAGAGGTATCATCACGCCGGAACTCGTCAAGCATCATCTAATCATCACAACTAGACTTGTACATCTGGGCATCATCTGAACGTCACAGCTGGACTTCATACATCTTGGCATCATCTAGACTCATACATCTTCTGATCGTCACGACTGGACTAGTACATCTCGGCATCATTTGGACTTGTACATCTCTTCATCATAAGAAAGGGTCAACATCGTCTATTCAGGACGATATCCCATACAGGGATCCAAAGATACTCTATACAAGAGTCCTCTCCATACTGGAGAAAGTTCTTCACAGGAACAACAGTCCTAACTGGACTAAGCTCATCATGGTTGTTAGTTTTTCATCATTTAATTCAATATGATCTAGGATCTTAATTGAGAGAATAACATGCACAACAAATCAAACACAAGAGACAAGAGACACAAAGCATTTCACTGGGGAAACCATAAAGGAGAAAACCCCCCAACTTCCTCAGAGATAGAATGAGCAATAGTACAAAACCCCAAAACAAAGTGATGGTCTCCAACAGCTTCCTCCTCCACTTGTGTGAACTCCTCCTCTCTCTCACTAATACGAAGTGAGTGAGTGTGTGAATGATCAAATAGAGAGGAGCACCCTCTCTATTTATACTTTACCTTTCACTTAGCCTTAACCCCAAACAGGTCGGCCCCTAAGTGTAACTGACTGGGCCGATTTCTCTAGGAGAGTCTAATACCCATTAATAACTTAACTCTGGGGTCTAATGCCTCGACATACATGGGAGGATTGACCTCAATGACTTTACATGACCCAAGTACAATAATGAATTCTCCGACCGGAGGAATAAACATCTCCGTCGGAGGTAGAATAATAAAATACAAATACAATATACAAGTGAATACATTCCGAAGTTACAAATACATCAACACTCCCTCTTAACTAGGAAGGTATTCTCTTGACACAGTTCATCAGCACAAGTCTTCGTCACTGGATCATCATCAAAGTTGGACCATCATCAAAGCTAGATCATCATCGTCACTGCTGCTGCTATCTTGACCATCAATCTCCAATCTACTCGTCATAGGAAGTTCTACAGAGCCAACCCTTTTTCATGCTGGATGTAGGCCTAGCCTCCATGTAGGTCTTCATCATATCTACGAGCAAGCCATCAAGTATGTACATCTCAGGACTTATTATATGCCTCTGCAAAACCTGCAAGATCTCTCAGGACTAATTATATGCCACTGCAAAACCTGAAGGAGTATTCCAGGACTGATTATATGCCACTTGCAAAACCTGCAAAATCTGCAAAATCTCCCAGGATTGATTATATGCCACTGCAAAACCTGAAGGAGCATCCCAAGACTGATTATACTCCTATGCAAAACCTGTGTACCATACAGTTACCTCATCATCTTCAGATCATCTCGTCATCAACGGAGCATAGCCCAGATGCACACAACACAACACCTACAATCATCGGCATGGAAGGACTTTCCTCTGACCATTCGGGAAAGGCTCAGCACTTACATCAACGATCATGGAAGGATTATCCTCTGACCATGTCAGAAAGGCTACAGCAATTACATCAACGACCATGGAAATAATTTCCTCTGACCATGTCGGAAAAGCTCAAAAATTATATCAACGACCATGGAAGGACTTTCCTCTGACCATGTTGGAAAAGCCTCGACAATTACATCAATGACCATGGAAGGACTAACCTCTGACCATGTCGGAAAAGCCACGCCTAGGCCTTACATCTGCACCATGGGAGGACTTTCCTATCACCATGTGAGAATGGCCCAGCCCTTACATCTACACCATAGGAGGACTTTCCTACCACTATGTGAGAATGGCCCGTGTGCATCTGCGTCTTCCGGACTCATCACTTCCCCTTGGAAGGAACCTCGATCTGAAGTACACCAAGCTTCTCTCTGAAGTACTCAAACTTCACTCTGGCTAGCGGCTTGGTCAATATATTGGCTATCTGCTTGTCCGTCGCAACATACTGGAGCTTCACTGCTCCTCTTTGCACCATATCCCTGATATAGTGAGACTTGATCTCGATGTGCTTCGACTTGTCATGGAACACCGGGTTCTCAAACAACTTCACACAACTCTGGTTGTCGCAATATATACAAGTCACATCCAACTGGAGATCAAACAAATTAGACGGTAGCTTCCTTAGCCATATTGCCTCACAACTAGTCGAACAAGCTGCGACATACTCTGCTTCGGCTGTACTCAGTGCCACGCAGGACTGCTTCCTGCTAAACCAAGAGATCACACCTGATCCCATACTGAAGCAACACCCCGAAGTGCTCTTCCTATCAATGGCACTACCTTCCCAATCCGAATCAACATAACCCTCCAGGTTAATCTTCTGATTCGCATCATACTTGAGCCCATAATCCACCGTACCCTTCAGGTACCTCAGAATATGCTTTGCAGCAATCAAGTGAACATGTCTCCGATCCGTTAGGAACTGGCTCATCAAGGACCCAACCATCTGACTATACATCGTGGCATCAACCGACTCTAATGAAGCATCACTCAATAGCTTTAGGTTCGATGCCATAGGTGTGGCCATGGCCTTGCAGTCCATCATCCCGAACCTCTTCAGGATCTTTATTGCATACATCCTTTGTCCAAGGAAGATTCCATCCGCACTCTGCCACACCTCCATGCCTATAAAATAGTGCATCATACCTAGATCTCTACTTTACATTTTCCTTGGCTAAGGAAAAATCTCATATGATCTTAGCCACATATCTAATCACAAGAATCATGCCAAGATTCTTTAACTTGGAGATCTACTCCCTCTGAAGTGGAGTTTTCTATATCTGAGTATTGTCCTCCCGCTGTGACTGAACATCATTCACACTCTGCATTGAGTTATCTTCTACATATCTATCCGTGCCATCTCCCGTCAGATGGGTCTATTGATATGAGCCTCAAGATCACTCGAACTCTATGGTGAGTTCCTTCTTGCATCCATCTGCATATACAAACCATCTTCAACCTTGTAGCAAAGGTTGAAATCTGCATCACCCGTGGTGATCATCAATCTCATCAAATGACTATCGATCCTGGGTACTTGTTGAACCCGTACAAATCTTTCTTCAATCATGTGATTCTCTATCAAATCCTGGGAGTTTGCTGGATATGCACTTCTTCTTCATTTACAACATTCAAGAGAATGGTGTTGTCATCCATGGGTGTAATCTATCTCTGGAAGTGTGTCTAGCCACTGGAGCAAACATCTCGCCATGATCCTCTCCCTCTTTCTAAGAGAATCCTCTAGCCACGAGCCTTCTATAGTACGTTTGATTTGTAAGTCTTCTTGTTGAACATCCATCACTTGTTCTTTGGAACAGGTGTTCATCATCCTTCTTTTGTAGATCATAGCACATGATATTTCCTACAAATCAAATTTAATTACATGATTAGTAACACTTCATAATTATCAAATTATGTTGACATTTCAATGATAACTTATTATGCATACGATCTTTCCTACAGGTCAAGTTCAATTGCATGATTGGAAACATCTCATAGTTTTTCAGAACAAATTCTTACGCATAAAAAAAACATAAGTCATATACAGTCATGCAATTATCTTAGCCAATACTTCAATACAACATTTATCCATATCCCGTAACTTTCTAGATGCCTTCCATCTCTACCAGAACATTGTTAAGAGTGTGCACTACTCCAACATGTCAGCAAAGAGGTTTCAATCTAGATAAGTAGCAATGGAGTGTTGTACAGTACCATAGGCCACTTACCCAGTATCTTGTTCATTAATGCAACTTTTCTAACATGCATAATATACATCCTAAATCTAAGAACGTAAGTATGTACAGGACTGAACAACATAATTTAAGTAATCATATATACAAGAAATGACAATTCAAATACTTATCTTTGTTTGGTTGTTGGGTGGACTCCCTCTCAATCTTTGCTTCCTTGCAAGAACTATTGGACTGTGCTCCCTCTTGATCTCTATTTTCCCTTTGTGATAACATCATGATTATATGTATTTGAACTTCTATCCATCCTGGACCACTATGCATGCTTAAGTGTGCACTAGTTTCATCATTGTGTCATCCTCAAGATCTCATACATAATCATACATTCATTAGTATAATTTCAATACTATCAAAACATTATAATCCTATAATCTTAATATGTATGGTCATGATCATTTCATACACAGGTAATTTATCACAAGCGTTAGTATTCAAGGTTTCAGGGAGTACTTCTTTTACTCATGCATATTCTTATTTGACCATAGGACTCTTCTAGTTTGTCATATCATTAATCAAACTAAGAAGCATAATATGCATAAACCCATGATTACTCAAACTTATAGCTTCATGAATTATCATTATCAATCATACAAAAGTATACTTATATAAGATCCTAACACAAGGTAGGATTCTAACTCAATATAGGAAAACATACTTGGATTATCATGTTTGCTAGTTATGTTTAACATACCCAAACAATGTCTTCTTTGTTCTCTTCAATGATTTAGAGACCTTGTGATAGTAACCTGTATGTCTCATAAGTTAAGCATTGTAGAACCAAATTATACATACCTTGTAAGTAGACCTTCTGTGTGATCAATGACTATGGATGAGTCTTTGTCTTCATGTCATCATGGTCATATGGATTTGTCTTTCTTGATGTACCTTTCATGTTAGAATCCTAACACAAGGTAGGATTCTAACTCGATATAGGAAAACATACTTGGATTATCATGTTTGCTAGTTATGTCTAACATACCCAAACAATGTCTTCTTTGTTCTCTTCAATGATTTAGAGACCTTGTGATAGTAACATGTATGTCTCATAAGTTAAGCATTGTAGAACCAAATTATACATGGTAAGTAGACCTTCTGTGTGATCAATGACTATGGATGAGTCTTTGTCTTCATGTCATCATGGTCATATGGATTTGTCTTTCTTGATGTACCTTTCATGTTAGAATCCTAACACAAGGTAGGATTCTAACTCGATATAGGAAAACATACTTGGATTATCATGTTTGCTAGTTATGTCTAACATACCCAAACAATGTCTTCTTTGTTCTCTTCAATGATTTAGAGACCTTGTGATAGTAACCTGTATGTCTCATAAGTTAAGCATTGTAGAACCAAATTATACATACCTTGTAAGTAGACCTTCTGTGTGATCAATGACTATGGATGAGTCTTTGTCTTCATGTCATCATGGTCATATGGATTTGTCTTTCTTGATGTACCTTTCATGTTAGCAGACAACATCATCCTCATACAACATCACAAGTGCATTAGGACAATCATAAGTGTCATAACCCTGATCAATGAATGTCTTCTATTATTCACATGCATTCATACTTTTACTAAGGTGATTAGACAATCTAAAATTAATTGTGATTGTACTAACCTCAATAATATGAAGACAAACATATCATAAACTTAATCATGCAATAGATTTCAAAACATACCTGTATCTCCTCAAGTCATACCTATCGAGATAGTTTGTAGTCTTCTCTATAAGGGTAAAACCCTAACCATCCAAGGTAGATCACTTGTAAACATATTATAGAGGTTCATGGTGCTAGGATGATAGAATATCAGTTCCTTTTAAACCTCCTTCATTGCTACCCTATGAGTCTCCCAACCTTGCTAGGGTTTCTTCTTACTTGGAAACTTTAATTTCTCAATCTCCTTCCTCCCACAACATTTTGATGGAGGATTAATATCTATGATGAATGGATTCCAAATCCATTTTCAAAGTTTCCAATGTTGCATCAGGTGTCTCCAACATTGTATCAGGTCATGCCATACCTAAAAACTGAAAACCCTAAGTGAGAGCTTCTTCCTCCTTTTCTTTGATTTCCTCAATTGAGCCATTTCAGATGTGTCGTATTGTTTTTGGCGTATCTCTGAAATTGCGGATCTGCAGGGTCTAAAACTTCGTCCTGTGGTAGCCAGACTTGTCATATTTCCAACCCCACAGGTTTGAGATTCATTCGATTCTCCATCAGGTAGATATGCTCAGTTTCCCAACATGACCTGTTTAAGGGATGAAACAACATAGTGAACTTGTACGGAGTGCCACGTGTCACTGTTTCAACTTCGGCCTCTGAAAATCGGACCTATGAAACTACAATCAGTGCCCTAACTGTCACTTTTTACGGAATTCCATTTGGATCTTCCTAGCCCGAGATATGACTTTTTTTTTCCTAGGTCACCTGTTTAGGGCTTCATTCTGGAAGAGGCAGAAACCCTAACTTGTACGGATCATATCTCAGAAAGCACAACGAATCCGAGGCTGAAATTCAGACACAAGGTACAAGAAAATTTTATCTTCGGCCTGTCCAATTTTCAGATCCTGAACCTTCTCCAAAATTGATTTATAGCGAAAGTTCCATGATAACTAGGTTTTGCTATACAAAGCCCTAGCTTTCAAAATGTCGCAAGTGAGACAAGTGTCGTAAATGCCATACATGCCTTCCTTCAGGCTAGCTCTGATACCATGTTAGTTTTTCATCATTTAATTCAATATGATCTAGGACCTTAACTGAGAGAATAACATGCACAACAAATCAAACACAAGAGACAAGAGACACAAAGCATTTCACCAGCGAAACCATAAAGGAGAAAACCCCGCAACTTCCTCAAAGATAGAATGAGCAATAGTACAAAACCCCCAAAAAAAGAGATGGTCTCCAGCAGCTTCCTCCTCCACTTGTGTGAACTCCTCCTCTCTCTCACTAATACGAAGTGAGTGTGCAAATGATCAAATAGAGAGGAGCACCCTCTCTATTTATACTTTACCTTTCACTTAGCCTTAACGCCAAACAGGTCGGCCCCTAAGTGTAACTGACTGGGCCGATTTCTCTAGGAGAGTCGAATAACCCATTAATAACTTAACTATGGGGTCTAATGCCCCGACATACATGGGAGGATTGACCTCAATGACTTAACATGACCCAAGTAAAATAATGACTTCTTCGACCGGAGGAATAAACATCTCTGTCGGAGGTAGAATAATAAAATACAATATACAATATATAAGTGAATACATTTCAAAGTTACAAATACATCAACAATTGTCAACTGGACTGAACTCCTTGTCGTTCTAGAAGGACTACCTGTTCAATATTGTACTGAACTCATTATTGGTCTACGAGGACTGCATGTCCAAACTGGACTGAGTTCATTATCGGTCTACGAGGACCGCCTGTCCTGAACAGAGTTCATTATCGGTCTACAAGGATTGCCTGTCCTACCAGAGCTACGCTCACTATGGTCTACAAGAACCACCTGTCCCAATCTGGAGTGAACTCATTATCGGTCTACGAGGACCACTTGTCCAAACTGGATTGAGTTCATTATCGGTCTACGAGGACCGCCTGTGCGGGACTATGAGCACTCCCTCTCACTGAGGGAACCATTCTCCAATACTCCAAGTCTTTCACGGAAGTACGCAAACTTCACTCTGGAAAGAGGCTTGGTGAGAATGTCTGCAATCTGTTCATCCGTCGGGATGTATTGGAGTTGAAATACTCCTCTCTGTACCATATCTCTGATATAGTGGTACTTGATTTCCACATGCTTCGTTCTGTCATGAGATACCGGGTTCACTGAAAGCTTCACACAGCTTTGATTGTCACAGTGAATAACGGTAGGCTCAAGTGTCTGCCCGGAAAATCCTGCAAAGAGCTTCCGAATTCATACTGCTTCTTGTTCCGCCACACTTGCTGCAATATACTCTGCTTCTAAAGTGCTCAATGCTACTAAGGGTTGCTTCCTGCTGCACCAGGAAATCACTGCAGACCCCAAACTGAAGCAACACCTTGAGGTGCTCTTTCTGTCCACGACACTTCCTGCCCAGTCTGAATCTATATATCCATGCAATCTAATGTCACTCCTGGAAGCATATCTCAGTCCAAATTTCACAGTGCCATGCAAATATCTTAGCACATGCTTCGCAACAACCCAATGTACCTGTCTCAGTTCACACATAAATTGACTAAGAGCACTTACTGCAAAGCAGATATCTGGTCTAGTGTTAACTAGATACATCAGTGAACCGATCAGATGTCTGTACATGGTAGGATCTATCAACTCTAACTCGGAAGTTGAGTAACTCAACTTCTTAAGGTTTATCTCCATAGGTGTATTCATGGACTTGCAGTCCATCATACCAAATCTCTTCAAGATATCAATGGTATATCATACCAATTCTTTGAACTTGTTCAGAAGTTCTTCGGATTCTTTGGGCTTCAAGAAATATATCCATGTCTTCCGGGAGTAATCATCTATGAAGGTCACATAGTACAAAAATCCTCCCAATGATGTAACTAACATAGGTCCACACAAGTCTGCGTGTACAAACTCTAATATTGCTTTCGACCTGGTGTCACTATTAGGCAAAGATACCTTAGCATTCTTGCCAAGCGCACATCCTTTGCAGATGCCATTGTTTTCTACTTGGAGTTTGGGAAGTCCTGTAACCATCTTCCTGAGAGGAGGAAGAGCTCTATAGTGCAGTTGAGCAAGCCTCCTATACCATAGCTTGTTAGTTTTTCACAATTTAATTCAATATGATCTAGGATCTTATCTGAGAGAACAACATGCACAACAAATCAAACAGAAGAGACAAGATACACAAAGCATTTCACCGGGGAAACCATAAAGGAGAAAACCCTGCAACTTCCTCAGAGATAGAATGACGAATAATACAAAACCCCAAAACAAAGAGATGGTCTCCAGTAGCTTCCTCCTCCTCCACTTGTGCGAACTTATCTCTCTCTCACTTATGCGAATGAGTGAGTGAGTGAATGATGAAATAGAGAGGATGACCCTCTCTATTTATATTTTACCTTTCACGTAGCCTTAACCCCAAACAGGTCGGCCCCTAAGTGTAACTGACTGAGCCAACTTCTCTAGGAGAGTCTAATAACCCATGAAAGACTCAACTCTGGGGTCAATGCCCCGTCATACAATGGAGGGTTAACCTCATTGATTTTACATGACCCAAATACAATAATGACTTCTCCGACCGGAGGAATAAACATCTCCGTCGGAGGTACAATAATAAAATACAAATACAATATAAAAGATACAAGTGAATATCTTTCGAAGTTACAAATACATTAACACTCCCTCTTAGCTAGGACGGTATTCTCTTGACACAGTTCATCAGCACAAGTCTTCGTCACTGGATCATCATCAAAGCTGGATCATCATCGTCATTGCTGCTGCTATCTCGACCATCAGTCTCCAATCTACTCGTCATAGGAAGTTCTACAGAGCCAGCCCTTTTTCATGTTGGATGTAGGCCTAGCCTCCATGTAGGTCTTCATCATCTCTGCAAGCAATCCATCAAGTAGGTACATCTCAAGACTTATTAGATGCCATTGCAAAACCTGCAAGATCTCCCAGGACTGATTATATGCCTCTGCAAAACCTGAAGAAGCATCCCAGGACTGATTATATGTCATTGCAAAGCCTGTAAGATCTCCCAGGACTAATTATATGCCTCTGCAAAACCTGAAGGAGCATCCCAGGACTTATTATATGCCACTGCAAAACCTACAAGATCTCCCAGGACTGATTATATGCCATTGCAAAACCTGAAGGGGCATCCCAGGACTGATTATATGCCTTTGCAAAACCTGTGTACCCTACTGTCACCTCATCATCTTTAGATCACCTCATCGTCAACAGAGCACATCCCAGATGCACATAACACAACACTTACATCAACCAACATGGGAGGACTTTCCTACCACCATTCAGGAAAGGCTCAGCAATTACATCAATGACCATGGGAGGACCAACCTACCACCATGTCGGAAAAGGTTCAACAATTACATCAACGACCATGGGAGGACCAACCTACCACCATGTCAGAAAAGCTTGGCAATTACATCAATGACCATGGGAGGACCAACCTACCACCATGTCAGAAAAGCCCATGTGCAACTTCGTCTTCCGAACTCATCACTTCCCCTTGGAAGGAATCTCGATCTGAAGTACACCAAGCTTCTCTCGTAAGTATTCAAACTTCACTTTGGCCAGCGGCTTGGTCAATACATCGTCTATCTGCTCATCCATCGCAACATACTGGAGCTTCACTACTCCTCTCTGCACCATATCCCTGATATAGTGGTACTTGATCTCAATGTGCTTCGACTTGTCATGGAACAATGGGTTCCCAGACAACTTCACACAACTCTGGTTGTCGCAATATATACAAGTCACGTCCAACAGGAGATCAAACAAATCAGATAGTATCTTCCTCAGCCATACTGCCTCACAACTAGCTGAACAAGCTGCGACATACTTTGCTTCGGTTGTACTCAGTGCCACTCAGGAGTGCTTCCTGCTAAACCAAGAGATCACACCTGATCCCATACTGAAGCAGCACCCCGAAGTGATCTTCCTATCAACGGCACTGCCTGCCCAATCGAATCAACATAACCCTCCAGGTTAATCTTCTGATTCGCATCATACTTGATCCCATAATCCATCGTGGTATCCAACTCCAGGTCAAATAGACCTGACATCAACTTTCGGATCCATATGGATTGACAACTTAGCAAAACAAGCTGCTATATACTTTGCTTCAGCTTGTGCTGAGAGCAACACTGGACTACTTCATGCTAAACCATGAGATCATGGCGGATCCCAGACAATAACATCCACCTGAGGTGCTCTTCCTGTCTGAGACACTTCTGGCCCAATCTGCATCTATATAACCATACAATCTGTAGTCATGATCTCCAACATAGTATAGACCAAAGTCTATTGTACCTTTCAGGTACCTCATCACATGCTTTGCAGCTACCAGGTGAACACGTCTAGGCTCAACTAGATACTAACTCAGGTGTTCACAACAAAGCATATATTTGGCCTGGTATTCGTCAAATACATCAATGAACCAGTCATTTGTCTGTAAACTGTAGAAACCACTTTCAACCTTGTAACAAAGGTTGAAATCCTCATCACCCGTGGTGATCATCAAGCTTGTCAAATGACTATCGATCCTGGGTACCTGTTGAACCCATACAAAGCCTTCTTCAATCATGAGATTCTCTTTCAGATCTTGGGAGTTTGCTCGATATGCACTTCTTCTTCAATTACACCATTCAAGAGAACGGTCTTTTCATCCATGGGTGTAATCTATCTCTGCAAGTGTGTCTAGCCACTGGAGCAAACATCTCATCATGATCCTCTCCCTCTTTCTAAGAGAATCCTCTAGACACGAGCCTTGCTTTGTACTTCTATAGTATGTTTGATTTGTAAGTCTTCTTGTTGAACAATCATCACTTGTTCTTCGGAACAAGTGTTCATCATCCTTCTTTTGTAGATCATAGCACACGATCTTTCCTACAAATCAAATTCAATTACATGATTAGTAACACTTCATAATTATCAAATCATGTTGACATTTCAATGATAACCTATTATGCATACTGATATGATTCACATAGTTATGAAACTATCTTGATCAATACTTTGGAACAAGACTTTTCCATATCCTGTATGCATACAATGGCTATCTAGTTGCCTTCCATCTCTACCAGAACATACAGCTCCCAGCATGTTAGCAAAGAGATTTCATTCTAGACAAGCAATAATGGAATGTTTGTCCAACTTACTCGTCATATGCATATTAGTAGTATACTGTTCAGTGCTATATGAATGCTTACACTATGCATGATATATTATAGGAATACAAATATGCATACAACTATTATGAGCAATATCATTAACTATTCAGAGATTCAAGAAGTAATTCAAATAACAACTCAAATACTTATCCTTTATGTTTGTGTGGTTGCCTCCCTCTTGATCTCTATTTTCCCTTTATGATAGCATCATGATTATATGTCTTTGAACATCTATCCATCCTGTACCACTATGCATGCTTAAGTGTGCACTAGTTTCATCATTGTGTCATCGTCAAGATCTCATACATAATCATACATTCATTAGTATAATCTCAATACTATCAAAACATTATAATCCTAAATAATCTTAAACATGTATGGTCATGATCATTTTATACACAGGTAATTTATCACAAGCGTTAGTATTCAAGGTTTCAGGGAGTACTTCTTTTACTCATGCATATTCTTATTTGACCATAGGACTCTTCTAGTTTTTCATATCATTAATCAAACTAAGAAACATAATATGCATAAACCCATGATTACTTAAACTTCTAACTTCAAGAATAATCATTATCAATCATACAAAAGTATGCTTATGTAAGATCCTAACACAAGGTAGGATTCTTACTCGATATAGGAAAACATACCTGTATTAGCATGCTTGCTAGTTATGTCTAACATACTCAAACAATATCTTCTTTGTTTTCTTCAATGATTTTGAGACCTTGTGCTAGTAACTTGCATATCTCATAAGTTAAGCATAGTAGAACCAAATCATACATACCTCATAAGTAGAGCTTCTATGTGATCAAAGACCATGGATGAGTCTGTCTTCATGTCATCATGGTCATATATTCTTGATCTAGAACTTGATTTGTTTTCTTGATGTACCTTTCATTTTAGCATACAACATCATCCTCATACAACACCACAAGTGCATTAGTACAATCATAAGTGTCATAACCCTAATCAATGAATGTCTTCTATCATTCACATGCATTCATACTTTTACCAAGGTGATCAAACAAGTCTAAAATTAATCATGATTGTACTAACCTCAATAATATGAAGACAAACATATCATGAACTTAATCATCAAATAAATGAAACAGATTTCATAACATACCTACATCTCCTCAAGTCATACCTGTCGAGATTGCTTGTAGTCTTCTCTATAAGGGTAAAACCCTAATCATCCAAAGTATATAACTTGTAAACATCTTATATATGTTCATGGTGCTAGGATGATAGAATATCAGTGCCATTTAAACCTCCTTCATTGCTTCCCTATGAGTCTCCCAACTTTGTTAGGGTTTCTTCTTCCTCCTCTTCTTTGATTTCCTCCGTTGAGCTATTTCAGATGTGCCTTATTGTTTCTGGTGTATCTTTGAAATTTCATATCCTCAGGTTCTGAAACTTCGGCCTGTGGTAGCCTGACCTGTCATCTTTCCAACCCCACATATTTTAGCTTCATTGGATTCTCCATGAGAGAGATATGCTAAGTTTCCCAACATGACCTGTTTATGGGATGAAACAGAATATCGAACTTGTACGGAGTGCCACATGTCACTGTTTCAACTTCGGCCTCTGATACTCGGACCTGTGAAACTACAGTCCGTGCCCTAATTGTCACTTTTTACGGAATTCCATTTGGAGCTTCCTAGCCCTAGATATGATCTTTTTCCCTAGGTCACCCTTTTATGGGAAGAAACAACATAGTGAACTTATATAGAGTGCCACATGTCACTGTTGCAACTTTGGCCTCTAATACTCAGACCTGTGAAACTACAGTTTTCCCTAACTGTAACTTTTTACGGAATTCCAGTTGGAGCTTCCTAGCCCGAGATATGACCTTTTTTCCTAGGTCACTTGTTTAGGGCTGCATTCTGGAAGAGGCAGAAACCCTAACTTGTACAGATCATATCTCACTAAGTACAACGAATCTGAGGCTGAAACTCGGACACAAGGTACAGGAACATGTCATCTTCGGCATGTCCAAGTTTCAGATCCTGAACCTTCACCAAAAGTGATTTATAGCGAAAATTCCACGATGACTAGGTTTTGCTATACAAAGCCTTAACTTTCAAATTGTCGCAAGTGAAACAAGTGTCGTAAATGCCATACATTGCCTTCCTTTAGGCTAGCTCTGATACCATGTTAGTTTTTCACAATTTAATTCAATATGATCTAGGATCTTATCTGAGAGAACAACATGCACAACAAATCAAACACAAGAGACAAGAGACACAAAGCATTTCACTAGGGAAACCATAAAGGAGAAAACCCCGCAACTTCCTCAGAGATAGAATGAACAATAATTCAAAACCCCAAAACAAAGAGATGGTCTCCAACAGCTTCCTCCTCCTCCACTTGTGCGAAATTCTCCCTCTCTCACTTATGCGAATGAGTGAGTGAGTGAATGATGAAATAGAGAGGATGACCCTCTCTATTTATATTTTACCTTTCACTTAGCCTTAACCCCAAACAGGTTGGCCCCTAAGTGTAACTGACTGGGCCAACTTCTCTAGGAGAGTCTAATAACCCATGAAAGACTCAACTCTAGGGTCAATGCCCCGTCATACAATGGAGGGTTAACCTCATTGACTTTACATGACCCAAATACAATAATGACTTCTCCGACCGGAGGAATAAACATCTCCATCGGAGGTACAATAATAAAATACAAATACAATATAAAATATACAAGTGAATATCTTCCAAAGTTACAAATACATTAACATAGCTCACTCAAATTGATAGAGTCGTTTACTAGAGCCTAAACTGGTTGTATTGTCAATCTGTATAAACTTTCTTCACGAATATCAATTATTCTTGTGGAATCGATAGTGGAATTTTCGTGCCATGCAAGAACCTTTCCGTCTGAGAAGGAAACTTTGTAACACTTGTCTTCTAGTGCTGATATAGAGACAATATTTCTTTTCACACCTGGTACATATAATACTTATTCCAAATGCAGAGAATCACCAAAATCTAACTGAAAGGAGGTTGTCCCAATTCCTTTCACTGTATATCTAGCATTGTCTCCAAGGACCACTCTTAGATGCGATTCTCTCTCATCTAGGTTTGAGAGAAACTCCTTGTAACCTATCATATGCTTAGAAGCACCACTGTCTAACAACCAAACATTATTATCAGTAGGAACAGTACCTGATAAAGTTGAGATGAAGAATAATTCTTCTGTCTTCTTCAATTTCTTTGGTTGAGTTTCTTCATCCACATCAGCTGTAGAGGCATGTTCTTTCGTCTTCTGTGAATTGCATTGGCTCTAGAAGTGGCCAAAATTTCTGCATTTATAGCATTGAACCTTCGACATGTCCTTCTTCTTCCTTTGATCAGGATTAGGGCTTGGTCTTCTGCCTTTGTCTTTTCGTCCAAAGTTATTCTTTCCTTTCTTCTTGGTATGTGTAATGAGGGCTTGGTCTTCATCATGAGGTTCTTAAATCTTGGCTCTCATCACAAGTCTTGTTTCTTCTTGTGTACAGTCTGCCCATAGTCTTTCAAAATTGGGTAGTTCTGATCTTCCCGATATGCTTCGGGTGAAGGGTTCCCAAGATTGAGGGAGACCATTCAAGGTCATCATGACCAACTCTCTGTCTGCAATAATTTCACCAATTGTTGCCAACTTATCTTTTGTCTCTGTGATCTTCATGAAGCTATGGTGCTTGATCTAGACATCTTGATGCTTGAGATTTGTTGCCTTTAGGGAAAGAGCCCTATTAATGTTTGTGTTCTCAAACAACTTCTTCAATGAGTCAAAGATTTCCTTTGTTGTCTTCTTTTGAGAAATTTGAGAAATCAAATGATCCTTAACTGAATCTATTAGTATCCTCCTTGCCTTGGCATCATTCTTCTTCCATTGAGTCTTCTCTGAAGCTTCTACTGGTTTTGTCACTCCTTCTGTGGCAAAGTTTAGTAAATCATTTTTTTCTAGAGCAATAAGCACTCTAGACTTCCATGAATAGTAGTTTGATGCTCCATCAAGCCTATCTTCAACCTTGATGCTTGACATTTTGAGTGAGTACTAGATCTGCAGAAACCCTAGCAGGAGCTAGGTCAAAAATGAATTTGGATTTTGAGAAAACCACTTCCACAAATGAATTCGCCCTCCTAAGGCAAGTTGAATGAACCTTCTTTTCTTCCAAATCTGTGGTTGGAACACTGAAAAACAGTAAACCCTAATTCTGCAGCAACCTTAGAAATTAGGTCAAAATTGAAAATTTTCAGAATGAAATTCTACTTTGACAGAAAAATTCGCCTTGCTGAGGCGAGCTCAATGAAGGTAAGATCGAATCAAATTGATGGTTGAAAGTTGGAGAAATTCCAAACCCTAGTTCTCAACAATAGTAACTTTCAGTATAGCTATGAAACCATGTTAGTGTTTTGACTAATAACAACATAATAAACATATAAGCAAATAAAAGGATCATTGAAAGAACAACTATGCACAGAAACAAGAGACACAATAGTTCAATGAAGCACCACTCGCCCCATACTCGCGAGTAAGGACGAGTCAACCCTCGAACCGGTTACTCGCAGCAGACTCGTCCTGAACTCATGGAACTTGCCCCAACTTGGCAAACTCGTGGAACTCACGAAAACTCAGCCCAAACACGACCTTACTCGCTTGGACTCTGCTGTCAAAGGGAACATACGCCCTCGCAGAAATGATAGAGCGGACGCCAAATTGTCGAACCGCTGATGGGTATTCTGATTGCCAAACTTCCCGATGGGTATTCCGATTGCTAAATCACATTCTGATAGCTAATAGGTTAGTCATTGAGTGCGCGCCCACGACTTTGTCTCCGGAATGTGCAGGACGGGGTGTTCGAAGTTCCATGACTTTGTCTCCAGAATGTGCAGGACGGGGTGTTCGAAGTTCAAAGTTCATTAATGTTTTAAAAAACTAATGTTCTAATTTAATCCGTGTATAAGCTTACTCTTAGTTGCATGGTTTATTATAGTTTATAGTAAATACATTTTTATATTTTAACTATTAACTAAAATATTTTTTTATATTTTAACTATTAACTATAAAAATATTATGATATTGCAAAATTTATTATATTAGATATAAATGTATTATGATATTGCACAACTTATTATATTAAATATTAATTTATTTTGTATATATAAATGTAATATAAAAGTATTTATTATGTTAGATATAAATGTATTATGATATTTCACAATTTATTATATTAAATATTAATTTATTTTGTATATATAAATGTAATATAAAAGTATATTTGATAAGTTAATTTATAAAATATTAACTATAAATATATTATATTGCACATTTTATTATATTAAATATTAAATGTTCTTTTATATATAAATGTAATATAAAATTATGTTTGATAAGTTAATTTATAAAATATTTATATTGACAAATTTAATGTCGAACTTTATTGGAAAATTCGAATTTGAATTGAACTTCAACCTTGTCGAACCGGAACCATGTGACATAGATTATTATCTTGTCCACTTGACTTCGCAGTTGCAGCCATTGCCTTGGCGTTACTACTTGGTCCTCCAAGTGTGCCCAAATTTTACCATATTTGAAGCTTTTTTCCTATTTGCAGAGTTTGGTCGAGTCTCCCCTGAGTCTTTCCCGAGTCGATGAGTCACATGCCAGCCGAGTCCGAGTCGTGCAACATTGCAATAGTTTACCCTAGGAAAACCCAAACTCGGGAAAATACCAACAACCCTTTCTTACTTTGAGATTTAGTACAAAGAAGATAAAATGTACAAACTGAGTCAATGCTTAAGAAATCTGCTCCACAAGTCTTCTCCAACCCAGAAAATGCGAACCACTCTACTTGAGTGAACTTGCTTGGGGAGGATGATGAAATGAGGGAAGTAGCACTTCTATTTATACATTACTTTTCACAAAATTCCCTTACTGGGCCAACTTGTCTTTTTACAATATAAAATTACATTTATTATTTGTTTTACATTTCAAGTCGGCTTGGGCTAGTGAGGATGCCTCACATAGCTATAACATCAACACATAAGTCTAAACTTTGGATAAAGGCATTAATCCATTTGGCTTCCTATTTTATGTCTTCCATTATGCAAGGACACATGCAAATGATAGAAGACCTTCCTTGTTGCCACTTTCTAACACTCCCTCTCAACGAGGAAGGGATTTGGTACCGACCCTTCTTGTCTCTGAACTTCACAAACTTGTGTTTGCAAAGTGCCTTGGTGAATATGTCTGCCACCTGCTCATCTATCTGAATGTACTCCAACTGAATGGTTCCTCTCTGAACACAATCCCTCAGGAAGTGATACCGAATGTTTATGTGTTTGCTCCGGTCATGAAACACTGGATTCATAGATAGGTTAATGATCCGGATCTTGGGAGCGAGCCTCACCTCTCAAACTATACTAAGAAAGACACTTAGAACCAATACCCCAATAATAACTCAATAAAATAAGAGCAATGTAGGATAGAAACCAAATGAGTAACTTGTTATTATGAGAAGGCTTGCTAGGCCTTTATATAGCATTATTACAATGTGTCTTGAGGCCATACCATGGGCCAAAACTATGTACTATCAAATACCATGGATGGGAGAGGGTGGCCTCTCCATTTAATGCTTTTATGATTAAATGGGAGAGGGTGGCCTCTCCATTTAATGATTTTATGGCTTATACATCCGAATTTAGACCATATGCCCCCTAAAATTCGGATCATTCCTCCCCCCTTAGAAAATGATGGTCCCCATCATTTCATACTAAAAAGAGACCCATGATTATAATGTGCTAGTTGCCAATAAAGAGAAGGGTTTTGTGTGGTTGACCCATAACCGTTTCGGATCTTGGGAGCTGAGAACCGGAGGGCTTGAATTCCGAGAGAGGAGGAGAAGAGATAGCTTCAAAACTGAAGCGAACAATGAACCAACTATGAGAAAGACAAAGTTGTGAGTTCTAGGCTATGAATAGCATAAATGGACAAACATAGAATAAATATGCCACATGGAGAGGTGAGGCTCAAAGAGGGTTCTTTGAGCCTCACCTCTCAAACTATACTAAGAAAGACACTCAGAACCAATACCCCAATAATAACTCAATAAAATAAGAGAAATGTAGGATAAAAACCAAATGGGTAACTTGTTATTATGAGAAGGCTTGCTAGGCCTTTATATAGCATTATTCCAATGTGTCTTGAGGCCATACCATGGGCCAAAACTATGTACTACCAAATACCATGGATGGGAGAGGGTGGCCTCTCCATTTAATGCTTTTATGATTAAATGGGAAAGGGTGGCCTCTCCATTTAATGCTTTTATGGCTTATACATCCGAATTTAGACCATATGCCCCCTAAAATTCGGATCAGTTAATGCCACTCTGATTGTCACAGTGAACTATCGTAGTCTCCAACTCACTCTCGAATAACCTTGAGAGCAACTTTCTCAGCCACATCCCCTCACATGCTGCCATACTGGCTGCCATGTACTCACCCTCTGTTGAGCTCAATGCAACTGACTTCTGCTTCCTGCTGAACCAAGAGACAACCCCTAAACCAATGCTGAAGCAACAACCTCAAGTGCTCTTCCTGTCTTCTACACATCCTACCCAGTCAGCATCTGTAAATCCTGCTAACTGTATATTCCCACTGCGATCATAAACCAATCCATACTCCATTGTGCCTCTGATGTAACGAAGCACATGCTTCGCAGCTGTCCAATGTACTCTCCAAGGGTCCACCATGAACTGACTCAAAGAGTTTATTGCAAGGCTAATGTCTAGTCGTGTGTTGACTAGATACATAAGTGACCCGATAAGCTGGCAATACAATGTAGGATCAAACTCCTCTGAACTCGATACATCAATCTTCCTCCAGTTGGTAACTAGAGGCGTGGACATGGGCCTAAAGTCCTCCATCTTGAATCTCCTCAAGATATCCACTGCATACTTCCCCTAACCAATGAAGACACACCCATCTCTCTGCCAAACCTCCAGACCTAGGAAGTAATGGATCAACCCAAGGTCTTTCATCTCAAACTCTACTGCAAGATTGGACTTGCAGTCCTCAATCAGCATCTCATCTCCTGTAAGAAAGAGATTGTCTACATATAGTACCAGTATGAGAGGTACCTCACTTCACAAAAAGTACAAGTTGTAGTCTACCTCACTCCGCTGGAATCCCATCTCCCGTTGATAGCTGTCGATCCTCGAGTACCATGCTCGAGGTGCCTGCTTAAGCCCATAAAGAGCTCTCTACAACCTGCATACATGCGATTCCCTGCTCTCCACCTCGAACCCCTCTAGCTGCTCAATAAATACCTCTTCCTCTATGACTCCGTTGAGGAAGGCAATCTTCACGTCTATCTGATGAACGCCCCGACCCATCTCCACTGCCAATGAGAGAATAGTTCGAATAGAAGAATATTTGGCGACATGGGCTAAGGTCTCCTCATAGTCAATACCTTCTTTCTACGAATACCCCTTTTCCACGAAGTGCACCTTATACTTCTCCACGCTTCCGTCTGCTGCAAGCTTTACCTTGTCAATCCACCTGGATCCTACCACCCTTTTACCTCATGGCCTCGACACAACCTCCCACACTTGGTTTTTCATGATGGAGTCATACTCCTCAACCATGGCTTCTTGCCACACATCATGTTGTGCAGCCTCCTCGAAACTGGAAGGCTCAGAGTTAATCAGCTCCATCATCAGTGCCATATAGCTAAGTCTATCTGGTGGTTTGCTCCGCCTCATGGAGCTTTGTGGAAGATTCACCTACCTAGAATCCTAAACTGTGGACCTATACCACCTAGGCCGTGGCCTAGAGTCTACCTGCTGCGGTTGATGAATATCCTCCTCCTACTGTTGCTCATCCTCCAAGTCAATGACCATAGGATCCTGTCCAACTGACTCCCTCTGACTACCAGAACCTGTGCCCTGTGTCTATACCTGTACCTGTGGCTCCTCCAACTTGACTCCCGAGTCCTGTGCTGGTAAGTCCATAGATCTTCGTAAGGCCTTGTCCTTATCAAACTGGACATCCCTGCTCATAATGATCCTCTTGCAAGCCAGAATATATACCCTATACGCCTTAGAAGCCTCGCTGTAACCAACTAGTAGCCCCTTCTCTCCTGAAGGGTCCAACTTCTTCCTAGTGTCAGCATGAATGTGACAATAACATACACTCCCAAATATGCGTAGTTGACTCACATCTGGTCTAGTGCCTGTGAATACCTCCTCAGGTGTCTTCCTCCCCAAGGATGAGTGGGGACACCTGTTCTGGACATGTACTACAGTCCGAAATGCCTCGGCCCATAGGAATAGTGATAATCCCTGATCAAACAACATGGCTTTCGTTTCACTAACTAGTGTCTTGTTCTTCCTCTCTGCCACTCCATTCTGCTGCAGGGTGTAAGGAACAATATGCTCCTTCTTGATCCCCTTTGATGAACAAAAATCCAAGAACTCCTTGGTGGTGTACTCACCCCCGTTGTCTGTCGTCAGTATTTGAATCCTCCTTCCTTTCTGGTTTTCCACGAGTGTTTTGAACTCCCGAAACCGCTCAAAGACCTCTGACTTGGCCTTTAGGAAATAGATCCAGGTATTCCTGGAATAGTCATCAATGAATGTGATGCAATAACTATCGCCACTGAAAGAATGGATGCTCATCGGTCCGCAAACATCCAAATGCACCATGTCCAAGGTCCCCTTAGACTTGTGCTCACTCTGTGGGAAAGGATTCCTGGTGTTCTTCCCCAACGCACAACCCTTCTAATGGTCATGCTTCTCCTCCTGTACCTGAGGAACTCCAATAGCTTCCTCTCTCAAATGCCTTAGTGCTCCATGGTGTAAGTGTGCCATCCTCCTATGCCACAACTCACTTTGACTATTGTTGTTGCTGACTAGAGGCTTTGCAGGCTCGAAGTGTAGTCTGTACATCTTCCCACTCCATACCCCAATCGTCCGATCCAACTTCTGCTCTGACCCCTTGGGCATGATAGACACTTTCCTATCCCGGAAAGTAACCAGAAGACCCTTGTCCTCCAAGGTGGAAACTGATATGAGGTTCTTTGTACACTCCAGAACATATAATACGTCAACAAAACTGAGGGGTTTGTCAGACTCCCTCTGAAACGAAACAGTACCAACTCCCTGTGCCTGATACCGCTCATCATCTCCCAACTCAATGTGGAGTTTTACTCCACCCTCCTGCAAGTTCTTGAAGAATTCTCTTTGTCCTGTCATATGACAAGACGCTCCACTATCAATGTACCAGATGTTGTTGCTTATGGAGCTTGCCATGCAAGCTATCAAACAAAAGTCCTCATAAAAACTCTTGTTGAATTCGTCCACCTCTACAGAACTTGGCGTCTATGTGTTATTCTTCTTTTTCCTGTCTGGGCACTGGGAGGCAAAGTGTCCATGCTTGTTGCAGATGAAACACTTGACCTTTGACATGTCAATGTTCTTCTTACTACCCTTCTTCTTCTTTGCCTTGCCCTTGCCCTTGCCTGCTAGGGCTAGAGCCTCTTCGTCCACGATCTGTGGGGAAACGCTGGATGAACCTGAACCTTGACCCATGCGGATCTCTTCCCGACGAAGTCATCCCACAATCTCTACCAGTCAGGGAGCTTTTCCCTAGCCACCACGCCTTTGACAAAGACGTCCCATGGCTTAGAAAAGCCATTGAGGGCTATTCGAACTAGCTCCTCATCTTCAGTCTTAGAGCCCACTGCTCCAAGCTCATCTCTGATCTGTGTGAGCCTTGTGAGATAAGGCACCACTCCTTCACCCTTGGCCATCTTGGTACTACGTAACCAAGGATAATTTTAGGGGTGAAATTTATCCCATGGGCTATTTTTCCATGTTTTTTTCCAAAAAAAGATTCGCCAATTTGCATTTTTTAAAGCCCCATTTTGCCCAATTTTGATGGGGTAAACTTTTTTCACTTTAAAAATCGCCAAATTATTATATAAACTATATACAATCCTTAGAAATTGAAATAATTTTAGAAAAATATCGCCAAATATTTTATAGTTGACATTTTAAGAATTGGTAAGATTCGCCAAGGTTTATATACTTTTAAGTAAGTAAGGGTCCTTAAAATTATCCCTGTGTAACGTAACTTCCCTGTGTAAGGGTCCTTAAGTAAGGGTCCTCGACTCTCAAGTGTATGGCCATAATGAAGTGTACCTATCAACCCTTAGAATAGATCTGTGCCTGATCTATCCAACAACTGCTGCTTTCTCTCAGATCTGCTAAGAAGAGCTCTGATGCCATGTAAATTTCCTTAAAACCCACTCTTGAGTTATAGTATGCAAGTTATTTTAATTTTAACCCCAAATAATTACTGATAACCACAAATGGATTTCTTCACAAATATGCAGCGAAAAAATAAATACTGAGAGAAATAGAACAACAATCACATCAATAGAGACACCAATATTTTTGGGTTTGAAACCCCCCGGAAAAACCCAAGATGGGAAAACCGGTGTAGCAGTCTGAGAATATATTTTATTAGCAAGATACAGAACAGTACAATCCAGAAATCGATTTTACCCAACCTGGAAAAATCGTACAATGGAAACTTAGAGAAAACCCCAGCTAGATCGTACGACCTCCTGCGTCAGCGTACGACCTCCCCGCGTCACCCGTGGAGCCTCTGCATCACTCGTACGGCTGGCCCTGCGTCATCCTGTACGGCCTCCCTGCCAAACTTGTACGGCCTCTGCAATTTGCCTCTCTCTCTGCCAATATTTGGATAGAGGTTTTTTAGTCTCACCCTCTGGAAAACTCTCCTGCAAACTGTCTTTCTCACTCTCCGGCTGAATTTTATGAGTAAGAAATCTCACTGTGTGTATGTGTGTCCTTTCCACCAAATCAATCCTCCTTTTAACTCAATGGCCAAGCGAAAACCTTAACTTCTCACTATGGATCAATGGATTAGATCCTCCGGTGAGATCAATGGCCAAGATTAGATTAGCCATCACTTAAATTATTTTCACTTGAACTTTATAAAAAGTAACTCCATTAAGTCAATTGATAATTAGATCACATAATGCACTTTTCCTAAGTCTAAACTTTGGATAAAGGCATTAATCCATTTGGCTTCCTGTTTTATGTCTTCCATCATGCAAGGACATGTGCAAATGATAGAAGACCTTCCTTGTTTCCACTTTCTAACATGGCATAGGGTTAATTGTTGGGGACTTGGGGGCCTCAGCCGTTGACTGGGGATTGGTTGGGTGGAGAGTTGTCCCCCCACCTCCAGTTGTAGACCGAAGAACTACCAGGCATCCAGGTAAGTAAGGTTCCTCCCTGTGATCCCGAGTTACGTTGTTCTATATCTTTTTCAAAATCTGTTTGCATGTTTTTTTTTTATTTTGTTTGGTTTGCTATTCTTTTGATTTTTGGGTGTTACATTTTGGTATCAGAGCCGTGTTCCAAAGCTTGTGCCTAAGGGCTCTCGCTACACACATGATATGTTTGATTATCATCGTGTAAAGTAGATCTGCAAGAAAATATTATTAGATTGAATTGTGAATGATACAGATCGGCCGGAGAAATCGATGTGCAGATCTGTATCTTTAGGCTGAGTCCTCAAAATAAAGCCTGATTACTCCTGTGCATTAATCCACCTTGAAACACTCATGCAACTCTCTAAACCCTAATCTCTTCCATTTCCACGATCTGGGCGAATTCGACCTCTCACAAACTCGTGCTCCAGACCGATGTATTCTGTATTCTGCCATCTCCTGGAGTCGTTTCAGATGCCAACCCACCTTCAAATAGAGAACCGATCCCTGTTTCCTTTTCTGTTGGAGTTTGGACGGCCTTTCTCTCATGAAAGCTGAGCCCTCTTTTAATTGTTGATTATGGGAGGCCTTTTGCAAGGGAACCAAGCCCTTTGCCTTTTCTGTTTAAGTCTGGAGTGTGAGCCTTGATGTTTTTGATGGCAGGGAAGGGCGTAGCCCTGAGCCATTCTTTTGATTTCACGTTATGTTTGTGAGGCAGTGAGGGGCCTTTCCCTTAGCCATTCCCTCAATTCTTTGTTAAAGCTTACGTTGACTAGAAAAGCGTGGCTCTTAACCTTGTTTGGGCACTCTCCCGTGGATAGGGAGCGATGGCGCGGCCCTCCTGAAGTTTCGTTTTATGATATTTTAGAACTGTCCCATAGTTTTGTGAAGGACGTTTCTTTTATCTTCAACCATAGACATATATACAATATAATCCAATCTTCTTGATTCATGCAGAGTGAGAAGAGAGGGCGTAAGCCCTTTCACACTGCGCAGTCCTCTTGTTCATGCAGAGAATAAGAGAAGAGAGGCACCTGCTATGCATTGTTTGTCTTTTTTTGGGATGAGTGGAGGAGAGCACTCCTATGGGAGAACGCAGCTCCTAGTTTTCTTTTTTTTTTTAAATTATTTTTCTTCATATGGAGAGGGCGTGGCCATGGTGAGTGTGCAACCCTGTGACCCATGTGTTATTTATGTCATGAATTTCAGTTTGTGTTTTCCAAGGAAATGGAGAGGGTGCGGCCAGAGTGACGCAACCCGAGACTATAGATTAGACCTTTAAATTGTATGTTTTGTTGTTTGTTGGTATGCCAAGAAGTATGAGGGCGCAGGCCCATATTCTGTTTACAATTAGATCATATATATTTTCTTATTCAGCTCAAGCGTGAGCTTGTGGGAAGGGCACAGGCCCATAATCTGTTTACAATTAAAATATATATATTTCCTTATCCAGCTTAAGCATGAGCTTTGTGGGAAGGGAGTAGGCCAGTTGGGGGCATAGCCAGATGCCGAGAGAAGAGACATATCCTGTATAGAAGTTCCCTGGATATCCATTATCAGAGAATCGATCCCCAAATTATATCCATTACTACTGCTATTTTTACTTGCAGCAAATCGATTCCTAGACACAACCCGAAGAACAAGAGTTGCTTTATCTTTAACCACTGAGAGCTAAGTCTTGTTATTCTGAAGTCCAAGCCAGGTTATGATTCAGTTTACCCTAACTTCCTTAGGGTTGAAAAAATAAAAAGGCAGGTGTTGAGCTCTCATCTCACTCTACCTACATTCACTATCGACCTGCATGTTTAACTTCAGTATGGGCCTGTAGGATGCCTATTCTCTCAAATTACTTGTCTGTGTTCTTCCATTTCTCGTCTCTCATTCTTTCTTCGCAATACGCTTTCCTCTAAGAAAGGCTTCTCCTTGCTCTTTTTCCTGGCTATTTCGACTGGGTGGAACACTGTTGAATATTCATTTAAAATAGTTCATTCGAGGATTTAGTTATAGTGGAAATATTATGGAGATGGCAAGATAGGTTGTGTCCTGTGGTTCCTGTGTGGTTCACCTTCAAATAAACTGATATATTCGTCTGTCAGCCTGTGAGTTGCATATGGTTACCTAAAATCAAGATGCTAGGGTTTTCCATATGCTAATTGTTGTATTTTGTGCAACTTCGAAAGATATTATTATTGTATTTTTATTGTACTTGATTGTACCTTCCAAGGGGAAGGGGATGAACTTGATGTAATTAATTATGTAAAACCTTTGAAAGAATCAATGTAAACCTTGGGATGAAAAGCAAGCAAAAGAAAAATTAAAAATAAAATTATTTATTACTCCCCTTCCCCAAGAGAAGTCGGCCTAGTTAGGGAAATTTCCAGTTTGGCACTTGTATAAATAAGAGGTAAAGTACACCTCATTATTCACTCACTCACTTCACACAAGTTCTATCTTTGGAAAGCATTTCCATCTTTTCTCTCTCATCATTGTACTCCATTCTCGGAATTATCATCTGTATAAGAAAGTTCCTGGGTTTTCTCCCGATTGGGTTTCCAGATAAACTCTTGTTTTATTGTTTTGTGCTTTGTCTTTCTTCTAGTGATCCTATTTATGAATTTGAATTATTATGCTATGAATGTATGAAAATCTAACACTAGTATCTAACATAAGTATGTATGTATGTTGAGCTAGATGCGGGCCTCCCTCATGTGCCGCGCGCCACCTTCAACCTCATGTGCTGCGCGCCACCTTCAACCTCATGGCTGCAATCAGGATCTGATGGGAGATACTTTGGCTATTTACCAAAACACGAAACTAAGCAACTAAAAAACAAGGTAAACAAGTTTAGATTCAGTGGATTCATGAAGTGCCGAACGGTGTGAATCTAAATGTTTTTTTTTTATTCCTCCATTGCTTGAACAGATTGAAAGTGAAGTGAAGATGGATACTCATTACATATCCAAGAGAAAGATATCTAAAGTATTAATATCTCAGAGTTGTTTAATAATATCTCATATTATTAAACAACTCTGGGATAAGCAGTATTCTCAGTTTAATGGTGATAACAAAGCAGTATTATCACCATTGGATACATGAGCTTTGCATGATTTAGTGTTAAGCCATTCTAGTAGTAGGCTTTCCATTTGAGTATGATGCAATATTATGATTAGAAAGAACTTTCCACAGTATTTGCTGTGAATGGTTCTTTAAGTTTACCATATTTGATATTTTGTTGCTATCATTTTTTTTAAAACTTTTTTTTTCTAATTTCGTTATGCTTCATTTCGTATAGCTCACTGAAGGAAAAGGAAACCTGGTGTTATAGTTGGTGCATCCATCGCTATGACTCGTTATCATTTAGTAATTGATTTTAACCGAACTTTCCCTCTGTTTCAACCCATTGAGCAAAATCTTGTCCATACGTTTTTGTTTATTGAATCCTTTATCAAAACTTGTTTCAAACATTTTCTATGCCAAAGCTCAATGTTGCAGAAGTCAATACGTATGCAAATCATGTTTCATGCAAACACTTATGTGGGATACAACTACAAGGGGTTAGCCGTTAGATATGTATAGAGTTGTAGTCTTCAAAGATATGACTTAGATATGGATTGCTCACCAATCTGTGAACACCAATGATTATTCAGGAACTTGGATTAAAAGAAATCAACTGAGACACATATGAAGCAGTGATGGTTGATTCTGAAGTGACATCCTTCTGTCAAATAGAACCATATCACATTATTTTTCTTAATTATAGCTTAGTCTTTATGGTCAAATCACTTTTCTGGTCAGGCTAAAATACAAATGCTTTCCATATTATCCTTTTGTCGTCTTTTTTAGGGAAAATGCATAATCTATTTCATTATGAATCACTAAATCAAGTGCATTGATAGGGGGTCAATCCACTTCCTGGCACTTGAGACTAGTTAAGAATTCTCCAAGCAAGCTTTCCTTTGCAAAAGAATTCATATAGCAAGAAAGTAAAGTAGATGAGAGATAATATATTTCCTATTCCTGGCTGTAATTACTTGCATGTTGGTTCTTTGACATTTTGGGAATTATATACTAACTGTGTGCTTGGCAGTCTGCTATCATTTCTAGAGAGAATATAATGACTTCGAAGTCTGAATTGATGCTTTCCTTGTGAAAGCTCAAACTATTCTTGAAGGAGGCTAGATTGTGCAAGATATTTAACACCCTGACTTGGAAATAATATTGGAGATTTGAGACCATCTTGGGATGATATAGGTTGAAGGTATGTGATTCTCTTCAACTAGTACCTTGCTATGTTTCTCATTAATTTCTATAGTATTTATGAATTTATTTGTTTTGTTGAAATATTGTTAGAACTGGAGGCAACGGTGAAGTTATTTCATAACTGTGTTCACCATCATTCTTGCTAAATTCAAGGCACCTTTGTATTTTTCCATTACAATTATTTGTAGGTCATAATGGTGGGCTTGATACTAATTGCAGTGAACTACTTCATCTAGTATATGGTTTTAATCTAAGAAACCAGACACGTCCAAAACTCTCTGCGTGTCTTGTGTCATCGTGTTGGACACGCACACGATGCTAGCATGTGCCTGACACGTGTTTTGATTGTGTCCTAAATAAGGACACAATCAAAACACGTGTTGGCATCGTGTCCCGAACTGTGTGAATCGTGTCTCGATTCTAGGACATGAAAAAGGCGCATCAAAGGCCTGTGGGGGGTAAAATCCGTCTTTTCCCACTCATTTGAACAGTTGTAAGTGAAGAGAGAGGGTTGAGGGTGAATGTTTTTGCAGGTGAAGAGGTTTTGAAGGATTTGCAAGGGTTTCCAACTGCATTTGAGAGAGGATTTCGTTGGGAGGAGTCAATCTCACCATCAAGCAAGAAGAAGAATGTCTCAATCATCTAGGGAAACAACTAAAGGGCAAAGGAAAGGGATAAATGCCCCATCTAGTGTCTCCCCTCCTCTTCCTCCTCCAACCACATGCTCTTCTACTCCTTCTAGTGGTCCATCTGTTGCTAGTGGAGCTAATGCTCAATTTAACCCTGTTTTAGCAAGACAACAAGCCCAAGAGATAAAATAACCTTTGTGGGAAGTATGTGACAAGGAAAGAAGGGCCTAGAGCAAAGCTTGGTGGGGGAGGCAATGTGAGTTGTAGTTGCCATTTCTGCAAGAATGAGTTCAAGAGCACATGTTACTGGGTTAAGGGCCATTTGTTGGCCCTTCCTTGTGGGATTTCATGTAAAGCAATGAGTGTTACCCAAAGGAGAGAGATAGAAAGAGAGGATCACATTGGCTTAGGGAAGGTGGGAGCAACAAGCAAGACACAAAAGAATGAAGATCCTCTTCCATTATTGAGGAAACCCTCTAATACTAGGCCTCCACCTAGTAGATATGGGAGTGAGGTTGATACTCATCCAACAAGAAAGAGGCAAACTACAAGTGGTCCAATGGATAGGATTTTCCAACAAGAGGCGCGAGAAGAGGTGGACCTTACCATTGCATTCTTTTTCTACCTCAACTTCATTTCATTCAATGTTGCACAATCACCATTGTTTATTGAGATGTGTCGAAGTTTAACTGAACGAGCTCCAACTAGTTATGTGCCTCCTCGTTAGGAGAAGCTTAGAATTGCATTGTTGGTTAAGGAAAAGAAGGGGGTGGGTACAATTCTTGAGCCAATTAGATCAGTATTGTTTCTGATGGATGGATGGATGCAGCACGCCATCCACTCATCAATTTCATGGTGTCTTCCCAAAATGGACCGGTGTTCTTCAAAGCGGTGGATGCTCTTGTGAAATACAAAGATGCACAATATATGGGTGCGTTATTCATCAAAGTCATTAAATAAGTAGGTATGGATTCTTGTGTACAAATCATCACGGAAAATGCACTTGTTTTGAAGGTTGCTGGCATGATTGTGGAAGCTAAATATCCACAGGTATTTTCATTTTGGACACCTTACATTGCCAATTTGCTCATTCTTTGAATTTAGCACAAGATTCAACTAGGCCCTAGGGGAAAGGTCATTTAAATTTTATAGATTTATCATTTGAGTTGTTGGTTGTAGAGTCTAGACTCATTTATACTTGCTTTTATTGCTCTTGCAGGTCTTTTGGATACCTTGCATTGTCCATTCTTTGAATTTAGCACTGAAATTAATTGCTTCAGATGTGACATGGATTGGCAACCTTATTGATGATGTACGCCATATCCGTAACTTTGTACAAAACCACACCAATTCCATCAAAATCTACAAAGAGTACACACATCTTTCATTGTTGAAGATTGCAGATACTAGGTTTGCTTCCTCATTCATCATGCTCAAGAGGTTGAGGGAGGTCAAAACCGCTCTTGGGTCCATGGTCATTTCAGAGTTTTGGTCTTTTTGGAGAAAAATAGATCAGATTGCTTCAAAAAAGGTAAAGGACACAATGTTAGATGATGGTTGGTGCGAGAGGGTAGATCTTACCATTAAGATCATGGAGATTGTCATTTCTTTGTCGCAGTTTGCAGACATGGACCAACCCATCCTAGCAGATGTTTACGAGGGGTGGGATTCCATGATTGAGTCCATGAGGACCATTGTTATGGAGAATGAGTGTGTCGAGTATGAGACATCGACAAAGAACTTATGGTCCACCATACAAGATATTCTTATCTTCGGGTGGGATAAGAATTGCGCACCTTTGCATTGTTTGGCCCACTCATTGAACCCCAAGTTCTATAGTCATGACTGTCCCAATGGTGGCCTGGGGCCCTCACATAGAGTCCCCCCTCACATGGATGGAGAGATTTTACAAGGGAGGAAGATTTCACTTACTTGATGAGGTGGAGGAGGGCTTTGTAGAGTTTTCCACTGCCAGTGAGAGATTTGGAGGTTATGATGTGCTCAGAGACAGGGGGTTGAGAAACCCTATGTTTGGTGGGAAACTCATGGGGCAACATGCCCTATTCTACAGAAGTTATCCTTAAGGGTTGTTTTCAGCTAAGTTGTACTTAGTTGGACTATCAAGTGAGCGGGCAAAGTTGAACATGTTACATGTTCGTTTTCGATGATTTGATGTCCAGCAGGCCTTTTAAAGGCCTCCTTTTTAATTTTTTTCCACATGTCCATGGCCCTGCGGGGTTTGTAATAAAATGTTCTAGCATGGTGTTTTGTAAAGGACTTGGTTCCCTAGGACTTTTTGGCTAAGTCAGGTATTCCAAGGAGTTTTTTCACCTATTAATTATGTCTTGCATTAGTGCATAACATAATTTTTTGGTTTTTCTCCTGCTCCAAAGCTGGAATGCCTGGGGAGGCTGACGAGCCTTAGGGGATTGTTAAAGTCCATGGGTCAATGTATATGAACATGCTAGACATTATTTTTGAGTCATATGGACATGTGCTAAGTCCCCCTAGGTAGTTTTTTTTTATTTTTCGGCGAAGTTTTTTTTTTCGTAAATGAGCCATTTTTAATGGTTTCATTAAAAATATTGTAATTGGCCTAGAAGTGGAATCTAGGGGTCTTTTTTGCCTTAGGGGTGCTCATTTTCCAACTCAGAGCACCCCCTTAACCCTTAAACCCAATTTTTATAATGTTTGGGACATTAATTTTTCACTTATGCTCAAAAAAGTAAAAAAAAAGTGAAAAATGGAGAGAAAAATGCAAAAAAGTATAAAATCATAAAAAATTAACTTCCAAATTTTATGGGATTGGAAGTCAGAATGATTTCATCTATGTTTTAGGAGTTGTAAGAACTGATTTTGGAAAGATTCCGGGCAGCTATATTAGTGGGATTACTTCCCCACTTGAGGGGGGCATATTTCCCAAAATTGGGCCCCTTCAATCATGGAATTTGCAGCTATGTTTATGGGCTGTCACATGGCTGATTTTTAGCTGATTTTGGCAGCCCATTACATGGGAGTGGGCAGCCCCATTTTCTCCACGAGTTATGCCACTCATTCCACCCATTTCTCTCCATCTTTGGCTATTTAAGCATGGCTGCCCACTCCATTTTCTCTAGTTGGAGTTTGAGAGTTAGAGCTAGCACTTGTAATTTGATTTTGTACTTGTCATTTTGTTTAATGAATAAAGAGACTTTGTAGGTCAAACTTGGTGTAGTGCTTTTGATGAGTGGGTGAATGTCATGGTTTTCATTGAGGTAACATGTATTTGAGTTACTTGTTTTCTTTTGCATCTAAATCTAGCTTTGGGAAGGATCAGTATTGATTTATAAGGAGGATTAGATAATTTGTTTATTATTTAGTCTTTTATCTATGCAAGTGTAGAGATCTGATTTAAATGTGTCATTTGTTTATGAACATTTCCTTTTGATTTCTCATATGTATATTTCTAGATTTGATCATTTGGTTTCAAGTTGATGTGATTTGCAGGTTATTTCAAGTGGATGAGTGGAGGATCTTGTTTGTTTCCTTTACTTTTCTAACATCTTTTTGCAGACGTAGCCCCTCAGTTCTCCACCAAGAAGACTCCAAGGCTTCTTCAAGGAAAAAATTGATAAATTGATAAAAACTCTCCATATCTCATTCTTTTCTACTTCATACTTTCACTTTGGTTATTGGTTACTTTTCGAAAGAGTAATAGTGGTTTGCAATCTGAACTTTACATTCTGATTTATTACTCTAAATGTCTGATCTATTCCATTTACAAAGTGTTCATCTTTAATAGATTAGATCTTTTCATTTATCTAGCATTTTACTTTTCTCAACTTGTAAAAAATTGTCAAATCTTTAAAAGTTTTGAGGAGTAGTGTTAGATCTGATTTGAAAGTTCATTTGGCTGTTATAAGAGTTAATAATTTGCAGCTCACTTAGTTTGCAAAGATCCTAAGGAGACAAGCCTCACAACTTGTCTCACTTAGTTAATTTTTTGCATTTTTACTTAGTTTTTCACTTAGAATTTTTTGGGCTTTTAGTAGGTGACCCAAACACACTCTTAAAGTGTTTTGGGCCATCTTCTACTAATAATTGCAACAGATGATGATTAGACAAGGGGAGATGCTGGCCCAAAATTGAAGATCTGAGCCATCCGAAGCACCCAAAGCTAAAATTTTTCAAACCGGAAACTTTTTTCTCTCCATTTTGTAAGCCACTAAGTCGTAAAAGACTGGGGCATTTCTATTGCATTGTAATTAAAGTATTAAACGAGAGCAAGTGGGCTAACCAAGCGCCCACACCCCATCCCCCCAGGGGGGGAAACTGTGTCGACTCAATTTTCGTGGTTTGCATTATTTTAGCTTAGATTTCATTTTCCGCATTTAATAAAACTTACTAGGGTTAAAATTTACCTTGTTGGTCCGTTCCACTGGCGGGCCACAAGTTCACTCAGGACATAGATTTTACAATTTTTTTTTTACAAACTCAAACGCCCCCTTGCTTTCCCGAAGTAGGGTTTCATAACAAGGGCTTGCCCGAGTACTGGCCTGAAAAGAGACTCTTGGGGTTTTAAAAGATAAAATTTTGGTTCATAAATTTTTTTTTAAATTTCCAAGGTCTTCTCCCATATGCTCTGTGGCCAACTTGCAACTTAGTCTAATCATGTTGGTACGCATCAGAAAGGGGGAGATGACTAGTAATAGGATCTAACACCACCCCAATAAACAAAGCTTTTGTGAAAATATGGCACAACGCGAGTATTTTGTTGTCGTGGGGAAATTTTTCAGAGGGCTTGGGACAAAACTGGTAGTGACCTCTTGGAAACCGTTAGGCTTTCCCTCATTGGTACAACATCTAAACACCTCCTTGAGACTCCGATTCAGCCCAAGTCTGAGTGAGATGCCACACATCAAAATTCCGGACATGTTCCCCGTACCTTCGCGTATATTGGGAACCCACCAGCCCTAATAAAAAGATCACTACCACATTTAAATTAAAATAAACCAAGAACACTTGCACAACATTTACTTTTTCAGTTCAAGCATTTATTTTGACTCCATTCAGGCATTGGTTTATATTGTTATATTTCATGTTATTAATGAATGTTGTTTATGATGATGTTGAATATTTGCAAATAAAATATTGATGAATGATGCTTTGCTTTATATGTATAAATGTATGCTGCATTAGCTTGGTTTCGAAAAATATTTTTAACTCCTAGATTAGACACCATAGTTTCTTTTCATTTTTAGGGTCCACCCCCCTTGGCTTCGCTAGGAAAGCCTAGACGGAGGAGTCGAGTCCCAAATGACAGCACTTGACTCTGACTTGCCCCCAAGGCCACACCAACAACTTGAAGACTTTTGCTCCGTTTTCCCAGGTGTGAAACTAGGCGGCAACAAGGGTCATCTCTCAAGTTACATCATCCTCTTGTTGTGAGAGGAATTGGATCACATATGGGAACTTGTATAGTTTGAAGAAGAGCAGGCTTGAGCAGTCCAGGGCAGAGATGATGGTGTATTTGCACTCCAACCTTCGTCTTATTTACAGGAAAAGGGAGGAGTGGGTGACGAGAAAGACAAAGATGTGGAATGTCTTTCCTGATGATATGGGTTTGGACAATAGTACTGAGTTGGCATTAGCCAACATGGATCTTAATGATCCAATGCTAGAGCCAATCACTTTTGATGATGGTGATCCTTTGGATAGGTCATCCTCCACACTAGCAGATGCAGATTGTCAGATGGGCAGAGAGGAGGAGGAGGATGAAGAAGAGGGCAGTGATGAGTTTGTTGATTCAAGCAGGGAGGAGGACTATTGACATATGAGATTCGTCCATCTTGATCTACCCCTTTTTGTATTTACTAATTGCCAATGGCATTCCAACATCTATGTAATACATTTTGATTTTGATGAGTTAATGAGAAATATGGTTTCGACATCTTGAGCTATTGCCTATCATCTATGTGTCTCATTGTGATTTGTGAATGTATAATGTTTATTGATTCTAATTCCTGTTGAATATTTGTAAATCTTCTAGTTTCTAAAAACGTTTGGATCTATATGTCTATATTTTTAAATATATATATATATATAAACGTGTCCTCTGTGTCTTGATTCCGAGGGTCATTGTGTCTGTGTCAGACACTCGTATCTTCGTGTCCTTTGTGTCCCGTGTCCTCGTGTCAAGTGACTTAGGTTTTAATATAAAGAGTCCTTGTTTTTAACACCACAAGAAGTACGGTGCAATGAATTCATTGGTATGTACTTTGATAATTCAAAATTTGGAAATGGTGTTTTGCTTGCTATTTGATTTTGATATTAGGTGCTAATCCTAGCAACAATGTTCCTTTTGCTATTTATGTGTTACTATGCATGTTTGCAATTTTTATGAATAACTTGTATTTGTTCAATCTCTACTCTAGTCTTAGGTAAAGTTTTAACAACAAGAAGGCCCTTCTTGAGGCCATGCACTTCTTTCTAGAGTTTTCAAGCAGTTTCCTAGGGTTCAAAACCCTCTTTTACAACCAATGAACTCTACCCTTTTGCTACTGATTTGTTTTTTTGAAAAATGTTGGGTTTGCCTGGGTTTTAAGACCCTCTTTTACAATCAATGCACCCTTTTGTTGCAGGTTTGTGTTTCCGAATCTGTTGTGTTTTCCTAGGGTTTAGAACCCTCTTTTATAGCCAGCGCACTCTCCTCTTTTGTTGCAGATTTGTTTTCTGGAAGTTGTTGTACCTCTCTTTTCTTGGTTCTATCAAGGCGATTTTTTTATGACTTTAGAGGCTTTTTTTTAGCTACTTTTTGAAACCTATGGAATCAAAATGCCCTATTCCCCTATTGAATCGGGCTAATTATCATGTTTGGGAAGACCAAATGATTGCCCTTCTTCCATGTTTATCAATGCATTAGACAAAACCTCTTCATCCTAAATATCAAGGCAAAGTTGATGCATCATGGCAAGGTCAATAAAAGTGTGACGAAAATTTCAGATGTCTTCAAGAATCTATGTATCTGTAGAACTGTGAACAATTCTCCGAACAATGGACTCAGTACCTAAAATGCCAGAAAATGGTCAAACATGTATGAAATGTTGTCACTTGTACTGTATGGTGTATGGTCAACAACATTTTCAAGGTGTTTCGGTGATTTATAGTGACGTTTTGAACAATTTTTTAGAAGTTTATGGGCCCACCCAAGCACTCACAAGGGGCATGGAACCCATATGAAAATATCACCTTTACTGCACCAATTACCATTTAATACAAAATAGAGGTAGGGCACCGAGCTTTGTTGAGTTTGTCATCTTGGTAATTACTCAATATAAAATTCTTAACGTAAAAGTTGGCATTCAACTTTACCTTATCTTTTCTATCCTTTTACTTAATTTATAACATTACCATTAATTGTTTTAGGATGTTTGAGAATGGTTCCAATCTCATCGCACTTCATATGGATTGTACTATTTCCACTAGATTCTATATCATGTATGAGGGTAGGGGATTGGCATTAGCCAAGACCACCAAGTTATGGGATTTTGCATCTTGTAATAATTTATGAGAGTTAATATAGACATGGCTCTTCTTCTAAAATGCCATTTATGTGTATGGTTCTTATTTTCTTACCAGAGAATGTGTTATTTTAAAATAAACTATATCTATATTTGTATACTTTTAATATACTTCATTCCCTCACGTACCCAATATTTTTTGGTGGGGGGAGGGGTGTTATGTTTCTAGGTTTCATGGTATTGGAAACTTGTACACATATCGATGTTTTGGGCCAACTTAGAAACATGTTGATGGCATCTTTTCCATAGGAAAGAGATGCTTGTAGTTTGATCACATGCCGCACACTCTTGCATGCTTGTCAGTTCATCTATTTGTTCCAAACACAACTACTTTCCAATGAATAAGAGAAACATGGAGAACATTGTATTTAGCAACAATCTATGGTTAAAATGTTCTACGAAAAAAACATGTTTAACCATTTTTGGTTTATGATAAACAAAAAAACATCCCTTTGTAAGATTAGTGCTATGTAGTAATTACTTTATTGCAAATTTTAATGAAGAACCAACCATCATAGCACTCATGTCTTACTTAATAGAAGTTCGGGACTTGTAGTTGCCTTGACACCTATTGATCCACCTTGTTTCATTATTTGTAGATTCCACTTATTGAAATTTAAGATGATACATAATTGAACAAGCTGCTTGAATCTTAGGATAAAGCGCCTTGGTTTGGTAGTCCATGAGTGGCTTGTCATGAGCCCATTTCCAATCCTTCCCAATAGGTCTATAATCATTTGAATTTAGCTTAAACAAACAAGCATCCAGAATCATTTGATTGATTTGAATTTTCACTTGCCACAAAAAATTAGTCCACCATCCACTGTTATGCGTTTCATTTGAATTTAGCTTGAACAAACAATCATCCAGAATCATCTGATTTTGATTGGAATTTTCAGTTGCCACAAAAAATTAGTCCACCATCCACTGTTATGCTTTTTTGGATTTTCTTTATGAGCCAATTCCAATCTTCTAACTTGTAACGAGAAGGCTTGAGATAAAAGCCAAGGTATTTAAAACCGCTGCTTGACTCAACCAATTTATAAGGCAAGATATAAGAAATTTGATCAATTGTATCCTGGTTGTCATAAAGGTAACTGAAACAAGATTTTTCAGCACTTACAACCATACCTGAAGCTCTGCAGAAAGTTGAAATGTGAAGGTGAAAATGCTGCCATTCAGTGAAATTCCCTCGCCCACAAAGGAGAACATCATCAACGAATAGGAGATCGGTGATGGCCAATGAACGAGCCACTTTGAAATATTTATAATAAGTTGATAAGTGTTTGTGTCATATTTGTAATTTTTTTTTTGTGTTACAATGATATAATTCATTTTTAAGTTAATGCATTTAGTATATAGTAATATATTTTATTTTAATTATTTTGATTACTTGTAATAATTTGATATACTGTTTATGACATATTTGTAATTTTTTTTTTTTTTTTTTTGCTTTACAATGAATTATTGTATGTTAATGCATTTAGTATATTAATTTATTTTATCTTAAATTATTTTGTTGTAATAAAATGATATATAATTTTGTCGTAGTAGTTTGTGTTGCAACATATAAGTATTTGTTTGGTTATATATATAAATATTGTGGATCGAATGAATTAATTTGCCAAAATTAAATAAGGTAATGAGTTGTTAATTTTTTTGACAACTCACAACTTACAATACTTAACCACTTGAGCTAGCCCACCGGACTTTTATATATATATATATTATATATATGCATTAGTTTAGATTTCTTAACTCAGAATATTTTATACTTTATTCAATCATTAGTTTAACATTGGGTACAATAATCCACAAACACAGAGTTGCATTTAGCAAAACAAACATGTACAAACATCCACAAATATATAGCGTTACATAAAAATACATGTACAAATACATAGCTTTGTTTAAAAATTACATATACAAAGATCCATAAACTCAAGTACAAAGTTGCATACAAAAAACATGTACAAAGAAAGCTCCACGAACACACAAACACAAACAAAAACACACAAAGTTCTCATCTAACAAACAATTTCATAGATAAAATATAGATGCACTCTACAATCAATTGATGCAAACTATACAAATATATTAAATAATAAAAAAATTCCACATTCAATTTCAAATTAAAAAATATCAATAACATTCATTTCATATTAAACAATTTGAATATGAAATGTGGGAGATTTAGTAATTGACATGATGTTTACATGCGGTTTCAGAGGGAATCTATGTGGGAGATTCTGTAATTGTGGTTTTGGTTCGGGAAGGTATTGGAAGAGTGTCAAAGGGGGAAGAAAGGTATTGCATATCGTTGGCATGATGAGCTTGACAAGGAAGTTGCTCATGACGTTTGTAATGGTGTTATCATGTGGGCTTGTGCGAGGTCGTGGGTGGTTGGGAATGTGGCCAACCATCTTGTGCTTGTGTTGAGCTTCCAAGGAAATTCAAGCAGAGCAAGGGTTTGGGTATCGTCAAGTTTGGGATGGTGGAGGAGAGTGCCGCATGTAGTTAGTAGGGAGTATGGTTTTCACTCTTGCGACCTAGGGATCAAGGGGAATCAACCAGCCACCCATATGCCCCATATCCAGCATGAGGTGGTTGACGTAAAGCAAGAGTATTATCAAGGTGTTAGAGAATGTGAAGCAAAAGATCGAGTCAGGTAAGGAGGACCTCGAGGCAATGGACAATTAACTTGATTAGGGGGAGCAAATCATGTACACTGGTTCCATCGGGGCCAACTAGTAAATGAAGATGCTCCTATGTAAAGTGAAGATGGACATGCAAGGGCCCAAGCTGGGAGCTAGCCGAAAGGAGGATAAGCTTGCATAGTGGAACAAAGGTCAAATTATGAATATTAATGCCTCTTGCTACAATTGTTAATGTTGTCAATGACCTAGCCCATATGATTAATTTCTTGGTGAAGGTGTCTACTAGTCGCATCTTAGACGAAGGATTGTCAAGTGCATTTTGTGGCTATTGTTTGAATCAAATCTATTCATAATAATTATTTAATTATTTATAATATTTTCTACCTACTTCAGTGATTACTTCTATAAAATAATTCACAAACACAAAGTTGCATACAAAAAATATATACAACATTGCATAAATAGTATATATACAAAGATTTACACAAACACAACATTGCATACCAAAAACATGGACAAAAAGATTCACAAACACATAAAGTTGCATACGGAATACATTATTTCATTTAACAAACATATGATTACACAAATGTTTTAGAGAAACAAAATATTATAATCCAAAGATTACATTTTTTTTGCAAGTAAGCGGAACCTTATATTAGAAATCAAAAAGAAATTTGCACTTATACTCTATTAAAATAGAGGAGTAAAGCACTATTGCCAATCTAATTTTCAGACATCTCAACCAATTACCTTTATAGTACAAAAACCAGTGATTACATACCCCTCTTCCACGAGGATCTTGCAGAGAGCCCAAGCTTCTTAACCATCATACAATACCACAATGACTATGTATTCCTTTCCCAAAAATATAAGACACAAGTCCGAATTACATATCCCCACCCTGGTCGCATCACCCAGACGACCAGCTTCACCACGCATCCCAAGAATCAGACTAGCCTTGCCAGCATGCACAGGACTAGGGCAAGGCAAAAATGAAATACCAAGGTGGTGAGCATTTCCTTCCAAAAGGGGATTGGAACCTCGTCCCCTTGCCTCTTCGCATCTCGCTCGACCATCATATGACCCAACAAACCTTTGAAGATCCAAAATAGAGCAACACTCATATTGTACATCAAGAGGCGATCAACACTCTAGGTTCGCCCAAAGGAGAACAGAGAAACACTCCAGGTCCCTTTCTTAGCCTCCTTAGGAATCTCCATACCATTCTCCCCTCTTGGCACTGGATTATCTTGCAACCACCAAATTATCAGTTTTCAGAAATGACAACCCATAACTCAAATTCATCGCCTCCAAACAATGATCAACAATTCCAACAATAATCAACAAACATTCACAAATATATAACGTTGCATAAAAAATACATGTACAATTACATAGCATTGTATAAAAAAAATACATTTACAAAAATCAACAAACACAAACATAGAGTTGCATACCAAAAACATGTACAAAGATCCATAAACATGTTTTATTTGCATGCAAAAAAACATGGACAAAGATTCACAAACACATAAAGGTGCATACAAAAAACATCATTTCATTTAACAAACATTAAAATCATCTCATCTAACAAATAATAACAAATTTGATTAAAAAATAACATTCATTTCAAATATTAAAAAAACACTCGAATACAACAAACAATCAAAAATAAAAACGTGAGAAAAGAATATATAGTAAAGATTATAAAATATAAATAAGATGTAAAAATGGTCAAAGTTTAAAATACATTCAAATAAATAATGTCAATTGGGTTTAACTTGAGTGGTTTGAGCGGAGAAGAAGTATCTTCTCTATCTAAGTTCAATTCTTACTAGTAACATGTTGCGCTCTTAATTGAGCCACCAGATTATGTGAGAAAATAACATATGCAAAAGATTATAAAATGCAAACAAAAAAAATACTTAAAATAGTTGTTAGATTATAATTTAGTTAATTTTTAATATGTTCAAATATATAATGTATAAAAAGTGTACATAGCAACCACAAACATAATTATATGTGCATAAAGCTTTTTAGATAATATATGACTATTTTTTCTTTGAAATTATATAATATATGATAATTCGCTTTTTAAATAATATATGGCAATTTTTTTTTTGAAATTATATAATATATGACAATTTTTTCTTTGAAATTACAGAATTATATGTGTATAAAGCTTTTAAGATAATATATGACATTTTTTTTTAGATAACATATGACATTTTTTTCTTTGAAATTATATAACATATGACCATTTTTTCTTTGAAATTATAGGAATAAAGTTTTTTAGAATGATATGTTTATAAAGCTTTTTAGATAATATATGACAATTTTTCATGCTTGTGCAAAAGGCTTTTTTAGAATTATATGTTTATGATATAGGAATTTTCCATGCTTCCTAAATATCAGGTGCAAAAGGCTTTTTTTTGCTTTTTAAAATGAAATATAAAAGATGTGGTAAAATTTTAGGACTATTTTGATGAAATACAAACGACATGCTTTTTTGAAAGTATAGGAAGAATATAATTATATTTTAAATAACATAGTTATGATTTGTTTTTCATTTGAAAAAAAATATATAGAAAGAGAGATAATTCCATGAAAGAAAAACTCACAAATACAAAAAATTATATAAAAAAACATTATTTCATTTAGTAAACATAAAAATCATTTCATCAAATATTTTAAATAACCAAACAATTCCACATGCAATTTCAAATTTAAAAAATCATTAACATTCATTTAAGATTCAACAATCTCAAATCAACAAAAAAATGTATTCAAGTACAATAAACATAATAAATGAACAAATAAATAATAACAATATAATGATATAAATATTATGTAAATGAAAAAATACACTTAAATATTGTGATAAATACAAGAAACAAAAATAATGAGAAAATAATATATAATAAAGATTAATGAGTATATAGTATATAAGAAATAAAGATAATGAGAATATAGTATACAAGAAATAAAGATTGTAAATATATAAAACATATACAAAGATATATAAACATAAATATATAGAATTCCATAAAACAAGATTCACAAACTCAAAATTGCATTAAAAACATTATTTAATTTACCAAATATAAAAATTATCTCATCTAACAAATAATTACAAATTTAAATACACAAATATTTTAAAATAATAAAATATTTCATAGATAAAATACAAATACACGAAAACTACACAAATATTTTAAATAACCAAATAATTTTGCATTCAATTTTAAATTAAAAAATCATAACATTAATTTATTATTACAATTTTAATCTTACAAATAAATTTTATTCATATGCAAATCTTATTAACTTCTTAATTAATAAATTCATTCTCCTTGTCACATTTTATAATGATAAATATAAATATATTCATTCTCTTAGATTGTCTACACTTTCTAGATTTTCTTCTCTTAAGATCTATACCATTTTCTCAATGTTAACCATCATCATCATCAATAAGTTCATTTATTTTCCAGGGCTGGTAGGTGAGGGGGGGTTATTCTGGACCCTAGGGGAAGCATCGAGAAAGAAACCAACAACAAAGTCGAATGGCTCGCCCTAATCAAAGGGTTGGAACTTGACAAAGAAATTAAAATTGAGGAATTGACTGCGATTGGAGACTCATCAATAGTCATAAGGGAAGCTAGAATGTTAGCCAGAAATAATAAGAAGCCCATCACTAAAATGCAACATCTTCTTCTTTGTCTTGCCAAGGAATTCAAGAAGTTCAAGTTTTTTCATGTCCTAAGAGCTCAGAACCAGCAAGCAGATGGGTTGGCTAACAAAGGCGTTGGCCTAAGTCATGGAACCTTGGAATACGACAACAAGCATAGGATGGATAGATCCTACAATTTTTCAAACTATCTACATTTATTCAGGTTCGTGGCTTCAAAGAGCCTCGATTCACGCCATGCCAGATAGGCAGCACGCGTGAAGCTGAGGGGAGGCTTGGGTAGCACGATTCCTACAAGAACCCGAGAAGCAGCATAGCCCCTCTCATTTTCGTTGTCATCTTCAGACATTCCAGATCAGAGAACTCAAGAAGAAGTGAGGTCAGTTGCCTTCTCAGGGATAGTCTCAAGCATTTTGTGAGGGAGGTTTCGCAGTCTGAGATGGAGCACATTGTGATGGTCTCTGGGTCTTCTTGCCTTCTGTGCCCCCAGCATGGCAGATGCTCCAAACAAGCCTGTAGTTGGGCCCATCCTCTGCATGAAAGGATATAGGTTACTTGTGAGCCGGAGGTGGTATTGAATTCAGGGATGAAGATCAGCCGGAGGTTCTGCAGGATGAGGAGGTTCATGAATTAGGGCAACACTAGGGTTCCATTTCTAATAGAGATCAGGTTAGACTAGCACGCAATGAAAATCTGGAGATAAAAAGAGCCCTCTCCAGGCTCTATACTCTCGTAGAAGCAACACATACCGAAGTAAAGACTCACAATAGAAACCTTGAGGACAGGGTCAATGCCCTCACATGGAAGCCTCGAGCAACAGCAATGGAAATCTTGGTAAGAAGTTGGAGAAGTTTGGCAATGCAATGGTGAATTCAAGCCTGTTTTTCGGACTCAGTTCAGCCAAGGAGCGCAGCGTGAAGAATTTCGAGGATCTCAACCCGTAAGCTGTTTGGTCTTGGTCTAAGACTCTCGTTTGTTTGCACTTGTTTGTTGGAAACTGGAACTGCATCCATAATTTCATTCTCCATGTTTGCATCCAGAATGCTTATCGATTTTAGTATAACTTTATGTAATGTTTTGTTTTTGTATTTTCTTGCTCAGGCAATATGTAAGAAGCTTAATTTAAATGCGAGAACAATTTAAATTTGATTATTTTTATTATTTTATAAAAAAATGTTATGGTTTTATTATTAAAATATAAAATCTTAATCTTAATTATATTGATGATGATTATGATTTACATCTACTTCGATGAACTTTGGTCATTCAAACTTTAAGAAGGGTATTACTTGGTTTGTTTTAAAATTTCGTTCCCGTACTCAAGAAACTTAGCAAAACTTGGCAAGGAGCTTTCTAAGCTCACTATAGTTTTGGCAAGTTAGGAGGTTAAAAATGTTTGTATTCTAACAAATAGTATGACTCATATCTAATATAGATGTAGCAAGTATTCTAAGAGAAAGCGGTTTTAATCTTGGCTATATTAATTTTCTTATTTGAAGTAGTTACTACGAAGAGATACTATTAAAATTTAATTTTATTAATAATTTTTTTTTTAATTTTTATTCTTTAATTTCTATTTTTAAAATATTATAATTTTTAGGATACTAAACTATTTTTTATTGTTTTATTAATTTATTTTATTATAATTCTAATTTAATAAAAAAAAAAAAAAAAAAACATTTTTATTAATGCATTAAAAATATAATTATATATTTGATTACACATATTTTAGAAAAAGAAAAAAAATAATTTATTATTTAATTTTTATTTTTAAAATATTATAATCTTTAAAATATTAAAATATTTTATTAATTTATTTCATAATAACTATATTTTAATAAATAAATAAATATTATTATTAATGCATTAAAAATATATTATCTATTTGGTTACACAAATATTAAAAAAGAAAATTCCTTATTTATAATATTAAATATAAATATAAAACTTTATTTATTCACATTCTCTTAGATTGTACATTTTGTTTTATATATTCTATTCTCATATTAAATATAAATATAAAATTTTATTTATTCACTTTTTCTTTTTCTCTTATATTTGCACATATATGTTATTATATTAAATATAAATATAAATTTATATTTATTTTCTCTTCTTATATTATATATAAATCTTTATTTATCCACTTTTTCTTAGATTACACTTTTTTTATATTCTCTTCTCTTAAAGTTCAATAAACCAATTAAATATTAACTACTACCATCATCTTAATTAATATATGCAAAAAATAAATTAATCTTAAAGTGGATTTTTTTTTTAAGAAAATAAGCAAAAAAATTTAATTTTAAATTGTTTGTATATTATGAATTAAATTATTTTATTATAGTTGAACCATTTTAAATAATTTTTTAGTTTTAATTTATTAAAATTTTCATCATAATTAATATTGTGATTATAATTTTTTTTCTTTTATCATCATAATTTCATTAATAAAAATTTTAGTTTTTTCCAATTTACTTTCTAATAGAATTATAATCTTATTAATTCATTTTTAAATTTTAAATTTTAAATTTCATGATAAATATCATAATAAATAAAAATTATGATGCTTTTATTTTTTATTTATACTATAAATAAAAATAAAAATTAAATTTTATTGTTTAAATATTACAAATCTATTAAATGTGATAATAATTTTAATTTGATCATTTTAACTATTTTATAAATAGAAGTTATGATTTTATTATTAATTACAAAATTTTAACTTTAATCATACTATTAAAATTTAATTGTAAATATATTTGTATAATATTTTTATTTTATTTTACTTTTGAATATTTTATTAATTTATTTCATATATATATATATGCATTAAAAATATAATTTAATGCATTAGAGTTTTTCTTGGCTTTGAGATTTTAAGATCTCTACTAACAAGACCAACCACGTGAAGGTGAAAGCTCATATGACCTCAAAAACTGTGCTTTGTTGTTGTTGTTACAACAAAGCGATAATATTTGTGCTTTGTTGTTGTTGTTTTATCAACAAAGCGGGTTGTTTAAAAATTTTAAATTTTTATTTATGTTTTATTAAATTGATTTTATTATAGATATAGTGTTATTTAATTTAATAAAAATTTTAAAAAATAATAAATTATATTTTAATTTAAAAATAAATAACAAATGAAATACAATATTAAAAAAATTAAACAACTTAAAAATTAAAAAATAAAATAAAATGTGAAATTATATTGTATATATATATATAATAAGTTATACATGATTTACATGATACAAAATTCATATACATAATAAATAAATAAAAATATATAAATCTATATAAATAATTGATATTTTATACAAAGTTTCACATATCTAAAACATCAAGTTGCATAAACAAAATATGTACAAATATCCACAAATACAAATTATAAAGTTGCATACAAAAAAACATATTCATCTACCAAACACACAATTACATTAAAATACATTATTTCTAATGAACATAGAAATCACCTCATCTAACAAACACATAATATTGCATACAAGAAAACATTATTTAATCTAATAAATATAAATATAATCTCATCTAACAAACACATAATTACATACAAAATACAAGTACAAAGATCTCAAACACAAACACATAGAGTTGCATACAGCATACAAGTACAAAAATTTCAAACACATAGAGTTGCATACAAAATACAAGTACAAAGATTTCAAACACAAACACATAGAGTTGCATACAGAATACAAGTACAAAGATTTCAAACACAAACACATAGAATTACATATACAAAAAAACATTATTTTCATAAAAAACAAATAAAAGTTAATTTATCTAAAAAACACAGAGTTATATACAAAAACATAAAATCATTTCATATAACAAACAAGTAGTAGAATTGCATACAAAATACATATAATACACCCATAGAATACACTAAAATACAATATAAATAATAACAATATAATAATATAAATTATATATAAATAATAGCAATGTAATAATATAAATTATATATAAATAATAGTAATTTAATAATATAAATATTATTTAAATAAAGTTGAAAAAGTGTAAATTAAAAAAAAAAACAAAACAAAAGTAAAAAATAAATAAAGTTGAAAAAGTGTAAATTAAAAAAAAAAAAAAAAAAAAGTGAAAAAAGTAATTTATTAGAGAATTTCAAGTATATTTAATAAAGTTTATTTATGTGTTTGATAAATTTTGAAAGGTTAAGTGGAAAATGAAGTTTATTTCTGTGTGATAAATTTTGAAAGGTTAAATGGAAAATGAAGTTGATTTATGTTGAAGAAATTATAAAATTAATTTATGTGAAAATAATTAGTGAAAAATGAAAATGGGAAAAAACATACTCCATCATAACACTATAAGAGACTACTCTAAAAATGATGAGGCGCCCCACCATCTAGAGCATTTGGATGGGTTTAATCCCATCCCCCAAAAATATAATTATATATATTAAAAATAATATGTTTGTAAGTCTCCGTCTTTACAAAACTCTTAAATACACTCCAAAGTGTACTAGTCCAATATAAATCACTTCAAATTGTTGTAAATAACATTGAATCAATGTTCAAAAGATGTTTGTAAATAACATTGAATCAATGTTGCTTGATACTTGATACTTGATACCTATAAATATAACAAACCAAAACAAATATGAGATGCATCCTTATTTACTTATTACTTAAAAAAATAAAAACATGGAAAATATAAAAATCATTACCTTTCTCTCTTTATTCACAAACCAAAACAAATATGAGATGCATCCTTATTTACTTATTACTTTAAAAAATAAAAAACATGAAAAATATAAAGATCATTACCTTTCTCTCTTTATTCATCTTCAGAAACTTCAATTGTATCAATTATAAATATCGCTATATTTGATACCTGAAAAAACAACATAACAAAACATATATAAAACATACTTATATTTAAACATTTACTTTAAATATTAAAAAATATGAAAAAGATAATACTATTATATAAAATGTACATTTTAACTCATAAGCAAATCACTAAAGAGTTTTCATCTTCCGAAACTTCAATTGTATCCATTGTGAATATGACTATATGTGATACCTAAAAAAACAACATAACAAAACATATATAAAACATACTTATATTTAAACATTTACTTTAAATATTAAAAAAATAATACCATTATATAAAATGTACATTTTGACTCATAGGCAAACCACCAAAGAATTTTTCATCTTCAGAAACTTCACTTGTGAATATGACAATACTGAGTTCCGAACTGAACTCAATACTTACAGTAGGCAATTAGGCTATTCAATATTATTCTCCTGTTTGCTTATCCTTTTGGCGAATCCGATCATGCACTCAAGGCGGTCTTAGCAGCTAATTCTGACGAAAATCCAGCTGCACCATTGAAACTAAGAAATTAAGAAAATCTTAGCAGCTAATTCTGACGAAAATCCAGCTGTACCATTGAAATATAAACTCAGAAGAACGTCAATAATGATATTAGAAGAACAACGATAATATTGAAATTAGGAATGAGATGACTTTTTTTTCAATTTTGGATCAATTTTTTATTGACTAATTGTTGATTGAAATAAGGAGATAAAAATATAAACTGATAAAAACAAAGTCAATGTCAATACTTAATGAGATGACTGCCATATCAGAATTAAGGAACTTAAAATCCCTCAGAGATGACTGCCATATCAGAATTAAGGAACTTAAAATCCCTCAGAGATGACTACCCCTGAAGGGTTGTGTCAATTCCAAGGAGAAATCCCTCAGAGTCCTTTCGTCATTTCTCTCCTTTATCTCACCATGCCCATGACACTATTCTACGAGGTGTTTCACGATCTGCTGGGAGATGGGATTTTAAATGTAGATTCTGAGTGGTGGAGGAGCAGAGAAATATCGACAGCCTTCCCTTCAAATCCTGAAAATTTCGTTTGTTCATGGCGAAGGCGATGCCCAAAACAGTGGAGAATTGACTGATACCATTGCTCAAGGATGCAAAAAAAGGAAACTTGATCGTGAACACCAATATCATAAACACTTTATACTTTCTCTGCCAAAATTTGGGGTAGTATTCCTATGCCTCTTTGTCTGTGGTTAATTCTTGGATTCTGGAAATAGAGATCAAATTCGAGACCAACAGCCGCAGCCGCAGCTGCTTAGAGATAGAGATCGACCCAGGAACCGACCCGGAGACCTACTGCGTGATCGACCCAGGGACAGAGAAGCTCAAAGCATTCAAAGTGGCATTCAGTCAATCAAGAAAGAAGCATTCAATCAATCAATTAAGGAAAAAACATTCAATTAATCAAGCTAGCCCACCCTAAAACTTATTATTTATTATTTACACAGTCTGAGATCATGATTTAATCTGATGTCAATCATTAAAAATTGTGAACACAAAAGACGGATTAAGAGCCCTGCAAGAACCTCGTTATTTTAGGACTATGCTGCATTGAACACAATATAGTCAATTTCATTCTGGGTTCAAATGTCTAGTTTCCCTATATAATTACAGGCGCCCCAACTTCTGGCATTTCTTCAATTTCTGTATCTGATATTTCAATGAGTTCAGTTTTGCTTTTAGTGATGGTTTGAGAGACATAGTCTTAGTTTTTCGAGGTGGCATCTCAAGCAATAGTGAATTCTGATAAAAAAAACAAGTCTACTTTACAACAAGGGAAGAGACAACATTTTAAAATTCATCTTAATATATCTTTCTTTGAACAATATGTAAAATGAAAAATAACTAAAGTACTCTACTCGAACTGGTAAGCTAATATTTCAAAAAATGTACCTGGGATAGAATGGATCTAAGAATTGTTCTTTGAATCTTTCGTCGATACACTCAAGATCACAACTAACAACGATAAAATGTAAGGAAAATGGGGATGAAATATATTATGTGAATTATAACTTTCTATGTTGTATTAATAATTTGAAAACGAATCCAATTTGAAATCTTTACCTTGTATATTATTTAATAATAACTAGTCTTTAATTCACACCATTTCAATTATGACAGAGTTAATTGGTGACATACCTCGCATGTGGCAGAAATCCCATAATCAAGAACCTCGTTATTTTTGATTATGGGATTTCTGCCACATGCGAGGTATGTCACCAGGTATATCAAGAACCTCGTTATTTTGAGCACCTGAGTGGGCCTAATGGTTAAGAACATGTGTTATCTCTGAGGAGGTCACAGGTTCAAAACCGGCAGGGGGTAGGGTTGCTCATTGGCCCGCTGTGACAAGGCTCGAAGGGTAGGCGACCCCTGGGATAGAGGCTCTCCCTTGGGATAAAGGGTCTCGGGACGTCTCGGCCCCTGCTGAGTCACAAGTTTCTGGTATATCTGGCTTGCGGGCTGTTGGATATACCCTTGGGAAGTTGCTGTTCCCATGGTTAAAAAAAAAAAAGAACCTCGTTATTTTAGGACTATGCTGCATTGAACCCAATATAGTCAATTTCATTTTAACTCGTGCTTGAAGATTTCTTTTACAGATTGTTGTGCAAGGATGTTGGTAACATGTTCATTGAACTCTAAGATAACTACCAACGCAGAGTGTCCCAACTGTTTGTTCATCTCATAATCAACTTTGCCTATACTTATATCTCCAAACTCCAGATGAGTTACGATAAAAAAAACAAAAGTTAAATTAAATTACAGTCACCGCTTCAACATCCTGTAAGTAAGCTATCGAACTATTTAAGAGGAAAATGCATAGGTGCCAGTTGAATATCAATACGTGACTTTAATCTTGAAACACAATGCTGGGCAGGAACCACTACAAAGCAGCCACTGAGGGTCACATCAAGGTACAAAATTTAAAATAAGATCCTCACAATGATTTTACATAGAATTTTGTTGGTATCACTCTCTCTTCAAGGGGGGTTGGTTGCAGGTGTTCTTGTAGTCGCAGATATATTGGAGAGATTCGAAATTCTCTCTTCCAATAGGGAGCAATTCCTATCTCTGTTGAAGGAATTATTTAGATTTACCCAACTTATTGTAAAGATTAAAGAACTTCCAGCAGGGAGCAATTCCTGTCTCTGTTGAAGGAATTATTGAGATTTACCCAACTTGTTGTAAATATTAAAGAACTAGGTTGGATGGGGTCGAGTAAATATGGAGCCCTTTATCAAGGAAGCAACCGAGTTGATAGTGGAAGCATCCACATTGTGCTACTGTCTAACTAACTCTTAAAAAATTTACAGGTTTAGGGTTTAGGGTCTAACTACCTCTTAAAATTTTTACAGGTGAGCACTCATGCTACATAATCTAGACATGAGCTACTGATTCAACAAATGGAACGATTGGGATTGAGATTGAGACAAATCCATTTGTTTTTAATGTGTACATTTTGCAATGAGAGAGGTATCCGTTTAATGTGAGACTACATGGTGTATAGGTTCAGTACTATTCACATACAAAACTGGAAAATCGCCCAACCATGTATGACACAAAGATCTTCAAATGGACGCAATGCGATTCGACTGTAAAACTGGAAATCGCTAGATTAGATCGCGAACAAATTTAAAATAAAATTAAACCCCAACCGAGGCAATTCTGGATCACTAAATGGGAAACGACAGAGGTTGAAGGAGGAGAGTCATAATTCACATTCATAAAATCTGGAAGCACAGGTTTACAAATTCATCCATCCTGGATTCTGAAGATCGTAGATCACAAGCATTAATTTGATTGGAATCGTTGTACAAGTTCAAACTAGGGAAAACAAGATTTTAAGGTTTACAAATTCATCCATCCTGGATTATGAAGATCGCAGATCACAAGCATTGATTTGATATGGAAAGAAAAAGATAATCTTCAGTAATCCGAGACAGAGTTTCTGTTTACATAGAAATTCGGATCGAATTATCACTTGTTATTTTTCCCAAGGTCCCCAACGCATTTGCAGGGGTTCGACAGTATGTAATCACAAGAAGGTTACAATTTTCAGACAAGTCCAAGTTCAATATCTTAATGCTTTTCACAAGAATTCGGTAATGTAAATTATGATGAAAACAGAGTTTTAAAATATTACAGGGTTTTGACCCAACATATACAAAATGTATTACGGGTATCGATCTATACAGTAGGAATAAAGGATATTAATCCAAGAAGAATGCATAAAGGATACAGGCCCATCTTCATGCAAAGAATTCTCTATACTTTAAACACTTAGGGTCAATCGTTTGCTACGAAACTCCGATCAATATATGCAGAATGCATGAAGGATATCGATCCATCCTCATGCAAGCACATTCTTCTTAGGAAATCCCACAAACTTAAACCTTATCACGGAATTTCAATCCAACCTTCAGTGTTTAACATGCGCAGGGTTCGATCCAAACACAGAGCTCGTTTGGAATCGAATACAAAGTCTTTACCACAGCATACAAAGTTCGACTTAAATGCGACATCATATTCATTTAAATCAAAATGTTCTCAAAAGTAAAATTGTACAGGTTTCATTAATTGTAACGATTTCCAATGTAAAATTGTACAGGTTTTTAATGTGTACATTTTGCAATGAGAGAGGTATCAGTTTAATGTGAGACTACATGGTGTATAGGGGCCGGCTGTCGCAAGCCCATCAAGCAGTGGGCTTAAACTGTGACATTGAAGTCCAGAGTCATTATTTAATGACATTTTTATGTAAAATGTTTCAGATAGGCTGTAAAATGGTGATATAGGATTTGTAAGACCACCTTGGAATCATAGGCATTTTAATGAAGAAGCTAAGGTGATAGATACTAGGGTAAATGATTCCGTATTTTAAAATAGGCATATAGGACTAGCACCCAAGAATTAAAAGTTTTTGGGCAGGAAGGTTATAAATTATTCTGATGATCCTAATCAAATGGAAAGTGAAGCAGACCATCCTGTGGATCAAATGAGACCAGGTCCGTTTGAGGTGCAATCTTAGATGACAGAAAGTAGCTTTGATTCATTGACTTCTCATCTCAAACAAATTTTACTTGGTCTGAGGTGAGATCTCAGACAAGGGAACGAACCATTGATTTGTTAATGAATTGTTAAAAACACAGTCACCTCAAGTGGCAATCTCAATAAATAGAAAGGAACTGGGAAGCTCAAATAGGGGTAAAAAAATAAAAAGATTTGCAGAGTTCCTACAGTTTTTAGTCTTCACAGGATGGACCACCATGGCGACAACTGGAAATAGATGGAGTCCCAGGTATTAAAGAAAGAAGGCCTCGCTTATAAAGGAACATGCCTCCTGCATCAGACAGATCGGATTTGTACAATCATCCAAGAGCTCTGTCGCAGTTTAATCATGAAGACTATGCTAGCGATAAATTTTATTACGGTGGAAGCTTATCAGGATTTCATGAAACTTAAAATTTGCAAAATGAACAGGTCAGAGAAGGCTGGTCATAATTCAAAATGCTCATATAGGGAGAAGTCACATGGTCAGAGATCTATGGAACAAGAGAGTGAACTATTTTTCAATAAAACAAAAAAAATATGCACAAGAATTAGTGGCTCGAAAATGGAGGATGTTGCCATGCTCACCCTTTGTAGGCAGTGCACCATTTGTTCTTTGTGATAATTGTTTGCAGTTACTGCTAATACCTGGAACTCTATTTACTACAGGGAATAAAAAAATGGACTCCGGTGTGGTGCCTATTCCAATATATTTGTCTTCACCATTCGCGTGAAGAGACATGGCATCTCTATGGCAAAACATAAAAACTATCCATCTCAGTACATAAAGGTGAATCCTTGTGACTGTCAACAGCATGGAGTTGTAGGTGCTAACCATGCCAGCTCTTTTAATGCTATCCAAAATATGCTGACAAATGAAAGATATGTCTATCACAGCCTTTATTCGCATGTAGATGATTATGATGTTCCCAATTCTACAACTCATTCTGCTAGTGGTAAACTGGGTTTGCTTCCTCCCCTTACTGGAAATCCTCTATTGATAAAGCCTCATCTTCCTACGACCATGGCAAATGAAATAATAGAAGTTTGCTATGTTCAAGATTTGAGAGGGCAAGATCATGATTCTTTGCCAATAAATTTGCATGACACAAGAAGCTCGGAGGCTCCGAACCTTTATAGAGGCAACTCAAATAGTACTGAAGGGTACTCAGGACTTGATTTAGCATCATCAATGGCAGTTTCCCCACTTCATGAGCTTTTGGGATACTCTTCACCTTCAGAGATGATAAACAAGGGTCTTTGAATAAATTCCAACCATGCTGAGAAGACTTTTGATTTGAATGATATAAAGAATGTAAATAAGTCAACTGTGGCAGTTTCACTATCTCAAACATATTCAAGCTTGGAAAAATCCAAAGACACCGTGGAAAGGGAACACCAAGAAGATCTGTAAAAAGAATCAGGTAGTAACTGGAAGACTACCATCGCAGGATTTCTGAAGAAGAGCATCAGAGATTGAAAAGAAGTAATCAAGGGTCAGAGGCTGTCAGGCCAAAAGTCTCAGTCAATTGCAGGCCTATACCTGACCATGTGGTTAAGAAGGCTGAGCAATATGCTGGACCAGTTAATCCTGGAGATAACTGGTATTCTAGCAATAATAGTATCCTACTTAGGCAGTAGTAATATTTATTTATCAAGGATAGTTAAATTGATAGTATACATTTACAGTTGATTTTTGCTTAGTACAAAATTACCAATTTATATATATATGGTATGCAGCCTTTCATAGAAGAGTTAAATTATCCCATGTCACGGGACTGTGCCGTTGGAAAAACTCGCATTTTAGTAAACGGTAGGGAGCTCCATCAAAAAGACTTTAAATTGCTTACTGGCAGAGGTCTACCAACCACAAAATACAGGGCTTACCGCATTGAGATCAGTGTAAGAGTCGTGGATAAGGATACTAAAACATATAGGAATAGGCCGAGGGACTTAAAATAAGGGCCCACCATCGGGATGGGGTGGATGATAAGAGGGCTTCGGGATCAACATTCAAACATTAGCTGTAATCTGGTTTTCTGGTAATGAAATTGAGAGTTTCAGGGTAGGTAGAGTTCAACTTCTCTTTGCACAGTCTCATCCCTTTCTTGCCGAATCTGCCTAAAGTCTTCCCACAACGCGCACCTCTCCACTTCAATTTTTATAAAGTATATAGCTTGGGATTATTCCCACATTTCAATTTCCTGGGCAATACTTAATTGCAAGCTATGCAGGGTGTCTGTGGGTATCTCCGACAGAACCAAGTCAGTATGAGTTACGATATATATATTTTTTCAAGATTAAATTACAGTCACCGCTTCAACATCCTGTAAGTAAACTAGCGAACTATTTAAGAGGAAAATGCATAGGTCCCAGTTGAATATCAATACGTGACTTTAATATTAAAACACAATGTTGGGCAGGAACCAGTACAAAGAAGCCAGTGAGGGTCACATCAAGAAGGTACAAAAGTTAAAATAAGATCCTCACAATGATTTTACATAGCATGTTGTTGGTATCACTCTCTCTTCAAGGGGGTTGGTTGCAGGTGTTCTTGTAGTCGCAGATATATTGGAGAGATTCGAAACTCTCTCTTCGAATAGGGAGCAATTCCTGTCTCTGTTGAAGGAATTATTTAGGTTTACCCAACTTATTGTAAAGATTAAAGAACTAGGTAGGGTGACGTCGAGTAAACAGACGGAGTCCTTTATCAAGGATGCATCCAAGTTGATAGTGGAAGTATCCATATTGTGCTACGGTCTAACTACCTTAAGAATTTTTTTATGTAAAACCCATTTAGTATTGATGACGGTTTGTCAATTGAACCTATCCCAGAAGACAAAACAGATTTTGTATTTCTGCTAAGGAGATTATCCAACTTAGAATACTAGGAACATATACACACAACATAGTGAGCTGCAGCTGCGTAGAGATAGGAACCGACCTAGGGACCAGCCAGGAGACCTACTGCTTGATCGACCCAGAGACAGTGAAGCTCAAAGCATTCAGTCAATCAAGAAAGAAACATTCAATCAAGCATTCAACCAATCAAGCTAGCCCACCGGGCTAAATAGTCTGAAATCATGTTTTACACAATGATAATGAATCTACACAACAACGCTCTTCTTCTTCTGCATCCGCAGTTACAGCTATAAGAAGAGCATATTCGGTAAATGTAAAGTTAAAGCCAGAGCCAGAGCCACAGGAGGAGAGTGGAGCACGTGATCAGATTTGCTTCCTTTGGCTCTCTATGGCCCTGTTTCACACAACCTTTGCATCGGATCTGCGTCAAGACAACAATCCACCCTCTGGATCGCCAAAGCTTGGCGTGCCAGGCTTTGCCCAGCAAGATTTCTGCGAGTGTGTGCCGGTTCAGTGGTTGAGTGACCCTCTCAGAGGAAGCATGTAGGCACCCATTAAGAGGGCCATTCCTCATTTTCTTCAGAAGGAAAACTATACTGTGAGTTGAAGAGTTCTATTCTAGAGTTCGAAAATAAGTCGATCCTAGGCTCTGCGATGCTCAGGATCAAGTCTGTAACCCATGACACTTACGCACTAAGCTAGCTGGCTGATGGCCCATCTAAACTACCCTTAAGCTAGCTAGCTATTAAAATGATTATTAATAGGGCAGCCATGTAAGGAGGGCTGCTCTCTTTGTACCAAAGTGTAATACAAGATATTTAATTCCAAAGGTAAGAAAGACTTCGATTTCCAGTTAAGCCCTGATCAACAGAGCGTATTACTAATCGATCTCTACCTGTAGCTTAAATTATGGGATTTTTCGGCGGAACTGTCTCTATTTGTTTGTCTAGTTATAAGGTCGTCCGAATGAATGCTATCATGTCGGCGGGAGTGAAAGAAATAAACAGGGATTTGGTTTTCACCCTTGGCTTAACGCAGAGTTCGATTAGTTAGAGGTAAACAAAATATTCGGAAAGAAACTTTAGATTGGAATACTCATAATCAAAGGAAAGTCCTGTGCAATACAACTGACACCATAATCTGATAAGGAAAAAGGGTATAGTCTATCATAGACGGACATCCTGTCAAGAATAACCCGGGCGTTCGCTGTGCAAAGCTATCGATCCCAATCGGTATGCTATCTCTGGCAGTCTGCCCGGATGGATATTCAAATATAATGCAAAATAGTTTATACCATGAAATCAACCTTTTGTATTAAATCGGTCTAACCAGAGGATGCTCTATACTTCGTTTTATGTGCCAGTTCAGAGATCTAGTTGAGGAAAAATAAATGTAAGAACATTTAATCTCTTAAGGATTAGTGTGGTAGATTTTAATTGAGGACGACTTAAATATATTTTATACTGACAGAGGTTTGATCTCTGGACTTGAATGAACTCGGTTTCTTAACTTCCTATGGCTTAGACTTAGATTTGAAAAGAAAACAAACTTATACGATGCTCACGGATTTACATCCATATGTTGGTAATTGTTGAAGCGAGTTCGACCTTGTATAAGCCACCTGAATGTGATTATTCATCCATAACCCAGAATTTGTATGAATGTATCCCCTATTTACATTCAACTAATGCTAGTATGAACCAGAGTTCCGATCTCAGAAAGAAAAACAGAGTGAAATAAAAGAAGATTCTAATTACTTATACGATGTGACAGAACAACAAGGGAAAACAGAGATCTCATTCCATCCATCTACCGGCTTTTCCTTTCGTATGTATATTCAAGAATTAACTTATAATACTATAATACAGAAAATATGTTAGACTCGGTTTATTGTGTTTAACCGGTCGTTAAGCCATAAAATCTGTCATGGCCACCGTGACTTTTCTTATAAAATAAGCTTCTATTGATTAAAAGATTCATAAAAAAAGAACATAAAGAAAATGATTATTAATAGGGCAGCCATGTAAGGAGGGCGGCTCTCTCTGCAACTAGGATTCAGTCGATCCAGAAAGAAGCCGTTCAATCATTCAGTCCATCAGAAAGAAGCCGTTCAATCATTCAGTCCATCAATAAAGAAGCGTTCAATCAATCAATTCCTGAATTCAAGATATTCATGAATATTATAAAAATGAGACGTACCTGTGATGTACGGCTCCATAGCATCCTTCTTTCATTGCTGTTTCGAAATTCAAATTTAGAACAGCTAACCTCCTTTGTCACAAGCAAACCACAAACATAGAAACAGACATAACAAAGACACATACAGACAAAGACACAGACAGGCAAACAACAGAGACAAACAGACCAGACCACAGACCACAGAGGAGGTAATGTGCACAGAGACAAACAGACCAGACCACAGACCACAGAGGAGGTAATGTGCAAATGACAGAGGAGGTAAACAAACAAGCAAATTCAAATTCAAACATATATATATGTATGCCGTCTTCCCTCCACCGTCATAGGAACGAACCCCCAAAAAAGTAGAATATAGAGCAGGAGAGTGATTATCCAATTTGTCGAATTTTTAGAGGCAACCAGAGCCTCTTATCAAACTTTGTCAACCATCAACTTATCAAAGCATTTGTAAGAGAGAAGAGGCATTATGGCAATTAATGAACGACGCTCCTCTCGCACCCATTGACCCAACCCTCCGTCCATTATATGTTCTTAACTTCATGGCTTTTTCAATTTCGAATTTTGACAACAATCCACTTATCAAAACAATTTGGACAACTATCCACTTATCAGATTTCGAAGTTTGAGAAGCAACAAGAACATCTATCAAATTTTAAATTTTGCAAAGCAATGAATTTTGACGAGATAGGACACATCATCCACTTATCAAAGCATTTCTAAAAAGAAATTGTAACGATTAAAAACTTTATTTATTTTAACCATGGATTTTTGTAGAATGGAATCATAGTTCAACTTTAGTTTTTTATGATTTCATCAGAGCTTTGAGTTGATTAAGAGATTTATATATATATTAGAATGCACAAAAATGTTAAAAACATTTTTTTATAATGAAAAAATATTTTATAAGGTTAAAAATATTGTTTTATAATGGAAATATTTTTTATTAAAATTTTGGTAATGTTTGAAATTTTTAAGATATTTTAATAAAAATGTTAATTTTTTTTCTAGGATAGTTTTAAGTAGGAATCAAACTTATCATAAATATTTGGTTTGGAATTTTTATGTTACATAAAAATTTCAAAATAAGCATTACTACAAGTGTGTCTAGAGCATAAAGATTGCCCAAAAGCTTGTATATATGTCATTAAGTATATTCGGAGATGGATTAAAAATAACAAGTTGAGCTAAATTAACCAAAATGTTCACTAAATGAAACTGAATCTAAATTTGAGTCATTAAGCTTATGTATGCTTCATGTATGGAGAGCATCAAGACATCGTTTGTGCAAATTAAAAAGGAGGTTATTGCCACCATAACTTATGCTTGATGTCGAGAAGAAGAAACTAGAGTTAAGCATCATGGGGAGCAGATTAAAAAACAAAAAACTTGCCACCATTTGAGCATAATATCCATATCCACATGTTCTTAAGAAAATACTAAGATATCACTTTGACACTTAAACATGGAGTTGTGAGTTATGTACCATGCCTCATCACTCTATGAGTGCATGGATAGTAGTTGTTGAAAAATAAGAAATAAAATATTTGTCATTGCTCCATATTTAGAGGACATGCTAGTGCTTGCTTACATTGTCATTGATATGTGCATATTCACTTGAAAATAAGCCATGGTTTCTAAAAGTCTCTTAATTAAAAGTACCCCAAGCATGTACATTCTCAATGCTTGGTTGCAATTGCATGAAGGAAAGAGCAATTTGCATATGACTAAGATGCTAAGTAATATAGAGAAGTCAAGGTTCCAATTATTCAAAATCCAAAGTGGTATACATACTTTTTTTCCAAGAAATTATCCCGGGGAAAACCTCCCAACACTTCCCCTCATTTTGAGGATGGTACCCAATGTAAACCCTTGATTCTTTAGGACACAATGCCAAGTCAACAACATGGCATGAAGTCATTACAACAATATTCTCACTGTGGGATCAACATGTCCTTGCAGGAATAGAAGTTGGGCGGGGAGGATAACACTACATTCCACAACCACTCGGGCTAGACCCAAATGGCAATTTACCTACTTGTATGCAATTCCAATGGAAAATATCAAAACATAGAAGAGATTTTTGCAATTGTGGTGAGGGTGGGGGGCGATCCATCCTCATATTACTAAGTTGTCAAGTAATAAAGAGAAGTCAAGATTCCAACTATTCAAAAACCAAAGTGATGTAGTTACTTCTCAACAATTCAAAGGGTAAAGCATCAACTTGCAAAAGAGCATTGATAAAGGAAGGTCACATTGTCACTTTGGTTCCCTTTGCTTGAATTGGTTGTTACCAATGTTGTTGCACATTTGACTAGTTTTATGCAAACATTTGCCCAGTTCAAATCCCCTTGGGTCAAGAGCACTATTTTATGTTGCCATGCCATCTGCACTTTAACATGGACATAGAAATGAAGTAGGTGATGGTTGGTACTTCATAGTAGGAAAGAGATTGAGATCCCCAATACACATATTTAAACAATCCACAAATTTAAGCATCCTTTGTTAATACAATGGAAACCATGATTTTATCAATTAGCCAAACATAATACCAAGTGTATGTTGTGTCGATACAAAGAGAGAATAATCATATGTAATAAGCCCAAGGTATTTCTCATAAACATATCCATATGTAATAAGCCCATGGTATTTCTCATAAACATATCAAATAACTCAAGATCTACAAATCTAATAGATTGGTGGAGTTTAGGAACCCTAGAATTGGTTAACATTTCCTAGAGGATAAATGCCATGTTTCTATTGATAAATGCACCATTGAATAAATTTGTACCAACTAGAAGGACATATGCTACATGGATTTTTAGGACACCCCCCATAATAACAATGATATTATGTTGTGCTTCTTTGGGGAGTTATATATAGAGTTTGTGTAATTGAAACATTTGTGAAATATTATGACATACTAGAGTTTCGACTACTACTTTTGACCCCAAAGATGAAACCAATAACAATGTTCTTTGGATATTTTCAAGTCAATTACTTAACTACAAAAAATTAACCATTCTTTTAACAACAATTTTTGGAGAACCATTTCGTTGATGAATCTTGGAATTTAACATTTAGGAGACTATATTATAAAAATTTAAAATTTATATCCCAAATCAATTATTTCAATCTTGAAATTTAGAGGCTACTAAATTAGGGTATAGTTTCAATTTAATGGTTAAAGTCCTTAAATATTCACTATTAAGTTTTAATGGTTAATAAGGATCTAATGATTTATGGTGTTTGGGATCATAGAATGGTCAAGCAACTAAGAACTATGGCCTACTTTACAGAGATGGAGAATTAACCACAACAATATGTTGTACAAATTTCATACCATGACTCAATAACAAAAAGTATATGTTGTATAGTTTCATAGATATTAAAAACAACATGATATTGTGGTTGCACCAATAGTCTAGTTGCATAATCATTACACTACAACCAATTCACACTAACATTCATAGATTTATGGATACAACTGTCATGAGATAGTTGCATTGACAACACAATCACACAATCATTACACTATGACCTAGTTGCACTAACATTCAACCACATAATTATGCACACCATGATATGCATTTTTAACAATGAGTTATAATTGGACATTACAACAACCATGCACAATAGGATGTGTTACCAGACAAACTAGTAGGGCTAGTGCCCGGTAAGCACATGCAAGGGGAGTGTGACCCAATGCCACCTTAGCCACACTTCCAACTAACTACTTCAGAGTGTCTTGACCTCCAAGGGGAGAGTCCTTATTACATCTATAGGCACCTTTAAACCAAAAAACAAGATCTTTTTATACAAACTAATATAGTGACCAAGACCTTCAATGGAATGACAACAAGGTAAGCATTTAACCATTCACTAGTATGTATAAAGCCAGCATAAGCATGTGCACACCTATTTGATAACATGTACTCAATCAATTGGACACTAGGACCAACATATGAAACATAAAACAATAATTCATCCAACAATAGTTACAAATGCTTACACAAACAAGTGGAATCAATCCTATTTAGCATCAGTCTTGTTGCATTAGATTTAACTTTTGAAATGACATTAATAGAGGCTTGTTATAGCAGCCTTTCATTCAACATTAATAATCCACCAATTCAATACAGTGATCTCAAACAGTAAACAATACACTTAGACAAAGATTTATCCAATGATTATGAAAAAATTATGATGTTCAAATAATACTTGATGTCTTCAAATATGTGGCAAACCAAATTCAATTCAAAGAGCTATCATGTAGCAATTTGAGCAATTTAACTAGGTTTGATATATCAATCATGTAGCATACAAACATTAACACTTTCAACCCTTCGTCAAACAATAATTAAGTGCTTGTTTATAAGTGTAATGCAATTGCTAACCTTTTGGTGTTATATTTTTGTGTGTTTTTTGTGGTAGGTTTTAGGATAGTTGTACAATGGTGACAAGCTGCACTAAAGGCAATCTTGTAATGATGGATAGGACAAGTTGAAAAAGGAAGGAAGGGTCAGAAACAGGTAGGTCGAAGGCTAGAGGGGCAGGCTAGAGGGCTTGAAGGGAAGCCACAATACTAGCTAGGGCTTAAAATTTATAAATTTTGTATTTTTTTAGGATTTTTTTTTTTAAATTTTAGGGCTGCTAGAAGTTTCACCCTAGGGTTTTTTAGGGGTAAATAGGCATGCCGAATTTGTAGGAGAGAGGGCCGAAATTTTAGGGAGACCAAAAATTGAAAAAAATATATATTTGGGGGGGATTTTTTAAGGTTTCAGACATAAAATTGCATACCTAAAAATTAATCTAACCTATCATGAAATGCAATTTTTACAATTGCAAATGCAAGAATTTGATAAAAAAGTTTATAAAACAAGGGTTTTAATGGATGAAACCTTAAACCCTAGGCCTAGAGGAGAGGTGACCAACCTCCCTCTTGGACTGATTTTCTACTTGACTCTAAGCTAGGGCTTCCTACAACAACCTCAAGGGTTCGTTGTGGGAGCCTAATCTAGGGAAAACTTAGAGAGCCAAGGCCAAACCAGGGAAAACCTCTTCTAGGGAGCATTTTCCACCATGCAAAATGGATAGAAGGTAGAAAAATAAGCCAAAATCGTAAAAAATGCAGCTTTATGGCCACCATTCAAGTATCAATGAAGCAAAATTTCCCTACCTTCACCAATAAATACCAAACACGACTTACTTGAGCTTCGTGTTATTCCAACAATTCATAGCATCCACCATGCATGAGTTAAAACCCTAGAAAGCATCCAATTTCATCCATAGCCAAAGAAGAAAATCCTCCCAAAGGTGCGCATCACTTCCAAAAGCTCTAATTATGTTAAAAGAGCAACACAATGTATTTTATCCCTTGTGTTATCATTTACAAATGAGTGAGGAGAGGTCTATTCACGGGGGGTTCACTCAATGAACTTGTTGCATAACACGATCGTTCGCGTGATATTAAAGAATACCCCTAATTTCAATAAATATTGGAAAATGCATCCTAAAATTGTATTGTTGAACCCCCCTCCCAATATGCCTTTCCAATTAAGAAAACCCCTAGTTTCACCAGATATTGTAGGTATCCATTTTTATCAACCCATTTTTAACACCCCCTTTATATCATATTATCAAGTTGTAACAAACAGGAGCCCTGCCACATCTTAGTATAAGGAAACACGATGCTAAATAAAATAATAGTATAATTCTAACAATGATCCCACTAGGATTGCAGGGGTGAGCGATCAATTTGTAGCATTGGAGAGTGGAACACCCAAAGAAATAAAGTACCGGGGAAGGCAAAATGCATAAAACAAAACCTAGTCAAGAGATCAACATATTAACAAAGAATGTAAAAGACTGATAGTCCAATTGTTAGTGCAATGCTTAGAAAATATGATAATTGCAAATGTTTCACACCACAACCTACCAATCTACCAATTTTATATCATGTAATACAAATATAGCCATAGATAACTCATGTTTTATATATGCTTAATAAATTAATCTCCATAAAAATGCAAAATTGAAACCCTTTTGTGGAAGGATGCCCCTACCTTTCTATAAAAAAAAACATCATTGTCGATGTTTGAACCCAAATGAACACAGAAAAATTCCTTTAAGTTTTCAATAACACCATATGATCATGTGCATAGCTTGGATTTGGGTCATTCACAAGATCCAATGAATTGCCTCCACTTCCTCTACATTTATTCTTGCAATCACGGGAATTAACAACATTTAGTTACCTTTTCTTGGGTTATATCTAGATAGGGGAAAATATCCATTGTTCGGTTTCAAGCATGCAATAGTTATAAAGATACACAAATAGTGAAACTTATATGATACCATTTCATGGTAACGATAACACATAGGGTATCTAAATAAGGATTTATATTTTCACCTATGTTCATGTTAATTCCAATATAATATTAAAACAGATGCCTTGCATATAAGAATTGAAATTACAATTATGAATGTGCCAAATATAACTCAATCTAACAACTATTCCTAACTGGAATGTGAAAAAATTAAAGAAGAATGCAAAAAGTTGAAATAAATAATTAGTCAAGAAACATTGATCAAACTTTTCTTGGTTCCAGTGTGCCACGAAAGATTGATCTTAAATTACAGAACAATTTCTCTTAAAATGCCAGCATAGCAATTAATTCATCAAATTACAGAAGTAAAATACTTCATCCCCGCACAGAAAACTTTAGTTTAAATACTTATCAATTATTCTTACCTTACTAATTATTTATGAATTGTAACAGTTGTTTTAGACCATCTAGCATCTTGAATATTTCATAATATTTCTTTCTTCGATATCTTTGAATTTTCTTTTCAACAGTTATAAAAATAAATATGTTCCTTTCCGAGAGTCATTATAAGCTTTGAAAGCAGAGTTACAGTATGTAGATGCAAAGACATTGCAGAACAGTATTATATAAATCTTAGTATTTATTTTTATTTCATAAAATTCTCTAGTATTTGTTTTCTATCACTTTTCAAACCAAAGGTGAAGTTTGAATCCTTGTTCAAATCCCATTATTCTTACAATTTCACTTCAAAACCCTAGGTTGATCTCGACTTTTCATTACAACTATTTTAAACATTATTGATAGAAGACACACATGCAGTACTTGAGCTTCAAAACCTAGATCTTCTACATATCAAACCGAGCAAGAAGTAATTCAAGTTATGCTCACACAGGAACAGGGTTTCAACCCTGTAAATACTTTTTTTTTTTTTTTACATTGTAATTTCGTTTACGACTTTGGAAACAATACTTTGTCACTAAAACTTTAAGGCCTATTTATTAAATTAATTTTTTGACAGTTCAAATCGAAATCTTCAAAACCTCCATTCTTATTTATTTTCAGAATCTAACTACAGAAGTTCATTTCTTTAGATTGAGCGTCAAACTATAGTATTCGCAACAACTTTAACAGTACCGAATACAAAAAAAAAGAACAACGCAACATTTCTTTTCTTCTGTAACTAAAAACCAGTATTATAATACCAAGTCAAATGACTTTCAATCCTTTAAAGTGAAGCTTGCAAGCTGTACTATGGCGAAGATGCCATTGTAAAATATTTTCAGTTTACAACGCAGGCTTGAAGCCTCGGCAACACAAAAACTCAGTCTAAACATTATCATTTCTTATGGCTTAACCTAACTCTTTTACTGAGCAGAACGTTTTAACTTCCGACGAGTCCAGGGTTATGGATGAACCCGAGACTTACCAAGACGGTGGAGTCCTCGGCGTTCATTTGTCCAACAAGCTTGGATGTTAGACCTTTGATTGACCCTGCAAGTGAAACATACATCTAAATAAATTAGAATGAATCAAAATAAAGGATTTATGAAAACTCAAATTTCAATGATGGAACATAGCGACGTATTACCTTGAGTGGAAAGGCCAAAGATCCAACCCCGACACTGTAAAAATAGACTTTCACCCTGAAATAGGAACCACACCAAGGTCGTGGTATCAACTACTGAGCATTCACTTACAGGTCTGCAAAACACCATTAAAATAACGCAGAGGTCGCGGGTTCCAAACTCCAAGCAAACTTGCTAACCCTAAGTTTTAGCAGCATGTCGGCCTCACACTCTAACTCCAAAACGTGAAAGTGAAGACTGAGAAACCCTCCAGCATTACTTACAACGAGAATTTAGGGTTTATCATCCAACGACCCAGATCTATTGTGATCGACGAGCAAGAAGGTGACAGCCTGATGCTTTGAGAATCGGGCAACTATAACATAAATACCTCATTTATTGTAACAGCTATGACAATGCCAACGCTGCATGCCAAGGAGTCAATCCCATGTACAGTTCGGAGGAGAACTGCTTGTTCACTACGCATAGTTCGATTTCGTGAGTCACATTTTAACCAGGCTTCACGTGGTTTGACAACGTGGATAGACAACATTACACTCCACTAAAGAGTTGGTTCAGAACCATTAATGTTTGGACGAGACACCATCAACCTGTCCGATCGATGCAGTAGCGACATTAATAACCGTCACTTCCTTACTAGTGTCGTATTTAATGCTTGGTGTAATGTCGTTCATTATCAATACATAGAGTAAGGTCAGGATTGCATTGTATATCGCTTCATCGCTATGGTATTAACCATCGAATGCATGATTACATAAATCAAAAGTTTGTATTGGCAATAATCGCATGGATATAAGATTTAGATAGTTAGAACTTAGGTTAGAAAATAGTATCGGTACATTGTAATATTATTACAATAAACCATATAAAAGTTGTTTATTATAATAATGCACCAATATCACATTAGAATGGTTCACCCTATAGTTAAAAAGGGTCCACACTTATATTGTATTATGTTCTTAAATAAAATATGATTTTGACTTTATAAATATCAAGACTATATCCATATATATATAAATTATAAATGGAGAAAGTAGAAGCTACCATAGTTATCTTAAATAAAATACCAAGCATTGAAATAGTAAGTGAAACTTGATGTTATAATAAAGGAATAAAGTTCAAATTGAATTTGTCCATCAATCGTTTCACCTGGTAGTAAAAGGTTTCATGAATTGGAAAATATTGGCAGAATCATATTAGCAATTCATTCTTCAAATCTAGTAATTAATCTTAATATTTTTAAGCATAGATATTTCTACCAAGATAATGTACTTTTGAACCCTGTTTAAATATTAATAACTTCTGCAACTTGTATTTTTTTTCGAAATAATACATTTAGAACTTGGATAGAATTCCATACCTGAAACAAGGAGGTACTTATAATTTCTTTAACCAAATAAGATGACTAATTGGAAAATATAAATACTCTTAAACATTGTTTTATCATTGTTATCCTTACCTGCGAATAGTCGCAAGAATGACAGGTACAAATGCTTTAGATAATTAGCTAAGTAAGTCTCGGGGCACCTCGCAGGAACCCTTTCATCACCATCCAGAAATTAAAACTGTCAGTACCTTGTCAAGGAGAACTCCATCTTATATTGTTTTGAAATTTCAGTTATTACAACTACAAACAAATTAGTGTCGTAATCATTTATATGGAGGTAAGACACATCACTGTCTTAAAGCATCATTAGTTAAAAGGACATAGTAGTTAAGTTGTTATATACATTAATGACTTTATTATTTAATACTTCCTTAACAAGCATTTATTACTTCCGCAATCACAATTTTAACATTTAATGCTGGTATAATTTTTTTTTAAAATTTTATGAAATTATCGGGATGTTACATTGCTTAAGGACAATAATCCAAAGAGACTTCCATCGATATTATCATTGGTACACTATTATCAAATTTATTCAAAAATTAGGATCATAAGCAATATCAAATAAAAATGGAAGGTTCTTAAGTCTTAGGTGGGTATGAATTGAGCCCGTGATTTGGACGTATGAATCCATCCCACGATTTGGAGGTTATTGCTCAACACTCCCAAATAAAATAACCCCCAATATTTATATTACTATGTCAAATAAAAAAAACCCCTTGACCCCTTAATACGGGGCAATATATTTTTGAGGTTTTTAAGAGTATTCAATCCCCCAATATGAATGGACGTGATATGATATTGCCTCACTAGTGAACCCCCCGTGGGTCTATTTATAGCCTTCTCAGCTCACTTTTACAAAATAACCAAGCTGACAAGCCAATATAATGTCAATGTAAAAATATAACATAAAATAATCTAATATGTGGGTAACTTGGGGTATTTTCCCCCAAAGTGACAAAAAACTGATAAAAACAGCTAAAAATGAACAAATTGATTCACTCTGAAAGCTGGAGTGAGCAGGGGGGATCGTAATGCCCCATCTAACCCCAACTATACTAAAAAAACCTCAATGCCCCCCCCTCAAATCATGGTTGAAGGCCTGGGAGACAAGATGGCATCATCACTATGTAGGGCCTAAGGCGAGAGGGTGCTCTGCTGAAAAGGGGCCAAGATGGGTGCATAGGGTGATTGGAAGAGGAGGCAAGTGCCTCTGAGCTGGAACATTGTCACCTGTGTGGAAATCAAGTAGTGGGTCATGTGACACAAAGACCTTCCCCTAGGATCCCCGAACACCAACCTTAGGGATACGAGCCCTAGAATGAGGCAATAAAAAATGCCACTATGCCATAGTACTTCAAGAGGAAGAATCAAAGGGTCTGGACATAGTACTTCAAGAGGAAGAATCAAAGGGTCCAGACATAGTACTTCAAGAGGAAGAATAAAAGTTCCTAGGTTAATCTAAGTTTTGGTATCAAGTGGTCGTGGATAGGGTTTACCATATGTAATGTGAACCAATCATTTATATATTTACATTTTTGAGTATTACATGCCTTCAATTGTCAGTAATCACCCATGTCAATTTGGTTTCAATATTGTGTTTTTTTAAGTATAGTTTTGCAACTTGGGTGGTGGAAATCGTGGTACGAAGGATGTTGATACTTTTTAAATGACCTAGAATTCAAGGATGGTATATTGAGTTCACTCACTCTACTCATTTGCATGTCTACTATTGGATGGATTCATCATTTGTTTGCACATAGCATGTTTATGTGAGCTCATTTATTATTGGAAAATATAGTAAATAGAGGCTTCATTATGCCTTAAATTTGCATTGTACCTTCGGAGTTGTGTGCATAAACTATTGTGCAGATTTCATAAAACTATCACAAAGCATTGTATTGTAAAAGGTGGCAGAGACTCAGACCTACACCTTGTATTGCCATTACATTATTTTTCATGTTGAGTTCATTATTGCAGAGATTGTAAATTGTTTTGCAGACCACTTTTGTTGTACTTATTGCATATTGTAAAACCTATCGATACACTAGTCTGAAGGGTACTTTTGTTGTACTTTTGTCGTACTTATATGACAAGATATAGTTGAAGATATCACTTTGACACTTAAACATGGAGTTGTGAGTTATGTACCATGCCTCATCACTCTATGAGTGCATGGATAGTGGTTGTTGAAAAATAAGAAATAAAATATTTGTCATTGCTCCATATTTAGAGGACATGCTAGTGCTTGCTTACATTGTCATTGATATGTGCATATTCACTTGAAAATAAGCCATGGTTTCTAAAAATCTCTTAATTAAAAGTACCCCAAGAATGCACATTGTCAATGCTCGGTTGCAATTGCATGAAGGAAAGAGCAATTTGCATATGACTAAGATGCTAAGTAATATAGAGAAGTCAAGGTTCTATTATTCAAAATCCAAAGTGGTATACCTACTTTTTTTCCAACAAATTAATCCCGAGGCAAACCTCCCAACACTTCCCCTCATTTTGAGGATGGTACCCAATGTAATCCCTTGATTCATTAGGACACAAATCCAAGTCAACAACATGGCATGAAGTCATTACAACAATATTCTCACTATGGGCTCAACATGTCCTTGCAGGAATAGAACTTGGGCAGGGAGGATAACACTACATTCCACAACCACTCGGGATAGACCCAATTGGAAATTTACCTACTTGTATGCAATTCCAATGGAAAAATATGAACACATAGAAGAGATTTTTGTAATTTTGGCGAGGGTGGGGGGTGATCCATCCTCAAATTACTAAGTTGTTGAATAATAAAGAGAAGCCAAGATTCCAACTATTCAAAAACCAAAGTGATGTAGTTACTTCTCAAAAATTCAAAGGTAAAGCATCAACTTGCAAAAGAGCATTGATAAAGGAAGGTCACATTGTCACTTTGGTTCCCTTTGCTTGAATTGGTTGTTACCAATGTTGTTGCACATTTGACTAGTTTTATGCAAACATTTGCCCAGTTCAAATCCCCTTGGGTCAAGAGCACTATTTTATGTCGTCATGCCATCTGCACTTTGACATGGACATAGAAATGAAGTAGGTGATGGTTGGTACTTCATAGTAGGAAAGAGATTGAGATCCCCAATACACATATTTAAACAATGCACAAATTTAAGCATCATTTGTTAATACCATGGAGACCATGATTTAATCAATTAGCCAAACATAATACCAAGTGTATGTTGTGTCGATACAAAGAGAGAATAATCATATGTAATAAGCCCAAGGTATTTCTCATAAACATATCCATATGTAATAAGCCCATGGTATTTCTCATAAACATATCAAATAACTCAAGATCTCCAAATCTAATAGATTGGTGGAGTTTAGGAACCCTAGAATTGGTTAACATTTCCTAGCGGATAAATGCCAGGTTTCTATTGATAAATGCACCATTGAATAAATTTGTACCAACTAGAACGACATATGCTACATGGATTTTTACGACACCCCCCATAATAACAATGATATTATGTTGTGCTTCTTTGGGGAGTTATATATAGAGTTTGTGTAATTGAAACATTTGTGAAATATTTTGACATCCTAGAGTTTCGACTTCTACTTTTGACCCCACAAATGAAACCAACAACAATGTTCTTTGAATATTTTCAAGTCAATTATTTAACTGTAAAAAAATTAACCATTCTTTTAACACCAATTTTTGGAGAACCATTTCGTTGATGAATATTGGAATTTAACATTTAGGAGACTATATTCTAAAAATTTAAAATTTATATCCCAAATCAATTATTTCAATCTTGAAATTTACAGGCTACTAAATTAGGGTATAGTTTCAAGTTAATGGTTAAAGTCCTTAAATATTCACTATTATGTTTTAATGGTTAATAAGGATCTAATGATTTATGGTGTTTGGGGTCATAGAATGGTCAAGCAACTAAGAACTATGGCCTACTTTACAGAGATGGAGAATTTAACCACAACAACATGTTGTACAAATTTCATAACATGACTCAATAACAAAAGGTATATGTTGTATAGTTTCATAGATATTAAAAACAACTTGATATTGTGGTTTCACCAATAGTCTAGTTGCCTAATCATTACACTACAACCCATTCACACTAACATTCATAGATTTATGGATACAAACATCATGAGATAGTTGCACTAACAACTCAATCACACAATCATTACACTATGAACTAGTTGCACTAGCATTCAACCACATAATTATGCACACCATGATATGCATTTTTAACAATGAGTTATAATTGGACATTACAACAACCATGCACAATAGGATGTGTTACCAAACAAACTAGCAAGGCTAGTGCCCCCGTAAGCACATGCAAGGGGTGTGTGACCCAATGTCACCTTAGCCACACTTCCAACTAACTACTTCAGAGTGTCTTGACCTCCAAGGGGAGATCCCTTATTACATCTATAGGAACCTTTAAACCAAAAAACAAGATCTTTCTATACAAACTAATATAGTGACCAGTACCTTCAATGGAAAGATATCAAGGTAAGCATTTAACCATTCACTAGTATGTATAAAACCAGCATCAGCATGTGGACACCTATTTGATAATATGTAATCAATCAATAGGACACTAGGACCAACATATGAAACATAAAACTGTCATTCATCCAACAATAGTTACAAATGCTTACACAAACAAGTGGAATCAATCCTATTTAGCAGTAGTTTTGTAGCATTAGATTTAACTTCTGAAACGACAGTAATAGAGGCTTGTTATAGAAGCCTTTCATTCAACAATAATAATCCACCAATTCAATACAGTGATCTCAAACAGTAAACAATGCACTTAGACAAAGATTTATGCAATGATTATCAAACAATTATGATGTTCAAACTATACTTGGTGTCTTCAAATATGTGGCAAACCAAATTCAATTTAAAGAGCTATCATGTAGCATTTTGAGCAATTTAACTAGGTCCGATATATCAATCATGTAGCATACAAACAATAACACTTTCAACCCTTCATCAAACAGTAATTAAGTGCTTGTTTATAAGTGTAACGCAATTGCTAACCTTTTGGTGTGTTTTTTGTGGCGGGTTTTAGGATAGTTGTACAGTGGTGACAAGTTGTCCTAAAGGAAATCCTGTAATGAGGGATAGGACAGGTTGAAAAAGGAAGGAAGGGTTAGAAACAGGTAGGTCGAAGGCTAGAGAGGCAGGCCTGAGGGCTGGAAGGGAAGCCACAATACTAGCTAGGGCTTAAAATTTATAAATTTTGTATTTTTTTAGGATTTTTTTTTTTTTTTAATTTTAGGGCTGCCAGAAGTTTCACCCTAGGGTTTTTTAGGGGTAAATAGGCATGCCGAATTTGTAGGAGAGAGGGCCGAAATTTTAGGGAGACCAAAAATTGAAAAAAAATATATTTGGGGGGGATTTTTTAAGGTTTCAGACATAAAATTGCATACCTAAAAATTAATCTAACCTATCATGAAATGCAATTTTTACAATTGCAAATGCAAGAATTTGATAAATTTTTTTATAAAACAAGGTTTTTGATGGATGAAAACCTAAACCCTAGGCCTAGAGGAGAGGTGACTAACCTCCCTCTTGGACTGATTTTATACTTGACTCTAAGCTAGGGCTTCCTACAACAACCTCAAGGGTTCGTTGTGGGAGCCTAATCTAGGGAAAAATTAGAGAGCCAAGGCCAAACCAGGGAAAACCTCTTCTAGGGAGCGTTTTCCACCATGCAAAATGGATAGAAGGCAGAAAAATAAGCCAAAATCGTAAAAAATGCAGCTTTATGGCCACCATTCAATTATCAATGAAGCAAAATTTCCCTACCTTCACCAATAAATACCAAACACGACTTACTTGAGCTTCGTGTTATTCCAACAATTCATAACATCCACTATGCATGAGTTAAAACCCTAGAAAGCATCCAATTTCATCCATAGCCAAAGAAGAAAATCCTCCCAAAGGTGTGCATCACTTCCAAAAGCCCTAATTATGTTAAAAGAGCAACACAATGTATTTTATCCCTTGTGTTATCATTTACAAATGAGTGAGGAGAGGTCTATTTATAGCCTTCTCAACTCACTTTTACAAAATAACCAAGCTGACAAGCCAATATAATGTCAATGTAAAAATATAACATAAAATAATCTAAGATGTGGGTAACTTGGGGTATTTTCCCCCAAAGTGACAAAAAACTGATAAAAACAGCTAAAAATGAACAAATTGATTCACTTTGAAAGCTGGAGTAAGCAGGGGGGATCGTAATGCCCCATCTAACCCCAACTATACTAAAAAACCCTCAATGCCCCCCCTCAAATCATGGTTGAAGGCCTGGGAGACAAGATGGCGTCATCACTGTGTAGGGCCTAAGGAGAGAGGGCGCTCTGCTGAAAAGGGGCTACGATGGGTGCATAGGGTGACTGGAAGTCTTGAACAGATTGGGATCAGTAGCTTATGAGCTAGCACTACCTCCCACTGTCAAAATACATAATGTGTTTCATATTTCATTTCTGAAAAAGTGAGGAGGCAAGTGCCTCTGAGCTGGAACATTGTCACCTGTGTGGAAATCAAATAGTGGCTCATGTGACACAAAGACCTTCCCCTAGGAGCCCCGGACACCAACCTTAGGGATACAAGCCCCAGAATGAGGTAGTCAACAATGCCACTAATCCATAGTACTTCAAGAGGAAGAATCAAAGGGTCCTGACATAGTACTTCAAGCGGAAGAATAAAAGGGTCCGGACATAGTACTTTAAGAGGAAGAATAAAAGTTCCTAGGTTAATCTAAGTTTTGGTATCGAGTGGTCATGGATAGGGTTTACCATATGTAATGTGAATAAATCATCTATAGTTTACAGTTTTGAGTATTACATGCTTTCAATTGTCAGTAATCACCCATGTCAATTTGGTTTCAATATTGTTTTTCTTTAAGTACAGTTTTGCAACTTGGGTGGTGGAAATCATGGTACGAAGGATGTTGATACTTTTTAAATGACCTAGAATTCAGGGATGGTATATTGAGTTCACTCACTCTACTCACTTGCATGTCGACTATTGGATGGATTCATCAGTTGTTTGCACATAGCATGTTAATATGTGCTCATTTATTATTGGAAAATATAGTAAATAGAGGCTTCATTATGCCTTGAATTTGCATTGTATCTTCGGAGTTGTGTGCATAAACTATTGTGTATATTTCATAAAACTATCACAAATAATTGTATTGTAAAAGCTGACAGAGACTCATACCTGAACCTTGTATTTCCATTACATTATTTTTCATGTTGAGTTCACTATTACAGAGATTGTGAATTGTTTTGCATACCACTTTTGTCGTACTTATTGCATATTGTAAAACCTATTGATACACTAGTATGAAGGGTAATTTTGTTGTACTTTTGTCGTACTTAGGACACAAAAGGAAGAATTTCACGAGAAAGGGGGAAAATACAACCACAACAAGAGATTAGATTGTCAGTATGGAAATTGTGGCAAGAATAAACATGATGCAGATCATTGTTGAGCACCATGGGAGACGATTAAAGAGAGGCATAATCAAAAGAAAGAGGACAAAGCAAAGCTCAAGAGACTGGTAAATCTCCTAAATCTGCTCATTCTCTTATTTCACAATGTAAAATTGGCACAAATGAAGTTTTGTTCAAGAATTTGTTTTCTCCTTGGATACATACATGGATGCTTGACACCATGCAACCTCCTGCATGACCTTTAGAAAATATTTTTTTCCAGAACTAAATGACAAGGTATACTGGGTGGTTTATTTTGCAGATAAATCCAGCCTCAAGCCTAAGGGGATTGGCTCCATTAGGCTCAAACTTCCTGGACTCCCTAATTTTATGTTGTATAATGTTCTCTATCTTCCATATTTGTAGAGGAACTTGTTGTCTCTTGTGTAGATTCAACAACAAGGCAATTCCATCCACATGTTCAATGGAAATGTTGACATAAGGATATCCTCCGACAACCAAGTTGTCATGACTAGGTATGAAGATGAGAAGCTCTTAAATCGTAAAGGAACATCTACAAGAGCTCAGAATTTTGCTTGCCTCTCTCAGCATGAAGAAGGTACATTGTCTTCCAGTATTTTGTGGCATGCTAGATATGGGCACATAAACTATGATAGTATTTTATTGTTGAAGAAGAATGGTGTTTTTGGTTTTTCCACCATGCCAAAGAAGTTGACACAGTGTGATGCGTGTATTCTTGGAAAACATGGTGATCAACCTTTCCATGATTCCAATTTCAGAGCATGTAGGTAACTAGAGTTGATTCACTCTGATTTGTGAAGCCCTACGCATGTTATTTCTACAAATAGTAATGTGTATATCATGACTTTTATTGATGATTACACCAGGATGTGTTGGGTATATTTGTTGAAAGATAAATCTCAAGCCTTTGAACATTTAAGAAATTTCATGTATGGATTGAAAATGATACACAATTGCAAATTTGTTCCCTTCGTATTGATAATCGAGCAAAATATACATCAAATGAATTTGAATCTTAGACAACATGGGACTAGGAATCAAACCACATCTCTATACAATCCTTAATAGAATGGTGTGGTAGAAATAATGAACAAGACACTATTGAATATGGTACGCCCCATGCTATTTTACAAGAATGTAAAATTGATGTGGTTATGTGTGTAGTTTATTTGAGAAACAAAAGTCCCACTCATGCACTTGCAAACAAGACTAAATACAAAATTTTGTATGGCTGCATTCCTTTGATGAGGCATATAAGAGTCTTTGGCTCCACCTGTCATGCCCTCATTCCAAAGGAACAAAGAAACAAACTTAGTGCGAGCAGTTGAAAGTGCATCTTCTTGGGGTACTCAAACACCACTAAATCATATATTTTTTAGGATGATGTAAACAAAAAGTTTATACTTTCTAGAGATGTCAATTTTTTAAATGAATAAAAATGGCAACACTCTTGAGAGGCAACTTGATCGTATGGACAAATTTTCCCATGTAAAGACCTTTAATGAAGTTGATAATGAGATTCCATATCTTGAAGGAGGGATCTGCATCTTGGATCAATCTTTGGAATCTCCTTTTGTAGCACCATATCCCCCTCATGAAGAATTTCCTGGTACTTCACCAGAATAGGAGGTTCAATTGGATGATGTGATTGAAAGGATTGGGAGACTGGATCTTGAAGAGAATGAAGCGCCACTAGCTCAGCAACCTGGACCTTCACGGAAAGTTCTGAAATGGATCACAAAGATGCTTGAAAGCGTCCATCCCGATGAAGTCAGAAAGATGAGAACAATAAGTTTGAACATACAAGACGATGGAGGAGATGCAGATAATTCAAATTCATGTGATGTAGAAGATATGGATGTCTCATGTGATTGTGAATTGAATTTATTTTCTAACCTTGAACCAACTTCCTTTGAATAATCGGTTGCTCATGATGAGTGGAAAGAAGCCATGCAGAATGAGTATGATGTTGTCATTAAGAATCATACCTGGAAGTTGGTGGACCCTCCATTTGGAACCAAAGCAATTCACTAGTATAGATCAGATGGCTCATTTGACAAGCATAAGGCAAGGCTTGTGGAAACAGGATTTTCAAAAAAAGAATGCACTGACTATAATGAAACTTTCTCCCTGAAAATAAAATGGGATACCATCCACACTCTACTATCTATGGCTGCACATAATGGGTAGAAAGTTCATCAAATGGATCTAAAGACCAATTTCTTGAATGGAGACTTGAAAGAGAATTCCTTCAAATGGATGTGAAGACCACTTTCCTGGATTTGGAAGTGGAAAATTCTAAATAAAACTCATGTAAGATGATTATCCATTTTGAATATTTTCCCTCGATTATATGTTGGGTCAATATATGTGACATTGGGTTTATATCTTCCAAAACAATAGTTTTTCGAAGAAGGATATAACGTCTAGATATTTTGGACAACATGTACCTCCAGGGCCAACTTCTCAACATGGGAATTGTGATATTCAAGGTCTACAAGCCCCTTAGTAAGATAGTAAATTACATCATGTTGGAGTGATTCATCTTCATGGACCAAAACCATACCTATGATTTATTTATATGCAACAATATAAGAAAAAAGTCTTTACTATAGTTTAGGGGACTTAGTAATCGAGTAGACACCAAAGAAGTTTGTAATTCTTTAAAAGAACGTTGAGCTTGGTCGTCCCATATAAAAGGTACTCCCTTTTTCAAGAGTCGCATAAAACCTTTTGTAATCTCTGCATAATTTATGAGAAGTTGGGTTTTCCTTGTAAGCTCTGAAGTTGTCTAATGGTGTTAGGGGAGGCAACTGAATTATCACCTCAACTTTGAAATGATCAACTGGGATCCCATACTTTGATACTATGAAACCAAGCAATATCCTAGTTGCCACACAAAATATGCACTTACGTGGGTTCAATTGAATGTTGTACTAACACCATCTAATAAACATGGCATGAAGACATGCTAGATGATTAGGCCACATCTTAGAACGCGTGGCTAAGTCATCTAGATACAATTTGAAAATGTGTTTGATATCATGAAAAGCATATGACATGGCTCCCTGAAACATAGCTCCAACATTTTTGAGACCAAGCTATATCTTGCGATAAGCAAAACTTCCCCAAGGGAAAATGAAGGCAGTTTTGTGTTGGTCTTCCATTTTAATATGCATTTGATTATTGTTGGAGAATCCATCAATGAAAAAAAATATGTCGTTGACACATTTGTCGATAATATGATCTATAAAGTTGGTGGTATAATTGTCCTTTGGGAATTCTTTATTGAGATATCGAAAATTGATACAGACTCGAAGAATTCCATATTTCTTATCAACAGGAAAATGGTTAGACACCCACTTAATTAAGCGTACTAGGTAGATAAATCCAACTTTAATCAACTTTTTTACTTATTCCTTAATAGAAGCTACTTTCTTAGGATTAATAGGTTGTATTTATTGTTGAGCGAGTCTAATGTTGTTATAGGTTTTAATTTCATGTTCAACAATGCAGGGATCAATTCCTAGCATTTATTCGTAAGACCAAGCAAAAACATCACATAATTATTTGAATAGAGTGGTATATAGTTTTATTTTTTTGAGAGAACAATATAATCCAATCATTATATTCTCCACGATTATAGGTTTAACAAAGATGTCGATGGGTATAGTCATTGAAATGTTACCATATTTCCCTCTACATACATATTGTGTGTAAGGATGGGACATTGGTACCATTTGATATCTTTGTGAGAAATAAGACCTTTAGGGCCTACATCTATTTTTACTATTTCAGGAAGAAAATATGATATATGATGCATGTCTTCCCAAGGACATTCAAAATTGGTTGTTGCTTTGAGAATAACTTCATTCGAAGGAAAAATTGTACCCAATAAGTCATTATATGTGGGAGGGTTGATTTCTCAAATGGGTGAAGTAAATTGATCGTATTCCTCTTGAGGGTGAAGATTCTGATCATGAATTTCAGAGGCCATATGAATGGCTTGGTAAGAAATTTCAACTGGAAACAAAGGCATATTCACTTCCACATATCCAATATTATAAGGATTGGGCACAACCCACATATATTATTCCAGAAAGAGACATTCAAAGTGGATTGGGTGTGAAGACACTAAGCCCTCATCTGAAATTCATGTTGATGCAAGGATTGTGGAATCTATGTCAACATAAATTGTCATGTATATCAGAGTTGCATTAATATAACATATTTGTGGAGGGAGGGTAAAAGTACCGACAAGACATGTGTTGGAACCAAAGGCTATGCAGGTTAATCATATCTTTGGATATTCTAGAGATAGTTAGTCGAAAGACACCAGTTGACTAGCAACACAGTCGACTGAGTGGTCGATTAATCAATAGGTTGAATGGTCAACCAGGTAGTGGTCGTCTCAACTAAAATAGTTGACTAATCAATGTGACGTTGTGGATTTTCTAGAAAAATTTATAACCGATGACCCTTGTTTGTGGACTAGATCATCCCCACTTCAAGGGATTTTGTTAGATCTGGAGACTATAAATGAATGACCCTATGGGTTGTATTAAAGAACATTGCAATTGAATTTGAATAATGCGTTGTGATGTTCTGATCATAATGTATTGTGATTAAGTTTTGTAAATGGTGTCTTTAGACACCACTCCTCTTCTTGTATTACTTATCCCTTCTGTTATTTTATTTTATGTCCAATAGTTCAAATGGGTTTCCCAACATGGTGTCAAAACTATTTTTTTTGACCTAGAATGTTGTTTTTGAATTGTGTTGAATTGGATCCAGGGTTGGTTGACTCTAGGCTGAATATTTTTCGATGGGAACTTTGAACTTGGATCATATATGTTTGATATCAGAAGGATGGATTCCAAGATACAAATTGTCATTATGAATGAACACAACTATGTAATATGGGCACCAGATACAGAAACATTATTGAAGAACAAGGGACTATGGAAATGTACTAAGATCACGATTAATGAATAGGATAAGTTTGTCATCAATGAAAAGAAGGATTAGGCCATTGGTTTCATCACGACCTACATTCAAGGGAGATTCACTTTCATACAAGTGGGATCGACTACCCTCATGCCATTTGTAATAAGTTGAAGTTGTCGTTCGACAAGGTTAATGAAAGTCAAGTGATGCAAATAGAGAAAGAGTTGAGCTCTCTAGGTTCCTATTCCTTTGAAAGGATTGAGGACTATTGGATTGTATCAAAGAGCTACAGTTGAAATTGGGAGTATGTGGCAAATTTTTTCCGAAGAAGGATATTGGCCAAGTCATTGAACTGGTCCTGATGAATTTGAGGACACCTTATGATGTATTTTACTCCTCCTTTAGTGCCAATTGGATGTCACACAAAGAAGATAGTAAGGAATTTTTCTTTGATACATTATGTGATTTATTGATCAAGGATCAACAAAATTTGCTTGATGAAGGGAAGCTTGGTAGCAGATGCCATACTCACTTTCTCAAAGGAAAGGTTAAGAAAAATTATAAAGAACATGGTCAACCGGATAAATGACTAGAGTGTATCAACCAATATACTAAAGCAAAGACTCACGAGTCGACATCGACCAAGAAGAAAAACTTTCACTACTACGGAAAGGTGGGACGTGGAGAAAACTTACTAGAAGAAGACAAAGGATTTGAAATAAAAGGGCAAGCATCTCAAAGAAGGCATGTCAACTAGTCCTTCGATCAACTGATAGATAAATTCACCCTTTATGTTATCACTTCCCAGGAATTACATGCTCACACCACTCATACCGAGTGGATAGTTGATTTTGATTGCACTCATCATATGGCTAAGGATGCTTCTCTATTCTCTTCCTGAAGTGTAGATCCAAAACAAAATATATATGTAGCTAATTATTATGCTATCATGGTCGTTGGAAGTGAATATGTTGAATTTCCACATGGTCAAATCTCCAATGCCTATCATGTGCCTAACTTGAGAACAAACTTGTTGTTGGTTTCTTATATAAAACATACTAGAAATGCTTTTGAATTTTGCTTAGATCACTTTATTGTAAAGGATGTGAGGCATGGGGGGTGACTGTTACTTTAGGATACTTAGCTCCCAAAGATAGACTCTACAAATTATGTGACTCTCCTGGGAATGATTTTCGACCGACTCAATCGACTGCACTCATTGCTTCGATAGACGACATAAGTCAAATTTGGCATGAATGACTTGGACATCTGAACTTTCAAATTTTGAAGATGATGGTAACAAAAAATATGGTTACTGGTCTCCAAAATATTGTTCTACTTGATGGAGTTTGTAGAGGATGCATGCTGTAAAAGCATCATTAGACACCATTTGATTCCAGGAAATCATGGTGAGTACAGGACCGACTGGAACTTGTTCACAGTGATATCTATTGCATGAAAAAACTCTCATTAGAAAGTGCGAAGTTATGAACAAACTTTGGTGGATTTCAATGTTCAACAATTTATGATGACTATTATCAAAATGTTGATCAAATAAATTCTCTGAAATAAATAATTCCCTGCAAAATCCACACTACCATTCATTAACTTGTGGATGATCCTTGTGTATCTCCTTCTCTATGAACATATCATTCTCCAGGTGATGCTTGAGTATATTTGAGATATTGTAATTCTCTTTTTCCACAAATCACCTTTTTTTCCACAGAAAAAAATCGTAACTTTATTACTCATAAGAGTGTAAAATTACATTTTGCAGAAATATGCCTTGCATATATTCCGAGAGTATAGACCAAAAAATAGAGTTGTTCTTTTATATGCTCTTATATTACGTCATATACAAATAAAAAAGTGCTACTTGATATCATCACCTTGTACTGTTCTTAGCAGAAAATATGTGATATTTTACAGGAGAGGTCACACAGCTGGAGCAAACCTCACTAAAACTCACTCAAAAATAGCAGAGAAGAGAAGAAGAATTGTTGAATCAATAATCACTCATTAACACAAGAAATGACAAAAACTGATGTATCATACATCAGCTGTAGGATGGCACTTTGAAAAGTTAATAATAACTTAATACAATCAAATGGATTCGAATGCCTCAAAGGTCATTCGAATTCTCATCAATGTGTGGCTTGGATAGCAATGGAGACGTCATCCAAACAATGGTAGTAGTCACAAATAGTCAAAAGTCAGTCAAATGAGTCTAACTGAGTCATGAGAGAAAAAATCAAGGGATGGAGACTCCAAGGAGGGCGCATGAGGTTGATGAGGCTGTCAGTAGGTCAAGTGGCACTCCGATAGAGACAACTGGGAGCTACAAGCAGTTAAATTGAGCAATAAATGAATAAACTAGTCAATAAATTGCAACTGACTATTAGTGATCCAAGTAGTAGTAGGGCGCATTAGTCTTTCACGTGAGGAAAAAAGGTGCACTAGGTAGGTAGGAGGGCTCCTGAGGGATAAAAACAAGCTCTAGGAGGCTGAACATAGGCTCCAGGTGAGGAAAAAAAGGTGCACTAGGTAGGTAGGAGGGCTCCTGAGGGATAAAAACAAGCTCTAGGAGACTGAACATAGGGTTCAGGTGCTGGGGAGACTACCATACTGATGACTGGATGCATGCAAATACATGCATGATGAGTGGATGCATGAAAAATGCATGGAGGCATGCAAATATAAAAAATGATGGTGAGAATATTCCAACACCCCCCCGCAAGCCAAACTATGAGAAAGTAATTGAAAACTAGTAGGGCCTTGGTAATTGAGACCAAAGGTCACCCCGTACAACAATCTAAATAAATAAAGTGAGGAAAGAGGGAAAACCCAGTGGGAAGAAATACCCTCTCAAGATAGACTGTGGTAGGATAATCAATCATGTACATCACTCACCCCAAATGGTAAGTGAACTTCTCCACCAAAGAAGGATCTGTCGGCAAGAAATGGATCAGTAATGTGAGAAGGATGAAACCTTTCATTCTGAAAATCAGATCTGGTTCTCCTCAGATCAAGTGGATTTCCAACAAGATCTCAGACAGATCTAAGAGTAGTGGTTTTCCATCTAGGAAGAGGAGGATCTGCAAGCTGTAGATCTGGATATTGGCCTTCCATTCGCTCATATTCACTAATAGGTGTTAGATCTTCAGGTTCTTTTGGATCTGTATCTAGCATTCTCTCTTCATCATCTTCACTCTCATACTCTGAATCTGAACTCTCATGTGATGAATATTCGCTCTCTTTCTCATCAAGCAATGGAGGTGTGGTAGGAAAGCTCTCTTGCTCAACAGGATGAGCATCATGTAGAGGCCATTCCTCAAACTGTACACTCCTATCAAGAAATGTTGTCATAGTAGAATGTTGTAGGCCTTTGCATTCAATGCACAACCCACCATAATACACTCTCTGCTTTGTGGATCTAGGGCTCTCCTTTTCTCTGTGGGAATCCTTGCCCATGCTCTAGATCCAAACACTCTCAGATGAGACACATCAGGTTTGTATCCCATCCATGCTTCGAAAGGAGTCATATCTTTGAGTCCTTTGTGAGGAACTATGTTATGAAGATAGGTGGCATAGTTGATGGCTTCTGCCCAAATACTAGGGTGCAACCCTTTCGACTTTAGCATACATGTTTCCATCTCTTTCAATGTTATGTTCTTCCTCTCAGCAACACCATTCTGTTGTGGTGTATAGGGAACAGTATGTTGCATCTCAATGCCTTCTTCAGCACAAAAGGTTTGAAAATCACCCTTTATGTACTCTCCTCCATTATCAGTGCGAATGGCCTTGATATTTCTATCTGAAAATTTTTCTGCAGAAGACTTGAAAAACTTAAAGTATCCAAATACTTCTGATTTTAATATGAGAAAGTATACCCATGTACAAATTCATTGTCAAAATTGCAATTTTCCATTGTCGGAGTGACACAACTAACAATGACCAAATAAATGACCAATTCATATTCTTAATGTTATTGTTATGTGGTCATTTTTAGTTTAGTTACTTGTTATATGGTCATATATTTTATCCCGTAATCCAGTTGGTCATTCCTCTAGTAATTTTTAGCTGACTCACTCAAGTTTGGTCATTTATACCTTGAAAAAACTATGGTGACCAAGTTTTCTGGTCGCCTGGTCATTTATCTCTCATTTGTTACTAGTGAAATGATATGAATCTTACAATATGGAAAGCTTTTGAGTAACACTTAGGAGATGTTTAATATATGAATCCCAAAGAGGAAACCATAAAAACAAATTGCAATTTGAAATTTCAAGGATATACAATTATTATACATTCAATTTATAAAAATGTTAATATTGAATTGTAACATTTCTCGACTCCGGAAAGATATCACAAATAGTAAATTTACAAGCCATGGGTATCAAGAGTAGTGGAAATGACTCTTAACCTACCATTGACATAATAATGACAGTAACATTGAGTAATTTCAACCCATTAAATATAACTATTTTCTTAAAAACATTTGAGTTATTTCATTGATACACTGTTCAACGTAGTTATGAGTATTGTGATTTTAATTTTTCATATTCCTTGTGTGTGTGCCATCCATCACAGTTCATGCAAATATGACACCAATTCCAATTTAAATAGAATTTTTAGTTTATTTTATTTTTAAATAATTGTGGAAGGTACAAGCATCCAACCTACACCTAAATTGGTGAACTAGGCCCATTAGAAAGCCTAGGGTTTCCCCCATCCCAATTTAAGGATGACCTCAAGTTGCTAATTTTGACCAATGCCTCTTAATGGCCTCGACCACTATTAATGTGTGTGTGTCAAAAGAAGGTAGATGTGTGTTTAATTACCCTTTGGTCTTGTTTTAACTTTAAGACATTCTATATTTTCCATCTTTCAACAAATATGCAACTTAAAAAATGAGGACAAGAAAAAGAAACACTTTTCATTCAAATAAGAAATGCTAAACATGAATCAATTAACAAAACTAATAACAACTTCAAGGGTTACAAGCATAAAATAAAGAACCAAACAATCTTAGTACAAGGGTGTATGAATTTGAGTAATAAGTAATGAATCATTTTATTTTCTCTTTGCTTTTTGGGGTAAACTACCCACACATACCATCCATTTCTAAACACCCACAAATGCAATGTTTGCAACGCATTGAAAACAAAATAGAAAGTTCCATAGTTCATCTAAACAATGTAATCAAGCAAAATGTAACTTGAAATATAAGTAAAGTGAATGGAAAGCATGAAATGCAAGTGTTGCATACAAAGAGAATACTTTTATCAAGAGTTCACTTTGAAGTGACATTCATAAGCATGGTATTACTTGCAGCCTTGGTATTACACAAATTTATATTCAGTGCTTGACCTGCACTATCATCAAAGTCAAGCTGCTATGAAGGAAATAATTTTAACAAAAAATGGTGGGTGTTTCCTGCAATAATTGCTTTTGATACAATCTTTTAATCCTACTAAAGCTATACAACATTATTAAACGAAGACTTTAATTTATTATCCACACCTTGAGGAGAGCTGATGTCATTTGAAGTGGATGTTTCCATTGACTTGGTTCGTTCGTGTAGCTCCAACATTTGATTGCTAACCTCTACACACAAATTAAAAATCGTAGTGAGTATTCCTACATGGTATAAATTGACAAGTCACTTACAATGGCCAGCCAACTACTTTTAAAGATATCTTTCCTAACAATAGTTGTTGTGTGCAAAGATAACATTTAGATATGATCACATTATCCTCAAGGTTTTTGCATATTAGAAATCTGAACACTATGCAAAAACTCCATATTATATTAGAGCAGATAAGCCAACCCTCGAGTTGGCGAGAAGTCACATTAAACTCCTCAGGCATGTAGTATCCCAATATAGAGATGGCATATTTTCTATGGAGTTTTTTTATCAGAGTTTGTATTGATTCAAAATTGTCTCTTATTGTTTGTACTCAATTCACGACACAATATGAATATGCATACCAAATCTTGCTTTCCTTTACCATTAACAACTGGAAGTATCCACAAGAAATGACAAAAACAAAGGACTTATTTATACTACGACAACATTAAGTATTGATAAGAGAATTAGATCTAACCTGATATTTAATACAATAGTATTGTAGTAACACAAAGTATTCATTAATAGATGAGCATATTTTCCCCAGTTGGCTAGCAGCTTCCTATATGTGCCCATTGTGAGGAAGATTGGCTTATTTACGCTCCAACTAATGTAAAAACAATAGATCTATATTCTATGACTCCTTTTGTGCCCAACACTCCTCTAGATGCCACGATCTAGCAATTTATCCACTAAAATGCACCCAAATTTCTAATAGGATAGCAGGTCCATACTTATCTACGCCCAAATGAAGATCTAGCTATATGTATGCTTCCTCTTGCATTTGGCAAGGTATGAGGGTGTTAGCGCCAAATGGGACAAGGAAAAATGTGCCCATCAGTGAGAGCCAACTCTCAATAGTGAAATATAACACCCAGTAGAGTAGATTCAACACCTAGTGAAGGAGTATTAGCGCCCAACAATAGATATTTTTACCTAGTAGATGGAAATACACAACCAACAATCAAAAAATAGTAGATATGTGATGAATGGCGCCCCAAACTTAACTATATTTACGCCCATATCAAAGGAAATGACTACACTATGATTTATTGCACCCAATATTAGACCATCTTACGCCCATTATTCATTAAACAATTAAAACTTAGCAATGCGACCCTTATTCTTGACTATACAACCCAACAAAGCAGATATGAGTGAGAAACTTCAGTGTACGACCAACCTTTTGGAAGATTTCAGCTTGGATAAGAATGGTATGACCCTCCAATAATACATATCTACCACATAAACTCTAATCCCTACAAACCATAATGAAAATCTCCCTCTACTTCTTCAAAAACGAATAATAGCAAACCCAAACCCTTTCAGCAAAATATGAGAGAAACAAAAAAATAATGAAAGTGAAACCTGGAATAAAAACGAACAATAGGAAACCCAAACCCTTTCAGCAAAATCTGAGAGAAACGAAAGTTTAAGAGGTAGCTTACCGCTAAAGTAGATCGAGGGAAATTCGTTCGTTTGTTGAAGAGAAAAGCTCATTGATATTGAACCCTTCATTGGTAAACTTGAAAGATGGCAGGGAAGGAAGAGCTTCCTCTACAATTCACGCAAATTAGATCTATTGGAGTTTCTTTTTGAAAAATGCCATATTTTCATTTATTTTCCGATATTTCCCCTCCCAATCTCTTTTTTTAATTTACTCTTTTTTCCCACTTTTGTCTTCTTTTGATTTAGTTTCCCTCTTTTTATATATTTGTTTTGTTGTTTATATTCTTGTTTTTAAAATTATTAATATTAATATATTTCACATATTAACTATGCAATATATAAAATATATTAATGTATTAAATATGTAAAATAATTATATATATATATATATATATATATATATATATATATATATATATATATATCAACTGTAATACTATATGTTAAGTACTATATTCACAGGCCTTTTATCGAAGGGGTGGCACGACAAAACACATGATTTCTTACTGGCATACTTAATATTTTTAAAACTTGATATATATATATATATATATAGGACTTTGAGTTCCTCTGGATAACTCAGATTACTTTTTTGATGGGATTTTCACATGATACAAAAATTTTGATACTTGGAGCTGAAAAGCAATTACTGGAAAGTGCTCACAAAAGCCTTTCGACACTATGTAATTTGATTTTAACTAATGAAATTACGCCTTCTTTTTTTTTTATCTGAAAAAAATGTTAAGTACTGTATATAATCATTAACCTATATAGCATATAAAAATATGTTGATTATATTAATATATATAGCTATTATATATATTAAATGGAGGCTTCAATTTTTGACTAGTCTAACTATTGTACTGAGAGTACCGAGGTGCTCTACAACGAAGTAGATGTAGCAAGCTAAATATCATATTGGAGCAGTATTCCCACTAGTAGTAAAATTGGTGATAAATGACCAAGCCACAAAAAAAGTTGGTCACCATATTGTTTTTAAGTGAAATATGATCAAATTTGAACAATATTAAGTGATCATAATTAAAATTGACTAAAATAAATGACTAATTTAGTCACGGGATAAAAAATATGACTAATCTAGTCATCGGATAAAAGATACAACTAGACAATCTAAGTTAATAATTATATAAGATGCCATAATTATCAAATACTTCCTTATACGTCACACACAAATTAAAAGTGTCTATATATAATATGATATAGGATTTTACAATTATATATAACATGTTTCTATACATGTATATATATGTCAATATTGTAATTGTAATGTTAGACCTAATTAGTTTGCAATGACTATTGAGGTCTCTGAATCCATCTACAACGTTAAAATTTACAAAATTGTAAAATTTATTGTTAAAATTGTTATTATCCATTGTTCGGACAATAAAAAGTTACGCCAATTTCATAAATTTTAGAAAATTACCCTTATTCACTATCATTGGAAATCTCTCATTACCTCACACTCAAATGGAATGGCAATATCACATATTTGAATGTTGGATCCTCCGAAGCTTCTCATACACTGACTGCATCGTTGAGCAATGAAGGATTGTTTGTAGTCTATAATTTATCAAGTATGTTGTGCTAAACCTTACTGTATACTGATGTTTATACTTTTTCATTAATATGTGTGAACTTCTGTTATAAATTTTTCATCATTGGAGAGAAAGTGCAGTAGGCTTAAGAATGATGGCAATTTGATCACTGCCCATCGGTACGAGGATGGTCATAAAGGAGGTGGAGAAAAAGAGAAGAAGAATGCAAGATTTATGGGCGATCAGTAGCTACATTCAAAGAAAAGGTACAAGAAAAAGTATCTCGATTATTTGTCATTTTTATTTTTGCACTGAGAGTAGCGAGGTGCTCTACCGCCCAAGGTGCCAAATAAAAAGTTATTAAAAAAGTCCATTTTGACTCATAAAATAAAAAATAAAACCCAACATAGATCCATTTTAAACACATATCTATGAAGCACCAAGAGGGATCGAATTTTTTTGGATGTTTAAAAAATTTAGATTAAAATAAAATTACACCTCTAGAAATTGAATCCGTCTCAATACTTACATAAATTTTAGTTTCTTATTAACTAATTAATTTAATATTACTTATTATCTTATCTTATCTTATTAATTTCTGAATTTGTCTCAAATTTTTCAATCCGACAACAATGACATATCCCTACATTTGACATTTGATTGCTTTATATTTGGCTTATAAGCGCTCTTACACGGAACCACCCTTCTTCTAAAAGCACAACCATAATGAGGATAAGCATAAGACCGTCTCCCATGGGACCATGCTCTGCCTTCTTGGACATTAAAATTACAGGCTTCTTTATGTATAAAAAAACTATCTTTCGATGCATGGCATTTCACATAATTTCTTTTCATTTGAGAAAGGCATAGGGTTGGAAGTGATATGAGGTACTCATTGTGGAGAAGCCACAAAAGCATGTTGGGAAACCATTCGTAGTGCAAGTTTCTTCACTTGCACTGTGCATCATTTCGAGATCGAATCTGACTGCAAACCCTAAGGCAAGTTCGTTCACCGTAGGTCTAACTTATCATATTTTCTTTATTTAAATGTTTCAGGCAGATAGAGTTTTGAGCTTTAATGGAGTTGCAATGTTGAAAATATGTAGTCCTCGTGCAATAGTAGAGATGCAAAGGTTTTCATTCCATTTTGAGGCTCCTGTGTATTTATTTTCTGTAACCCCAGGTCACCTTCCCTTGCACAGTTTAACTGAGAAGCAAGTAGCAAGTAGTGACTTAGTTTTTAGATATATCAAATTTCTTAAATTTCTAGAGCTTTTGTTCCCTTGATGCGTTCCCGAGCTGAGAGTAGCTTCCGAGAACGCTTGGTTTTGCCCTTTGTTATATGTTTTGGGCGGGCAAAGTAGTGTTGTCATCGTCATTGGTTCTTTCTTTATCACATCTATGAAATTTATGGATCCCCCAATGCAGTGTTTAGGGTTTAGGGTTTATGATTCAAGTTTTATGAGGCTCTTTTTATTATAAATCCTGGGGTTGGTTTATAAGCTTTTGGTATAAGTTGATGGAGAGATGGTGAAATACGCGTTCTTTCGTTTGCGAATTGTTTGATCTTGGCATTGAGTTTTGTTGTTCTGTATTCAGCTGTTGTCGATGTTTGATTTTGCAGTATTAGTGGACTATATAAATAGTGTACATTCTCTATTTAAAACTTCAAACCTATGGTCCAGAATTTATGTTGTGGACTTATCTGCACCTTGGGGTTCTCGCTCATTAAGAGTGGTGGATATAGTCACATTTTGCTAAATTTAGTGCTGGTCCGGTCTTCATGGGTTCGTTGAACGGTTCTGCTTTTGTATATGTATTTCTATTTTGGGTTTTGGTTTTTTGACACGGGTAATTTCGTTCTGGGTAGTGCTGTCATTTTGTTATTTTTTCTCTTGCGCTAAATGAAAAAACATTTTGTATTAATACACAGTATAGAATACAACCAGATTACATATTTAAGTCTTGGGCCCGACAAGTCTTTGTTGGTGCTAAACTGATTTAACATAGCAGAACTATCCGGAGAGGGCATGCATGAAGTTGTCTGCTACTACTAGCTTTGACAAAAAAGAAACCGATATCTATGCTGCAGGCCTGATATTCATTTCTTGGCCTGCTTATTGAAATTAAAATACTCCTGCCTGCTTAATAAATATTATGTCGGCCATTAATGTAGAAACATAAGAAGTTAAAAAAATATTATAGTGGATATTACAAAGTAAAAAGTAATAAATATTATGTCCGCCATTAATGTAAAAATATAAGAAGTTAAAAAAATATTCTAGTGGATAAAAAGTTAAAAAAATATTATAGTCTGCTATAGCCGATAGTAAAAGTAAAATCATAGCCGACATAAAATAAAGAAGTTAAAAAAATATTATGGTGAATATGAGAAGTAGAAACATAATATTATTCTCGACATAAAATAAAGAAGTGAAAAAAAAATATAGCCGACATAAAAACTAGAAATATAAGAAGTAAAAATGATATACCTAGCCGAGGTTTGTAGCTCACGAGATTTGATCCCTCTCGACGCTTGATAGAGCCTAGGATTTGGATCTAGGCTGGTTTATATGATATCACATATGGTATCTGTCCATAATTTTTTTCCATGAAAAAAATCGTAATTTCTATCCAAAAGATTCGAAATCACATTCTTTTTGTGCCTCTAGGATTGTGCACAAAAGAAGATGAAAATAAAAAGGTTACATCTTTTCCCTTGAATACATATGGATCAAAAAGATCACAGCTCAAAGCGAGAAATCCCCTGTATTGAGGTCATCCTCCAATTATACCCCCCTACATTCTACTGTGAGGTTATCCTCCAAAGATAGGCCTCAAAAAGGTCTCATAACAGTACTGAGAAATTTACATTATGTATTATAATATGAAACTACTAAAAATAAATAACAGCAAGAATGACTTATAGCACTAGCCTTGAAATCAAAAGACAGATGACCTCGACTATGTCAAGGTGCCAAAGTAGATTATCCAGCTTCAACATCTAGCTTCAACCTGTTGGATTTTTTTTAAATGCAAGTTGGATTTTTTTTGAAATGGCATCACAACCAACATATTATGTTCATGATATACTTGAGTGTATGATATGGCCTCGAACAAGGATGATGCCTCTTTAACTGATTTGCCAAATCTTCCAGCTGAATATAATGAATTTAAATCTCCTTTTTTATCTGTTGAAGAACCAAGGAGTCCCATATACTTGCAAGCTCCTAACCCGTTTTATCCTTAGCTATTTTTAAAAGAAGACAAAGGGCCATCATTTCAACATAATTGTTTGACCCATTTCCCATCCTAGCCTTGAATACAATGAAGTGCTCCTCAGATAGGAATAAAACACCTCCTACACTGCTAAGATTATCTTGTCCTTTAGCACCATCAAAGAAACCCTAGGAGAGGATCCATCGATATATAAGTCACCCACCTGCCATGGTTGTTTTATCTTTGAAATTGATTTGCATCCATAAAAAGGACCACAGGCCTGATTGTATACCTGGAAGGTAGTAATTTGTTTCCCTTAAAAGATCTATTCATTATGTGCCAGCCAAATACCCCATATAGTGAGACATGGAATTTCTCTAAAAACTTTTAATTCCTTTTTTAAACCAAGCTCTAATGCATTCCTCCACTGAAGTACCTTTCCAAATGTTCTCCATTCCAGTTAGTTTTTCCAGATCTTTCCATAGATGTTGAGAATATGGACAATGAATAATAACTAAATGTGAAATTGTTTCCACATCCCTTGATGTTGAGCATATGGACAATGAATAACTAAATGTAAAATTGTTTTCACATGCCTCATGCATAACAAACAAATGCCTGTCTTCCTCTTTTTTTCTAAGCCTTCCCATGTTGGAACCTTATTTCTGACTCCTCAGTGTGAGCCATAGGAAGATTCTTGTCTTCTTAGGTGCCTTTATTTCCCATATTTTATTCCACCACCACACCTTTTCTTGACTAGCAGTGTCCATTAAAGCTTCACAACTAACTTTGCAGTGTACATACCTGTAACTTTATTTTCAACTCACATCAAGGAATCCTCTGAATCCCTTATTCTTATATGTACTCTTTTTAGCTCATTTAGATAGGTCTGCCAACTGTTCATCCTTTCTCCACCCATGTCGATAGATTGTGATGATTTCTAGCCTTGTTGCCAAACATTTTGTAGAATTAGTATCCACAATCTGATGTTAGGTAAAAATGCCATTTTTCATGTAGATGGTTCATCAAATCAGGACTTAGAATAATCTGTTCACCACATCCCATAGTTGGATTTGAGCCAATCCTTACATTCTTCCCATTGCCAACCTTCCATGTAAGAGAGTTTCCAGTGATAGGAGGCCAGTGCCATGGCCTTTCAATGATTTGAATATTCTTATTACTTTCTCAGGGTTCCTTACCTAGTGCATTAAAGAAACTTGGGTTACATACTTCTAGTTCTGAGTAATAATAGTTTTCCTTCATAATGAGATTTCAAAGACTTTTTGCAATGAGAGCCTTTTCAAATAATGCATCTGCTTCAAACCCCATCCTCTCTTTTTATTTTTGGAAGAGCTATGGACTGCCATCTTGCCCAAGGATTTTACCAATCCATAAGAAATTGTAGCAAAGCTTTCTAAATTTTTGAAGCACTTTCTTTGGGATCCAAGCTAAAGAATGCCAATACATCGGGATGGATTCCAGGACAGCCTTGACAAGGTTTAATTTGCCCCCTCTTGAAAGCCACATGTTACATCAAAAATAAATCCTTTTTTCCATTTTACTTAGCAACCATCCCTAATCACATTTTCTGTATCCATTTGGCTTAAAAATGAAACCTAGGTATTCGAAGCCTTCTTGTAAATCAAAGTCCCCAAAAGGAAACAATGCCTTCAAGAGTGCTTTGGACTTTGCGTTCAAACTGTTGACACACTAATGGATGACTTTTGTACATCACCTTTATATCTGTAGCCACACAATAGAGATCGAGGAGTTCTTGAATTTTTTAGCTTCGGTCAGTGAACCATCGAAGAACAACAATATATCATCCACAAATAATAAACGAGTTAGAAACACAAATTTCCAATCATGACCCGTTTTAAGAATCCCAATTGTTTTGCTTCTAGAATTTCTCTATTAAGCCCTTTTACAAAAAAAAAAAGTGGACAACCTTGTCTGAAACCCCTTGTAGGTTTGCAGGTGGTGGATGCCACTCCATTGATACTTCAGACCCTAAAGTTTCATTTCCATGCAAATAAACCTTTGAATCATTGAGGTCCAAAATCCCTTGGGGAGGCAATGGCATGTGAAGGGATTGAGTATTCGAAAATGTTCAAACCCTCTGTTGGATCATCCAAATAGTTGACTAGGTGCTCTTCCTTTTTAGGGTTTCCTCAACCTCACCTCAATTTCAGCACAACAGTTGCCCCTCCAGTTCTCTTTAAATAATACAAATTCGTGTTTAGATCACATATTGATTCCTATAAACAAATATGATATCTGCAAAAGCAATATTGTAATTTCGATTCCCTTAAACAACCTTGTGATCTATAAAATTGCAAATCTGTAAGAAAATTTCGACAACAGTAGTAGAGAAAAAATTCAAGGCTCCCCCGATGCAAATATTCCATTAATACCCTCCACTTTCAATCTACAGTCTGCAGGAAAAGTAGAGTGAAGGCCATCCATAAGCTCACTGTTGCTGATGTTGTATATGTAATATCCCTATTTTGATAATTTACTCAATTTGGCCAATTTTCGAACCTTGGACTAGTGAAACCCCAAATTGTCCCAAATGATCCCAAATGGTTTTGAATTATGGCTGGAGTAGATTAAGGTGTATTAGGACACACTAATTCAGCTATTAGATGCTTGGACACTTCCTAAAGACTTCAACAACTTGCATTTACAACTAGGGAATGAAAGGCAAAAATACTAGGAAAATCGATGTTAAAACCCCCAACGGTAGATGACTCTTTTGGCTTTCCAAATGTTGTACGACCCTCCCAAATTTCAGAATAGACACTTGGATCATATCAAGGACCTCCAAAACAACCTAGGTGCAACATTGATTCAGATTTATAGCTTGCTAAGTCACTCTTAAAACAAAAGGTTACAAAACACATTCATTGTTTGGAAATTGTGAGCAATATAGCAGAGATTTTTACATGGAATTCTAATCAAATGCAAAAAGGGGTCTGCATAACATTTATGTCTCATGTACAGTAAATAATAGGCTTCTCAAACAGCTACAAAAATCAGAAGAAGTATGGTGCAAAACTGATATATAAATGCTCAAAGTTTCATAAATGTATACAAGGGCGCAATGGCTCAAAATGGTGGTTTTTGCTTGAGTTTCTTATATGGTCCAAGGGATTTCGAGCTGTGGCTCTCATGATATGTCTATTACAGAGTTATGCAGCAACTAACATGTCCATAGGGTCGAAATAGCAATCCTCCATTAGCTAGATGCAACAAGAAGTGCGCCATCACACTTTTACATGACATTGAGAGAAAGAGGAAACTAGCTTGAATATCAATGTTACTTGGCAAAATAGTACATGAAGAGCTTAGTATTTCGAGTTGTGGCTCTCATGATCTATCCATTACAAAGTTATGCATCCATTAACAAGTTCATAAGTTCGAAACAACAATCTTCCATTATCTATATGCAACAAAGAGTGCGCTATCTCACTTTACATGAACATTGAGAGAAAGATAGGAGAATGATAGTAGAGAAGGAATAGAGAATATGAACTTGAACTCAGATGGGGGTTGAGCCTGCATCAAAACATCTCCATGAAGCTCTGTTGAGAGGTCTAAATGGCATCTCCATCAACCAACTTGGATGGGAATCTTGCACCCTCAAAATTGGTACTAAGCCAGGGAGGATGAACATCCACCATACAAGGACAAGCTTGAAGCTCTCCAAATTGCAAAGATGCAAATAAAAAATGATCAAAAGCTACTCCATTTCGACTTGGCCTCCTTTTAATAACTTCAGTTGAGTCATTTACCTCCTTAGAACTCAAATTATCTCCTAACTACTCATGAAATTCGAATTAGTGGGGGTTATGACACTTCATTGGCCCCACATGACACTTGGCTCATCTTTTGTCTCCAACTCCTTCATGAATTCGACTTGGGGAATCTTTTGGAGGATTTGGAGATGTGTAACTCCTCTCATGATCTCTCTTGATCTAATTTTAGCTCTTACATTGTCAAATATGTCATAGAATCTGTCATAAGTGTCATAGGTGTCATATAATCTGTCATAATGCTTGTCATAGTTGTCATAGAATTTTTCATTGCCTATTTTTAGCCCTATGACTCTTCCTCTTCCTTCATGAATGTTACCTCTTCCCTTCCAACTCGAATTTGGGGATGGCTCCATGTTTAAAGGAGAAATATTATGTCATGTGGACCCCGCATGTCCACTTATGCTCCCCCAAGTCCAACTAGGACCTAATGCCACTTCATTTTGGAGCATTTAACATTTATTCCATAATCTATTGGTCTATTTTTCCATCATCAATTTATGATATTGAATTTTCATGAGAAACTATAGATCTTGGGGTTAAATGTCAATATTTTAATTCTTCCACATAACCCTTAGGAATTGGGTAGGCCAACTTAATTATTTATCTGAAAACCATTTAAGTGGGGACATGACAGTCCTCCCCACCCAAGATTGCTTATCCTCAAGCAATTTCAAACATGGATGTTGAAGAACCTGCTTTCTTTCCAAAACTTTGCTTCCAAAATTTTCCTTCCAAAACTCTGAGTAGTGGCACTCATGTACTCTTTCATATTTTGGAAACCCTTTCTGAACTTTCAACCCTTTTTCTCATTCTATAATTCTTTGAAGTTGCCACTGAGTTTCCCAACTTTGTGTCTTCAATATTCCATGAAAATTTTAGAGGAACCACCATGCTTGCTACTGCACTACTCTAATTACAATCACCTTCTCAAGTGGTGACTCAATCTCCCATACTACTTGTTTCCCCCCAAAATTGAAACCAATGAGACCAAAAATTATCCCATGGTCCCAAATAATCCTGATACATGCATGGTGTGAAATGTCTAGTATGAAATGCCATGAACACCAAGCATGTGAAGATTGAATCCATCTCTCAAAAGGTCTCCCACATAGGAAACCGGAACACTGTTCTGCAAAGATGAACTCAAACAACTGAAGGTTGGATTTCTCTCTCAAACCAACAATCGAACTGCAACTCCAAGTGAGTTGAAACCAAGCAACACCAGGATCCCATTGCTTGTATTTCATTCCAAAATATAGGCATGCTCTACCACAAAAACTTGCAAGCAAAAGATTGCCCAGATCCCACTGCCTTAGTTGCAAATCTTTGAGTGGCAGTGTCACATGTGGAAAACTAACATTCCAAAGAATGCCAGGATCCCATTGTCTCATCTGCATCTTTCCAAACATTAGTAACAACAATAAAAATTCATCACTATGAAAAATGCAAGGAAGGATGTAAATATCATACCACCACACTGGAAGTTCAACATTTCCAATGCACAATTGAAACCTTGAGGGCCCCTGCATCAAAATAGAAACTTCTTCAAGGTTGGGCCGAGACTAAGAGAGACTCTCCATCATGAAATACATATCCTCAAAGTGAGGTTGAATGCAAACAAGTATCCCTCAATCAGCCAGATAGTCCTCATGCGCCAAATGCACACAAGAATCAAGAGCGAGACCTTTGAAGCTCAAAGGACAAGGGTGAAAGTCCCATGTCTCATCACCAAAAGAGTAGGAATCATACCACAAGAAAATATGTCCATGCTGCTCCAAAAGAATGTAAGATGCAACAAAAAAATCAACTATGTGTTCTTTCATCCAAGAAGTGAATGAAGAACCTCCACTATAATCTGAACCAATTAGGGAGCAAAGAAAACAATGAGCCTTCAAGGGGCTCACGGAAGTACCATTTATGTATCCATGGATATGTGTATCATCAAGAAATGACAAAGGATGTTTCTGCCAATAAAAATGTGCTCCAATCATATATCTCTTCACCCAAGTATTGGATGAAGTTCCTCCAACATCAATTGAACTAAGCAAGGAGCAAGGAAAATCACGAGTCTTCAAGTGACTCAAGTGAACATCATAGGTGCATCCATGTAGATGTGTACCATCATAAAGTAACAAAGGATGCTGCTGCAAATGTAAAGAATAAAGTGCTCTAGTCATGTCATCCTCGAAAGGGGAGATATGATTTTTATACTCCTCATGTGACACCTTCAAAAAGAAACCTTTCACCCATACTTGATTAGGATGAATGCTGCAAAATAAGAAAGTGTAGGATATAGGAGAATGAACCAACTCACCCAAATGATCAGAAAATGCAAAAGTGTCATCATGTGAAGGCTCCATAAGGGTAGGATCATGCACCTCCCTCAAAAGTGCAAACTTTCCTCATAGGTTGGTTCCAAGGTAGTGGAATCATACACTTCTTCAAAAAGTGTGTAACCATTTCCAAGAGGTAACTCAAGTTCCTCTTCCACCACAACAAGTGATTGGATCTCATCAAGCTCATCTTCAAACACATCAAGGACATGCAAGTTGCCATGTTTCTCATGATCCATCATGTCATGAGAACCTTCCAAGCAATCTACCATTTGACAATCTAAAACATAGGAGGAAGAACAAGTATCTTGAAACCTATCAAGAAGTTGCTCATTTTGCATTTTGAGCTTATGAATATCCGTATTATTCTTCAAGTATGGTCCATGTAACCATTCATTAAGCTCAACCAAATTGTTTCTATCAAAAAGCAAAGACATGAGATTACCTTCGATGTTGCACATTGCTCTTTGAATCTTCACCATATCTTTAAGGAAGGATGGATCCTTCAATGAAGAAACTCTCCAACAAGAATTTGACACCAATGCTTGAGTGTCATGGAGTATGCTAAGGGTCTCTTGGATCTTCTTTTCATTCATCTTTGATGACCCTTCAAGAAAAAGAGGCTCTTGTAGAGGGACCTCCTCTTCTTTGTACTTTTTTCTTGGACCAACTTCATTAAGCTCAAGTGGTGACAGGGAAGTTGATCTTGGTTCTTCTTCAACTGCTACAAGGCCTTCATTTTCATGCTTAATGGAACTTTTGCTTGCAACAACACTTTCAAAAGTGATCTCTATGTCACCAACATAGAGGTGTGAGCACCCATTAGTAGGTACTCCTTCATAGTTCAAGCATCCATCAATAGATGCTCTTTGATTCATGTCCAAAGTAGAGTGTGTCTCAAAATGATCTTCAATTTTTTCAATGGAATCTTCTTCATGCTCATGTGATGTTTCTTCATCTTTTTCAGAGTCACTTGGGAGTGACTTTCGATCCTCTCCATTTAATGCTTCTTCTACTTCACCACCTTCAGAACTAGGTGGCTCATGGGTCTCCTCATTTCGCTCCTCCTTTTCACTCAAACATATATGAGTTGCTCTCCAAGGTATTTTGCAAGAAGGGCATAGACCTTTATTCACTAACTCCACATATTCATTTTTGGGCCTATTTTCAAACACCCAGTCAGCAAAGTCTTCAAAAGGAATGGCCTTTTGTGTATCTCCCTGTTATCATCTATTTTGTACAATAGCTGAATTTCTTGTGAGCCGCCAGTTTATTGAACATGTTCAATGTTCATCATCAGCGTTCAGAAGTTCAGAAGTCATTTTCAGGGCAATTTTGCCCCATTTGTAATAACTGCATGTTCATACCCCCATGGGGAAAATGTAAAAAGTTGGTCTAAATGGGATCCTTTTATAAAAGACTCGGCTATCCGTAGGTTTAGCCATTTGGGGATACTCTAGAGTGTTTTTTCCTTAGGAATTATGTGCTACTCATCAGTGGCGTATAATCCCCAAGCTTTTCACTCAAACCTCCAAAGATGGAGTATTTCCCATGGTGGTTATTAGAGTCTTGTGTATAGGATTTTTTACATGTTAGCCATCTCGATTGAGTCATATGAACATGCATGCACTAGGTCCCCTAGGAGTTTCGTTGGAGTCCGGGAAGAATAAATTTTTTCGTAATTTAGACCATTTTTTAATGGTTTCAATGAAAATTTTCAAGTTGTGATAAAAAAATCATCCGGAGGCGGAATTTGGCATGGGAAGGCTTGTTTTGATGCTCAGAGCGTCCTCTTTACCTTAGCACCCTCGTTCTTCAGTTTCCGGGCAGTTACGTCACCCCAGGAGCAGTTTTGACTAAAAATGCATCATTTTGGCATTTAATTGCCAAAAAAAAGAAAATGCACTTTTGACAAAATTAAAAAGAAGTCAAAATTCGTTAAAAATAAATTTGAAAAAGCATGGAGTAGATTTTTATAAGGTGTACGACTATATTAGAATAAAGTCACATGTTTCAAAAAGTCAAAATTTTTATTTTTGTATTAAAATCAAAATAGCTCACATGGGCATCAATTTCGCATGGGGTAAGTGAAGGTTCGAGTTTAATGTGGTGGGACTACCACTTGAGATATAAGGAGCATGTTGTATTAAAACATTGGATATACTAACCAATAAAGAGATGACGTGAGCAACTAAAGCAAGGATCAACCCATCACGTGATTTCCTCCACGGTCTTGTCTTGCATGCTCACACGATTTGGTTATGTGGAGTGTTGATTGGGTTGGTGGTGTTGCATTTATTATATGGTGGGCGCATCCCTTGGATTGTGGCCACATCGCATGGATTCACACCAACAAACTCGTGTTCACCATTACTTCAAACTCCAAGCATCTTCCTTCATGCCTCACGTCAATCCAAGGTGGAGGCTCACGTTTGGAGTGGTGATGTTTCCAAGGGAAAAATGGGGGGTGCCTTGCCAAGGTGGTGGCCGGAGGCCACCTCCCCATCTCATTTACTTCAAACTCGAGTTGTATGGTGGATACCACTCCAAGCTTGGAGTTTGATGGGAGTTCGAATTCCTTGATTGAGTTATTGGCTTTTCTTAGTGCCAATTCGAATTGGGCTTGAGATAGCTTGTATTTTTGTATAAATAAGAGTGCTTGGCCCTCTCTTTTTCATGGATATTTTGAGCATGAACACTCTGCCAAATTCTTATTGTAGCATTTGTTTGAAGTATTGAATAAATAAGAGACTTTGGAGGTCCATGCTGGAGTATTTGGGGTGTTCCTCACACTATTGGTGATATCTCTTTCACTTTGTTTTTTGATTTATGCAATTCGATATTCAATCTATGTTCTAGCTTTGCTTAGAAGTATTTTGTTCAGTTTTTGTATCTGTCATAACAAGGGTTTTGTAGGGATCTTCCAAGGTGGAGAAAGGTTTAGAGATTAAGCCATTCTTTGCTTATCAGTGGATTTCGGCCCTAATCAACATCTTTTGCAGGTCTTCAAAGCTCTTCTCATTTTGAGAGAAGGAACACATTAGAAGAGATCTACCTCTTCCTCCATCAACAACAAAAAACTCTATTCTTGGTTACTTGGTCACTTGGTTACTTTGGTGAAGCCCTACACCCCTAAGATCCTTTTTTTGGCTTCCCTCCATTCCATTCGCTCCACCCCTTGTTTTCTTCCTCCAATCTCTTCTTGCTTCCCTCTTTTCTTCCCTTTCTCTTACTGTTTTAGCTCTTTTCCTACCACTGTTTGCAGTCATCTATTGACTGTCCAAACTCTTTGCTCTATCCTTGTTTTGCAGCCACTTTAGTTTTCATTGCTGGCTTCCCTTTCTTTGCATCTCTTGCTGCCCTATTTCTAGCTTTTCCTAGCTCACTGTTTACTCTTGTTTGCTGCCCATTGTTCACTGTTTGCTACTCACTGATTACATTTTGCAGCACTCCCTTTCCCATCTTTGCTTCTTTCACCTTGCTTTCGCACTCCCTCAAGTGTGCTTACCCCTCCTTCCATTCGTTTTTATTCCATTTGCCCTAAAATCACACATAAACACAACATTCAAAGCAAAAACTTGTGAGACATTAGCATTAGTTAGATGCATTATAAGCTTGTTAAAAGTTAGTATTTAGGCATTTTATCCCATGCTTTGCATTAGTTAGTGTTTAGATCTATACTCTTACTTTTTCCATAGTTGGGATCTAGATTTATCTTTTTTGCATTTGCATTCCTAGAGTTTGACTTTCCAAAGTTAGCTAGTTTCAATTTTGTTTCTAGATCTAGGTTTCTTTTGATTTTTATACTAATGCTAAAGGGTGCCTTGAGTTTGATCTTTGTTGTAGGTATGTTGAAAGTGAAAAGAGTTTGAAAAAGTTGAAGTGAAGAGATCCAAGCCAAAAATAACAAGAACTTCAACAAACTACAAGGAAGATTCAATACACGAATATACCATTCACTATCCTTTGTAATGGCTCATAAGAGCTAGTTTCATTTTTACTTTAAAGACCTTTTCAAGGATTTTATTTCCAAAGGCATTTGTATCACTTTAATAATAAAAGGCAAAAGTGGGATAAGGCCTCCCACACATTGTTTCCCCTTCCCCATTTGGGGAAGTTTGTTCATGCATGATTAGTTGGTCTTACTTCAAGTCACTTTTAAATTCTCTTCCAAGTATTGACCTGAGTTAGCAACCTTGGGATTTCATCCCAAGGGCCTCATTATTTTGTGGCGGATTCTCTATCCCCATTAGACTCCTTGTCGAAATTCAGCTAGCTACAAGTTCTCAAGGACTAGTGGTTCTAGTGGTCACCTTGTTTGGAGGTTGATCCCACTTTTTGTTTATTTCTTAGATTAGTGGTTAATCTTGGCCTTAGAAAGAGTATTTTTGTTATCATTTTTTTCAACTGTTTCACTTTTGAAAGTAAATTTTTTTTTATGCAAGCTGCCTCTACTCTAATAAACAAACAAAGTCTCTTGAACTTGCAGTAATTCAAGTCAAGAGCACTCTCTATCGGAGAGCATTTCAGCTTGCATCTTTTCCCCTTGCATTAGGCATATTAGATTAAATAAGTCTCTTGAACTTTGCCATAAGACAAAGTCAAGAGCACTCTCTATCGGAGAGCTGAACTGTGTGCTTAAACAACAACAAAATATTTCAACTCACACTCCCATAATAATTTATCTTGGTTGCTAATCTAACACCCGTATGCTCTGCCAACCTGAAAAGGTTGGGCTAGTACTCAGAAAGGTGTTAGACTTGATTGAATTCTACAACATAATAAAATTTTCACCCCCACAACCAACAAACCGACGTTGCCCTTTCGATAAAATACTTAAAGTACTATTCTGGGAGGTGGAGCCGGGTTTCCGTTGTTCAGACTTCGAGGGTGGTTTAAACATTGGACACTTATCCTCTTGATAACTGGATGGTCCGTCTGATCACTGTGAATAGCCACTGAAGTATTTTCGGTGTCTTTGCTTACCTTGTGTTCTTATCCTAATAATCAAGACCATTAAAACTTTGAATTTACCAAGATAAATTGCAAAACGATCTCACGAACATATTTCTCGAACACTTGTATCAAGCAACCCAAGCACTCAAGCATTTTTTGACTCCATAAGGAACTGGTCCTTAATCGCATATATTTCATTTGCTTATTATCTATCTGGAGTACTTATGATTAATTTCCGTATATGAGCGACTTGTATTTAAAGATTTCTTAAAGTGTTGTGAATCAGTGTATCTTTTACCTTAAATCGCAACGTGGATTGCTTTTTTTTTATATCTTGTGTCTCATTTAAAGTATCATTGTGTCTCTCATTATTCAGAAAACTCCTAAACAACACCCATTCGCATCACCACACATAAAAACATTAAAAAACACATTGAGCCATAGTTAAACTCTTTGTAGGGACTACCCCCCCTTGGCTTCATTAGGAGTTAGCCTAAACGGAGGAGCTGGGATTCAAGTGACAGTACCTGGCTCATTGCTTGCCCCCAAGGCCACACCTTCCCCACTTGTAGTGAGGGAACAACTTTCGGAAGATTTCTGCTGCTGGTGTGCATCTTGGTGGACAACACTCCCTTATACAGATCAAGATATGCTTGATATTGTTGGGGCAAGGTTTTACATGTTGCTCTCAATCTTTGTAATTCATTCATAGAATTATCCTTTGGTGGTTCAACACATACATCTTCATCATACATAGGGTCATAAGAATAACCTTCATTCCTTATGAAATTGTAAGAAGTGCTGCATGATGGCACCTCTTCCTCATACCATTCACATTCTTCTTCATATTGCTCACAATCATCTTCATACTACTCATAAGCATTGTACTCATAGGAGTCATAATAATAGTAAGACATTGCTGCAAATAATTCTTCAATGTATGATATTAATGCACAGGTGCAAGGACCATGCTCTGATACCATTGTAATATCCCTATTTTGATAATTTACTCAATTTGGCCAATTTTCGAACCTTGGACCAGTGAAACCCAAAACTGTCCCAAATGATCCCAAATGGTTTCAAATTATGGCTGGAGTGGATTGAGGTGTATTAGGACACACTAATGCAGCTATTAAATGCTTGGACACTTCCTAAAGACTTCAACAACTTGCATTTACAACTGGGGAATGAAAGGCAAAAATACTAGGAAAATCGATGTTAAAAACCCCAAGGGTAGATGACTCTTTTGGCTTCCCAAATGCTGTATGACCCTCCCAACTTTCAGAACAGACACTTGGATCATATCAAGGACCTACAAAACAACCTAGGTGCAATGTTGATTCAGATTTCTAGCTTGCTAAGGCACTCTTAAAACAAAAGGTTACAAAACACATTCATTGCTTGGAAATTGTGAGCAATATAGCAGAGATTTTTACATGGAATTCTAATCAAATGCAAAAAGGGGTATGCATAACATTTATGTCTCATGTACAGTAAATAATAGGCTTCTCAAACAGCTACAAAATTCAAAAGAAGTCTGGTGCAAAACTGATATATAAATGCTCAAAGTTTCATAAATGTATACAAGGGCGCAATGCCTCAAAATGGTGGTTTTTTCTTGAGTTTTCTTATATGGTCCAAGGGATTTCAAGCTGTGGCTATCATGATATGTTTATTACAGATTTATGCAGAAACTAACATGTACATAGGGTCAAAATAGCAATCCTCCATTAGCTAGATGCAACAAGAAGTGCGCCATCACACTTTTACTTGACATTGAGAGAAAGAGGAAACTAGCTTGAATATCAATGTTACTTGGAGAAATAGTACATGAAGTGCTTAGTATTTCGAGCTGTGGCTCTCATTATCTATCCATTACAAATTTATGCATCCATTAACAAGTTCATAAGTTCGAAACAACAATCTTCCATTATCTATATGCAATAAAGAGTGCACTATCTCACTTTACATGAACTTTGAGAGAAAGATAGGAGAATGATAGTAGACAAGGAATAGAGAATATGAATTGAACTTAGATGGGGGTTGAACCTGCATCAGAACATCTCCATGAAGCTCTGTTGAGAGGTCTGAATGGCCTCTCCATCAACCAACTTCGATGGGAATCTTGCACCCTCGATATTGGTACTAAGGCAGGGAGGATGAACATCCACTGTGCAAGGACAAGCTTGAAGCTCTCCAAATTGCAAAGCTGCAAATAAAAAATAATCAAAATCTACTCTATTTCGACTTGGCCTCCTTTTAATAACTTTAGTTGAGTCATTTACCTCCTTAGAACTCAAATTATCTCCTAATTACTCATGAAATTCGAATTAGTGGGGGTTATGACCCTTCATTGGCCCTACATGACACTTGGCTCATCTTTTGTCTCCAACTCCTCCATGAATTCGACTTGGGGAATCTTTTGGATTCTTTGGAGATGTGTAACTCCTCTCATGCTCCGTCTTGGTCTATTTTTAGCTCTTACATTGTCATAGATGTCATAGAATCTGTCATAAGTGTCATAGGTGTCATATAATTTGTCATAAGTGTCATAATGCTTGTCATAGTTGTCATAGAATCTGTCATTGCCTATTTTTAGCCCTATGACTCTTCCACTTCCTTCATGGATGTTACCTCTTCCTTTCCAACTCGAATTTGGGGATGGCTCCATGTTTTGAAGGAGGAATATTCTCTCATGTGGATCCCACATGTCCACTTATGCGCCCCCAAGTCCAACTAGGACCTAATGCCACTTCATTTTGGAGCATTTAACATTTATTCCTTAATTTATTGGCCTATTTTTCCCCATCATCAATTTATGATATTGAATTTTCATGAGAAACTATAGATCTTGGGGTTAAATGTCAATATTTTAATTCTTCCACATAACCCTTAGGAATTGGGTAGGCCAACTTAATTATTTATCTGAAAACCATTTAATTGGGGACATGATAGTATATTATGAAACAATGTAAATATTCATGAATGACTTCCATAAATTCTGATTGTATGTGACTGCTACTGCCTGCTTCCTTGTATGGTTTAACTTTAAAGAGCAAGAGGAATGAATGCATATATAGATTGGCGATTGCATACTAAGAACATTGTAAAAGGATTTCATGATTTGAACTCCGACACTTCCCTACACAATGACTCCAGCATTTGGCCAAATGCTGGAAGGGATGACATGAGTTTGGGATAGCTTCATGGATTGCGCAGACAATAAGACACCCCAAAATAGAAGTGTATGGCCCTGTCAAGTGTCAATGGCCTGAATAGATAATGAATTGCTCTTTACAATGTACTGAAAATAGAAGTTAGCTGGAGAATTGCAACAACTCTATTCCTACAACCATTGATCTCATTGAATACGATTATGCATAGACTTTGGGGTTCCGAATATAAGTTAAAGGGGTTCCTTCAAGATTAAGACAATCTATGAACTTAGGATTTATACGTTGGGTTCGATCCTCAATAGAGTCGCGGTGTGGAGTCGCTAGGTGAACCACACAGGTAATTCAGCGAAATGAAATATGTCGTAGGAAAGGTGAGATGAGTGAAAATTAAAATGGTGATTGGGATAATGATGAGATTCAAAATACAATCACCAAGACAAAATACCGGATGCGATAAGATATGGATTAACGCACGAACACTCGCAGACACTGAAGGTAAGCCTCTACCTCCTCGACAACGGTGCCAAAATGTTATCACCAATCTTGTAGTTGCCCCTACAGATGGATCCAAGGTGGATGGTAGAGGGGACAAGCAACTAAAGTGGTGAACCAAGAGAGCCCTAGTTCCCAAAGGATGGTTGTCACGCCAACCAAGGCACTCTTTTCTTTAGTTATCAAAGCCAAGATAGCAAGGGGGAGACCCAGATCTACTCCCGACAGGAGAGATCAACCCAATCACCAGATCAAATCAATCAAGTGAAGTACCCAGGGTGACAGGTATGGAACCCTAGAATTAAGGAATTAGGACCACTGTGGAGGCTTAGGAAAGGTGTGAAATGATAGGGATAGATAACACATAGTGACTCTATGATTAGGTATGATTCGAGGATTCAAAGCTAGTTCAAAATGGTCAAAATCAACTGCCTTGGGAAACGTGACCCTTAAAACAGGGAAAGTACCCCAAAACGTAGATCTAACAATTAGGGCTTTCTAGCTATGCTTGATGAAGGGATATGAAAATATCTAAGTGTGCAAGCAACCAAACAAGGATCAACCCACAGGAAAACAGGGCAAGCTAGGAAAGTCATGAGGGCTTGCAGAGATCAGTGCCTTGGGGTTTGGGCCTATGGAGTCACCCAAGTAAGACGTTTTTGAGAACCCACTTTGCAAATTGCTCGATCTACAATACCCAGAAAGGATTTGCCCAATGATCAAGGGGTTTGATCAAGAGAATTTTCCGAAGAATTTTAGTTGATTTTAAATGAGGGTTTTGAATTAAATGACAGATGGATAAATTAATGTAATGAGAAACTTACCTTGAGATCATACCTGAGTGATGGAAGAGGTTGCCATGTTGTTGAGGAATGTTCCCATAGAGATCAAATGAGAGATCTTTGATTTTTCTTGCCACAATGAGATGCCCTAGTCCACACGTGCGCCCTCCTCTTCTTGTCAAACTAAGGAAATCGATTCAATCAATAAGATCAAGAATGGAGAAAATACAAGCATAAGCAAATGATAACATTAAGTATAAGGTACAAAGACAGTAATACTCCCTGTTATTGACGAAGAAACCCCAAAGAAGAGGCAGGGAGAGTCTCCCCTACCAATGCGTCCTCCTTGAAGCAAATCAGCCTCCACTTGTAGATGAGAAAACGTGGAACAAAAATGATAGCAAGACAATCTCCAATAACCTAGTGCAAAGGAAGAACAAACAGTCGAACTCCAAAAGCATTCACCACCACAAGACAAGTAGATACAATATTAATTTTCTATTCCAATAATCCAGAGCCAAAAGTCCCTCTACAATGAGGAGCTCTCTCCTTTAAATAGGATGGAGAGATACCAAAACCCTAACCACCTTTTGAATGGATGGCTAAGATTAAAAGATCAAAGTGATCTAATCAATGGTTGAGATGACCTCAACATAAAAGTACATGGATCAATATAACAGTATAATACATCAATGGACCAAATCGCCCTAGGAGAGGGGGTCCCACCAAATGTCAATGATAAAACATAAGATCTAGCTCATGGTGGGTCTAGGGGGTCATGACTTTCCTACCTAGTGTGTCCCCATGGCACAATAACATAAGATAACCAATCTAGACACCAAATCGTGCTTCTCTGGGAAGTCGTGAGCCTTAGGAGGCTCCAGAAAACTATAAAAAGTGCCAAAGAGATGAGTGTAGGCCCCACTAAAATATGAAACTGCTGGTGAAGGTGTGGAAGACATCCCACTCATCATCAAAAGTCTTCCCATACCAATCCCTTGCCTCAATAGCCTCAGTAGCTCAAATCAAATCCTTTAGTAGCCATTTTTACCATTTTTAATCTGCCTTGGGAAGTGTGAAACTGCCCAAACTGCCTCTTGGAGTCCCTGCGCTATCAAGGTGAGCCCACCAGGTTCTCTGGGAGGGGGGTAATATGGTAATAGCAAGTGGCTTGACCACCCCCTCCATGCACAACGCCCTAAGCAAACCAGTCATATCCAACCTTTGCTATGACAGGTCATCTGACAAGCCAAAACTGCACTAGGATGCCCCACTGAGGCCAATCATCACTGTAACTGCCCCGAACTAAAAACAAGCTATCTCATTGGACTCAGGGAGCCCAAATCTATCTAAGGTGTGTACTCATACACCCTATGGATCTCTGCATGATCATATAAAATATCCAATATACCCGACAGACCAAATAATAATAATCTGTAGAAGTGCTGAAAAGCACAAATCATCATCATAAGCCTGAAACCACTGCATAGAACCACCTGGTGACCTGTACCAGACCATATATCATATCTCTGCATCATCTGAGGTCTGCCACCTCATGTCCTGTGGTTGACTTTTGGTCAAACTAGGTTTGACCAAGTCAACATGACCAATAATATAAATCAGGCTATCATCAAACTGCTGCAAGTGCCAAAGGTTAAAACATGCTCTACAATTCATTCAAGTAAATTGTCTCGGTGGTCTACTCTCCCTAAAAGTACTCCTAGGAGCCTCCACATGCTCCTGAGTATCTATCATTGTCTTCTCTAGCCATCTCGGCCTAATCTGAAGAATGCGTCCTTGGAGTTGTTGGTGCTGGTCTCTCCTCAATCTTTGGAGCCTCTTGCTCCTTATCCTCTGCCACTATTGGAGGGAGTTCATGTGACTTCCTAAAGGCTTAACTCTCCTCAAATCTAACATCCCTACTCACCACCATCTTTCCTTGTGATGGAACGTACACCCTATAATTATATGCCTTTGGAGCTGTTATCACACTATCTCTAGCTGTTTGTGGTAGGAGTCCCAATAGGGATGGTAGAGGGGAACAGCTAGGAAGGTGTAACCAGCAATAGCTAGGTCCTCCGCTCAAATGAATGGAAGTCACACCGGACAAGGCTACTGTCGCTTTAGACGAGTCACTCAACCAAGTCAAGGGGGAGACCCCGCTCAACCAATGAAGGTTGAGAAGCAAAAAATACACCCAAACCCAAAAGAATACAAGATGAAAACAAGGAAAGAGTGTAGTTGAGCTCCTAAATCTAATTTCAGCCAACTGATGGACACAAGTAGTGAAATAATGATAGTGTAATGAGTGACCAGCAATCAGGTATGATTATATGACGAGATTTACTTAGTGATTGTATGGCTGAAATACTCTAAGGAGATAAAATAAAATGGAAGTGAAGTGCTAAAGTAAACTGCCCAAGGAAATGGGTCAATCAATGGATCAATGGACCTAGGGCAGCGAATAATTAATGTTTAGAAACACTTCCAATTAACGACAACTTGATTTCTTATGATTAAAAGATGTTCTGAACCCAAATCAAGAGTACCCACAACCCAGAAAATGACCCAACAGTGTGACTGGCTAAAATGCCCAAGGAGGTTGAATTCAGTGGATGACCAGTGCCTAGTTCTATGGGTAAACGGGGTCGAAATTAAATGAAACTTGAGATATAGAGGTTTAAGCATATATCATTACTGGGTTTTAAAGGAAAAAGAGTTTCGACGGTCAAATTTTTAGATTTTAAATTTTGGGGTTTATATGTGAGTTTTCTCTTAGCAAATACACCAAAAATCTAACTAGAGAGTTGAGCATGAGAGGAATACCTGAAACAAAGATGAATGGCTGAATATTTATGTGAATACCACTTGCCGAATCCAAATGATGAGCAACCAACGCTTTTCCTAGGCGTTTGAGTCAGCCAGAGAGCAAGTGCGCCCTAGCTACCTGTCACAAGAGGTGAAAGTTAGAAATCTGGAGCAAATAGGTAGTTAACACAGCAAATTGAAAGACAAATAATTTAGAAATTGAATGATAAACAGTAAATTCAACTCCATCTTCGAAATCCTTGAGGAAAAACCCAAATGTGGAGCTCCCACTCCAAAAAATGCGCCCCTCCTCAAGTGGCCTTCCAACCTGCAAATCGATTCAATTGTAGAAGATGGATAAATACACTAAAATGCTCATCAATACATCAACAAATGGCATCAATCATCACAACATTCATCCAAGCAAAAATGTCTCAAGAGCTCTCAAGAATCTCTTCTCTATTTCAGTCTAAGTGTTTACAAAAAATGCCAAGAGGAATACAAATGAGGTGAGTGTCTTCTCTTATAGAGAAAGACCAATCTCAAACCTAATTCCCCCCAAAACTAAGGGCTGAGAGTAACTCTCTCCCAACCCAAATCGATGGTGGGGATCATCTCTAGAGGGGGGGCGTATTACCCTAAAAAACGCCCAAGTGGAGAGTGGGGCCCATAAAATCAATACAATAGTGGTTGGGGGGTGCCTATGGGTTGTTTTAGCCCCCCATACCAATACACTATGGTCCAAATACAATAAAACACCAAAATTTTGATTTTTTCTAAGTGGAAAAACGCCCCCCATGGGAAAATTCGTCCCACATGGTGAGCTGGGCAAGAGAGGGCCCCACAACCAAAAATACAATGTCCAAACATTACCATATTACCTTAGGAATCACATTTTCACTTGCTGACCTTTGATTTTTTCCAATTGCAATAGTTGCCTTAGTCAAATTTTGATTTTCCATGTTATTTTTGCTGGTTTATATGGCTGAAGCTGAAAATTGGGCTTTTGACCCACTTTTAGTGCCCGGATTGCCGAACTGTCTGGTGCAATGTGATTGTGGACCCAAAAATTAGTAAGAATGACCACTCGAATGGCCCCGATCCATCACTTAGGCATTATTTGCCCAAAATCCAAATTTTTTAATTAAACAGGTCAAAATTGACCAATAATAATTAAAAATTTCTCAAATTCTTCAATCTTTTGCAATTCTGACACCTGCATGCTCATATGGGACCCCTGTAGATAATAATTGACCAAAATCGAAATTCTAGTCGCAACATTTTTTCGGGCCTATTTTTGGCCTAGTCAAACCCAGTTTGACCAAGTCAAACTGGTCAACAATAGTGCTAGTTGAATACCTGTGTGCAAACATGGAGTGATAAGGCTCAATTATACAAGTTAGTATATTACTAAGCAATACGACGATAACATGGTGATCAAAAATACATTGAATCCCGAGATAATACAAGGACCTGGTGAGGTGGGCCCACCACCTTCAAAAGACTAAAATGCTATGCACATCTTATAGAATTAGCCACTTTGCTGACTTTAGGTGATGCGGACAACAAGGCGAAGGACACGGGAAGACAAGGATAAAGATCATGTGACCCTTTGGACAACTCAGGAAAGCGGGGTCCAATGAGATAAGTATGCCATGACAGAACATGGGGAAGGGCGGTGCCTCACAAATGGGTATAGTGCAGGGAAACCACCACTAGTCATCTAACAAGTATCTCACAACTCACATCCGTGCCCGAAGACTTTGTGAGGTTCTTTTCTAGAGCCGCCAAACTGGGTGTCCGACAAACCGTAACTTGAGACTCTAGTGGACAATCTTGAGCTTGTCCCTTGCTCCCTCTCACCTCCTTGCCCCGCAGGACTAAGTGAGGAATAACCACTACAAATGCTGACATGCATAGCTGACCTGTGTCCATGTGTGTTTATAAACACATTGCATGGATTTTACAATGAGTTTCATACTTAGCCGTTTTTGGCTAGATTTTACATTTACAACATAATAGCCTTTTTGGCTTGATTTACATTTCTTCATTTCTTCATTTACATCAAGGCCCTTTTGGGCTACATACATATCTCAAAAGATATAAACATGGTGCTCATACTGCAAAGGTAATGGGGGTGAGCAATACATGCTTCGATGACCAATGGGGAACACCCGGTGAGGCTACACAATCCTAACTGCATTGCAACATAGGGGGCAACCGACAGGAGCAAATCACAGGTCTAAAAGTGTATCTCACACACTAAAGAGCCGAGGCACAATACACGGGGAGTCATGGCAAACTTAGAGATCAGTGGGGAAGGGGTCCTCGGGATCACAAATAAGAATCCAAGTCAGGAACAAGTATCATGGATGAGTCAGATGGATGGCGAAAGTGAGAGTGGAGCTAAAGTCAGCTACCAAGAGGGACTAAGTGGCCAAGTCTATGCCAAGTGTAGGGGACATGACCCAGCGTGCATATACATAAATCTAACAGGAGGGGTGGACTTACATCACCAAGGGCCCAATCACATCACATAATAGCTAGATCACCAAATATATCATCTCATGCAAAGTTAGTGTACTAACAAGTATAAAGAAGTCTAATCTACATCATGAGCAATAATCATCAAATGCAATACCTGCTGCACCATATACCTGCTGCTACTGAAGCTATCTCCGAGCTGGATCTCTGCTGAATCCAGGCAACATAGTAAACCAACAATATACTGTGATAGTCTCGGTCAAAACAAGACTAGGAAACTATCATAAATGGGCTTATGTCAAAGCCTGGCATGGAAGGGTGACCCTGCGGTGATCTTGTCCATTGCAATCAAATACTTTGGCCAAAGAATAATTTTCTGCTGAAAATAACGCTGTAAAAGCAAAATTTATGGGTTTTACCCTAATCTAAAAAAAGTTCAGCAACCTGCAATTTCTGACTACCTGTACTTTGTTGTACGACCATGTGGTACGAATTTTGTATGGGTGTATGGATCCATATGGTACTGTACGGGCTTGATTGTTTTCCACTAGACGAAACCCTTGTGACAAATCTGATCTCCTCTACCTTTAGATTTTAACCGGCTTTGATACCATGTTAATTTCTCTTTTTAAAATCAGATCTTATTTCTATTCAAAAGCAATATTTTATACCCAGAAAATAATCATCTGCTGTAACTTAAATTCTGAAATTGCTAAACAGAAATACACTGGCATTTAACAATGGATAATGTAGTGAAAAAAATGCAACAGGAATCAAACACATGTGCACAAGTTTTTACCCTGGAAACCCCAATAATGGGAAAAACCAGCATTCAAGTCTGTTTTATTCTTTTGCCCACAGAGAATATTACAACACATTTGGAACATATAATTAAGTCCTAATCCTCCTCATAGGAATCTCTCCTTGCATTTTCCTTGCTGCAACCTTCCTTCTCCTCAACCCGAGTCTCACACTTCTCTTGAGAAAAATTACTCTCAATAATGGTGTATCTTTCTCCTCTCCTTAGGCTTCCTTTTATAACTTTTCAATGACCAAACACCTAACCCTTAATCTCCAAAGTGATGGATGTCTACGATTAAATCCTAAGCCTCACTTGAGATCAATTGTCACCTACCCAAATTTCTGAAATTATTATTTTATTAGCAAAATACTTTATGTTAAATTTAATTACAAAGTTTTGTAATTATGATCAATTTGATCAAGGATGAATGTAATTACTGATTATTATTATTTAAATTAATTAATTAGGAGACAAACACCCAAGGGGACTGTTAAATGAGTGTTCATTGACCCACTAGGAGGAATGGAAGCTGTTGGAAGGTATGGGACAGATGGCAGCAATTGCACCACACCACTAGCTGTTGGTTATGGGACAACTACCCCTAAAAATGTGGCATTATCCCCCAGGTGGTGGGAGTGGGCAGGAAGCTCATTTAATGACCAAGTAACAACTGAAAAGGCCTAGGCAGCCTACATAAGGCAAATTCGAATTGAGCAAGCAACTCTTACACAATATTTCTGTAGAAATATTCCTCATGTGCATCAGGTGATCACTGAGAGATTCGAATAGGGAGGCTAGTTGTGAGTGCAATCATAAGTCTGCATACTATTTTGCTAAGAAGAACCAGAAGTGTTGGTGTAGGTCTTTGGACTGCTAGCTCTTGAAGATTTGACAGTTACTTGCTACTGCAAGAAGAGATCCTAAATTCCTAAGTTTCTTCCTCGTGGTGGTTCAGTGAACAGGCTCGGGGGTCCTAAGGCAAGTACTAGACTGTCTTCAGGAATTGGTTGGGTGGAACAGTCTTCTTGGGCGTTTGTTTCCCTACAGATTTATCCAGGTTTTACAGCTTTCTACTTTATCTCAGTCAATAGTTCTGTTTAGTAAAATTAGTAATCTCTGTCTTTCTGTTTGGAAGAATAATTTATTTCTAATTTTGTTTAAATTCTGAATGTTAAGTTTAAATGATGATCTGGAATTGATAAACCAATCTCTACATTTTTCCACATGCTGTTTTATGCATCGTACTCTAGTGTAGAGAAGCAAATTAAGTATAGATGAAAAGATAGGAAAATTGCCATTGATTCGATAGATAAGTACAATAACTGAGTTTTGCTTCATTTTATACCCTATAGCTAATAACAGTAGTAATTACTGTATAGTATCTAATATATTACAGAATATTCCTTTGTTTCATGAAAACAAACATTATTTAATTCCTGTATAGATACATTGTAATTTTCTTATCATTACTATGTACATAAGAAATAAATGGAGTTCAAATTTCCATACATCATTTCATGTCTGCAATATAATTAATATTGTTGCAAATAAATAAATGTATAAATTATGGACAAAGCTACAAACCACAGTCATTTCACAGTCTTCACGTTTTATACACACATTGTTCTCATTTCCTATTATAACAATTGCAATGATTATTTTAGTTCTATCAGATAATGAAAACATGATAAACTTTATTTTTGTTTTCATTCATCTTAATTCTATATATATTATAGACTGTATGTATTGATTTCAAAACTGGGTTTCGTATCAAACCCTAGATAGATTTTCTATTTTCATTATCATCGTTGTGCAAACATAAACAAACACAATCTACACAAGCTACAGATTGAATCCTAGTTTTGCTCGATAATCTTTTCTGGAAGGTTTTTTTTTTATATTTAAGACAAGACTCGAACTAGGGCGTGACCCTATTCTTTTCCTCTTTCAAACAAAAAGAAACAACCATTTCATCATTGTCTATCACAGATATTTTCATCTACGACCAAGCATTTAAAGCACTGTATAGTTCCTTAATCCCGTTATTTACCTACAGTACTCAAACATATAACGCAGAACAAATAGCATAACATAAACTTTTACATTGCCGAGAGTTAAGATTATAGCATACAGAGTCAACGAGCTTCGGCTCCAAACTTTAGTTCATAACAAACTTAAAAACCAAAACATTTTCCAAGTTGAGGTTCGAACCAGCACCGGTTCAAGCTTCACAAAGGAAGCAACATTCACAGGTTGAATTTACATTTCTGAAAACAAAAACCCCACAGGGTCTATCCCCACCTCTAAACTCTTAAAAAGAGTTTTACAACTCCAACTTGACGAAACTAGGCATCAAAAGCAAAAAGCAAAGTAACTTTTAACTATGAAAGTCCTTCCCTGAAACGAGTGTTCACTTCAACATAAAAATCTCCATAAAAGCTCAAATGACAGGCAAAGCCGAAGCATGGCAAGATTGGTTCCTCATTTGTTGCAAAACCATGCCAACCAAGACCGTAGAGTCCCTACGAGGATTTTGAAGACCCGGAGCTTACCAAGTATGGAGAATTGCCATTCTTTATCCAAACCCTGGTTCGTGTTTATCTTCTCGAAAACTGTTACCTGCCAATTAAACGTTCAAAGGTTAAAACATTTTATACTTAAAGCTGTAAACCCAACGTTACTAACATTCCTGAGTTCAGATCTCACTTACCCTTAACAGTCGACGGTCGAGCTTTGTACATACATCTGTACATGACAAATTCCTTGTTTTCAGACGAAAGCAGGATACCATTACTTTGGTTACAGGAAAGTAACGTTCCATTCAAAACTCAAACACGAAACAACTAACCTATCATTACGACAGTTGTTCAAACTTAGAAAATGAAACTGTAAATCTTCAAGACACAACAAGTTCCACAACGTTTTGGCCAGGGAGCAAAACCTGCAACTATCCCCTTAAACCTACAGATACGAGGTCGAAACCTCTTGCTTCCTCAAACAAAACCTAAATTTTGGCAGCCTGTCGGCCTCAAGGCTGAAACAATAGTGATTTACATTACACATTAACACTCTATCAACCATCACGACGACGAAAAGTTAGGGTTGTATCCAACGACCTAGTTTTATCACAATCGACGGTCGTAAGGGTGCCAACAAGATTGCATTGGGACGAGTAGTCTTTGCATTAAATGTTTCATTCATTAGCACAAGCAATGGCATCTCCACTCTTGCACATGGAGGATCGATCAACAACCAGCTCGAAGGAGTTCAATATAAAAAAACATTACACAGTGGCTGTCGTAGTTACTATTACATTGATATCATACTACGTGGATCATTAACAATCATTGTCAGCTGGAGTTTTGGTTCGAGCTTTTAATGCAGGATCGAGACATGATCTCCACGACAGCTCGAGGCTTATGCCAAATTTAATGTCCCGTCAACTCGTCCATCCTGTCGACATAAAAACATGTCAATGCCAATTATAATGACGATTTAAATTTCATGTTGATCTTTTATAAACCCAAAACATTATTTGTTCATTGTATATTAGTTATAGTTCTAATATTATGGCCGTGATTAGGGTCTTAAGGTTTATTTTAGTTATATATTAAAGTTCCATTTTTATATAAATTTAATTATTGTGAACTTTATATAAATCATGAATAGTTTGCAATTGTAAAACTATTGCATAGAATAGTAATCTATGAGAATTATATGGTTAGCATAATAATCATAATTTTTATAAAATATAAAATGAAATAGGAGCTTGCATTTTTGGATTTTTAACAAAACCAATGAATAGTAACTAGCATAAAAAACCATGCCATTGCCATGTACTTCATACCCTAACTCTTTTTGCAATACAGTTGACGGTTAGCAATACAATTCAGACATTAATACTATACAAGTATTAATTATCTTAAGACGATGACCAAAGCCAAACTATAACCACGTCATTGGCTAACGAAAACAAACTTAAACATCGTGTTTACTTCTAGACGTCATTGTTTCCAACATTTATGATTTGTAAGACAGCGTTGAAAAACCAGTAAGCAACACTAGACATTTCATACCTGAAGATACTTGTTTTCGCAAAATATTTCACATTTTTATTTGACGTAGAATTGAATTATACACATACTTTTAAACTATGCAGTTATTGAACCTCTTACCTGTCGTCTGCACATAGAACATTCAAATGTGTTAGCATTGCAGCTAAGTAAACGCCAGGGTACCTCGTAGGACCCCTTGTTCATAAAAAATAATCAAACTGACAGTATCTTTCCAAAGAAAAAGTATCGCATCACAATTATGACCTGTTAGTTCATTTATTACCATAATCACGTTCATCAATTATGTGTTAAAGTTGTCATTGTTACAATGCTGCTAAAACAGAAATTAAATTATGTTTAGTACTAATGACTTTTTAATTAAAGCTGTCGTAATCAAACAATTATTATTTCCGCAAATATAATTTATGTATTTAATGTCGTTTGCAAAATTTTTAAATTTTATGAAAATTCGGGATGTTACATGTAGTATCAGAGCTCATGTTCGAACTCTAGGCCTGAAAGAGGTCAAAAAACACACAACAAAATTTTTTATACAGCAGAAAATTTTACTAATTTGAAATTTTAATTATGATGTTATCTAGAAATTATTTACGCTACAGGTATGGAGAACTCAGCTGAACATTTAGGAGACAGATTTCAACCAAACAGTCACAGCTCGAGACAGCACTATGCAGAAGAAAGTCACGGTGAACTAAATAATAGTTCGTCAGAATTGTTACGTGCTTTTCATGAATTAAAGGCAGAAATCAGATCTGTGAAACAAGACAATGAAAGAATTCTGCAAGCACAAGAACAATTAAACCAAGTGTTGTTTGAACAGTACCCAACTGAGGAGCAAGAGAGAGATAATGAAGATATCTCTAAAGTTGAGGATCTGCCTCATGCTAATAAAAATAAGAAAATGAAAACCAGTGAGGTGAACAACAGATCAACCTCATCAGGAGATGCTATTGAAGTGCGTAAAAATAAACGTAACTACACCAATGATAGTAGTGAAGGAGATTTCAAACCCAGAAGGAAAAATCATAAGGAGTATGAGCAGATTTCTGGGGAGTTCAAAAAGATTAGACCTCCAACTTTCAATGGAGAAACTGAGAAGGGAGAGATAGCTAAAGCTTGGCTGTCCGGTATGAAGAAATACTTCCATATTTATAACTATTCAGAGTCCTTGAAGGCAAAAATGGCTATATATAACTTGACCGAAAAAGCGGATATTTGGTGGCAGGACATCAAGAGAGTAAAGGGAATCAATGATAAAGATGTAAACTGGAGTACTTTTAAACGATACTTTAAAAAGAAGTATTTATCTGAACATTACTATGAAGAAAAATCCAAAGAGTTCTACGATTTGAAGCTGGGAGGTATGAACATGAAGGAAATGAACAGTAAATTTCTGAACTTACTGAGATATGTGCCATACCTCATAGAAGAAAAACCGAAAATTCAAAGATTACTTGAGCTATCTACCTTTCAATATTAAGGACAGAATCGAATATGACAGTCCAAAAACCTTGGAAGAGGCTATGCGAAAAGCAGTTTTATGTTATGACACCAATCGGAAAAGAGAATGAATGACAAACTGGAAAAGTCATAAGCCCAATAATTTTGAGCTGAAAAAGAAAAATTTCAGATTCAGTGGAAATTCTGGTTTCCAAAAGAAGAATTTCCAAAATCGAAATTTTCAAGGGAATAACTTCAGAAACAGTCAACAACAGAATTCTACAGCACCCAGAAATGCACCTAATAATAGCAGAACCAATGAGCAAAAGACACCTATCAAATGTTTTGAATGTCAAGGTCCCCATTACGTATCAGAATGTCCCTTGAGGAAGCGAAAAGCTAACAACATCAACTCTATTAAGACTGAACCTACTATTGGAGACGTGGCGAGGGAGATGCCCAGAATTAATGCAGCACTCGACAATAGGAAAGCAGATCATCAAATATCCATGGTAGAGATTGAAGGTATGCTACAAAATCATCCTGTTACTGTTTTAATTGACCCAGGTGCTACTCTTAAGTTATATATCACTAGATATTGTGGAAAGTCTTAGATTAAAAACAGAAAAGTTTAGTAAATCTTGGTTAGTTAGACTAGCAACTGGAACAAAGAGGAAAGTATCATATTTTATAGAAAGTTGTACCTTATCCATGAATCAGTTACAAACACAAGTCAAGTTGAATATTTTACCTTTAGGATCCTACGATATTATAATCGGAATGGACTGGTTAGAAGCCCATCATGTCATTCTGGACTGTTACGGAAAAAGTTTTACATGTTTAAATGACGAAGGAAAAACTATAGAAATAAAAGGCATTTCAAGAAAGGTAACCCTTAGACAGATTTCAGCCATGCAAGTTAAGAGGGCAGTTAGGAAAGGATGTCAGTTGTTTGCAGTAAATGTAGTAAACGATGAATTTATCTATAAAGAGGACAAGATGAAATTAGAAGATCTACCTGTCCTAAAGGATTTTAAGGATGTATTTCCTGAGGAGATTCCAGGATTACCTCCTAAAAGAGATTTAGATTTTACCATCGAGTTAATACCAGGACCAATACCAAATTCTAAAGCTCCATACAGAATGAATATACTGGAATTAAACGAATTGAAATCACAGTTGAAGGAACTGATTGATAAGAATTATATAAGGCCCAGTGTGTCTCCTTGGGGAGCACCTGTCATCTTTGTTAAGAAGAAAGATGGGACCCTAAGACTGTGCATAGATTATCGTCAGCTTAATAAGATGACAATCAAGAATCGGTATCCATTGCCCCGCATAGACGATCTATTTGACCAGCTGCGTGGAGCAACGATATTTTCAAAGATTGATCTAAGATTAGGATATCATCAAGTACGGGTTAAGGATGAAGATATTTTCAAGACAGCTTTCAGAACTCGGTATGGGCATTACGAGTTCGTAGTCATGCCCTTTGGCTTGACTAATCCCCCGACTGTATTTATGTGCTTGATGAATAATATTCTTCACAAATACTTAGACAAGTTTGTTGTTGTGTTTATAGACGACATATTAGTGTATTCTAAAAGTAGAGAAGAGCATGATGAACATTTACCCGTTATTTTACAAGTTCTGAGAGATCATCAACTATACGCTAAGTTTAGTAAGTGTGATTTCCACAAAGACAAAATTCAGTATCTAGGACACATAATTTCTAAAGAAGGAATCTCGATTGAGAGTAGAGAGAGAAGGACCAGAAGGAGGCCGTGAGGAAGAGGAAAGAAAGGAACCAGCATAGCTCCAAATCCTAGGCTCTATCAAGCGCCGAGAGGGATCTTTTTACTTTTTATTTTTACATTTTATTAATGGCCGACAATAATATGGACAAACATGGACAAACGTTACAAGATCTTCCTCATATTATTACTTTTTACTTTTTATTATTACATTTTATTAATGGCCAACAATAATATGGACAAACATGGACAAACGTTACAAGATCTCCCTCATATTATTACTTTTTACTTTTTATTATTACATTTTATTAATGGTCGACAATAATATGGACAAACCTTACAAGATCTCCCTCATATTATTACTTTTTATTTTTTATTATTACATTTTATTAATATGGACAAACATGGACAAACGTTACAAGATCTCCCTCATACTGGGCTGTAGAGCGCCTCTCGGCCCAATAAAGCACTGGCATGTAAATTTCCTTAAAACCCACTCTTGAGTTATAGTATGCAAGTTATTTTAATTTTAACCCCAAATAATTAATGATAACCACAAATGGATTTCTTCACAAATATGCAGCGGAAAAATAAATACTGAGAGAAATAGAACAACAATCACATCAATAGAGACACCAATATTTTTGGGTTTGAAAACCCCTCGAAAAAACCCAAGATGGGAAAACCAATGTAGCAGTCTGAGAAGATATTTTATTAGCAAGATACAGGACAGTACAATCCAGAAATCGATTTTACCCAACCTAGAAAAATCGTACAACCGAAACTCATAAAGAAAACCCTAGCTAGATCGTACGGACTCCTTGCATCAACGTCTACGGCCTCTGCGTCAACGTACGACCCTCTGCGTCGACGTATGGCCTCCCTGCGTCACATGTACGACCTCTGCGTCAATCGTACGGCCTCCTGTGTCAATCGTACGACCGCCTGTATCACTCGTACGACCGCCCCTTCATCAGCCTGTATGACCCTCTACGTAAGCTGTACGACCTCCCTGCCAAACTTGTATGGCCTCTGCGATTTGCCTTTGTCTCTTTGTCAATCTTTGGATAGAGGTTCTTCAGTCTCACCCTCTGCAAAACTCTCCTGCAAATTGTCTTTCTTGTTGAATAAGTTGGCATTGATGTCAAGTAGATAAGGATATGCCTGCATAGGAGGATATGCCTGCAAAGGAGATGTCCGCAAAGGCTAAGGTTATGCCCTCAAGGGCTAAGCTCATGCCAGCAAGGGCTAAGGTTATGCCCACAGAGCTAAGGATATGCCTGCAAGGGATAAGGTTAAGCTCGCAGAGGCTAAGGTTAAGCTCGCAGGGGCTTAGGAATGCCCGTAGGGGCTTAGGAATGCCCGCAGGAGGCTTAGGAATGCCCGTAGGGGCTTAGGAATGCCCATAGGGGCTTAGAAATGCCCGCAAGAGGCTTACGAATGCCCACAGGGGCTTAGAAATGCCCGCAGGGTCTTAGGTGTGCTCGCAGGCTCTAGTATGTGCCCGCAAAGCTTGTGCTCGCAGATTGTGCCCGCAGGTTATTCCAACAAAGGTTGTGCCTGCAGACTCTTGTGCTTTCCCGAAAGGCTTATAACATGCCCTCAAACAATAGCAAATGAAGCTACAGGCAATTTATGGCATTTTCTAGAAATGGTTTGATTAATGCTGCGGACATCCATCGAGAATAATTAATTAAATATAATTATCAAAGCAAACATATATCTATTATTTATTAAACAATGTAATTGTTTAGTGAAAGGGTGTGTTTTTGAAGAGGTGTGATTCTCAGCTGAAAGGATACGATGTTGAAAAGGCATGATGCTTGAAGAGGCACGTCCCTATAGATGAATGAGGTATTTAAATGAAGTTTCGAATTAGAAGAAAGAAGTCTCTAAAGAGAAGATCACAACAACTTCAAGAAAGAAAGAGACCAGAAGTATGAAGAATTTCCAGAATTGATGAATCAAGTAAAAATTGAGAAGTTATAAATATCAGGGAGGCTGCGTGGTGCTAGGTGTAGGTTGAAGCCTGCCAAGGAGGTTGTAGCCTCCTTCCAGTAGTGGCTGGAAAATAGGGGTGTTGTGGCATCCATATCTGTTGGTGCAAATAAAAACTAGGCGTTGGTGCATCCTTTTTGTTGCAGTAGAAAAACAATTTTGTAAAAATCATTTCATTAATAAGTTTGAGTTTGTGGTTTGCTCTTTGAGTTTTACACGATAAAATTTTGTCTCCTTACTTGATTGATCCATTTTTTTATTATCTATTTTTAGTGCTAATTGTTTAAAAATGAAGAAATGTAAGCAATACTGATTCACCCCCCCTCTCAGAATTGTTGGATAAACCAACAATTGGTATCAGAGTAGGATCCTTCACTGCAGCTTAATCACTAGAAGGAAGATCCTATTAAAACACTATGGATCAACAAAAAGGTTTAGCTGCTAACAGATCTCCATTATTCACATGAGAGAATTATGCATATTGGAGTGTAAGAATGAGATGCCATCTAATGTCTCCTTGATGCAAAGTTTGGAATGTTGTTGAAAAGGGTTATAAAATACCAGACAGTCCACCTACAGATAAAGATGAAGAAGATAAATATGAAGCCAATGCAAAAAAGCATTGAATGCAATTTTGAATGGTTATCAAATTCGGTGTTTGTTAAAGTCATGCAATGTAAGACAACCAAAAATGCTTGGGATAAATTAAAAAATGTGTATGAAGGAGCTACCAAAGTCAAAAAATCCAAACTCAAACATACAAAGGACAATTTGAAAGTTTAAAAATGAAAGAAGAAGAAGTCATTGCAGAATAGCTTCTAAGAGTAGATCAAATTGTCAATGCTATCAGAGACCTGGGAGGAGAAATACAGGAGAAAGAAGTTGTTGAAAAGGTACTAAGAACCCTACCAATGAAGTAGGACTCAAAAGTGTCTCATGTAGAAGATCGAGATGATCTAGAATTTTTGACAGTGGATGATTTACATGGGATCTTCACTGCCTATGAGATGAGAACATAACAAAACAAACCATCAAGAAAAGAGGCAGCTTTTAAAGCCACAAAAGAGTCAAAGAAATATCAAGCATTAGCCAAAAACCAATCTGAAAACTCAGATGATGAACAAGTACGAAGGAAAGCTACCTTTGAAGTGTTTTAACTGTGTAAGAATTGGGCATTTTGCCTCAAACTACCCTTGAAGTGTTTTAACTGTGGAAGAATTGTGCATTTTGCCTCAAAATGTCCCTATCCTAAACAAGATGATAGTGATGATAGAGAAACGTCTAAGAAATTCAAGAAGAACAAAGCAACAAACAAGAAGAAGTTTAATGGGAAGAAGATCTTTAACACTATGGAAGATAGTGAAGATGAAGAAATAGAAATTCTATTCATGGGAATAGAATCTCAAGCTCCAAATGATGAATCAGACATGGAAGGAGAGGTGGATCTAAAGGCTAAACTCATAAGTGATCTTGAAGAATTAAGAAAAAGTAAAAGGACGATTAAATGTTTAAGAACACAATTAGCTGATTATGAAGAAGGACAAAAGACAAGACATAAGGAGTCAAGCCAAATCATTGTTGATCTAAAGATTCAGCTCCAAGAAGCCAAGAAGATTGAAGAGAACCTAGAATTGCAGCTCAAAGAGAAAATGCAAGAATCTGAAAGACTTGAAGCAGAAGTTATTCAGCTTAAAAGGAAACTCTATGAAAAATCTATTAAAACAAGGTTTGAGAAGAGCTCGAAGACTCTAGATGACATTCTAAATGTCCAAAGACCATTCAGTGACAAAATTGGGTTAGGATATAACAAAAGAAGTTATGTTGCTGCACTTATGAGTCCAATAAAAAAGGGGGATAGTCAGAAATCTACTTCTCACTTACATAAGACAAAGATGATGCCTAGAAGATCAAGGACAAGCGTCAAGCAAATATCAGCAGATCTTCTTGGGTCATTTCTCTTCATGTAATAATTTTGGACATAAAGCCCTGAATTGCAAAGCATATGGAAATGATCATTTTCATAAGAAGAACACATTCGGTAACTATCCAAAAGAAAGAGAAAGAAACCATAACTCCCTTGCACCTCTGCAAAGCTATGATATAGAATGTTACAAATGTAATAACCTTGGACATATAGCTAGAGAATGTAAGTTGATAACACCTACAGAAAAGAATACTACAAGGTTTCAAGACAAAGAGTAGAGAAAGATTTGGCAGAAAAAGGAAGTAGTAGAGAGGACAGAATCCATGATAGCCCTATGTGCAACAGAAAAGCAAAATATATGGCATGTTGATAGTGGATGTTCAAAACACATGACAGTAGACCCAAACAAGTTCATAAACCTAAGAAGAGATCAAAAGGGAAAAGTCACTTTTGGAGATAATATGTCTTCTAAGATAATTGGAAAGGGTACAGTGACTATCATAAATAAAATTAGAGCTGAAAATGTGTTGCTAGTAGAATATTTAAAGCCTAATCTTCTCAGTGTGAGTCAAACATGTGATCAAGGGCACATATGCATATTTGATTCCGAGAAATGTGAAATCAAAAAGAAAAACTCAGGAAAACTTATTGGGACTGCTATAAGGAATTCAAGTAATGTATACACCATAGAAAATGAAGAACAATGCTACATGAGTTTGATAGATGAAAGTTGGCTATGGCATAGAAGGATGGGACACTTAAAATTTGATAATATTATGAAGGTGAGTAGGAAGGAAGCTGTAAGAGGCTTACCAAAAATTGTGAAGCCTCTAAATTCAGTTTGTAAACATTGTCAACATGGGAAGCAGACTAAAGCAAGCTACAGAGTCAAAGAATATACAACCTCACAGCCATTGACAATATTAGTTCACAATGATCTTTGTGGACCAAGGAGAATATTATTTCATGTTGTTCATTGATGATTATACAAGGATGACTTGGATAACATTCCTCAAAGAAAAATTAGAAGCTTTTGAGAAGTTTAAATTGTTTAAAGCAATGGTTGAAAACGAGACAAATCTGAAAATAAAATGTTTAAGGTCAAATAATGGAGGAGAGTTTACCTCAAATGAATTCAATGATATTTTTGAAACTCATGGAATTAAATGGCAATTTTCAGCTCCAAGGACTCCTCAACAAAATGGCGTTGTGGAAAGAAATAATAGGATAGTCCAAGAAGCAACCGGAACTATGCTTAATGAAGCAAAACTTTCAGATGCATATTGGAGAGAAGCAGTATACACAGTTGTTTATATAATCAATAGAGGACAACTCAGAGTAAATAATGACAAGAATCCCTATGAACTATGGTATGGAAAGCCTACCTCTGTCAAATATTTCAGAGTGTTTGGTAGTAAGTGCTACATAAAGAGGAATGAAGATGATCTTGGTAAATTTGATTCTAGAACCGATGAAGGAATATTTCTAGGATATTCATCCACCAAGAAAGCATACAGATGTTACAATCAAGGACTACACAAGATCATAGAGAGTGCAGATGTAAGAGTAGATGACATGAAACCAAGAAGAAATAGAAATCAAGATGATGAGATAACAAATAATGATAAGGAAGAGGAAGACTCACAAAGGAAAGAGGACTTACAAGATGAAGAAGAGAATGAACAGGAAGAAAAGGAAGATGAGGTGTCTCAAGAAAATGACAAAGAAGACTCTCTAAGATCTGATACAAAAGCACCATCAAGAAGAATTCAAAGAGATCATCCTGAAAGTCAAGTTATTGGTGACATAAGTACTGGAGTTAAAAAAAGAAGAAGGTTAATATATGATCAAGAACAAGCACTACTTTGGCTAGTAGAGCCTAGAATATTTTCAGAAGCTAGCAAAAGTGATGTTTGGATCAAAGATATGAATGAGGAGCTGGACCAAATAGAGAAGAACCAAACCTGGGAAATTGTACCAAGACCTAAAGGCAAGAATGTTATTGGGACCAAGTGGATTTTCAAGAACAAGTTAAATGAAGATGGTAAAGTAATAAGAAACAAGGCCAGACTGGTATGCAAGGGATATGCCCAGGTGGAAGGAATTGACTTTGAAGAAACATTTGCTCCTGTAGCAAGACTTGAAGCAATCAGGATGTTCTTAGCTTTTGCATGCTACAAAAACTTCAAAGTATATCAAATGGATGTTAAATCTGCATTTCTGAATTGAAATCTTGAAGAAGAAGTCTATATTGAACAACCTGAAGGTTTTCTCTTATCAGAAAATAGGGATTATGTTTGCAAACTAAAAAGAGCACTCTATGGTCTCAAACAAGCTCCAAGGGCATAGTTCTCAAGACTGGACAACTACATGAAGCAACAATGATACAGAAGAGGGGGCACTGACAATAACCTCTATATAAAATTTGAAAATGAGAATATGATCATTGTTGTTGTTTATGTAGATGATATCATATTTGGAAGTGATCTACAAATCCTAAGTGTAAACTTTGCCTCAGATATGAAGAAAGAGTTTGAAATGTCTTTGTTGGGAGAACTAACATTTTTCTTAGGATTACAAGTCACTCAATCAGACAAAGGGATTTTCATTTCTCAAACTAAGTACATTAAAGAGATGCTACATTTTTTTAAGATGGAAGACTCCAAGCCTGTTAGTACCCCCATGATCACTGGCTGTAAGTTAAGCAAGGATGATGAGTCTTTGGAAGTGGATCATGCTATGTATAGATCTTTGATAGGTATCCTGCTATATGTGACAGCTACAAGACTAGATGTGATGCAAGCTGTAGGATTGGTTGCGAGATTCCAATCAACCCCCAAAGAAACACATGTAACAATAGTAAAAAGATATCTCAAATATTTAAAAGGGACTATGGAATATGGTTTATGGTACCCAAAAGGCCAAGACTTCACTTTAAAAGCATTTACTGATGCAGATTGGGCAAGAAGTGTTGATGACCGAAAGAGTACCAGTGGAGCAACATTCTACTTGGGAGACTGTTTGGTATCATGGATAAGCAAGAAACAACCCTCCATTGCACTATCTACAACAGAAGATGAATATATTGCTGTTGCATTATGTTGTACTAAAGTCATTTGGATGAAGCAGACATTGGAAGACTTACTCATGAAGTATGAGCATCTCATAGAGATAAACTGTGACAATACCAGTGCCATAAACATATCAAAAAATCCTGTCATGCTCTCCAAGACAAAGCACATTCTAATAAAATATCACTTTCTAAGAGATCAAGTATCACAAAAGGTTGTCAAAATGGGATATGTTTATACAAAGGAACAGATAGTTGATATCTTCACTAAGCCACTACCCAAAGAAGCATTTGAGCATCTTAGATAAAAATTGGGAGTAATCTCCCTACAGTGAATTAAAGGGAGAAAAATCATGAGGACGGGGGGAGACATGTTGATAGGGGGAGCTGTCAAAAGGAAGATTGGGAAATTGCAGAAATAGGTTGCTCTTTGTCATTGTTGTCAAAGGGGGAGACTATTTTTGTTGCCATCAATGCTAAAGGGGGAGAATGTTGAATAAGTTGGCATTCATGTCAATCGGAGAAGAGTATGCCCGCATAGGAGGATATGCCCGCAAAGGAAATGTCTGCAAGGTGCTTAAGGATATGCCCGTAAAGGAGATGTCTGCAAGGTGCTTAAGGATATGCCCGCAAGGGCGAAGGAGCCCGCAAGGGCTAAGGTTATGCTCGCAAGGGCTGAGGTTATGCCCGCAAAGGTTAAATTTAAGCTTACTAAGCTAAGGATATGCCCGCAAGGGATAAGGTTAAGCTCGCAGAGGCATAGGAATGCCTGCAGCAGCTTAGGAATGCCCTCGGGGGCTTAGGAATGCCCGTAGGAGGATTAAGAATGCCCACAGGGGCTTAGGAATGCCCGCAAGAGGCTTAAGAATGCCCGCAGGGGCTTAGGTGTGCTCGTAGGCTCTAGTATGTGCCCACAAAGCTTGTGCTCGCAGATTGTGCTGGCAAGTTGTGCCAACAAAGGTTGTGCCCGCAAACTCTTGTGCTTGCCCGAAAGGCTTATAACATGCCCTCAGACAATAGCATATGAAGCTATAGGCAATTTATGGCATTTTCCAGAAATGGTTTGATTAATGCTGCAGACATCCATCGAGATTAATCAATTAAATATAATTATCAAAGCAAATAGATATCTCTAATTTATTAAACAATGTAATTGTTTAATGAAAGGGCGCGTTTCTGAAGTGGTGCGATTCTCAACTAAAATGATATGATGTTGAAAAGGCATGATGCTTGAAGAGGCACGTCCCTATAGATGAATGTGGTATTTAAATGAAGTTTTGAATTAGAAGAAAGAAGTCTCTAAAGAGAAGATCGCATCAACTTCAAGAAAGGAAGAGACCAGAAATACGAAGAATTTCCAGAATTGATGACTCAAGTAAAAATCGAGAAGTTATAAATATTAGGGAGGCTGCGTGGTGTTAGGTGCAGGTTGAAGCCTACCAAGGAGGTTGTAGCCTCCTTCCAGTAGTGGTTGGAAAACAGAGGTGTTGTGGCATCCATATCTGTTGGTGCAGATAAAAACTGGGTGTTGGTGCAACCTTTCTGTTGCAGCAAAAAACAATTTTGTAAAAATCATTTCATTAATAAGTTTGAGTTTGTGGTTTGCTCTTTGAGGTTTCCACGATAAAATTTTGTCTCCTTACTTGATTGATCCATTGTTTATCTATTTTTAGTTCCAATTGTTTAAAAATGAAGAAAAGTAAGCAATACTGATTCACCCCCCCTCTTAGTATTGTTGGATAAACCAACATTTCTCACTCTACGGGAATGCTATGAGTAAGAAATCTCACGGTGTGTATGTGTGTCCTCTCCACCAAATCAATCCTCCTTTTAACTCAATGGACAAGCGAAAACCCCAACTTCTCACTATGGATCAATGGATGAGATCCTCCGGTGAGATCAATGGCCAAGATTAGAATAGCCATCACTTAAATTATTTTTACTTGAACTTTATAAAAAGTAACTCCATTAAGTCAATTAATAATTAGATCACATAATGCACTTTTCCTAATGTTAGTGTTTTGACTTATAGCACCATAATAAACATATAATCAAATAAAAGGATCACTGAAAGAACAACTATGCACAGAAACAAGAGACACAATAGTTTACCCTGGTAATACCCAAACTCGGGAAAAATCGAGCAACCCTTTCTTACTTTGAGATTTAGTACAAAGAAGATAAAAAGTACAAATTGAGTCAATGCTCAAGAAATCTGCTCCACAAGTCTTCTCCAACCCAGAAAATGCAAACCACTCTACTTGAGCGAACTTGCTTGGTGAGGATGATGAAATGAGGGAAGTAGCACTTCTATTTATACATTAATTTTCACAAATTTCCCTTACTGGGCCAACTTGCCTTTTTACAATATAAAGTTACATTTATTATTTGTTTTACATTTCAGGTCGGCTTGGGCTAGTGAGCTCACGTAGCTATAACATCAACACTCCCTCTTAGTTATAGAGGTATCATCACGCTGAAACTCGTCAAGCATCATCTGGTTGTCACAACTAGACTTGTACATCTGGGCATCATTTGAATGTCATAGCTGGACTTCATACATCTTGGCATCATCTAGACTCGTACATCTTCTGATCATCATGACTGGACTAGTACATCTCGGCATCATCTGGACTTGTACATCTCTTCATCATAAGAAAGGGTCAACATCGTCTATTCAGGACGATATCCCATACAGGGATCAAAAGATACTCTATACAAGAGTCCTCTCCATACTGGAGAAATTTATTCACAGGAACAATAGTCCTAATTGGACTAAGCTCATCATGGTCAACTGGACTTAACCCCTTCTAGGTCTGAAAGGACCGTCTGTTCAATACTGGACTGAACTCATTATTGGTCTACGAGGATCGCATGTCCAAATTGGACTGAGTTCATTATCGGTCTACGAGGACCGCCTATCCCGAACAAAGTTCATTATTGGTCTACAAGGACCACCTGTCCTACCAGAGATACGCTCACTATGGTCTACAAGGACCACCTGTCCCAATCTTGACTGAACTCATTATCGGCCTACGAGGACCACTTGTCCAAACTGGATTGAGTTCATTATCGGTCTACGAGGACCGCATGTCCGGGACTATGAGCACTCCCTCTCACCGAGGGAACCATTCTCCAATACTCCAAGTATTTCATGGAAGTACGCAAACTTCACTCTGGAAAGAGGATTGGAGAGAATTCCTGCAATCTGTTCATCCGTCGGGATGTACTGGAGCTGAACTACTCCTCTCTGTACCATATCTTTGATATAGTGGTACTTGATTTCCACATGCTTCGACTGTCATGAGATACAGGGTTCACTGAAAGCTTCACACAACTTTGATTGTCATAGTGAATAATGGTAGGCTCAAGTGTCTGCCCGACCAATCTTGCAAAGAGATTCCAAATCCATACTGCTTCTTGTGCCGCCACACTTGCTGCAATATACTCTGCTTTTTGCAGTGCTCAATGCTACTAAGGGTTGCTTCCTTCTGCACCAGGAAATCACTGCAGACCCCAAACTGAAGCAACACCCTGAGGTGCTCTTTCTGCCCGTGACACTTCTTGCCCAGTCTGAATCTGTATATCCATGCAATCTCATGTCACTCCTGGAAGCATATCTCAGTCCAAATTTCACAGTGCCATGCAAATATCTTAGCACATGCTTCGCAACAACCCAATGTACCTATCTCGGTTCAGACATAAATTGACTGAGAGCACTTACTGCAAAGCAGATATTTGGTCTAGTGTTAACTAGATACATCAATGAACCGATCAGCTGTCTGTACATGGTAGGATCTATCAACTCTGACTCGGAAGCTGAGTCACTCAACTTCTTAAGGTTTATCTCCATAGGTGTATTCATGGACTTGCAGTCCATCATACCAAATCTCTTCAAGATATCAATGGTATATTTTCCTTGGCTCAGGAAAATCTCATCCAGTCTCTACCACACCTCCAAACCTAAGAAGTAATGCATCAGACCAAGATCCTTTATCTCGAACTCAGAGGGTAGCATATTCTTGCACCATTCAGTAAGTTTCTCATCTCATATGAGAAATAAGTCATCAACATACAGTACTAGTATCAATGGTTCGCAATCCTCAACCTTTTAGTAAAGATTGGAGTCTGCCTCACTCTTGGTGATGTTGTAATTGTAGCTTCGGAAGATATTATTCTGTTTATTATTATATTATTATTGTACCTCCGTTCAGGGATGTCATTCTTATGTTTGGTCATGCTAGGTCATTGAGGTAAAACCTCCCTTGTAAGTTGGGGCATTAGATCCCCTAGAGTCAAATGTAACAGGTATTATTGAGTCTCCCTAGAGAAGTCGGCCCAATCAGTTTCAGTGAGGCCGACATAGTTAGGTAAAAGGTCAAACCAAAAGTAAAGTATAAATAAAGAGCCTTTCTCTCTCATTTGGACACACTACTCACTCACACAAGTTCACATAGCAAGGGAGATAAGACAAGTTCACTGGAGGAGAAAGAGAGAGAGTTGCAGAAGACATATTTTGGTTTTCCATTTTGCTTGATATTGTATTAGTGGAAAATCTATCTCTGAGGAAGTTGTGGGGTTTTCTCCTTTATGGTTTCCCCAAGGAAAACTATTGTGTCTATTATGTTTTGCTGCGCTTGTTATTCTTTCAGTTAAAGATCCTAGCTAACATTGAATTAAAGTAGAAAATCTAACATGGTATCGGAGCTAACCTGAAAAGAAGACATTGTGCAACAGTGGGAAACTAGGGCTTCCTAGTTTAAGGTCTTCTCTCCACAGATCATCCGAGAAAGAAGGCTAGTCTAACTCGCCCTAGGAGGGAGCAGAATCAAATTCTGAGAATTTTCATTTTTGGTTGTCACTACTGTTGAGAGAAACTAGGGCTTCCTGTTCCAGGCACTTTCCTCCACTCTGGGCACTTTCCTCCACAGATCAGCTTGAAAAGAGGGTCAATTCAATTCGCCCTAGGAGGGCGCATCTTCTAGTGAAAGAAAAATTCAAATCCAAGAATTTTCATTTTTGGCCTCGTCACTACTGCTGGGGGAAAACTAGGGCATCACTTATTCTGCAATTATGTCCACAGATTTGGGAAAAGGAGTACATTTCTCAACTCGCCTCGAGGAGGTGCATCTTCTTGTCCAATCAAAAGTTCAAAATTTCAACTTTGGAAAATTAGGGTTTCTCTGACAAACCCTAGGGAAGCCAACTCCAAAACCAGGTTGGGAATCTCAAATTGCTAAGACCTAAATCTCTACTATTTCCATTTGAGGTTCTCATTTCAAAATGGCTCACCACACCAAGCTTAAGGGAGCTGATGACTTTCGAGCATGGAAGTATAGGATTGCTCTTGTCCTTGAAGAAAATGATTCGGACAAATATGTTAATGAGGAGGTTCCAACATCAAAGGGAGATGAGGCTAAGGCTATCCACAAGAAGAACTTGGTCAAGGCCAAGAGAATTATTACAAACTCCATTAAATATCATCTCATTCCCCATGTGTCATCTTTGAAGACACCCAAGGAGATGTTCAATGCTTTGACGAAATTATTCGAAGGAAAGAACATCAATCAGAAGATGACGTTAAGGAACCAGCTCAAGAATGTGAAGATCCTAAACTCAGAGACCATGCAATCCTACTTCACAAGGGTCTCTCAAATCAAGGAACAACTTGGAGCAGTTGAAGAAAAGGTAGAAGAAGAGATCGTTATGACCACCTTGAATGGTCTCCCAAGATCATGGGACTCATTCATTCAAGGGATATGTGCCAGGAAGAAGTTGATCACCTTCAACAGATTATGGGAAGAATGTACACAAGAAGAAGCTTGACTTGTGGCACAAGAAGAGAAGATGGGAGCGAATGATGATCAAGCTCTCACAATTCACGCTAGAAGAAATCACAACAAGAGGGAGCACCACCATCACAACAAGAGGGAGAACCACCACCACAAAAGACAAAGGAGACCCAAAAGAGACCTATCCAATATTAGATGTTATACATGTGATGAGAAGGGACACTACTCCAGAGATTTTCCCAGAAACAGAGGTTCAAACAAGAAGAATAACAAGAAGAGACATCATGCTCACACCACTGAAGACAATGAACTAGCAAGGAAAAGAACCAGAGAAGAAAAGGGTGATTCTTCAAGTGATGAAGAATATGTATTATGATGAATAAATATAACCAACTACAAGGGTTCATTCAAAAGGTTTCACCTCATAAGGTGAAACTAGAGATGACTTTCAGTATTACATGAAAGGAATAGGAGAAGCTCCTACAAAGTTGGACTCCTGAAAATAAATAAATATCAATGCTCTATGGAAGAAACTCTCATCCATTTTTTCAGCATTGGTTAAGATACAAACGAAGGGTCACACAGAGTCTACTCTAGTACGAAGAACAAGTGATCTACAATGTAGAATACTTGCTGAACATAAGCAAGAAAGGAACAAGGTCCTCAGAATCAGACGATGAAGTATAGCACATTGTCAGAGACTCCAATAGTTCCTTTCAAGGAAGCAAAGATCAAGAGGGAGCACACTGTCAGAGACTCTAGTAGTTCCTGCATGGAAGCAAAGATCAAGAGGGAGTCCAACCAACAACCAAACAAAGATAGTATTTGAATTATCTAAATGATATTGTTCAGTTGTGTACATACTTATATTCCTAGATTTAGGAAGTGTGTTATGCATATTAGAGTGATTGCATTGATGAACAATATACTACTAATATATAATTAACAGGTAAGTGGCCTATGGTACTATACAACATTCCATTGCTACTTATCTAGAATGAAACCTCTTTGCTGAAATGTTGGGAGTAGTGCACACTCTTAACAATGTTATGGTAGAGATGGAAGGAATCTAGAAAGTTATTGTATGAATGCGGGATATGGATGAATGTTGTGTTGAAGCCTTGTCTAAGATAGTTTCATGACTGTGTGACCTATGCCTAAGAATTTGTTCTGAAAATTATGAAATGTTTCTAATCATACAACTGGATTTGACTTGTAGGAAAGATCGTGCACCATCACCTACAAGAGAATAATGACAAGACTTGTTCCGTAGAACAAGTAACGACGGTTTAGGAGACAATGCAAGAAGATCATGAAGACCCCGACATGGCAGAACCACAAGAACCTATAGATCCACCTCGTGAGAAGAACTTCCACAAGAGAAAACCAACATGGGTACGAGAAGCAATACCAGATGCAGAGAAGTATGGCGCTCCAAAGGGGATGCACAGAGGAAGCAAGAGACCTAGACCATACTCCAGCTATGTGGCATCATTGATAAAGAACCTTCCAACTACGAAGAAGCAACAGAGAAGAAAGAATGGAAGGATGCCATGATCGAGGAGTACCAGTCGATTATGAAGAATGATGTCTGGGAGATAGTTCCAAGACCAGAAAGGAAGTTTGTTGTGACTTCGAAGTGGATCTACAAGATCAAGCATGCTGCAGATGGTAGCATTGAAAAACAAAAGGCAAGGTTTGTGGCATGTGGCTTCTCCCAAAAGGAAGGCATAGACTACGAGGAGACATTTGCACCTGTAGCAAAATACACTTCCATAAGATCTATATTGGAATTATCTGCAATAATGAAATGGAAGGTACACCAGATGGACTTCAAGACAACATTCTTGAATGGTATAGTAGAAGAGGAAGTGTACGTGGAGCAGCCATTGGGATTTGAGACACATGACAGACAGACTTGTGTGTGCAAGTTGAAGAAATCCTTGTACGGATTGAAATAGGCACCCAGGATATGGTACGGCAGGATGGATAGCTTCCTGATGAGTTTAGGATTTACCAAGAGTAAAGCGGATTCCAACCTTTACTACAAGGTTGGAGTTTGAAATCCAGTGATGCTTCTACTCTATGTAGATGACCTTTTTGTAACAGGGGAGGATGAGCTCATTGCAGATACAAAGAGGAGGCTTGGCGTAGAGTTTGAGATGAATGACCTGGGGATGATGCATTATTTCTTAGGCATGGAGGTGTGGCAGAGTGCAGATGGAATCTTCTTTGGTCAAGGAAAGTATGTAGTGGAGATTCTGAAGAGGTTCAAAATGATGGACTGCAAGGCAATGGCCACACCAATGGCATCGAACTTGAAGCTACTGTGTGATTCTTCATCAGAGTCAGTTGATGCCACGTTGTATCGTCAGATGATTGGCTCATTGATGTACTTGATGAACACGAGACCACACATATGCTTTGCTGCGAACACCCTGAGCCAGTTCCTGACGGATCCGAGACATGTTCACTTGATTGCTTTAAAGCATATATTGAGGTACCTGAAGGGTACAGTTAACTATGGGCTCAAGTATGACGCAAATCAGAAGATTAACCTGCATGGTTATGTTGGGTACCGTTAACTATGGGCTCAAGTATGAGGCAAATCGAAAGATTAACCTGCATGGTTATGTTGATTTAGATTGGGCAGGCAGTGCCACAGATAGGAAGAGCACTTCGGGATGCTGCTTTAGTATGGGATCCGATATGATCTCCTGGTTTAGCAGGAAGCAGTCAAGCGTGGCACTAAGTACGGCTGAAGCAGAGTATGTTGCAGCTTGTTCGGCTAGTTGTGAGGCAGTATGGCTTCGGAAGCTACTGTCAGACTTGTTTGATCTCTAGTTAGAGGCGACTTGGATCTTCTTTGACAACCATAGTTGTGTGAAGTTGTCTGAGAACCCAGTGTTCCACAACAAGTTGAAGCATATTGAGATCAAGTACCACTATATTCGGGATATGGTGTAGAGAGGAGCAGTGAAGCTCCAGTATGTGGCGACAAACGAGCAGATAACCAATGTGTTGACCAAGCCGTTAGCCAGAGTGAAGTTCGAGTACTTCAAAGAGAAGCTTGGTGTTATCTAGATCGAGGTTCTTCCTAAGAGGGAGTGATGAGATTGGAAGACACATATGCACTAGAGCCGATTCTCGCATGGTGGTAGACGTAGGTGGTCCTTGGGACGTAATGCACCTGGGGTGCTCCTAACTGTTCTCTCATGTTGGTAGATGCAGGGTTGGTTCTCATATGGTGGTAGGCGTAGGTGGTCCCTGGGACGTAATGCACCTGGGGTTCTCTTGACTGTCCTCCCATACTGGAGATGCTGAGAGGTCCACCGGTCATAAGACACTTTGTGTGCACCTAAGCAGGATCTCACATGGTGGAAGACGTAGGTGGTCCTTGGGACGTAATGCACCTGGGGTGCTCCTGACTTTGCTCCCATGCTGGTAGACGCGAGCTGACCGTTGAGAGACCTAAGGCACCTGGGGTGCTCTTGGGTTGTACCCACTGGGTGGGAGACGCAGGTGGTCTATTGGACATGAGGTGTGCATCTGGGCCATGCTCTATGTATGATGATGAGATGATCTGGATACGATGAGATGATAGTAGGAGATTGTTATCACACAGCTTGTAGTTGTCCCCAATGGTATCCCATCCGGGATGGTAGAGGAGATGGACAACTAAAGAGGTGACCCAAGAGATGCCACGGTTCCCAATGCAAGTTGGGAGTCACGAAAACCGAGGCACTCTTCACTTTAGATCTAGACAAGTCAAGACCATGGGGGAGATCCTATAGCCAATCAAAGGAAGATTAGCCAAAACAAAGGTTCCTAGGAAGATGTGAAAGTTGAGTTACAGAAACCAATGCAAGCTTAGGTGGACCCAAGAGTTTAAGATATGGTTGAAGAGGATTAAGAAGTGACAAGTGTTTCAACCAATGAATGAGTTAGGCCACCTAGGGAGATCAAAGGGATAGATCTAGTACCATGAAATACACAAGTGGGGCCCACTTCCTTAAAGTATGGAAATGACCCAAATGGGACCCACAAGGTGAAGTTAGGGGTGAAATGGCACTAAGGGGTGTTTGAAGATGTGGATCTATGGATCCAAGATGGATTAGGCAACACCCACATATGGGATCTAGCACATGACACAATCCCCAAGGAGTGCGAATTGACCCAAGGAGATTAGTGCCTTAAGATGAAGGGGTAAATGGAGTCCAAAGTATGCCAAATTGTAGATCAGGATAGTCAAGGCAATTATCAAGGTGGGTTTTAAGTGGCATGCCCCAAGGTAGGCTAGATATCCATAGATCTAAGGTTGAAAGTGTGTCACCCAATGACCCAAGTGGGGCACAACCCTCAAAATGAGGAATGGGACCCACAAGGCAAAAATCAAAGAAGTGAAGCACTCGGGGTGAGCTATACAATAGGGGTCTCCTCCTTAGATAGGATAATAAAGACCAAAACCCTAGATCTCAAAAACACTTTACAATACAACAAGATGCGTGGTTGAGATTAAAAGATCTCATAATCTAATCAATGGCTAAGATGAGCCAATACATAACATCACATGGATCACTCAACATAAAGGTGATGTCATAGCTAGGAGAGACTAAGTGAGGGTGACGTCATCCTCTAGAGGGGGAAAAAGTACATGGGCCCACCTCATATGACATGGATAAGACTCATAAAGATCATGGTGGGAATAGGAGGCATCACTCCTTAGTAGCTCATCCCCATGGCACAATACTATAAAATAATATGTCCAAATAATACAAATGATCAAATCCTGTCCTCAAAATCTGTGAGAGACATGCAGTAAAAGGCCTCCTATGGCCTCTGTGGACCCCACTGACTGATGATAACTAGATGGAAGATAGGGGGTTCACCTTGGAGGACCTCTGTGAAGACCAAATGCCAAAACCTTGCCTCAATTTCCCAAATCGAGTTCCTTAGTGACCCTTTCATTCCATTTTTAATCTGCCTCGGTAACTGTGAAGCTGTTGAAACTGCCACCTAGGGCACCAATGCTGTCAAACTGAGCTCACCAGGCTCTCCAGAAGGGGGGTATAATGGTAACATCAAGTGGCTGGACCACCCCCTCCTCATACAACGCCGTAGGTGAACTGGCCTCTCATGGCCCTTGTTGGACAAGTTGGGAAAACAACCCCAAATTTGGTCAACAAGTGGAAAACTGCATCTATCACTGTCAAAAGTGCTCGGAACTGAATGATAAGTGTCTCATTGGATTCATAAGACCCAAAACTACTAGGAATGTGTACTCCTACATCATGGGCTGACCTGAGGGGTCAACAATAGGGTCCACCATATTCGGACAGTGTATAATCTGATGATCTGGAATAATAATAAAACCTGTTGAAATGCATCAATCATCATCTGAATCATATGTCCACCATATGGTATCATCAAAAAGAGTATGTGGGACCATCAATCATCATCAATAAGCATACATGGTCCACATCATCACGGATCCCAAGAATGACCATAATCAAACTAGGTTTGACTAGGTCAATATACAAGCAAGGATAAATCATATCAATAGACTAAGACATGTTCCTCTAATTATACTCACAGTTTAACTTAAAGTATAAACATCATTCAGTGGCATTTATCATGTTTGCATATTCCGTTGTTATTTATATTTACTTGCACAATAGCTTAAATGACAGACTCACCCATTGGACATGGTCTAACTGCTAGCTAAGGATGAAGTCTAGGAACAAGGCTAGGAAAAGGGGATGACTTGCCTAAACTTAACTAAAAGACACTTTGGACTGGGAGAGGGGGAAGCTACACTATGTGTCAGACAAATAACACAGGGAAGGGCTGTGCCTCATAAATGGATAAGTTGTTTAGAGAGTGCTTATTCAACTTAAGCATTGTGTCTACATCAAGTTGATCCAGGTTCATTAGGATCATTCATTTCAATTTCATGGCCTTTTTGGCCTACATAACCCTTCGGATTTCAGATGTGCTAAGAAGCACAACTAATTGCCGCTTGCATCCAGGGCATGTTTATACATATACAAGGTCAACAATAATAGATATAACTTTTGAGTAACTTTTGCTTTTTGGACCTTTTTATACTCTTCGAGGAGTAATTTTAGCAGTTCATCGCTCTTTCCCTTTACTCACGTGTGTTTAAAAACACATTCTAGAGTTTACAGTTTCCATGGGCGAATTTATAAAGATTTCCAATAGGTAGTACATGAGCTTTCAGTTTTAGCCAACATCTCAAGTGACTAAGGGGACTTCGACCAGTGCCAAACATCGGGACAACCGACCAGAATGATTTAGGCCTAGAATCCAACTCACCAAAGGCAAGTTTTGTCACCAACTCAGAGCCGAGACACTAAACAAACATGGATGCGATCCAACACAGAGGTAGTAATAGGGAAGTCCTCAGTATCAAAGAGTCAAGAAAGACAAGTAAAAGGTGAAATCCAAATCTGGAAGGTTATGGATGGATGGAGTCAATTGAAAGTGGTGCCTAAGCTAGCAGACAAGAATTCCAAGAAAGACCATATCTATGCATAGGTAATAAACCGGTGAATTTTGTCAAGAAACCTAAATGTGCAAGTAGTATGTCCATTTTACAGGTTATAACAACATTAAGATAGTTCATTTCATTTTAAAAAGTTTGCCACATCATGAATCATATACCAAGCTAATGCTGTGAAGATGACTAAAGCAACAAGATAATAATCCATAATCAATGATCAAAAATACATAGGTCACATCTCATCATAATAATAATCATCATAAACCATTTGAAACACTGATGCAATAACATCTCTAGGCACTGAACTGAAACTGTATGGAATAAAGGGTCACATCGGTCATCAAATCTGAACTCTCAAGGCTCAGCCTTGGCACAAGGTCTAACATAAGTCTGATAAAATATACTGCTCTGATCATGAGTGATCTCAAAATATAAACTCATCATAGCCAAGCTCTGAAAAGTGCAGATATCTGCTAAGCAAGAATAGTAGCCCTGCTACTATGGTGTGATAACAGAGACGTAGGTGATTGCTGTGGCAATGTATTATGTGGTCCTGGGAGTACCTACTTGATGGATTTCTCATGGAGATGATGAAGACCTACATAAGAGCTAGGCCTACATCTAGCATGAAAAAGGGTTGGCTCTGTAGAACTTCCTATGACTGATAGATTTGAGAGATGTCACTAATCAATGATCAACGAAATGAGGATTGTGGCAGCAGCGATGATGATGATGATGTTCCAACATTGATGATGATCCAACGATGATGACGTTGTACAGAGTGTTGATGACTGTGACGAGAGAATACCTTCCTAGTTAAGAGGGAGTTGTTGTAATTGTAACTTCGGAAGGTATTCTTCTGTTTATTATTATATTATTATTGTACCTTTTATTTGTACCTCCGTTCGGGGATGTCATTATTATGTTTGGTCATGCTAGGTCATTGAGGTAAAGCCTCCCTTGTAAGTCGGGGCATTAGATCCCCTAGAGTCAAATGTGAAAGGTATTATTGAGTCTCCCTAGAGAAGTCGACCCAGTCAGTTTTAGTGAGGAAGACATAGTTAGGTAAAAGGTCAAGCCAAAAGTAAAGTATAAATAGAGAGCCTTGCTCTCTCATTTGGACACACTACTCACTCACACAAGTTCGCATAACAAGGGAGAGAAGACAAGTTCGTTGGAGAAGAAAGAGAGAGCTGCAGAAGACATATTTTGGGTTTTCCATTTTTGCTTGATATTGTATTAGTGACAAATCTATCTCCAAGGAAGTTGCGGGGTTTTCTCCTTTATGGTTTCCCTGAGGAAAACTATTGTGTCTATTGTGTTTTGCTGTGCTTGTTATTCTTTAAGTTAAAGATCCTAGCTAACATTGAATTAAAGTAGAAAATCTAACAGGTGAATCCCAGGCTCACCAAGTATCCATCAATCCTGGTATACCATGGTCGTGGTTCCTGCTTGAGGCCATATAGGGACTTCTTTAGTCTGCATACATGGGATACCTTCCCATGAATCTTGAAACCCTTTGGCTGTTCGATGTAGACTTCTTCCTCAATTACTCCATTGAGGAAAGTTTTTTTAACATCCATCTGATGTAGCTTCCATCCCATAGCTGAAGCTAGATCTATGATTGATATGATGGTCGTGTATCGTGCAACTGGAACAAATGTCTCATCATAATCGACTCCCTATTTCTGAGAGAACCCTCTAGCCACAAATCTCGATTTGTGCTTCTCAATGCTCCCATCTGCTGCATGTTTAATCTTATAGATCCACTCAGAAGTCACATATGACTTCCCTTTAGGTCTCAACACAACCTCCCATACGTCATTCTTGATGATGGATTGATATTCTTCCATCTTAGCATCTTTCCAAACTTGCTGGTCGGGAACCTCCTCGTAATTGGAGGGATCAGAATCAATAATGTTGTTCATCAGTGTTACATATCCTGAATATCATCGAGTTTTCTTGCTCTCCCTGAATGTGCCTAGGGGAGCAACATGGTTTTCTACATCCTCTAATGCCTGTCGAGCATAAATAGGCCTCTTCCCACCAATAGCAAGATCTTTGGGAACATATGTGGGCTCTACTGGATCAACTAGATCCATTGGATCTATAGAACCTATTGGATTTGTAGGCTCCCTTTGAATTTTTGAAGAGGAAGGGGGTAATGACTCCGTTTCTTTTGGAGCTTCTTGCACCTCATTGTTTGAAGATGATCTTCTAGCCTTTCTGAAGGCAATCTCCTCTTCGAAGGAAATATCTATGCTAATTTCCATCTGTCTTTGACCTGGAATGTAAATTCGGTAAGCCTTCGAGGATTCACTATACCCAACACATATACCCTTCTTTCCTGAAGGTTCTAGCTTTGTTCTGTTTTCCTTGGGTACGTGAATATATACAGGACATCCAAATATGCATAGATGACCAACTTCTGGCTTCAAACTTGTGAAGGCCTCTTCTGGAGTCATATTCTTTAGTATTCTATGTGGACTTCTGTTCTGAACATATACTGCAGTGCTGGAAGCTTCTACCCATAAAAACATCGAAAGATTTTGATCATGGATCATGGATTTGACTGCCTCAACTATAGATTTGATCTTCCTTTTTGCAACCCATTTTGTTGAGGGTTGTAAGGAACTGTATATTCCTTCTTGATTCTTGCTTCCTTACAGAAATTACTGAATTTTGATGAGGTGTATTCTCCTCCATTATCGGACCTGAGAATCTTTTTCCTCTTCACGGATAGGTTCTCAACCTGGGCCTTGAATTCTTTGAACTTGTTTAGAACTTCTTCGGATTCTTTGGACTTCAAGAAATCGATCCATGTCTTCCGAGAGTAATCATCTATGAAGGTCACATAGCACAAAAATCCTCCCAATGATGTAACTATAGTGCAGGTGAGCAAGTCTCCTATACCATAGCTCACTCAAACTAATAGAGTCATGTACTAGAGCCTGAACTGGCTATATCGTCAATCTGTATAAACTTTCTTCATGAACACCAATTATTCTTGCGGAATCGATAGTGGAATTCTTGTGTCATGCACGAACCTTTCCGTTTGAGAAGGAAACTTTGCAACCCTTGTCTTCTAGTGCTGAGATAGAGACACGATTTCTTTTCATACCTGGTACATATAATACTTATCTCAAGTGCAGAGAATCACCAAAATCTAACTGAAAGGAGGTTGTCCCAATTCCTTTCACTATATATCTAGCATCATTTCCAAGGACCACTCTTAGATGCGATTCTCTCTCATCTAGGTTTGAGAGAAACTCCTTGTAACCTATCATATGATTAGAATCACCACTATCTAACAACCAAACATTATTATCAGTAGGAACAGTACTCGATAAAGATGAGATGAAGAATAATTCTTCTATCTTCTTCGATTTCTTTGGTTGAGTTTCTTCATCCACATCAGCTGCAGAGGCGTGTTCTTTCCTCTTTTGTGAATTGCATTGGCTCTTGAAGTGGCCAAACTTTCTGCATTTATAGCATTGAACCTTCGACATGTCCTTCTTCTTCCTTTGATTAGGATTAGGACTTGGTCTTCTGCCTTTGTCTTTTCATCCAAAGTTCTTCTTTCCTTTCTTCTTGGTATGTGTAATGAGGGCTTGGTCTTCATCATGAGGTTCTTAAATATTGTCTCTCATCACAAGTCTTGTTTCTTCTTATGTAAGGTCTGCCCATAGTCTTTCAAAATTGGGTAGTTCTGATCTTCCCGATATGCTTCGGGTGAAGGTTTCCCAAGATTGAGGGAGACCATTCAAGTTCATCATGACCAACTCTCTGTCTACAATAATTTCACCAATTGTTGCCAACTTATCTTTTGTCTCTGGGATCTTCATGAATCAACTTCTTCAATGAGTCAAACATTTCTTTTGTTGTCTTCTTTTGAGAAATCTGAGAAATCAAATGATCCTTAACTGAATCTATTAGTATTCTCCTTGCCTTGGCTTCATTCTTCTTCCATTGAGTCTTCTCTGAAGCTTCTACTGGTTCTGTCACTCCTTCTGTGGCAAAGTTTAGTAAATCATTTTCTTCTAGAGAAATAAGCACTCTAGACTTCCATAAGTAGTAGTTTGATGCTCCATCAAGCCTATCTTCAACCTTGATGCTTGACATTTTGACTGAGTACTGGATCTGCAGAAACCCTAGCAGGAGCTAGGACAAAAATGAATTTGGATTTTGAGAAATCCACTTCTACAGATGAATTCGCCCTCCTAAGGCGAGTTGAATGAACCTTCTTTTCTTCCAAATTTGTGGTTGGAACACTGAAAAATAGTAAACCCTAATTTTGCAGCAACCTCAGAAAATAGGTCAAAATTGAAAATTTTCAGAATGAAATTCTGCTTGGACAAAAAAATTTGCCTTGCTGAGGTGAGCTCAATAAAGGTAAGATCGAACCAAATTGATGGTTGGAAGTTGGAGAAATTCCAAACCCTAGTTCATGGTGCTAGGATGATAGGATATCAGCGCCATTTAAACCTTCTTCATCGCTTCCCTATGAGGCAACGCATACCGAAGTAAAGACTCACAATAGAAACCTTGAGGACAGGGTCAATGCCCTCACAGCAACAATGTCGTTGAATCCCCTCATGAAGCACATGGAAGCCTCGAGCAACAACAATGGAAATCTTAGTAAGAAGTTGGAGATGTTTGGCAACGCAATGGTGAATTCAGGCCTGTTTTTCGGACTCAGTTCAGCCAAGGAGCGCAACGTGAAGACTCTCGTCCCGTAAGCTGTTTGGTCTTGGTCTAAGACTCTCGTTTGTTTGCAGTAAGTTATGTTGATTGTCTTTTTTTTGCACTTGTTTGTTGGAAACTGGAACTGCATCCATAATGCTTATCGGTTTTAGTATAACTTTATGTAATGTTTTGTTTCTGTATTTTCTTGCTCGGGCAATATGTAAGAAGCTACAACTTCCATAGATTAGGCAAGTTTAAGAAGTGCTATAAAATCGAGAAGAATGAACAAGGGGTGACAGATAGTTTTTTGCTTTGGGAATTGTCATCCTTCTCCAGCTATGTAATCTATGCTTTCCATTTTTAATGAAAAGTCTCTGAGCCGTTATTGTTAAAAAACAAATAAGAGTTATAAAATTTTAATTTATGATAAATTTATTTTAATTTTTTAAATGTTATATATTTTGAATTTATAACTAATATTATCATTAATCATCCTAACTAATATTAAGATTATAAATGTAATTTCTTTTTTCATCATAATCTCATTTAATAAAATTATAATTTTATTAATAAATTTTTAATTTTAGTATCTAAATATTATAATCCTAATAAATAAAATTTTTATTTAATTTTAAATTTTATTGTCTAAATATTACAATCCTTTTAAATGCGAGAATAATTTAAATTTGATTATTTTTATTATTTTATAAAAAAAGTTATGGTTTTATTATTAAAATATAAAATTTTAATCTTAATTATATTGATGATGATTATGATTTACATCTACTTTGATGAACTTTGGTCATTCAAACTTTAAGAAGGGTATTACTTGGTTTGTTTTAAAATTTCGTTCCCGTGCTCAAGAAACTTGGCAAAACTTGGCAAGAAGCTTTCTGAGCTCACTATAGTTTTGACAAGTTAAGAGATTAAAAATGTTTCTATTCTAACAAATAGTATGAAACTCATCTAATATAGATGTAGCAAGCATTCTAAGAGAAAGTGGTTTTAATCTTGGCAATATTAATTTTCTTATTTGAAGTAGTTACTACCAAGAAATACTATTAAAATTTAATTTTATTCTTTAATTTTTATTTTTAAAATATTATAATTTTTAGGATACTAAACTATTTTTTTATTGTTTTATTAATTTATTTTATAATAACTTTAATTTAATAATAAATAAATAAATATTTTTATTAATGCATTAAAAATATAATTATATATTTGATTACACATATTTTAGAAGAAGAAAAAGAAGTTTTATTGTTTAATTTCTATTTTTAAAATATTATAATCTTTTAAATATTAAAATATTTTATTAATTTATTTCATAGTAACTATATTTTAATAAATAAATAAATATTATTATTAATGCATTAAAAATATATTATTTTAATAACGATATTTTAATTTTAAATTGTTTGTATATTGTGAATTAAATTTTTTTATTATAGTTGAACTATTTTAAATAATTTTTTAAGTTTTAATTTATTAAAATTTTCATCATAATTAATATTGTGATTATAATTTATTTTTTTTATCATAATTTCATTAATAAAAATTCTAGTTTTTTTTAATTTACTTTCTAATAGAATTATAATCTTATTAATTCATTTTTAAATTTTAAATTTTAAATTTCATGATAAATATCATAATAAATAAAAATTATGATGTTTTTATTTTTTCTTTATACTATAAATAAAAATTAAATTTAAATTTTATTGTTTAAATATTACAAATCTATTAAATGTGATAATAATTTTTGATAATTTTAACTTTAATCATACTATTAAAATTTAATTGTAAATATATTTGTATAATATTTGTATTTTATTTTATTTGTATAATATTTTATTAATTTATTTCATAATAACTATATATATATATATATATATATATATATATACGCATTAAAAATATAATTTAATGCATTAGAGCTTTTCTTGGCTTTGAGATTTTAAGATCTCTACTAACAAGACCGACCACGTGAAGGTGAAAGCTCATATGGCCTCAAAAACTGTGCTTTGTTGTTGTTGTTACAACAAAGCGATAATTTCTGTGCTTTGTTATTGTTCTATCAACAAAGCGGGTTGTTTAAAAATTTTAAAGTTTTATTTATGTATTTATTAAATTGATTTTATTATAGATATAGTGTTATTTAATTTAATAAATTTTTTAAAAAATAATGAATTGTATTTTAATTTAAAAATAAATAACAAATGAAATAAAAAAATTACAAAATTAAAATTTAAAACAACAATATAAAAAAAAATTAAAAAATACAGTAAAATGTGAAATTATATTATGTATATATATATATATATATTAAGTTATACATGATACAAAATTCATATACATAATAAAAAATAAAAAAATAAATATAAATATAAATATAAATATGTAAATATAAATATATAAATTTATATAAACAATTGATATTTTATACAAAGTTTCACATATCTAAAACGTCAAGTTGCATAAACAAATATGTATAAAGATATACAAACACAAACATTTAGTTGTATACAAAAATCATGTACAAATATCCACAAATACAAATTATAAAGTTGTATACAAAAAAACATATTCATCTAACAAACATAAAAATCATTTCATCTACCAAACACACAATTGCATTAAAAAACATTATTTATAACTAACGTAGAAATCATCTCACCTAACAAACACATAATATTGGATACAAGATAACATTATTTAATCTAATAAATATAAATATAATTTCATCTAACAAACACATAATTGCATACAAAATACAAGTACAAAGATCTCAAACACAAACACATAGAGTTGCATACAAAATACAAGTACAAAGATTTCAAACACAAACACGGAGTTGCATACAGAATACAAGTACAAAGATTTCAAACACAAACACAGAGTTCCATACAAAATACAAGTAAAAAGATTTCAAACACAAACACATAGAGTTGCATATACGAAAAAACATTATTTTCATAAAAAACAAATAAAAGTTAATTTATCTAAAAAACACATAGAATTATATACAAAAACATAAAATCATTTAGTATAACAAACAAGTAGTAGAATTGCATACAAAATACATATACATCCATAGAATACACTAAAATACAACAATATAAATAATAACAATATAATAATATAAATTATATATAAATAATAGCAATGTAATAATATAAATTATATATAAATAATAACAATGTAATAATACAAATAAAGTTGAAAAAGTGAATTAAAAAAAAAAAACAAAAGTAGAAAATAAATAAAGTTGAAAAAATGTAAATTAAAAAAAAACAAAAGTAAAAAAGTGAAAAAGATAATTTATTAGAGAATTTCAAATATATTTAATAAGGTTTATTTATGTGTTTGATAAATTTTGAAAGGTTAAGTGGAAAATGAAGTTTATTTATGTGTTTGATAAATTTTGAAAGGTTAAGTGGAAAATGAAGTTTATTTATGTTGGAGAAATTATAAAATTAATTTATGTGAAAATAATTAGTGAAAAATGAACGTGGAAAAAAACTTACTCCATCATAACACTATAAGAGACTACTCTAAAAATGATGAGGCGCCCCACCATCTAGAGCATTTGGATGGGTTTAATCCCATCCCCAAAAAATATAATTATATATATTAAAAAGAATATGTTTGTAAGTCTCCATCTTTACAAAACTCTTAAATACACTCCAAACTGTACAAGTCCAATATAAATCACTTCAAATTGTTGTAAATAACATTGAATCAATGTTCAAAAGATGTTTGTAAATAACATTGAATCAATGTTGCTTGATACTTGATACTTGATACCTACAAATATAACAAACCAAAACAAATATGAGATGCATCCTTATTTACTTATTACTTTAAAAAATAAAAACATGAAAAATATAAATACCTTTCTCTCTTTATTCACAAACCAAAACAAATATGAGATGCATCCTTATTTACTTATTACTTTAAAAAATAAAAACATGAAAAATATAAAGATCATTATCTTTCTCTCTTTATTCATCTTCAGAAACTTCAATTGTATCAATTGTAAATATCGTTATGTTATGTTTGATACCTGAAAAAATAACATAACAATACATATATAAAACATACTTATATTTAAACATTTACTTTAAATATGAAAAAATATGAAAAAGATAATACCATTATATAAAATGTACATTTTGACTCATAAGCAAATCACCAAAAAGTTTTCATCTTCAGAAACTTCAATTGTATCCATTGTGAATATAGCTATATTTGATACCTGAAAAAACAACATAACAAAACATATATAAAACATACTTATATTTAAACATTTACTTTAAATATTAAAAAATATGAAAAAGATAATACCATTATATAAAATGTACATTTTGACTCATCAGCAAACTACCAAAGAGTTTTCATCTTCAGAAACTTCAATTGTATCAATTGTGAATATGGCTATGTTTGATACCTAAGAAAACAATATAACAAAACATATATAAAACATACTTATATTTAAACATTTACTTTAAATATTAAAAAATATGAAAAAGATAATACCATTATATAAAATGTACATTTTGACTCCTAAGCAAACCACCAAAGAACATTTTGACTCCTAAGCAAACCACCAAAGAGTTTTCATCTTCAGAAACTTTAATTGTATCAATTGTGAATATGGCTAGATTTAATACCTGAAAAAAAAACATAACAAAACATATATAAAACATACTTATATTTAAACATTTAAATTAAATATTAAAAATAAAAAATATGAAAAAGATAATAGCACTATATAAAATGTACATTTTGACTGCTAAGCAAACCACCAAAGAGTTTTCAATCTTCAAAAACTTCAATTGTGAATATGGCTATGGCTTCGGCTTCACTCAATACTTACAATAGGCAATTAGGCTATTCAATATTATTCTCCTGTTTGCTTATCCTTTTAGCTAATCCGATCATGCACTCACGGCGGTCTTAGCAGCTCATTCTGAAGAAAATCCAGCTGCACCATTGAAATTAAAAAATTAAGAAAATCTTAGCAGCTAATTCTGACGAAAATCCAGCTGTACCATTGAAATATAAACTCAAAAGAACGTCAATAATGGAATTAGAAGAACAACGATAATATTGAAATTAAGAATGAGATGACTTTTTTTCAATTTTGGATCAATTTTTTATTGACTAATTGTTAATTGTTGATTGAAATAAGGAGATAAAAATATAAACTGATAAAAACAAAGTCAATGTCAATATTGAAATTAAAAATGAGATGACTGCCATATCAAAATTAAGGAACTTAAAATCCCTCAGAGATGACTGCCCCTGAAGGGTTGTGTCAATTCCAAGGAGAAATCCCTCAGAGTCCTTTCGTCATTTCTCTCCTTCATCTCATCATGCCCATGACACTATTCTACGAGGTGTTTCACGATCTGCTGGGAGAGGGGATTTTAAATGTAGATTCTGAGTGGTGGAGGAGCAGAGAAATATCGACAGCCTTCCCTTCAAATCCTGAAAATTTGGTTTGTTCATGGCGAAGGCGATGCCCGAAACAGTGGAGAATTGACTGTACCATTTCTCAAGGATGCAAAAAACAAGGAAACTTGATCATGAACACCAATTTCATAAACACTTTATACTTTCTCTGCCAAAATTTGGGGTAGTATTCCTATGCCTCTTTGTCTGTGGTTAATTCTTGGATCCTGGAAACAGAGATCAAATTCGATAACATATACACGCAACATAGGCAGCCGCAGCTGCTTAGAGATAGAGATCGACCCAGGGACCGACCCGGAGACCTACTGTGTGATCGACCCAGGGACAATGAAGCTCAAAGCATTCAAAGTGGCATTCAGTCAATCAAGAAAGAAGCATTCAATCAATCAATTAAGGAAAAAACATTCAATTAATCAAGCTAGCCCACCGGGCTAAAACTTATTATTTATTGTTTACACAGTCTGAGATCATGATTTAATCTGGTGTCAATCATTAAAAGTATGAGATCATGATTTAATCTGGTGTCAATCATTAAAAATTGTGAACACAAAACGGATTAAGAGCCCTGCAAGAACCTCGTTATTTTAGGACTATGCTGCATTGAACCCAATGTAGTCAATTTCATTTTAACTCATGCTTGAAGATTTCTTTTACAGATTGTTGTGCAAGGATGTTGATAACATGTTCATTGAACTCTAAGATAACTACCAACGCAGAGTGTCCCAACTGTTTGTTCATCTCGTAATCAACTTTGCCTATAATTATATCTCCAAACTCTAGAAGAGTTACGATTAAAAAAAACAAAAGCTAAATTAAATTACAGTCACCGCTTCAACATCCTGTAAGTAAGCTATCGAACTATTTAAGAGGAAAATGCATAGGTGCCAGTTGAATATCAATACGTGACTTTAATCTTAAAACACAATGCTGGGCAGGAACCAGTACAAAGCAGCCACTGAGGGTCACATCAAGAAGGAAGAAAATTTAAAATAAGATCCTCACAATGATTTTACATAGAATTTTGTTGGTATCACTCTCTCTTCAAGGGGGGTTGGTTGCAGGTGTTCTTGTAGTCGCAGATATATTGGAGAGATTCGAAATTCTCTCTTCCAATAGGGAGCAATTCCTATCTCTGTTGAAGGAATTATTTAGATTTACCCAACTTATTGTAAAGATTAAAGAACTTCCAATAGGGAGCAATTCCTGTCTCTGTTGAAGGAATTATTTAGATTTACCCAATTTATTGTAAATATTAAAGAACTTGTAAATATTAAAGAACTTAGATCATGTAGCATGAGTGCCCTCTTAAAAAATTTACAGGTGAGCACTCATGCTGCATAATCTAGACATGAGCTACTGATTCAACAAATGGAACGATTGGGATTGAGATTGAGACAAATCCATTTGTTTTTAATGTGTACATTTTGCAATGAGAGAGGTATCAGTTTAAAGTGAGACTACATGGTGTATAGGGGCCGGCTGTCGCAAGCCCATCAATCAGTGGGCTTAAACTGTGACATTGAAGTCCAGAGTCATTATTTAATGACATTTTTATGTAAAATGTTTCAGATAGGCTGCAAAATGGTGATATAGGATTTGTAAGACCACCTTGGAATCATAGGCATTTTAATGAAGAAGCTAAGGTGATAGATACTAGGGTAAATGATTCCGTATTTTAAAATAGGCATATAGGAATAGCACCCAAGAATTAAAAGTTTTTGGGCAGGAAGGTTATAAATTATTCTGATGATCCTAATCAAATGGAAAGTGAAGCAGACCATCCAGTGGATCAAATGAGACCAGGTCCGTTTAAGGTGCAATCTTAGATGACAAAAAGTAGCTTTGATTCATTGACTTCTCATCTCAAACAAATTTTACTCGGTCTGAGGTGAGATCTCAGACAAGGGAACGAAACATTGATTTGTTAATGAATTGTTAAAAACATAGTCACCTCAAGTGGCAATCTCAATAAATAGAAAGGAACTGGGAAGCTCAAATAGGGGTAAAAAAATAAAAAGATTTGCAGAGTTCCTACAGTTTTCAGTCTTCACAGGATGGACCACCATGGCGACAACTGGAAATAGATGGAGTCCCAGGTATTAAAGAAAGAAGTGTTGGGTTTACTAAATGCTTTAAACCCTAACCAAGATCTACTCCTATGCAAGAAATTAAACTTAATGCACAACGGAACTTAGAAATTAAGTTTAATGCACAGCGGTACTTACTTTCCATCTTCAAAGGTCGCGGACAGCTTCTGGTCTTGACTTGAGTTGTTGGCTCTCGAATCCTTCCAAGAACTTGCAATCCTTTTCTCTGGAGAGTATCCTGTCTTCAATGGAGCAGACAATTTTTCTGGATGATTGCAAGCCTTGGAGACTCAGCCCTTTTATAGCAGTGCCAAAGAAAAAGATTCTAATCCTAGGGCTGCTGAAATTTAGCTAATACTTGGGAAACAAGTCCAAAAGAAATCTGGAGTTTCCGATTTTATAAAAAACTTCAAATCGGGAAACTTCAGAAAAAACTGAAATAAATCAGAATAAATTCTGATTTCCTTATTTAGCTCAATTTACTGCTATTATTTTAATCAACTATAATCGGTCCATTAACAATTATAATTGATTAACATTATTCTATATGTATTTGTATCCAAAACCTTTTTTTAAATACGTATAATGCCATGACTTAATTAATCACATTGTTTGGCATGTTTTAATCATTACATAAATGTAATCTTTCGACAGTATTTGATATCATAATCATAATGCACGTATGTCCAACTTAATTATTGTAATTTAGACGTCTCTAAATCCAACAATCTCCCACATGGACAAGTGCAACCTTTTGATTATATATCCTTAACTTTATTGCATGCAACTTTTCTGTCTTTCTTATCGTATTTCTTAAACAATTCTGTCCATCAATTATGCTAACAAAGGACTTAAGCAGCACTTGTCACATTTATTCGCAACTAAACCGACATAAATCACGCTGCCAACATAACTGAATGACATGAATCTGATTTGGACATATAGTTTAGAAATTAAACGCAAGTGTGATTATACGTGCCTATTTCTAATTGAGTCACCTTTACTTTACTGTATGAGGTCAAAAATTAAACTTTAAAGAAAGAAATAATGAAACCGAAACTGAATGCAACTTGTATATATCATCAAAATTGTTTACAATTGCATTACATAGAACATCAAAAACAAAACTTAAAACATATTCAGACTCCCACATTTTCTAATTATCCTAAATAGATATTACACCCATACGGGCAACATGTTCGTGAAACTTCTTGGGTGGTAATCCTTTAGTAAGAGGATCAGCAATCATGGAGTCTGTACCTATGTGTTCTATACATAATTCATTATTCTGCACTCTCTCTTTTACAACCAAAAACTTAATATCGATGTATTTTGACTTTGACGAACTTCGGTTGTTGGTTGCGTATAACACTGCTGAATTGTTGTCACATAATAATTTGAGTGGTTTCTGAATAGAATCCACAATTTTCAGACTTGTGACGAAGTTCTTCAGCCATACGCCATGATTAGATGCTTCATAGCATGCAACAAATTCAGCTGCCATAGTGGAGGAGGCTACCAATGACTGCTTAGCGCTCTTCCATGACACGGCACTGCCTGCCATCATAAAGATGTATCCTGATGTTGACTTCATGCTGTCGACACATCCTCCAAAATCAGAATCAGTATATCCAATGACCTCGAGCTGTTCCGATCTCCGATACGTGAGCATAAAGTCCCTTGTTCTCTTTAGATATCTCAACACTCGCTTGGCTGCCTTCCAGTGTTCCATACCTGGGTTACTCAAATATCTCCCTAGCATTCCAGTGATGAACGCAATATCTGGACGCGTGCATACTTGTGCATACATGATGCTACCCACGGCTGAGGCATAGGGAATATCTTTCATGATGTTTTTATCTAAGTCAGTTTGGGGACATTGTTTTAGACTAAACTTATCTCCTTTTGATACAGGGGTATCTCCTGGTTTGCTGTTTTCCATGCCAAATCTTGTTAGAATCTTATCGATATAGTTCCTCTGGGATAACCTTAGAATACCTTGAGATCTATCTCTAAGTATTTCAATCCCTAGAACAAATGATGCATCATCAAGATCTTTCATTTCAAAGTTCTTAAATAAAAAATTCTTAGTTTGATGCAACATGTCCTTATCGTTACTGGCAAGCAATATGTCATCTACATATAAAACCAAGAAAATAATTTTACTCCCACAGAACTTAAGGTATATGCATTCGTCTACTATGTTAGACTCAAAACCAAATGAGCTAACAATTTTGTGAAATTTATGATACCATTGTCGAGATGCTTGTTTTAGCCCATAGATATATTTCTTAAGTCTGCAAACCATAGACCCTGCATCACCTGATACAAAGTTCTCTGGCTGCTTCATATAGATCGTTTCATCAATGTCACCATTGAGAAACGTCGTCTTTACATCCATCTGATGAAGTTCTAAATCATAATGTGCTACAAGCGCCAATATAATCCTTAAAGAGTCTTTCGATGAAACTGGAGAGAAAGTCTCTTTATAATCAATGCCTTCTTTCTGTGTGAAACCTTTCGCAACAAGACGTGCCTTGTATTTTTCAACATTGCCTTTAGAATCCCGCTTAGTCTTAAATATCCATTTGCAACCAACGGGTTTCTTGTCTTTAGGCAACGGAACGATATCCCAAACGTCATTGTCATACATAGATTTCATCTCTTCATTCATGGCATTAATCCACTTTTGAGAGTTAGAGCTTTCCATAGCTTGTTTGATATTAACAGGATCATTTTCAAACATGCCAATGTCAAACTCATGTTCTTGAAGATATGCATAATCCTTAGATTGTGTAGATCTTTTCTCTCTAGTAGATCTCCTAATTGGCACAGGTACTAGATTTTCTTGAGGTTCATTTACAACTTGTTCTTCAACAGGAGGAGGAACATCATTATCAATTTCTGAATCTCCCACAGGCCCTAGGCCATCAACATTTGTCATGTCAATGTCAGGGTTTGGGTTGGGTTCAGGTCCATTTGTGTTCTCTATTCCATGTTGAGTTTCTAACTGAGTTATTTGTGATGATGAAGTTTGCATATTGTCAGAAGATGTATTTCTAAACGCAATCGGAATTTGAACAAAACCAGGACTTTGGTCCATAGTCTCATTTATAAACGCAATCGGAATTTGAACAAAACCAGGACTTTGGTCCATAGTCTCATTCGCATTCGTCTCTTCTTCTTCAAAAATACTATCTTTTGTCATATCTCCCCCCACAAACTCATTATCCTCAAAAAATTTCGCACTTCCTGACTCGAAAACTGTATGTTCTGTTGGATTATAGAATTTGTATCCCCAAGATCGTTCAGAATAGCCTATAAAGTAACAACTAATGGTCCTTTCGTCCAGTTTCTTTTCATTTGGCTTATAAGGCCTAGCTTCACATGGACATCCCCAAACTCTCAAATGATTCAAGCTAGGCTTGCGCCCAACCCATAACTCGTAAGGGGTCTTGTTAGCTGCTTTAGTAGGCACTCTATTAAGTATGTATGCTGCAGTCTTTAAGGCTTCTCCCCACAAATTCTCAGGTAGAGTTGTACGAGCAATCATACTTCTCACCATGTCTTTAAGGGTGCGATTTCGCCGTTCAGCAACACCATTCATTGCAGGCGAACCTGGCAACGTATACTGAGGCACAATTCCGCATTCCTCTAAGTATTTTGCAAAGGGACCTTGACGTTGTTCTCCTGATCCATCATAACGACCGTAGTATTCACCACCACGATCAGAACGAATGGACTTTATACGTTTGTTAAGTTGTAACTCAACTTCCGTTTTGAACTTTATGAACACGTCTAATGCTTCCGCCTTTTCTTTTATTAAGTAAATATGACCATATCTTGAATAATCATCTATGAATGTGATAAAGTAACGGTGACCATTTCTTGTAGCTTTTGGAAAAAGACCACAGATATCCGTATGAATCAATTCTAAGACATCATTACATCTTTTTGCATCATACTTACGTTTATTAGTTTGTTTTCCCTTTATACAATTCACACAATCACTTAAGTTTGTAAAATCTAAAGGTTGGAGAATATCATTAGACACAAGACGTTCTATCCTTTTCATAGAGATATGTCCTAATCGCTTGTGCCATAATGTTGGAGATTTCTCGCAAGTTAATTTACGTTTTCTATTATCTACATGCAGTGCCTCTGAATGTGAAGTGTCTATATCTAGAAAATAAAGATTATCATAAGAAGACAGGATACCAGAAGCAAGAAGCTTAGAATTTTGACACAAACTGAATTTTCCATTACCAAATGAACATACATAACCATTTTTGTCCAAATAAGATATAGAAATTAGGTTCCTTCTGAAAGATGGAACCACTAAAGCATCAAAACTTAAATAACATCCTGTCTTACATAATAATCTAAATTTTCCTATGCTTTTCACTTCTACTTTGTTGCCATTTCCTACGTAAACGTAGCGCTCTGCCTCATTTGGCTTGCGATGGCTTAGGCAACCCTGCATCGACATACTGATGTTAGTCGTTGCACCTGAATCTATCCACCAAGTATATCTAGATATAGAACTTAAATTAACTTCAGAACAAACTAAAGCACGTTGCAGTCTTGTCATCTCAATAACATGCTCTCTAACCCCTTCTTTTCCCTTGTATTTTATTGTTGCCAACTTCACAAAGAGTGTACTAACTTCAGTCTTTTTACTCTTTGTGAATTTCTCTTCAAGGGCCTTAAGGTATTTAATAGCGCCGGTCTCTGTATCAGGTATTATGCCCCGAAAAGTCTCATGGATCGTTTGCTTCATCACCATTATGCACATGCGATTTGAATGCTCCCATCTATCAATATCAGCCTTCTCTTGGGGAGTTTCTTCACCCTCTTTATTGGGCTTGGGGCGATCAAATCTCAGTGCAGTGTCCAATTGCATGATCCCTAAGACTAATTTCAGCTTTTCTTCCCACTGTTTGAAATTGTTCCCCATGAGGGGCTTAATTTGACTTAGATTTGACATTATGTTTAGATCTGAAAATTGAAGAACAAAAGGAAAAAAAATTAGACATTATGCATCACGATTTGATCTTTAATCATAATTCTAAAATATATCTAAAGGCCCAAATTAAATTATGTGCTCCATTGAATCTTTTAGCCAAAACACCACTCAATAATGAAAAACACCTTTGGGCGCAATCATTACCTTATTGTCTTTTCCGCCTTTGGGCCAGATTGACATATCCATTTGCTAACGACCAGGCCAGTCAAGTGGGGAAGGCAGGTCACTAACGGACCTGGTGCACCAAGCCCCAAATGCTTTTCTAGACATTGCCAACATATGTGTGTTGCAACTTATTTGTTAAACATCACCCTTATGCACCAAACAACTTAGCAGGTGCCAACCCTCCTTTGGGAAAGCTAACACCCATGTCCATTGAGCTTGTCATGAGTCATCCTTGCAATCGTCTTACACAGAGCAGTTCGTTTTGCGAACATCAATGCTTGACTCATGCGAAAACAATACATGTATAAAACGCCTTTAGTTAGATTCCAAAATTATGCCTAAAATCATCAATCTTAACAGTTGAAAATCCAAAGTATTAAAATCGTTTTCTGGCCATACAAGAATTACCAAAACGTTTTTAATCTTCCCAAGGGAAAATACAGAGTACTAAAAAACATTTTTCAGCCGTAAGAGAAATACCCGAACGTTTTTCATATTCCAATGGGAAAATACAGAGAGTAAAACAAATCATTTTCCAACCAACATACAGATGCTAAATGCATTCACTCCAACAAATGAGCAAGACAAAAAAGAAGACAGATCCCTCTGTCATACAGAGTTTCCAAGGGCGTACATATTGAAACATTGCCAGTAGTTATATAAGCCCACCTATATTCTGTTTTCAACGTATTAAGTAGTATTGAAACATTGCCAATACGTATATTTTTGTAAATACCATCCTTACTTTCCAAAATGAAATACATATTGTCTTTTCAAGCTGTTAAAATTCATGCATTCCCTTATTACTATAATGTATTGATGCCAATGCATTGTCGTCGTCTATGGATAGTCATGGTAATTTAGATAATTCTTGTACTGTACATAATTATATTTACATTTACTGTACAGAACTACTGTCTAAAAAATATTTAAATTAAATAAAGCACACTGTTCCTCCAAAAGTTAATCTTCTGATTCCTTTTATTCTCAGTAAAAAAGGAAGTGTTTGATTAAATTTATTTCTTTAAAACCATATTCCTGCCATAGCTAATACCCTGGATTATTCCTAAATTAACCAACCATCAGCTGTTAAACTTTCGCATCAAGAATTCTGGAATTTTTGGAAACACCATTAAATAATCAACACAGATTTTACAGAGATCGCGATTCAAAGGTCATAATCTGGAAGTTGAAAACGTCATACTCTGGAAATGGGAATGCTATGAAATTACAATCAAACGCTAAGATTTAGATTCAAATCAAAACGACATGATCCAGGTTTTAGGCGAGTCGTTGTAAAAGGAAGATGCAGACCGAAATCTGCGATTTCTCTTTCAGTAGACGCATGCTAAGTAAAATAGGTCAAAACAATCCGTACGGATCGCACTCTCCAGGGTATTGTCTTTTTAACCTTTGTCAAAAGAAGGGTATAGATTGCACCACCGGCCTGATCAAAAGAAAATACAGAGTGTACATTTTCTAATCAAAATTTGAAGTTACCGAAGAAATACACTGATCCAGAGTTTCTGAAATAGATCGACTACAACAATTGATTCACGCGAGAGATTGGATCACCAATTGATACTTAAAAAACTAGGAAAGAAATAGATCACGGAAATTTTAAGTTCTGGGAATGAAATCGAGATTCAATCTGCGTTTTATCTCTCAGGAAATTTAGATCGACGGCAGTACTAGACTCTGGAGATAAAATCGGGCTTCAAAATTATAAATATTTCTCTGAATAAGAACTAAGACGCCCGTCAATTACTGGGATTAGATACAGAGGTTCTGTGATAAGCCAAGTGAATATACCGAGCTTGTAAATCAGGCAGAACGTAGATCGATTACAGTTTAGGAGAAAAGATGCAGAGATTCAGTATGTTTAAACTTCAATGGCATTTAGTCAAGGATCTGAAATGCCTTCCAATTTTCTGAATTAAAGACCGAGACTATCAAGAAGTCGATATAGATTTATACTATGAATTCTGAGAAAACGCTCTGTACAATCATAATATAAATTCTGGAAAAAAACATTCATTCATTTCTGAATTAATAATGAGATTTAACAAGAGGCTCACACGCAGTAATTCTTACATAAGGGAGGCTCTGATACCAATTGTTGGGTTTTACTAAATGCTTTAAACCCTAACCAAGATCTACTCCTATGCAAGAAATTAAACTTAATGCACAGCGGAACTTAGAAATTAAGTTTAATGCACAGCGGTACTTACTTTCCATCTTCAAAGGTCGCGGACAGCTTCTGGTCTTGACTTGAGTTGTTGGCTCTCGAATCCTTCCAAGAACTTGCAATCCTTTTCTCTGGAGAGTATCCTGTCTTCAATGGAGCAGACAATTTTTCTGGATGATTGCAAGCCTTGGAGACTCAGCCCTTTTATAGCAGTGCCAAAGAAAAAGATTCTAATCCTAGGGCTGCTGAAATTTAGCTAATACTTGGGAAACAAGTCCAAAATAAATCTGGAGTTTCCGATTTTATAAAAAACTTCAAATCGGGAAACTTCAGAAAAAACTGAAATAAATCAGAATAAATTCTGATTTCCTTATTTAGCTCAATTTACTGCTATTATTTTAATCAACTATAATCGGTCCATTAACAGTTATAATTGATTAACATTATTCTATATGTATTTGTATCCAAAACCTTTTTTTAAATACGTATAATGCCATGACTTAATTAATCACATTGTTTGGCATGTTTTAATCATTACATAAATGTAATCTTTCGACAGTATTTGATATCATAATCATAATGCACGTATGTCCAACTTAATTATTGTAATTTAGACGTCTCTAAATCCAACAAGAAGGCCTCGCTTATAAAGGAACATGCCTCCTGCATCAGACAGATCGGATTTTTACAATCATCCAAGAGCTCTGTCGCAGTTTAATCATGAAGACTACGCTAGCGATAAATTTTATTACAGTGGAAGCTTATCAGGATTTCATGAAACTTAAAATTTGCAAAATGAACAGGTGGAGATACTCAGGAAATTGGATGAGTTGAGAGAACAGTATTAGGTCATGTGAATTGCCTCATGCCTCAAATGTACGAGTTCAACACAACATTGATAGGACTGTTGTGACCCCTGAAACTATACATATATTAATGGAGAACATGCCACGTTTAATAGGCCATGCTAGTGTTTTTATGCCTGCTGATAATTATGACGAGTCTCTAACTTGGGGGGATCACTCCGTTGGATCAGAGGCAAGTTTGGCAAAACTGGCATATCGTCCACAGATCCACTCTACTCCAAACGTAGAGCGCAGCTGTGTGCATCGAAAGTAAGACTTGTTGCATGGTTTGATGGATGAACAGGACAAGGAATTTTATTAAAAGCATCCACATCCTCAGAATTTCAGCCATGTCCTGTGCATCATATGTAGAGAAAAGGGCTGTTCCTATGCCTTACAGAATCCCACATGTTTCCTATTCTGGATAAGAGAAGCTAAAGGATCGGTACCAGTATTAGTCTGCCTCTTATGAACTTGTTGACATGAGCAGGAATTATTGCAATCCTTGTTCAAGGCATCATTCACGCCACCCAGGGACCTACTTTTCATAGTATTATCATGATCAACATTCACTGTGCATGCCGTCACATGTGTTACCCACTGCTTATTGCCATCAGCACATGAATAATGCTGCTACCAATCAAGTCTGTTTCCGTAATTTCTATACTACTAATGTTCGAGTACAGGCTGCTTCAGCCCATAAATACCCTTCTTACTCATATAGGGAGAAGTCACATGGTCAGAGGTCTATGGAACAAGAGAGTGAACGATTTTTCAATAAAACAAAAAAAATATGCACAAGAATTAGTGGCTCGAAAATGGAGGATGTTGCCATGCTCACCCTTTGTAGGCAGTGCACCATTTGTTCTTTGTGATAATTGTTTGCAGTTACTGCTAATACCTGGAACTCTATTTACTACAGGGAATAAAAAAATGGACTCCGGTGTGGTGCCTGTTCCAATATATTTGTCTTCACCATTCGCGTGAAGAGACATGGCATCTCTATGGCAAAACATAAAAACTATCCATCTCAGTACATAAAGGTGAATCCTTGTGACTGTCAACAGCATGGAGTTGTAGGTGCTAACCATGCCAGCTCTTTTAATGCTATCCAAAATATGCTGACAAATAAAAGATATGTCTATCACAGCCTTTATTCGCATGTAGATGATTATGATGTTCCCAATTCTACAACTCATTCTGCTAGTGGTAAACTGGGTTTACTTCCTCCCCTTACTGGAAAGCCTCTATTGATAAAGCCTCATCTTCCTACGACCAGGGCAGATGAAATAATAGAAGTTTGCTATGTTCAAGATTTGAGAGGGCAAGATCATGATTCTTTTCCAATAAATTTGCATGACACAAGAAGCTCGGAGGTTCCGAACCTTTATAGAGGCAACTCAAATAGTACTGAAGGGTACTCAGGACTTGATTTAGCATCATCAATGGCAGTTTCCCCACTTCATGAGCTTTTGGGATACTCTTCACCTTCAGAGATGATAAACAAGGGTCTTTAAGAGAAAAACTATTGTTGCCAGTCATCAAAAGAGGGCCAACTCAATAAATTCCAACCATGCTGAGAAGACTTTTGATTTGAATGATACAAAAAATGTAAATAAGTCAACTGTGGCAGTTTCACTATCTCAAACATATTCAAGCTTGGAAAAATCCAAAGACACCGTGGAAAGGGAACACCAAGAAGATCTGTAAAAAGAATCAGGTAGTAACTGGAAGACTACCATCACAGGATTTCTGAAGAAGAGCATCAGAGATTGAAAAGAAGTAATCAAGGGTCAGAGGCTGTCAGGCCAAAAGTCTCAGTCAATTGCAGGCCTATACCTGACCATGCGGTTAAGAAGGCCGAGCAATATGTTGGACCAGTTAATCCTGGAGATTACTGGTATACTAGCAATAATAGTATCCTACTTAGGCAGTAGTAATATTTATTTATCAAGGATAGTTAAATTGATAGTATACATTTACAGTTGATTTTTGCTTAGTAAAAAATTACCAATTTATATATATATGGTATGCAGCCTTTCATAGAAGAGTTAAATTATCCCATGCCACGGGACTGTGCCGTTGGAAAAACTCGCATTTTAGTAAACGGTAGGGAGCTCCATCAAAAAGACTTTAAATTGCTTACTGGCAGAGGTCTACCAACTACAAAATACAGGGCTTACCACATTGAGATCAGTGTAAAAGTCGTGGATAAGGATACTAAAACATATAGGAATAGGCCGAGGGACTTAAAATAGGGGCCCACCATCGGGATGGGGTGGATGATAAGAGGGCTTCGGGATCAACATTCAAACATTAGCTGTAATCTGGTTTTCCGGTAATGAAATTGAGAGTTTCAGGGTAGATAGAGTTCAGCTTCTCTTTGCACAGTCTCATCCCTTTCTTGCCGAATCTGCCTAAAGTCTTCCCACAACACGCACCTCTCCACTGCAATTTTTATAAAGTATATAGCTTGGGATTATTCCCACATTTCAATTTCCTGGGCAATACTTAATTGCAAGCTATGCAGGGTGTCTGTGGGTATCTCCGACAGAACCAAGTCAATATGAGTTACGATATATATATTTTTTCAAGATTAAATTACAGTCACCGCTTCAACATCTTGTAAGTAAGCTATCGAACTATTTAAGAGGAAAATGCATAGGTCCCAGTTGAATATCAATACGTGACTTTAATATTAAAACACAATGTTGGGTAGGAATCAGTACAAAGAAGCCAGTGAGGGTCACATCAAGAAGGTACAAAAGTTAAAATAAGATCCTCACAATGATTTCACATAACATGTTGTTGGTATCACTCTCTCTTCAAGGGGGGTTGGTTGCAGGTGTTCTTGTAGTCGCAGATATATTGGAGAGATTCGAAACTCTCTTCCAATAGGGAGCAATTCCTGTCTCTGTTGAAGGAATTATTTAGGTTTACCCAACTTATTGTAAAGATTAAAGAACTAGGTAGGGTGAGGTCGAGTAAACAGATGGAGTCCTTTATCAAGGATGCATCGGAGTTGATAGTGGAAGTATCCATATTGTGCTGCGGTCTAACTACCTTAAGAATTTTAGTATTGATGACGGTTTGTCAATTGAACCTATCTCAGAAGACAAAACAGATTTTGTATTTCTGCTAAGGAGATTATCCAACTTCGAATACTAGGAACATATACACGCAACATAGGGAGCTGCAGCTGCGTAGAGATAGGAACCGACCCAGGGACCGGCCAGGAGACCTACTGCTTGATCGACCCAGAGACAGTGAAGCTCAAAGCATTAAGTCAATCAAGAAAGAAACATTCAATTAAGCATTCAACCAATCAAGCTAGCCCACCGGGTTAAATAGTCTGAAATCATGTTTTACACAACAAGTCTGAAATCATGTTTTACACAACAATAATGAATCTACACAACAATGCTCTTCTTCTTCTGCATCCGCAGTTACAGCTATAAGAAGAGCAGAGTTGGTAAATATAAAGTTAAAGCCAGAGCCAGAGCCACAGGAGGAGAGTGGAGCACGTGATCAGATTTGCTTTCTTTGGCTCTCTATGGCCCTGTTTCACGCAACCTTTGCATCGGATCTGCGTCAAGACAACAATCCACCCTCTGGATCGCCAAATCTTGGCGTGCCAGGCTTTGCCCAGCAAGATTTCTGCGAGTGTGTGCCGGTTCAGTGGTTGAGTGACCCTCTCAGAGAAAGTATGTAGGCATGTACCAGGCCACATAACCCATTAAGAGGGCCATTCCTCATTTTCTTTAGAAGGCAAACTATACTGTGAGTTGAAGAGTTCTATTCTAGAGTTCGAAAATAAGTCGATCCTAGGCTCTGCGATGCTCAGGATCAAGTCTGTAACCCTGACACTTATGCACTAAGCTAGCTGGCTGATGGCCCATCTAAACTACCCTTAAGCTAGCTAGCTATTAAAATGATTATTAATAGGGCAGCCATGTAAGGAGGGCTGCTCTCTCTGTACCAAATTGTAATACAAGATATTTAATTCCAAAGGTAAGAAAGACTTCGATTTCCAGTTAAGCCCTGATCAACAGAGCGTATTACTAATCGATCTCTACCTGTAGCTTAAATTATGGGATTTTTCAGCGGAACTGTCTCTATTTGTTTGTGATGCAGGAGCATCTCGCTCGACTTGAAACACGTCATAGTTTTGATTTTTTTCATTGAGCCAACAAGTGATGTAATAGAAACCTATACCGGCCTAAGCTCGGTGACACGTTAACCTATTAGCCTTTAAACCAATGCACTGTAATGTTTTGAATTTTCGGGCTAGTAAGGCCATTTATGCTTATTAATGGCAGTGGTTGATTTTGAAATCAAGAACCCCGCGGGCTGTTTGAGGGCTCTGCCTGATATATCAAAAAGATTTTCATTTTCATCTGCAGGGGAAAGGGAGAGAAAAAAAAACCCACAATCGTGGATAGCCTGTGAGCTAGCAGACTATTTTGAACCGCTGTAACTCGATTTGTGGATGGTTCTCTATCTCTGAGGCCATATATGTAACCAGAATGATGAATCCAATTTAATGGACGTAGTATTTTGTCCTCCAGAAATGACTTCTGTTCATGTGTTTAGGAACCTGAGTACTGGGCGTTCTATTTTGTGAGATATAAACCTCTGTGAATCGTGTTTCGTTTTCTTGGCTGAAGGTTTGAATGTGCAGGTGTATATGCAGTTCTGTTTGAAACCGCCCTGCCAGACCCACGACAGAGCTGACCATGGGAGAAGAGAAGACTTCTGCAGGAGGTGTAAATCCCGACGGGTACACCCTTTGATGAGGGGATCGACGGTGAATCCCTGAGGACGCGACTGGAGGGCAGTGTTTGGACCCCGTCATGGTTGCAGAGTGCATCTGAACAGAGCTTTGGGGACAGGAGGCGTGAGTTTCTTCGGCCAATCCTTTGGGGTTGGCATCAGTTTGATATCAGAGCCATTGGAAAGGTTCTGTGGAAGATTTGGAGGAGGATTTTCCAGGAGAAAAACGTGGGAGTGAGAATGCCACCGAGAAGAGAAAGACCAGGACCCGAAGTTCTAGTTTGGGGACGAGGAAGAAGAAGAGGAGAACCAGTTACGGAGGAGCAAATGAGAAGGCTGGAAGCAAGGATGGCAGCCATGGAAAGGAGAAACCCTGGTATGTTTGATATCAGTGACAATGAGGAAGAAGCACAGGAGGAAGTTACAGAAGTTCCAAATGAAGAAACCAGAGCATGGAGGATGTTAATGGCAGCGAGCCATAAACCAAGACTAGAAGTCCCGATGTATGAAGGAAGCCTAAATGCAGAAGAATTAATAGATTGGATTGGTGCAGTGGAGAAATATTTTGACTTTGAAGAGGTAGAAGACAGGAAAAAGATGAAATATGCAGCTACAAGGTTGAAGGGATATGCATCCATATGGTGGGATGACCTGCAGGCACAAAGAGAAAGACAAGGGAAGAACAAAATCAAGAGGTGGGACAAGATGTTGGGTAAGCTCAAAAACCAATTTCTGCCCAAGGACTACCAACTAACTCTCATAAGACAGCTACAAAATTTAAGACAGAGAGGCATGTTAGTTAAAGAATACACCGAAGAATTCTATAAGTTATGTATTAGATCAGGACAAAATCAAACTGATATTGAAAGAGTGGCAAAGTATGTTAATGGGTTGAAGTATGAAATCCAAGATGAGATAAGTTTGTTGAACCTTAGGGGTGTGGAAGAATCTTACCAAGCAGCCACTAAAGTGGAGGAGAAGTTAGTAAGAAAACAAAATCAGAAAACTAGAGAAAGAGGAAGTGCAGTGAGAGGTGGATGGTCTTCGAATAGGGATGGAAGAACTCAAGAATATAGGAATGATGGAGGGTTTCAGAACAGAAATGTGAAGTCTCAAGGATATCAAGATGAGGCTGGAAGCTCAAGTAATCAGAACACTCAGAGAGGTGGATTTAGAGGAGGAAGGTTTAGCACAGCAGGAAGAGGGGAAAATAGAGTTATGAAGTGCTACACATGTGGAGATCCTACACACAAGTCATATACAATTGCCGAAAGAACCAGCGAGTTCAAAGAAGTGCACACATTGTAGAAGGTAGAATGGAATCCCATAAGGGAGGACAAAAAGATAATGCAGCAGAGGATGGAGAGAGTCTCATGTTAAAGAGAGTACTGGTTAATGCAGAAAAAGAATTGCAGGAGCCACCACAAAGAAAGAGCTTGTTCAGAACTAGATGTAAAACTCAAGGCAAATGCTGCAAAGTTATCATAGACAGCGGAAGCACTGATAACCTAGTCTCTACTGAGATGGTGGAAAAACTAGGATTGAAGAGAATGAAGCATCCTGCACCTTATAAAGTTTCTTGGTTGCAGAAGGGACACCAAATCTTAGTGACTGAACAATGTAGGGTTGAATTCCAGATTGGGGATTATAAGGATGAAGTGTTGTGCGACATCATGCCCATGGATGTTTGCCATATACTCCTAGGGAGGCCTTGGCAATATGATAGGAAAGCCATTCATGATGGAAGAAGGAACACCTATTCTGTGGAGAGGGATGGAGAAAGACAGAATCTGTTACCATTGCAGCCAGAGAAGGTTCAAGAGGCAGCAGAACCTAAAGTGTTGATGATGAGTGGAAAGGAGCTATTGCAAGAAGTTCAGAAGGAGGAAGAAATGCACTTTGCCATTGTTGGCAAACCCAAGGTAATCTCAAATACCCCAGCAATAGATGAACTGCCTCTAGAGATTAAAGATATGCTTGATGAATTTGAAGAAATTGGTGTAGATGAATTGCCTAGTAAGATACCACCAGTTAGAAGTATCAGTCACCACATTGATTTGATACCAGGAGCAAGCCTACCTAACAAAGCAGCGTATAGGTTGACACCACAAGAAAATGAAGAAGTTAAAAATCAGGTTCAAGAATTGTTAGAGAAGGGTTTGGTGAAGGAGAGCTTAACCCCATGTGCAGTACCTACTGTACTCAGCAGGAGGAAAGATGAAGGATGGAGAATGTGCACCGACTCCAGGGCTATCAACAAAATAACAATCAGGTGCAGATTTCCTTTGCCTAGAATGGATGATTTAATGGACTGTTTAAGTGGAGCAAAGTATTTTACTAAGTTAGATTTGAAGAGTGGGTACCATCAGATTAGGATTAGAGAGGGAGATGAGTGGAAAACAGCATTTAAAACCAATGATGGGTTGTATGAGTGGTTAGTTATGCCTTTTGGGCTTACTAACGCACCGAGTACTTTTATGAGGTTGATGAATGAAGTCTTAAAAGACTTTACGGGGAAGTTTGTAATAGTGTACCTAGATGACATATTAATTTTCAATCAAAGCAAAGAGGAACATTTGAAGCATCTTAGATTGGTATTGGAGACTTTACATAGAGAGAAGTTGCTGATAAATTTGAAAAAGTGTAGTTTTATGCAGACAGAATTGGTGTATTTGGGATTTGTGATCTCAGGAAATGGACTAAGAATGGACTCGGAGAAAGTACAGGCTATATTGGATTGGCCTACTCCAAGTAGTGTATTTGAGGTAAGGAGTTTCCACGGTTTAGCAAATTTTTACAGAAAATTTATAAGGAATTTCAGTCAGATAAGTGCACCTATTATAGATACCATCAAAGGAAGTAGGAAGCCATTTAAGTGGACGGAGGAAGCAGACAGAAACTTTAAAGTGCTGAAAAGGAAGGTTTTTGAACAACCAGTGTTAGCTTTGCCTAATTTTGATAAGGTTTTTCAAGTTGAAACCGATGCTAGTGGAACTGCCATAGGAGTTGTCCTAACCCAAGAGAAGAGACCCATAGCATATTTCAGCGAGAAGTTGAATGAAGCTAAACAGAAATATTCTTCTTATGATAAAGAATTGTACGATGTTGTTCAATCAATGAAAAAATGGAGACATTACCTTATGCCAAAGGAATTTGTTTTATATTCTGATAATCATGCACTGCAGTTCATTAACAGTCAGCCTAAGTTGAACCAAAGACATGCAAAATGGGTGGAGTTCATGCAGAATTTTACATTTGTAATCAAGCACACCAGTGGAAAGTCAAACAGAGTTGCGGACGCTCTAAGTAGAGTTAATCTGCTGTTAGAAGAGGTTAAAGTGAGCATTGTGGGATTTGAAGACATGAGGGAAGCCTATAAAGAAGATGAGGACTTTAAGGATATTTATGCAGCTTGTGTAAGCCCTATTACTTGTAACAGAAGTCAATGGCTGGAGTATACCTTGCAAGAGGGTCTACTGTTCAAAAACAGTAAGTTATGTATCCCAAATTGTTCGGTAAGAGAGAATATAATCAAGGAGAAGCATAGCGGCAGCCTAGCTGGTCACTTTGGAGGGGATAAGACATTAGCCCAAGTAAATGCATTTTATTATTGGCCAGGTATGAGGAAGGACATCAAGAAGTTTGTGGAAAGATGTAGAGTATGCCAGCGTGCAAAGGGAGAAAAACAGAATACAGGATTGTATCAGCCTTTGCCCATTCCAGACAGGCCATGGGATGCGGTTAGCATGGATTTTATTTTAGGACTGCCAAGAACTCAGAGAGGAAACGATTCAATTTATGTTGTGGTTGATAGATTCTCAAAGATGGCGCATTTCATTGCTTGTAAGAAAACTACTGATGCTACCAATGTTGCAAACTTGTTCTTTTCTGAAGTTGTTAGTTGCATGGCTTACCATTAAGTATCGTATCAGATAGGGATGTAAAGTTTGTGGGCCATTTCTGGAGGACATTATGGAAGAAATTGGGGACAAAGCTGGATTTTAGTTCAGCCTACCACCCACAGATCGATGGGCAGACAGAGGTAGTTAATAGAAGTCTTGGAAACATCTTAAGAAGTTTAGTGTATGAACATCCTAAGCAATGGGACTTGGCACTTGCCCAAGCTGAGTTTTCCTATAACGACTCACCTAATAGAAGTACTGGAAGGAGCCCGTTTCAAATTGTTTATGGGATGCACCCAAGAGGTGTATATGAGCTTAGAAATATGGAGAAACAAGAGTTTAGAAGTTCAGATGGGGAGGATTTTGCATCTGCAATGCACAACTTACAGAAGAATGTTAAAAGAAAGCTGGAGGAAAGTGTAAGTAGGTATAAGCAGAAAGCTGATGAAAAGAGAAGGGAAGTAGATTTCCAAGTGGGAGATATGGTGATGGCTTACTTGAAGAAAGAAAGATTCCCAAGGGGAACTTACAACAAACTGAAACTCAGGAAGGTTGGACCTTGCAAAATCTTAAGGAAATTCTCTGCTAATGCATATGAGATTGATCTACCATCTGGGTATGGTATATCACCTATTTTCAATGTTGCAGATTTGTCTCTTTTTAAAGAAGCAGGAGAACAGGATGAGGAACGAGGACTTCCAGCTAATGATGGACAGGCTGTGGATTGGCAAGAACAACTACCTCAGTTGGAGAAGCCACAAGTTGAAGCTGTGCTGGACAAGAAAATTACAAAAAAGACCAGAGGCAAGACCTATTATCAGTATTTAGTGAAGTGGAAAGGGCAACCTGTTGAGGATGCTGTATGGATGACAGAATCAAAGGTTCACCAGCATGGGACAGACCCTGAGGAACATGTGAAGAACTTCATTTTCTCTCCCCGGGAGGATGATGCAGGAGCATCTCACTCGACTTGAAACACGTCATAGTTTTGATTTTTTTCATTGAGCAAACAAGTGATGTAATAGACACCTATACCGGCCTAAGCTCAGTGACACGTTAACCTATTAGCCTTTAAACCAATGCGCTGTAATGTTTTGAATTTTCGGGCTAGTAAGGCCATTTATGCTTATTAATGGCAGTGGTTAATTTTGAAATCAAGAACCTCGCAGGCTGTTTGAGGGCTCTGCCTGATATATCAAAAAGATTTTCATTTTCATCTACAGGGGAAAGGGAGAGAAAAAAAAAACCCACAGCCGTGGATAGCCTGTGAGCTAGCAGACTGTTTTGAACCGCTGTAACTCGATTTGTAACTCGATTTGTGGATGGTTCTCTATCTCTGAGGCCATATATGTAACCAGAATGATGAATCCAATTTAATGGACGTAGTATTTTGTCCTCCAGAAATGACTTCTGTTCATGTGTTTAGGAATCTGAGTACTGGGCGTTCTATTTTGTGAGATATAAACCTCTGTGAATCGTGTTTCGTTTTCTTGGCTGAAGGTTTGAATGTGCAGGTGTATATGCAGTTCTGTTTGAAACCGCCCTGCCAGACCCACGACAGAGCTGACCATGGGAGAAGAGAAGACTTCTGCAGGAGGTGTAAATCCCGACGGGTACACCCTTTGATGAGGGGATCGACGGTGAATCCCTGAGGACACGACTGGAGGGCAGTGTTTGGACCCCGTCATGGTTGCAGAGTGTGTCTGAACAGAGCTTTGGGGACGGGAGGCGTGAGTTTCTTCGGCCAATCCTTTGGGGTTGGCATCAGTTTGTCTAGTTATAAGGTCGTCCGAATGAATGCTATCATGTCGGCGGGAGTGAAAGAAATAAACAGGGATTTGGTTTTCACCCTTGGGTTAACGCAGAGTTCGATTAGTTAGGAGGTAAACAAAATATTCGGAAAGAAACTTTAGATTGGAATACTCATAATCAAAAGAAAGTCCTGTGCAATACAACTGACACCATAATCTGATAAGGAAAAAGGGGATAGTCTATCATAGACGGACATCCTGTCAAGAATAACCTGGGCGTTCGCTGTGCAAAGCTATCGATCCCAATCGGTATGCTATCGCTGGCAGTCTGCCCGGATGGATATTCAAATATAATGCAAAATCGTTTATACCATGAAATCAACCTTTTGTATTAAATCGGTCTAACCAGACTACGCTCTATACTTCGTTTTATGTGCCAGTTCAGATATCTAGTTGAGGAAAAATAAATGTAAGAACATTTAATCTCTTTAAGGATTAGTGTGGTAGATTTTAATTGAGGACGACTTAAATATATTTTATACTGACAGAGGTTTGATCTCTGGACTTGAATGAACTCGGTTTCTTAACTTCCTATGGCTTAGACTTAGATTTGAAAAGAAAACAAGCTTATACGATGCTCACGGATTTACATCCATATGTTGGTAATTGTTGAAGTGAGTTCGACCTTGTTAAAGCCACCTGAATGTGATTATTCATCCATAACCCAGAATTTGTATGAAGATCCCCTATTTTCCCTATTTACATTCAACTAATGCTAGTATGAACCAGAGTTTCGATCTCAAGAAAAACAGAGTAAAATAAAAGAAGATTCTATTTACTTATACGATGTGACAGAACAACAAGGGAAAACAGAGATCTCATTCCATCCATCTACTGGCTTTTCCTTTCGTATGTATATTCAAGAATTAACTTATAATACTATAATACAGAAAATATGTTAGACTCGGTTTATTGTGTTTAATCGGTCGTTAAGCCATAAAATATGTCATGGCCACCGTGACTTTTCTTATAAAATAAGTTTCTATTCATTAAAAGATTCATAAAAAAAGAACATAAAGAAGATGATTATTAATAGGGCAGTCATGTAAGGAGGGCGGCTCTCTCTGCAACTAGGATTCAGTTGATCCAGAAAGAAGCCGTTCAATCATTCAGTCCATCAATAAAGAAGACGTACCTGTGATGTACCTGGCCCTCTGTTACGGCTCCATAGTATCCTTCTTTCATTGTTGTTTTAAAATTCAAATTCAAATTCAGAACAGATAACCTCCTTTGTCACAGGCAAACCACAGACACAGACACGGACACAACAAAGACACATACAGACAAAGACACAGATAGGCAAAAGACAGAGACAAACAGACAGATAGACAAAAGACAAAGACAAACAGACCAGACCACAGAGGTAATGTGCAAATGACAAAGAAGGTAAACAAACAAGCAAATTCAAATTCAAACATATATATATATATATATGCCGTCTTCCCTCCACCGTCATAGGAACGGACCCCCAAAAAAATAGAATATAGAGCATATAGGAATGTATGCCGTCTTCCTCGCTTAAGTTTCTGGATTGCGATGGCATTTATCTTTTTCACTATTTCAACAATTCCATGGTTTTATTGGATGGCGATGGTGATTATCTTTTCACTATTCCAAGAATCCTAAGGTTTGATTGATATTAATGTTCCACGTCTCTCGGTTTTTCACCGTCCCATTGTGAAGCGCATTTAAGGTTTTCCATGTTGTAGTTGCGATATTGTGGAGTGCCCTATTTTGGAGTTGCGATATTTCAATGGTGATATAAGCTTGTTAATGGCGGTGATGAATATTAAGTTGCATGGCCTTCCTTTTTCAGCATGCACAGCAACGGTGCTCGCCTTTTTGCACGAACATCAGATTGAATACCAGCTCGTTCATGTCAACATTTTCGCCGGGGATCACAAGCAAGCTGCACATCTTACTCTCAACGTATACACTTTTCTTACGCAGTTCTATATCTCAACACTCTATTAGTTTGCACTGTATTTTGTATCAATGCATGCCTCTATCCAGATTGTTAATGTAATTTAATTACTTTTTTCTAAATTATATATATATAAGTGAGAAAGTAATATTGTGACCGAATCTTTTTTATTCATAAAAGACTTATAATTATTATTAATGTAATATAAAAGTCTTTGTACACTTTATGTAGTCATGATGCATATTTTTTTAGATTTTATATATGTAAAATGTAGAGTGTGGAATTAATATTTAATTTTTTTATGAGTTGATTAATTATTAATCGAATATATATTGATCTCATAAAGAAAACCCATGAGTAATTTAGTCCCTTCTATTTGAATTTACAAATTGAAATAAGTGAATAAATCACATTTCAATCTCAAATTTAGAAGAGACATGAAAAACCAATTCTACTAATTTAACCAATAATGGAGTCTAGAAGACATACCTTCAACACAAGTCATTTAATCATAAGTATTTTACCGCTCCATAGCATCCTGCTTTCATCACTGTTTCGAAATTCAAATTCAAATTCAGAACAGATAACCTCCTTTGTCACAAGCAAACCACAGACACAGACACATACACGGACACAACAAAGACACATACAGACAAAGACATAGACAGGCAAACGACAGAGACAAACATACCACACCACAGACCACAGAGGAGGTAATGTGCAAATGACAGAGGAGGTAAACAAACAAGCAAATTCAAATTCAAACATATATATATGTATGTCGTCTTCCCTCCACCGTCCTAGGAACGGACCCCCAAAAAAATAGAATATAGAGCAGGAGAGCGATTATCCAATTCTTCAAATTTTGAGAGGCAACTAGAGCCTCTTATCAAACTTTGACAACCATCAACTTATCAAAGCATTTGTAAGAGAGAAGAGGCATTATGGCAATTAATGAACGGCACTCCTCTCGTACCCAATGACCCAACCCTCCATCCATTATATGTTCTTAACTTCATGGCTTTTTCAATTTCGAATTTTGACAACAATCCACTTATCAGATTTCAAAGTTTGGGAAGCAACGGGAACATCTATCAAATTTTAAATTTTGCAAAGCAATGAATTTTGACGAGATAGGACACATCATCCACTTATCAAAGCATTTCTAAAAAGAAATTGTAACGATTAAAAACTTTATTTATTTTAACCATGGATTTTTGTAGAATGGAATCATAGTTAACTTTAGTTTTTTATGATTTCATCAAAGCTTTGAGTTGATTAAGAGATTTATATATATATTAGAATGCACAAAAATGTTAAAAACATTATTTATAATGAAAAAATATTTTATAAGGTTAAAAATATTGTTTTATAATGGAAATATTTTTTATTAAAATTTTGGTAATGTTTGAAATTTTTAAGATATTTTATTAAAAATGTTAATTTTTTTTCTAGGATAGTCTTAAGTAGGAATCAAACTTATCATAAATATTTGGTTTGGAATTTTTATGTTACATTAAAATTTCAAAATAAGCATTACTACAAGTGTGTCTAGAGCATAAAGATTGCCCAAAAGCTTGTATATATGTCATTAAGTATATTCGGAGATGGATTAAAAATAACAAGTTGAGCTAAATTAACCAAAATGTTCACTAAATGAAACTGAATCTAAATTTGAGTCATTAAGCTTATGTATGCTTCATGTATGGAGAGCATCAAGACATCGTTTGTGCAAATTAAAAAGGAGGTTATTGCCACCATAACTTATGCTTGATGTCGAGAAGAAGAAACTAGAGTTAAGCATCATAGGGAGCAGATTAAAAAACAAAAACCTTGCCACCATTTGAGCATAATATCCATACCCACATGTTCTTAAGCAGATACTAAGATATCACTTTGACACTTAAACATGGAGTTGTGAGTTATGTACCGTGCCTCATCACTCTATGAGTGCATGGATAGTAGTTGTTGAAAAATAAGAAATAAAATATTTGTCATTTCTCCATATTTAGAGGACATGCTAGTGCTTGCTTACATTGTCATTGATATGTGCATATTCACTTGAAAATAAGCCATGGTTTCTAAAAATCTCTTAATTAAAAGTACCCCAAGCATGTACATTCTCAATGCTTGGTTGCAATTGCATGAAGGAAAGAGCAATTGCATATGACTAAGATGCTAAGTAATATAGAGAAGTCAAGGTTCCAATTATTCAAAATCCAAAGTGGTATACCTATTCTTTTTTCAAGAAATTATCCCGGGGAAAACCTCCCAACACTTCCCCTCATTTTGAGGATGGTATCCAATGTAAACCCTTGATTCTTTAGGACACAATGCCAAGTCAACAACATGGCATGAAGTCATTACAACAATATTCTCACCGTGGGATCAACATGTCCTTGTAGGAATAGAACTGGGGCAGGGAGGATAACACTATATTCCACAACCACTTGGGATAGACCCAATTGGCAATTTACCTACTCGTATGCAATTCCAATGGAAAATATCAACACATAGAAGAGATTTTTGCAATTGTGGCGAGGGTGGGGGGTGATCCATCCTCATATTACTAAGTTGTCGAGTAATAAAGAGAAGTCAAGATTCCAACTATTCAAAAACCAAAGTGATGTAGTTACTTCTCAATAATTCAAAGGGTAAAGCATCAACTTGCAAAAGAGCATTGATAAAGGAAGGTCACATTGTCACGTTGGTTCCCTTTGCTTGAATTGGTTGTTACCAATGTTGTTGCACATTTGACTAGTTTTATGCAAACATTTGCCCAGTTCAAATCCCCTTGGGTCAAGAGCACTATTTTATGTTGCCATGCCATCTGCACTTTAACATGGACAGAGAAATGAAGTAGGTGATGGTTGGTACTTCATAGTAGGAAAGAGATTGAGATCCCCAATACACATATTTAAACAATGCACAAATTTAAGCATCCTTTGTTAATACCATGGAGACCATGATTTAATCAATTAGCCAAACATAATACCAAGTGTATGTTGTGTCAATACAAAGAGAGAATAATCATATGTAATAAGCCCAAGGTATTTCTCATAAACATATCCATATGTAATAATCCCATGGTATTTCTCATAAACATATCAAATAACTCATGATCTACAAATCTAATAGATTGGTGGAGTTTAGGAACTCTAGAATTGGTTAACATTTCCTAGAGGATAAATGCCATGTTTCTATTGATAAATGCACCATTGAATAAATTTGTACCAACTAGAAGAACATATGCTACATGGATTTTTAGGACACCCCCCATAATAACAATGATATTATGTTGTGCTTCTTTGGGGAGTTATATATAGAGTTTCTGTAATTGAAACATTTGTGAAATATTATGACATACTAGAGTTTCGACTACTACTTTTAACCCCAAAAATGAAACCAATAACAATGTTCTTTGGATATTTTCAAGTCAATTACTTAACTGTAAAAAAAATAACCATTCTTTTAACACCAATTTTTGGAGAACCATTTCGTTGATGAATCTTGGAATTTAACATTTAGGAGACTATATTCTAAAAATTTAAAATTTATATCCCAAATCAATTATTTCAATCTTGAAATTTAGAGGCTACTAAATTAGGGTATAGTTTCAAGTTAATGGTTAAAGTCCTTAAATATTCACTATTAAGTTTTAATGGTTAATAAGGATCTAATGATTTATGGTGTTTGGGATCATAGAATGGTCAAGCAACTAAGAACTATGGCCTACTTTACAGAGATGGAGAATTTAACCACAACAACATGCAACATGTTGTACAAATTTCATAACATGAATCAATAGCAAAAGGTATATGTTGTATAGTTTCATAGATATTAAAAACAACATGATATTGTGGTTTCACCAATAGTCTAGTTGCCTAATCATTACACTACAACCCATTCACACTAACATTCATAGATTTATGGATACAAACGTCATGAGATAGTTGCACTAACAACTCAATCACACAATTATTACACTATGAACTAGTTGCACTAGCATTCAACCACATAATTATGCACACCATGATATGCATTTTTAACAATGAGTTATAATTGGACATTACAACAACCATGCACAATAGGATGTGTTACCAGACAAACTAGCAAGGCTAGTGCCCCGTAAGCACATGCAAGGGGAGTGTGACCCAATGTCACCTTAGCCACACTTCCAACTAACTACTTCAGAGTGTCTTGACCTCCAAGGGGAGATTCCTTATTACATCTATAGGAACCTTTAAACCAAAAAACAAGATCTTTCTATACAAACTAATATAGTGACCAGTACCTTCAATGGAAAGATATCAAGGTAAGCATTTAACGATTCACTAGTATGTATAAAACCAACATCAGCATGTGCACACCTATTTGATAATATGTAATCAATCAATAGGACTCTAGGACCAACATATGAAACATAAAACTGTCATTCATCCAACAATAGTTACAAATGCTTACACAAACAAGTGGAATCAATCCTATTTAGCAGCAATTTTGTAGCATTAGGTTTAACTTCTGAAACAACAGTAATAGAGGCTTGTTATAGAAGCCTTTCATTCAACAGTAATAATCCACCAATTCAATACAGTGATCTCAAACAATAAACAATGCACTTAGACAAAGATTTATGCAATGATTATCAAACAATTATGATGTTCAAACAATACTTGGTGTCTTCAAATATGTGGCAAACCAAATTCAATTTAAAGAGCTATCATGTAGCAATTTGAGCAATTTAACTAGGTCTGATATATCAATCATGTAGCATACAAACAATAACACTTTCAACCCTTCATCAAACAGTAATTAAGTGCTTGTTTGTAAGTGCAACGCAATTGCTAACCTTTTGGTGTTATATTTTTGTGTGTTTTTTGTGGCGGGTTTTAGGATAGCTGTACAGTGGTGACAAGCTGCCCTAAAGGAAATCCTGTAATGAGGGATAGGATAGGTTGAAAAAGGAAGGAAGGGTCAGAAACAGGTAGGTCAAAGGCTAGAGAGGCAGGCCAGAGGGCTAGAAGGGAGGCCACAATACTAGCTAGGGCTTAAAATTTATAAATTTTGTATTTTTTTAGGATTTTATTTATTTTTAAATTTTAGGGCTGCCAGAAGTTTCACCCTAGGGTTTTTTAGGGGTAAATAGGTATGTTGAATTTGTAGGAGAGAGGGCCGAAATTTTAGGGAGACCAAAAATTGAAAAAAAAAAATTGGGGAGAATTTTTTTAAGGTTTCAGACATAAAATTGCATACCTAAAAATTAATCTAACCTATCATGAAATGCAATTTATACAATTGCAAATGCAAGAATTTGATAAATTTTTTTATAAAACAAGGGTTTTAATGGATGAAACCCTAAACCCTAGGCCTAGAGGAGAGGTGACCAAGCTCCCTCTTGGACTGATTTTCTACTTGACTCTAAGCTAGGGCTTCCTACAACAACCTCAAGGGTTCGTTGTGGGAGTCTAATCTAGGGAAAACTTAGAGATCCAAGGCCAAACCAGGGAAAACCTCTTCTAGGGATCGTTTTCCACCATGCAAAATGGATAGAAGGCATAAAAACAAGCCAAAATAGTAAAAAATGCAGCTTTATGGCCACCATTCAATTATCAATGAAGCAAAATTTCCCTACCTTCACCAATAAATACCAAACACGACTTACTTGAGCTTCGTGTTATTCCAACAATTCATAGCATCTACCATGCATGAGTTAAAACCCTAGAAAGCATCCAATTTCATCCATAACCAAAGAAGAAGATCCTCCCAAAGGTGCGCATCACTTCCAAAATCCCTAATTATGTTAAAAGAGCAACACAATGTACTTTATCGCTTGTGTTATCATTTACAAATGAGTGAGGAGAGGTCTATTTATAGCCTTCTCATCTCACTTTTACAAAATAACCAAGCTGACAAGCCAATATAATGTCAATGTAAAAATATAACATAAAATAATCTAAGATGTCGGTAACTTGGGGTATTTTCCCCCAAAGTGACAAAAAACTGATAAAAACAGCTAAAATTGAACAAATTGATTCACTCTGAAAGCTAGAGTGAGCAGGGGGGATCGTCATGCCCCATCTAATCCCAACTATACTATGAAACCCTCAATGCCCCCCCTTAAATCATGGTTGAAGGCCTGGGAGACAAGATGGCGTCATCACTGTGTAGGGCCTAAGGAGAGAGGGCGCTCTGCTGAAAAGGGGCTAGGATGGGTGCATAGGGTGACTGGAAGTCTTGAGCAGATTGGGATCAGTAGCTTACGAGCTAGCACTACCTCCCACTATCAAAATACATAATGTGTTTCATATTTCATTTCTGAAAAAGTGAGGAGGCAAGTACCTCTGAGCTGGAACATTGTCACCTGTGTGGAAATCAAATAGTGTCTCATGTGACATAAAGACCTTCCCCTAGGAGCCGCGGACACCAACCTTAGGGATACAAGCCCCAGAATGAGGCAGTCAACAATGCCACTAATTCATAGTACTTCAAGAGGAAGAATCAAAGGGTCCGGACATAGTACTTCAAGAGGAAGAATCAAAGGGTCCGGACATAGTACTTTAAGAGGAAGAATAAAAGTTACTAGGTTAATCTAAGTTTTGGTATCAAGTGGTCATGGATAGGGTTTACCATATGTAATGTGAATCAATCATTTATAGTTTACAGTTGTGAGTATTACATGCTTTCAATTGTCAGTAATCACCCATGTCAATTTGGTTTCAATATTGTGTTTCTTTAAGTACAGTTTTGCAACTTGGGTGGTGAAAATCATGGTACGAAGGATGTTGATACTTTTTAAATGACCTAGAATTCAGGGATGGTATATTGAGTTCACTCACTCTACTCATTTGCATGTCGACTATTGGATGGATTCATCAGTTGTTTGCACATAGCATGTTAATATGTGCTCATTTATTATTGGAAAATATAGTAAATAGAGGCTTCATTATGCCTTGAATTTGCATTGTACCTTCGGACTTGTGTGCATAAACTATTGTGTAGATTTCATAAAACTATCACAAATAATTGTATTGTAAAAGGTGGCAGAGACTCATACCTGAACCTTGTATTGCCATTACATTATTTTTCATGTTGAGTTCACTATTGCAGAGATTGTGAATTGTTTTGCATACCAATTTTGTCGTACTTATTGCATATTGTAAAACCTATCGATACACTAGTCTGAAGGGTAATTTTGTTGTACTTTTGTCGTACTTAGGACACGAAAGGAAGAATTTCACGGGAAAGGGGGAAAATACAACCACAACAAGAGATTAGATTGTCACTATGGAAATTGTGGCAAGAATAAACATGATGTAGATCATTGTTGAGCACCATGGGAGACGATTAAAGAGAGGCATAATCAAAAGAAAGAGGACAAAGCAAAGCTCAAGAGACTGGTAAATCTCCTAAATCTACTCATTCTCTTATTTCACAATGTACAATTGGCACAAATGAAGTTTTGTTCAAGACTTTGTTTTCTCCTTGGATACATACATGGATGCTTGACACCATGCAACCTCTTGCATGACTTTAGAAAATATTTTTTTCCAGAACTAAATGACAAGGTATACTGGGTGGTTTATTTTGCAGATAAATCCAGCCTCAAGCCTAAGGGGATTGGCTCCATTAGGCTCAAACTTCCTGGACTCCCTAATTTTATGTTGTACAATGTTCTCTATCTTCCAGATTTGTAGAGGAACTTGTTGTCTCTTGTGTAGATTCAACAACAAGGCAATTCCATCCACATGTTCAATGGAAATGTTGACATAAGGATATCCTCCGAAAACCAAGTTGTGATGACTAGATATGAAGATGAGAAGCTCTTAAATCGTAAAGGAACATCTGCAAGAGATCATAATTTTGCTTGCCTCTCTCAGCATGAAGAAAGTACACTGTCTTCCAGTATTTTGTGGCATGCTAGATATGGGCACACAAACTATGATAGTATTTGATTGTTGAAGAAGAATTGTGTTTTTGGTTTTCCCACCATGCCAAAGAAGTTGACATAGTGTGATGCGTGTATTCTTGGAAAACATGGTGATCAACCTTTCCATGATTCCAATTTTAGAGCATGTAGGTAACTAGAGTTGATTCACTCTTATTTGTGAAGCCCTATGTGTGTTATTTCTACAAACAGTAATGTGTATATCATGACTTTTATTGATGATTACACCAGGATGTGTTGGGTATATTTGTTGAAAGATAAATCTCAAGCCTTTGAACATTTAAGAAATTTCATGTGTGGATTGAAAATGATACACAGTTGCAAATTTGTTCCCTTCGTATTGATAATCGAGCAAAATCTACATCAAATGAATTTGAATCTTAGACAACATGGGACTAGGAATCAAACCACATCTCTATACAATCCTTAATAGAATGGTGTGGTAGAAATAATGAACAAGACACTATTGAATATGGTACGCTCCATGCTATGTTACAAGAATGTAAAATTAATGTGGTTATGTGTGTAGTTTATTTGAGAAACAAAAGTCCCACTCATGCAATTTCAAACAAGACTAAATACAAAATTTTGTATGGTTGCATTCCTTTGATGAGGCATATCAGAGTCTTTGGCTCCACCTGTCATGCCCTCATTCCAAAGGAACAAAGAAACAAACTTAGTGCGAGGACTTGAAAGTGCATCTTCTTGGGGTACTCAAACACCACTAAATCATATATTTTTTAGGATGATGTAAACAAAAAGTTTATACTTTCTAGAGATGTCAATTTTTTAAATGAATAAAAATGGAAACACTCTTGAGAGGCAGCTTGATCGTATGGACAAATTTTCCCATGTAAAGACCTTTAATGAAGTTGATAATGAGATTCCATATCTTGAAGGAGGGATCTGCATCTTAGATCAATCTTTGGAATCTCCTTTTGTAGCACCATATCCCCCTCATGAAGAATTTCCTGGTACTTTACCATAATAGGAGGTTCAATTGGATGATGTGATTGAAAGGATTGGGAGACTGGATCTTGAAGAGAATGAAGCACCACTAGCTGAGCAACCTAGACCTTCACGGAAAGTTTTGAAATGGGTCACAAATATGCTTGAAAGCGTCCATCCCAATGAAGTCAGAAAGACGAGAAAAATAAGTTCGAACATACAAGACGATTGAGGAAATGCAGATAATTCAAATTCATGTGATGTAGAAGATATGGATGTCTCATGTGATTGTGAATTGAATTTATTTTAAAACCTTGAACCAACTTCCTTTGAATAATCGGTTGCTCGTGATGAGTGGAAAGAAGCCATGCATAATGAGTATGATGCTGTCATTAAGAATCATACCTGGAAGTTGGTGGACCCTCCATTTGGAACCAAATCAATTCACTAGTATAGATCAGATGGCTCATTTGACAAGCATAAGGCGAGGCTTGTGGAAACATGATTTTCAAAAAAAGAAGGCACTGACTATAATGAAACTTTCTCCCCGAAAATAAAATGGGATACCATCCACACTCTACTATCTATGGCTGCACATAATGGATAGAAATTTCATCAAATGGATCTAAAGACCAATTTCTTGAATGGAGACTTGAAAGAGAATTCCTTCAAATGGATGTGAAGACCACTTTCTTGGATTTGGAAGTGGAAAATTCTAAATAAAACTCATGTAAGATGATTATCCATTTTGAATATTTTCCCTCAATTATATGTTGGGTCAATATATGTGGCATTGGGTTTATATCTTCCAAAACAATAGTTTTTCGAAGAAGGATATAACGTCTAAATATTTTGGACAACATGTACCTCCAGGGCCAATTTCTCAACATGGGAATTGTGATATTCAAGGTCTACATGTAATGTCCCCATTCAAATAATTTCATAGTAAGACAATCCCATCAATCCTACTAGTTTCCTAGGTTGGATGGGCACATGTGGAATGGTAATAAGGAAGCTAATAAATTATGTTTAGACATTAGAAGGGTTCAAGTATTTAATAAATAGAGTGAATAAAGAAATTCAAGAGAAATCCTAGGTGGCAAATGGTTTTGGAGACATATGGAGGATGTGGGACCCACACTAGCTTGATTTTTCATGATACATAGTATCTCTCTCTTGCAAATTCGAATTAATGGGAAGGTGAACACTCTTGGGTGAGTTGGTAAGTCATAACACATGTCATTGATCATCTTAGGTCGAATTGGGAAGGATTGGTAACCTCCATGGAAGATAAAGAGTCAAATTGGAAGTTTGTGGACACTTGGGCTAGATTCCCTAGCCCCTATGACACCAATGATGGAGCATCTATGACAACTATGACAAATTGCAGACCTAACCTCTGACATCTGACCACTATGACATGTTAGCCCCAAAAATAGGCTCAAGAAAGGGGCTCATGGGAGTTGGAGAAGCCAAAGAGACTCAAAATCGAATTTGGGAGAAGATGGAAGGTTGGAACTAGGAGACAAGTGGCAAATGTGGAATATTTCCTAAATGGAAATATATTGAATCTATTGAGAGGATTTCGACCCTTAGAAGGATAATGTTGGTTATAAAATGTAGAAATGAAGTATGAGAATGGCTTTTGATGATTTGAGAAAAATTGCATTTGTGAAGAGAGAGCTAGTGGATGACTAGTTTCTTGCCTTAGCCAATTTCAAGGGTGAAAGATTCCCATCCAAGTTGGTGTTTGGAGAGGCCACTCAGGTATTTCATGGTGCTTTAATGGATTTTGTATTTGCAGGTATCAGCTACAGGAAGTTTCATGGTTTGGTTTAGTGTAGCACTTTCTCTCCACCATTTCCAGTTTTGAAGGCATATTCATGCTCCTTGAGGGAGGGCGTTTTTGGTGAGCTCTTGTGCTTCTTGGGAGAGCTTCTAATTATATATTTCTGATTGTAATAGATTCATATCCTCTGTTATTAATATTCAGAAAGTCTCAGGTCGAAATACCCACTGGTTGTATGCAAAAATATTGATTAATGAGCAAACAATGTCCATTTCCCCAATGCATTGATGTATGACACTATAATGTTGATTATTTTGAATGGATGGATGATTCTCTGATATATTTGTGATCAATATACTTCCATGGATGTATTCTACAAGTTTCATTTACTGTACTTGAGCATTTGAAGCATTTTTACTCAGTTTAGTTGTATTGGGAGGTGAAATAGTGCCATTTCCCCAAGGGTCGAATTAGGGATTTTTGCAGTTGAATGGGAGAGGGTGAGAATAGTTGTAATAATCCATTAATGGTGCATATGATACCTTAATAACATACTTAACACATTACATACCTCTGTTCAGAAATTTGAGGGAGTTTAGAGGCATTTGGGAGGCCCTTTTCAGTGTTACCCCCGGGGGGATTTGATGCACAAATTACTAGTCAAAATTGCATAATTTGATCAAAATATAAATCAAGTTTTCAGAAGTATTTGGAGGACCATAAAACATCCCTGAACCTAATATTCAAGTCTAAATATCATTCATACACTCATACAGAATATTTTGGAGCATTTGAGTTGATTTGGAGGTTAAAACAGTAAAACTAGTCAAAGGTCGAAATTGGTAAAAAAGTGGAAAATTGGGCATTTTAATAAATTTTGAAAAAGGGTCATTACACTACAAGCCCCTTAGTAAGATAGTAAATTATATCATGTTGGAGTGATTCATCTTCATGGACCAAAACCATACCTATGATTTATTTATATGCAACAATATAAGAAAAAAGTCTTTACTATAGTTTAGGGGACTTAGTAATCGAGTAGACACCAAAGAAGTTTGTAATTCTTTAAAAGAACATTGAGCTTGGTCGTCCCATATAAAAGGTACTCCCTTTTTCAAATGTCGCATAAAACCTTTTGTAATCTCTGCATAATTTATGAGAAGTTGGGTTTTCCTTGTAAGCTCTGAAGTTGTCTGATGGTGTTAGGGGAGGCAACTAAATTATCACCTCAACTTTGAAACGATCAACTGGGATCCCATACTTTGATACTATGAAACCAAGCAATATCCTAGTTACCACACAAAATATGCACTTATGTGGGTTCAATTGAATGTTGTACTAACACCATCTAATAAACATGGCATGAAGACATGCTAGATGATTAGGCCACATCTTAGAACGAGCGGCTAAGTCACCTAGATACAATTCGAAAATGTGTTTGATATCATGAAAAGCATATGACATGGCTCCCTGAAACGTAGCTCCAACATTTTTGAGACCAAACTATATCTTGCGATAAGCAAAACTTCCCTAAGGGAAAATGAAGGCAATTTTGTGTTGGTCTTCCATTTTAATATGCATTTGATTATTGTTGGAGAATCCATCAATGAAAAAAAAAATGTCGTTGACACATTCGTCGATAATCTAATCTATAAAGTTGGTGGTATAATTGTCCTTTGGGAATTCTTTATTGAGATATCGAAAATTGATACAGACTCGAAGAATTCCATATTTCTTATCAACAGGAAAATGGTTAGACACCCACTTAATTAAGCGTACTAGGTAGATAAATCCAACTTTAATCAACCTTTTTACTTATTCCTTAATAGAAGCTACTTTCTTGGGATTAATAGGTTGTATTTATTGTTTAGTGGGTCTAATGTTGTTATAGGTTTTAATTTCATGTTCAACAATGCAGGGATCAATTCCTAGCATTTATTCGTAAGACCAAGCAAAAAAATCACATAATTATTTGAATAGAGTGGTATATAGTTTTATTTTTTTGAGAGAACAATATAATCCAATCATTATATTCTCCACGATTACAGGTTTAACAAAGATTTCGATGGGTATAGTCATTGAAATGTTACCATATTTCCCTCTACATACATATTGTGTGTAAGGATGGGACATTGGTACCATTTGATATCTTTGTGAGAAATAAAACCTTTAGGGCCTACATCTATTTTTACTATTTCAGGAAGAAAATATGATATATGATGCATGTCTTCCCAAGGACATTCAAAATTGGTTGTTGCTTTGAGAATAACTTCATTCGAAGGAAAAATTGTACCCAATAAGTCATTAGATGTAGGAGGGTTGATTTCTCAAATGGGTGAAGTAAATTGATCGTATTCCTCTTGAGGGAGAAGATTCTGATCATGAATTTCAGAGGCCATATGAATGGCTTGGTAAGAAATTTCAACTGGAAACAAAGGCATATTCACTTCCACATATCCAATATTATAAGGATTGGGCACAACCCACATATATTTTTCCAGAAAGAGACATTCAGAGTGGATTGGGTGTGAAGACACTAAGCCCTCATCCGAAATTCATGTTGATGGAAGGATTGTGGAATCTATATCAACATAAATTCTCATGTATATAAGAGTTGCATTAATATAACATATTTGTGGAGGGAGGGTAAAAGTACCCACAAGACATGTGTTGGAACCAAAGGCTATGCAGGTTAATCATATCTTTGGATATTCTAGAGATAGTTAGTCGAAAGACACCAGTTGACTAGCAACACAGTCGACTGAGTGGTCGATTAATCAATAGGTTGAATGGTCAACGAGGTAGTGGTCGTCTCGACTAAAATAGTTGACTAATCAATGTGACATTGTGGATTTTCTAGAAAAATTTATAACCGATGACCCTTGTTTGTGGACTAGATCATCCCCACTTCAAGGGATTTTGTTAGATCTGGAGACTATAAATGAATGAACCTATGGGTTGTATTAAAGAACATTGCAATTGAATTTGAATAATGCGTTGTGATGTTCTGATCATAATGTATTGTGATTAAGTGTTGTAAATGGTGTCTTTAGACACCACTCCTCTTCTTGTATTACTTATCCCTTCTGTTATTTTATTTTATGTCCAATAGTTCAAATGGGTTTCCCAACATGGTATCAAAACTATTATTTTTTGACCTAGAATGTTGTTTTTGAATTGTGTTGAATTGGATCTAGGGTTGATTGACTCTAGGATAAATATTTTTCGATGGGAACTTTGAACTTGGATCATATATGTTTGATATCAGAAGGATGGATTCCAAGATACAAATTGTCATTATGAATGAACACAACTATGCAATATGGGCACCAGATACATAAACATTATTGAAGAACAAGGGACTATGGAAATGTACTAAGATCACGATTAATGAATAGGATAAGTTTGTCTTCAATGAAAAGAAGGATGAGGCCATTGGTTTCATCACGACCTACATTCAAGGGAGATTCACTTTCATACAAGTGGGATCGACTACCCTCATGCCATTTGGAATAAGTTGAAGTTGTCGTTCGACAAGGTTAATGAAAGTCAAGTGATGCAAATAGAGAAAGAGTTGAGCTCTCTAGGTTCCTATTCCTTTGAAAGGATTGAGGACTATTGGATTGTATCAAAGAGCTACAGTTGAAATTGGGAGTATGTGGCAAATTTTTTCCAAAGAAGGATGGCCAAGTCATTGAACTGGTCCTGATGAATTTGAGGACACCTTATGATGTATTTTACTCCTCATTTAGTTCCAATTGGATGTCACACAAAGAAGATGGTAAGGAATTTTTCTTTGATACATTATGTGATTTATTGATCAAGGATCAACAAAATTTGCTTGATGAAGGGAAGCTTGGTAGCAGATGCCATACTCACTTGCTCAAAGGAAAGGTTAAGAAAAATTATAAAGAACATCTTCAACCGGATAAATGACTAGAGTGTATCAACCAATACACTAAAGGAAAGACTCACGAGTTGACATCGACCAAGAAGAAAAAATTTCACTACTATGGAAAGGTGGGACATGTGGAGAAAACTTACTAGAAGAAGACAAAGGATTTGAAATAAAAGGTCAAGATCTCAAAGAAGGCATGTCAACTGGTCCTTCGATCAACTGATAGATAAATTCACCTTTTATGTTATCACTTCCCAAGAATTACATGCCCACACCACTCATACCGAGTGGATAGTTGATTTTGATTGCACTCATCATATGGCTAAGGATGCTTCTCTATTCTCTTCCTGAAGTGTAGATCCAAAACAAAATATATATGTAGCTAATGATTATGCTATCATGGTCGTTGGAAGTGAATATGTTGAATTTCCACATGGTCAAATCTCCAATGCCTATCATGTGCCTAACTTGAGAACAAACTTGTTGTTGGTTTCTTAACTTAAACATACTAGAAACGCTTTTGATTTTTGCTCAGATCACTTTATTGTAAAGGATGTGAGGCATGGGGGGTGAATGTTACTTCAGGATACTTATATCCCAAAGATAGACTCTACAAGTTCTGTGACTCTCCTGGGAATGATTTTCGACCGACTCAATCGACTGCACTCATTGCTTAGATAGACGACATAAGTCAAGTTTGGCATGAATGACTTGGACATCTGAACTTTCAAAGTTTGAAGATGATGGTAAGAAAAAATATGGTTACTGGTCTCCAAAATATTGTTCTACTTGATGGAGTTTGTATAGGATACATGCTTTAAAAGCATCATTAGACACCATTTGATTCCAGGAAATCATGGTGAGTAGATGACCGATTGGAACTTGTTCACAGTGATATCTATTACATGAAAAAACTCTCATTAGAAAGTGCGAAGTTATGAACAAACTCTGGTGGATTTCAATGTTCAACAAGTTATGATGACTATTATCAAAATGTTGATCAAATAAATTCTCTGAAATAAATAATTCCCTGCAAAATACACACTACCATTCGTTAACTTGTGGATGATCCTTGTGTATATCCTTCTCTATGAACATATCATTCTCCAGGTGATGCTTGAATATATTTGAGATATTGTAATTCTCTTTTTCCACAAATCACCTTTTTTTCCACAAAAAAAATCGTAACTTTATTACTCATAAGAGTGTAAAATTACATTTTACAGAAATATGCCTTGCATATATTCCGAGAGTATAGACCAAAAAATAGAGTTGTTCTTTTATATGCTCTTATATTACGTCATATACAAATAAAAAAGTGCTACTTGATATCATCACCTTGTACTGTTCTTAGCAGAAAATATGTGATATTTTACAGGAGAGGTCACACAGCTGGAGCAAACCTCACTAAAACTCACGCAAGAATAGCAGAGAAGAGAAGAAGAACGGTTGAATCAATAGTCACTCATTAACACAAGAAATGACAAAAACTGATGTATCATACATCAGCTGTAGGATGGCACTGTGAAAAGTTAATAATAATTGAATACAATCAAATGGATTCGAATGCCTCAAAGGTCATTTGAATTCTCATCAATGTGTGGCTTGGATATCATTAGAGACATCATCCAAACAGTGGTAGTAGTCACAAATAGTCAAAAGTCAGTCAAATGAGTCTAACTGAGTCATGTGAGCAAAAATAAAGGGATGGAGACTCCAAGGAGGGCGCATGAGGTTGATGAGGCTGTCAATAGGTCAAGTGGCACTCCGATAGAGACAACTGGGAGCTACAGGAAGTTAAGCTGAGCAATAAATGAATAAACTAGTCAATAAATGTTGCAACTGACTATTAGTGATCCAAGTAGTAGTACGGCGCATTAGTCTTCCAGGTGAGGAAAAAAAGGTGCACTAGGTAGGTAGGAGGGCTCCTGAGGGATAAAAACAGGCTCTAGGAGGCTGAACATAGGCTCCAAGTGCTGGGGAGACTACCATACTGATGACTGGATGCATGCAGAATGCATGCAGGCATGCAAATATAAAAAATGATGGTGAGAATATTCCAACACCCCCCCACGAGCCAAACTACGAGGAAGTAACTGAAAATTAGTAGGGCCTTGGTAACTGAGACCAAAGGTCATCCCGTACAACAATCTAAATAAATAAAGTGAGGAAAAAGGAAAAACCCAGTGGGAAGAAATACCCTCTCAAGACAGACTGTGGTAGGATAATCAATCATGTACATCACTCACCCCAAATGGTAAGTGAACTTCTCCACCAAAGAAGGATCTGTCGGCAAGAAATGGATCAGTAATGTGAGAAGGATGAAACCTTCCATTCTGAAAATCAAATCTGGTTCTCCTCGGATCAAGTGGATTTCCAACAAGATCTCAGACAGATCTAAGAGTAGTTGTTTTCCATCTAGGAAGAGGAGGATCTGCAAGCTGTAGATCTGGATATTGGCCTTCCATTCGCTCATCTTCACTAATAGGTGTTAGATCTTCAGGTTCTTGTGGATCTATATCTAGCATTCGCTCTTCATCATCTTCACTCTCATACTCTGAATCTAAACTCTCATGTGATGAATATTTGCTCTCTTGCTCATCAAGCAGTGGAGGTGTGGTAGGAAATCTCTCTTGCTCAATAGGATGAGCATCATGTAGAGGCTATTCCTTAAACTGTACACTCCTATCAAGGAATGTTGTCATAGTAGAATGTTGTAGGCCTTTGCATTCAATGCATAACCCACCATAATACACTCTCTGCTTTGTGGATCTAGGGCTCTCCTTTTCTCTGTTGGAATACTTATGTTCTTTGATTATGACCTAGAAATATCTACCCATTTCCCCAGTGTAATATAGGCCACATGAACAAGGAATGTCGTATACACCTTTTCGAAGTTGAGGGTCCACTGTGTCTTTGACAGATTTGAAAACGTTTTTGATGGTATTAGGGGGTTGAAAAATATTCTTTATATGCTTTTTACGAAGGATTCCCACAATCTTTTCAAAGGTTCCTTTAACATAAGGGAGTAAAACCTTATGATCTTCTAATGAATATTTTTGTTCACCGGGCCTAGGGTTCTTACCAACTCTATGAAATGACTTTTCAACCTTCCGTCTCTTATAAACTCTCTCTTCAAGACTCATAATAAGGTGATGTTTCTCTTGATAAAGGTGTTTAATGTCATATTTGTAGAGATCTAGAGGGAAAGGTGTTGATGACACCATGTTTTTGGGAAGGATGATGGTGGGAGTCAACATGAAGGTAAAGCTCAGTATGAGTCTTTTTACGGAAAAATTTATGGGAAAGGGAACCATCCTCTTTCTTAGAGATGAGAACATCCAAGAAAGGGATGGAATTATTTTCCTCTAATTCCATGGTGAATTGGATATGCTTGGATTGGCTATTTAAGTGATCAAAAAATTTGTTGAGATTGTCCTTTCCATGAGGCCATTTCACATTGGTGTCATTCACATATATGACCCAAAAAAGGTTTTAAGGGATAGGAATTGAGGGATTTGGTTTTGCAATGTTCCATGTAAAGGTTGGAAACTACTGTGGATGGGGGTGAACCCATAGCAACACCACATGTTTGTTCATATAGCACACCTTGGAAACTAAAGAAAGTGGATCAAAGGAAAATTTCAACCAACATAGCAGTTCCATGATTAGTGACTTCTTCTATTATTTTTACAACTTTGTCGATGGGGATCATGGTGAAAAGAGATATAACATCAAGACTAAGGAGGATGTATTCTTCCTTCACTCGAGATCTTTAATTTTGTTAACAAAGAGGTAGAGTCTTTGACAAAAGAGTTTGTGTTACCTACCAAGGGGTTTCGGCTTTTTTGCCAGGAATTTGTCTAGAAGATAGGTTGGGGACCTAATAGTATTGACAATGGGTCCGAGGGGAATATTATTCTTATGAATTTTGGGAAGGCCATAGATTCTGGGAATAAGTGGACAATTGGGAATGAGCTTCTTCTTAGTGTCATTATCTAGAAAAGATTTCTTGATGGCATCATTAATCTCCTTCACGATCCTATTTAAAGGATTCTTGCACAATTTCTTCTAACAACCACTCATGTCCAAGTGTTCAAGCATCTTCTTAGCGTAATCGGCTACATCCATAACTACAGTGGCACCTCCTTTTTCTACTTTAAGGATCACAATATCATTATTGCATCTTAGTTTTCTTAATGCTTCATACTCCTTCTTGCTTAGGTTTCTTATTGGAGGTCTGGCACGCTTGAGAGTCAAGGAGACTTCTTGCTTGATTTCTTGTGCAACATACTCAGGTATGTGTTTAATTCCAACTTCCACATTGCATATAATGTCATCGATTGGTATTCTTCTAGGTCCGATGGAAAACCCTAAGCCTTTCTCCAAAGCATGAACTGAATCTGGATCCAGTTCGATGCTGGAAATATTCACCACATATTTATTATTGGAGGGAATGATAGTTGGAGCTACACCTACGCACCTGCCACTTGGAAGAGAATTTGTGTGTAAGAGGCCCACATCATCGATATTCTAATGGTTAACAACATATGTCATCTCAGAATTTCCGTCGCTAGCCATTTTATCCTGGATAGGCTCAAGTTGTTTTTATTTTTTGCAGGAGTGTGTTCTGTTTGTAGCAATATAATCCTATACTATTGTTTCAACAAAACATAGTTTAGTTCAGTTCATTGTCGTCTCAACCCTTTGTAGCCAATGTGACATTGGTATCCCTCTATGTAGTGCTAGTCAATTTTTGGGTGTTTGCATTAGTGTCATGTGCATAATAAGTGGAGTATCTATTTGGATTTTCTTCGGATGAACACTCGAGGGTCTTTATTTTTCTATGTTTAGTTTTGATTCAAATTAATCCTTGGAGGCATTTGTGTTTTGCTCTATTCTATTAACGATAAAACATAAATTTACTATTAACTTTAATTTTGTTTTATTTCATCCATGATTTGTAGCTTCATATCAATCCATAGGAACTAGATAATGAGGCTCTTGCTTTATTTCCATTATTACTTGGGGCTTGTACTTGTGTTGTGATCTATGCTTGTGAGGATCTATCACAATCCTCAAAACAAAGATGCAAACCGATATCGTCTACAAAATATATCACAATTTTGGGTTTATGAGACAAAGTATGTTTAGTTTAGTTGAGAGATGCACCAATAAATAGAATCCTCTAGGAAACAACGATTTATTGGTGCAATAGGTAGGTCTTTTAACTCTCACATATTTTTTCCTTTTTAGTTTTTCATTGATATATAGTTGTAAGCTAAGCTTTCCTTTAATTCAAGAATTCCATAATGGTTAGATTCACAAAGAAACTCTCAGCCATCAACAAAGCAGGAACAACAATATAAACCTATACTATTGTTACAACAACACAAATAGTTGGCATCTGACATGCAGTTCAAATTGATTCAATGTCATTTAATCCCTTTGTAGCCAATGTGGTATCTCTCTATGCAGTATTTATCAAATTTTCAATGTTATCAATGCCTACTACAACCTTTTGACTCTAGCTTCTTTTAGTTTTTCATTGATATATAATTGTAGACTAGGCTTGCCTCTGCTTCGGGAATTCCACAATAGTTGATAGATTCACAAAGAAACTCCTAGCCATTAACAAAGTAGGAACAACGATATAAGCCTCTACTATTGTTACAATAGCACAAAGATTTGGCATCCAACGCACATTTCAAATCAATTCAATGTCATTGCAGCCCTTTACAGCTCGTTACCCCCATATTTGTATGGGTGTGCCCTATTGCAGAGGTGGAAGACTAAGTAGAGCTTCTATTTGGCATGCAAAATAAGACAGTGCTGATGAGAAAGTTGAAGTTGAAGCCACTGCTTATGGATGAAATCAAGTGTTGGGTGCAACCATTTCCTCTCTCATATCAGAAGCCAGAATTGGGATTCCATCTTGAAGGCATTGTTGTTGGTACAGATAAGTTCCTTTGTGGTTTTTATGATGATTAATAGTCCTCTTCAACAGGTGAGAATCCAAATAGAGATAGATGGAGTAGTAGATCCTTATGAGCAATACATAATTTCATCTTAGCAAGCTACGCATCCTTATCATGAGCCGAGATTGGTATATTATATCTGAAACTATTCGGAGGTGCTATTGATGGCTCCCAAATTTGCCATCTTCCATATCATTAGAAAGTCAAATATATGGGAAAGTTTGATTATAAAATTTTGCTTAAAGTTTGATTATAAGATGAGATCATTAAAGTTTTCATGGAATTATTGTTTAGGAGAAGGAAAACACTATATATTTTAGTTAATTTTAGTATTTTAGGACTTAGAATTGATTTTGAGTAATTGTTACTAATGGTGAAATGTTGTGTTTCAGAAATCACTTCTTATCATTCTGACACTCATTCCTGCAATAGTTGTGTACCACTCTCCATGGTTGACATACTTACACTTCACCAATTCAAATTCTGCCACTTGGAGGTTTTATTTGGATGCTTCTATATGGTGAGGAATCTATTAGAACTCACCCAGCTCGCACATGTAAAGCATGGCACATGTGAAGTTAAATTTGCAAAATTTTCCAGTTAGCTGTATTGTGGCGCAATTTTCGAAATGATGAGGTCGAATATAAGAAATCAGAGACATGGGTTTTTCTCCCAGCATACCCAATTGGGTCTTACGACGATGGATTTCCAAAAATCCAAATATGTCATGAGATATCGGGGGTTCTTTAACTCAAATTTTCCCAAAATGACGAAAATCCAGAATTGTAGGAAACTAAACTTAATCAATTTTCCAAGTGGCAAATGACTTGGATGAATTCGTGGAGATTGTTTCTTGAATTCCATGTATAAATAAGGATTTTAATGAAGAATGAGGCTCATGCTTTCTTGTTGCTGGTAAAGCAAATTCTTGTGTGAATGATGGGTGTGATGTTGTGAATCTCCTTGTTTGAAGTTAGTGATCTCCTGGGTTCTGAACTATATGCGTTGAAATTGTTCATGTTCATCATGTGACATTTTAAGACGAGATTTCTTGTGTGGAAGGGCCCACCACTCAGGTAGTTTGTTTCTTTGTATTTTGATAGTGTAGATTTAAATTATTTTTGCTTGTAGATCATTAGAATTTTCTGTTTTGATTTAATTACATGCACAATATAGTTAGATTATGATAAATACGCAGATATGCATGTGTGTGGGGTTTGAATCTTGAGCAATTGATTTTATTTCAGCCTGTCAATGTAAATTGAATTGTGCTTTGAAAAAAAATGAATTAAATCTGAGTACTGATTGTAGCAATTGATTTCCTTTAAGTTTTCAATAATCATATGGAATTGGATTCTCATTTTAAGTTGTTGAAAATCCATAAGAGAATTTGAAACCTTTGCATTCTTTAATTCGATTTGTGTGGTTAAAGCACTTTTTGATTGAGAGAACGATTTCTTGGATTACAAGTTTGCATGCATTGAAGTTTTGATTAATAAATTGATTTTTCAAAATTATGAATTCAAGCCACAGTGATTGCATGTTTACTTTACTACAATTCACATACATTCAGGAAGCATATAAACAAATTGATTAAATCTAGATTGGAAGAACAAAGCATTAAAAAAATCAGGGTACAATTTGATAAAATATTGATACAAATATTCCTAAATCAAATTGATGCATAAACTTTGAGATCAAACAATACACATGATATTAATATGGGTTTAAGTTTCTTGACAAATTAAATTGGAAAATATTTCAAAGTGCATGGGAACATTTGCAATTTGCTTTAAAAAAATTTGTATTAAAATAACTAAAGACTTTGTTTCATGTCAAATTGTTCCATTATAAAAATAGTTAGTTGACACTCAGCCTCTCAATAAAAAGGCCCATATTTAGATTATGTATTTGCTACATTGGTTCGATTCCACAAAACTCATCATTTATTCTACTTGTATCCTTGCAGTTTGTAAGTTTCTTTGCATATCTTATTTCATTTAGAATTCTCTTGTTTTTTATCACTTTCTGTCATTAATTTCAGATTTGGAGTTTGACTTATTGTATTGGATTGGTGAGTGAAATAATTTTTCTTTTAGATGTTTTATTATTGTTTGATTGATTTTGATGATTACCTAATAGTTTTAGAGGGTTTGCAAAGTTAGATAGAAGATTGCTTTTGCATTTGAATGTTTTGGTTTGGTATTCTTTTTTATTTTCTGCTTTTTAATTAGGTTCCAAGTTTGACTTTTGAGTATATTAGCTTGAATTTTAGTTTAACAATTAAATAAGAATTTCTTCAAATAATTTTTTGTTGGAATGATTTTGTTGATTGTCTGATAAGTAGGATTTGCAAAGTTATATTAGAAGTTGTTTTTTTTTGCATGGTGTGATTTGGCTTACTCCATCACTTCTCATGGTTTCAATTACTGATGGATAGATTAATGACCTACCTCGGGAGATATGGTCACCTTATGATGGTTTTCCTCCCAAGGTGATTAGGCTAGTTTCAATCTTTTTGTTTGCATTAAAGGGTGTTTTCCGGCACTAGGTTAGGCTAGATTACTTTGACCCTGCACATACAGTGTCAGCACCTCTAAGCCTACGGATCCCGGTCGATAATTTAATGTCGTAAATATTAGCATATATTTTTACCGACATTTTTGGCGTTGTTTTCGGTGAGGTGCTAAAGGGGTTGAAGGGTAGGTAGATAGGTTTCCTTTACATTACACAGCAAGGGGGAGGGGAAAACAGTAAGACGCAAAGACAACCTCACTACAGATCTTTCGTAGAGTAATAGCCTGACGCATCCACTTTAGTGGGTTGCCCCAAAGCCTTGTTGTTTCTTTCATGCAAGTGTGTTTTTCTTTCTGCAAGTTTGAGTTTGTTTACTTTCTTGAAATTTAATTTTCTACAAGTGTGCTTTATTTCTTGCAAAGAGCTAACTCTTGTGAACATATAACTCGGTGACAACGAGGTCTAAAGTAACATGAGGAGTTCAAGTTTCTTTGATTAGTGTACTTTAATTCTGCAATTAGTCTCATTTCATTTTTGTTTCAATAGGATTCTTAAATTTCAGCTATTATTCCATTGGGTGTTGTAAGAACCCCATACACTAATCCATGTGTGAGACAGGACTTATCAACCGAAAAAATGGATTCAAAGAAGATGATAAGTTCAGAAGAACTGTCTCAAATCCTAGCAGCAAATGGGATCTCTCCTTCTCAGGAAACACATATCTTGACAGTAGCCAAGAACTTATCTACCTCTCCTGACATTATGAAGAACCAAAGTCCCACGAGCTACAAAATGATTCTCCTGTAGAGGAAGCTGAAAAATTAGGGGCTACATCCAAAGGAGAACGAAATGAGATTAAGGAGTTCTCAACATACATATCAACAGATCCTTCATGCACTAAAGACATCAATCATCTAGAGAAGGAGGATATGCATAAAGATTACATTGAAATTTGGCTCCAAGAGGTAATAGGCCACAATGCCATTCTCTCCTTCGACACTTCTTGCTTCCAAATCAAATAGGTCGGTTGGTTCCTCATATCCAGGTAATTATTGAGGTAATCGTTTCATATGTGGATATGGGTAAGTTCCTTACTTTGCTACGCACATGGTTCCATTGGAAAATTTCTTACACTTGAATAAAAAAATTCCTTTCTTTTTAGGTAGAGTAGTATAATATGTACATAAATAAAAGATGCATGTTGCTAGTTTAGTTTCAAATAATGTTGCATCAGTTTGTGTTTTCTTTTTTAATAAAGGAACTAAGATAAAGAAAATATTGATGATTTAACCAAAACACTTTATGATCTTTATTTGTCCTATTACATACATATTTATGACCATTCATAAAAACAGTTGCTAGAAGACCAATCTTTAACATTATGGAGATTTACTTAAACTTTAAGGTCTACATAGTGATACCTATAGGTAACCTGTACATCCTAGATTCATTATCAAAGCTTGTTATTTAAGTATCTTTATCAAATAGTAGCAGGAGAGTAAGTGACATTTCTACTTGTGGAGGAACACTACTAAAACTTATATGAAGAAGATCGACTTAGGGACTAGAGAACAACTTTAGGTCATTCTCTTTTGACATGAATTATAATTTAAGGCTATTATAAATAATGTTACTCATGGGATTAAATTTAAATGTTGAAATATGTGCTTAGCAGACTTAATATACTCCAGTACCAACTGGATTCCACATATTTTAATATCTTTTGAAACAATTATATAATTACGAGGCAAACCCGTCGGGTACTGAACAGGCCTATTGGCAGCGAGTCCATGCCGAGTAAAATCATAAATAAGGAAGTTCGGTAAATACAAGCAAACCCATTAGGGTACTGAACATGCCTACTGGCAGCGGGGCCATGCTTGAATGGTACCAAGGTAAACTCGTTGGGGTACTGAACAAGCTCACTGGAAGAGAGGCAATGCTGGGTAAAAGAGATATGATAAACACATTGCTATGGACGTAGTTCAATCAAACGAATACACCGAGTACATATATACATAATTAAGCCAATATTTCATTTATTTTTCATTTGAGAATGGTCAGAAGTTGAACTTCAGACCCTGTTATCTAATTCATACTATATCTAGGATGTCACTCTCCTAAAAGTGGGACCCGTAATTGTAGAAGTTTAATGAACTCAAATGTGTACTTTACCCATATTACTTGGATGACAGTAAGCCTTTGAAAAATGACACATGGATGATTAGTTTCCTATGGGCTTTACATAAATTACAGACCATTTATAACCTCAAGTTTTCTATCTAGGGACACAAGGAAAATCCCCTACTATAACTCATATGGCCTTTGTGAGCATAAACTGTTACTGATTGATCGAATTGTATGCATTAGGGAATCAGAATCCGTATGATTTTGTTTTGATCATATCATAACAAGGCATTAATACTTATTTTCCTCAAAAGTTCTATTTTTTCTTAGAATGACTCATGTTGGCCTACTTTCTTGGAAAACTACTGTTAACAAAACTTGGGTGTCAAAATGAACAAATGTCAAAATTCAATTTATTAATGGCCCTAGGACGTGCCATATTTTTGGTCTGGGGTAGATGATGGCTCCCAAATTTTCCATCTTCCATATCATTAGAAAGTCAAATATATGGGAAATTTTGATTATAAAATTTGGTTTTTATATCGGATGGTACTCATTTTGTTCTAAGATGAGACCATTAAAGTTTTTCATGGAATTATTATTTAGGAAAAGGAAAACACTATATATTTTAGTTAATTTTAGTATTTTAATACTTATAATTGATTTTGAGTAATTTTGTTAGTTAAAGTGAAATGTTGTGTTTCAAAAATCACTTCTTATCATTCTGGCACTCATTCTTGCACTAGTTGTGTACCACACTCCATGGTTGACATACTTCCACTTCACCAATTCAAATTCTTCCACTTGGAGGTTTTATTTGGATGCTTATAGATGGTGAGGAATCTCTTAGAAATCACCCAACTCACACATGTGAAGTAAAATTTGCAAAATATTCCAGTTAGCTTTTTTGTGGTGCAATTTTCGAAGTGATGAGTTTGAATATAAGAAATCAGAGACATGGGTTTTTCTCCCAACATGTCCAATTGGGTTAATCTAAAAAACACATTTCCAAAAATACAAATATTTCAGGATATATCGGGGGTTCTTTAACTCGAATTTTCCCAAAATGACGAAAATCCCGAATTGTAGGAAACTAACTTAATCAATTTTCCAAGTGGCAAACGACTTGGATGAATTCATGGAGATTGTTTCCTGAATTCCATGTACAAATAAGGAGGTTAATGAAGAAATGAGGCTCATGCTTTCTTGATGTTGGTAAAGAAAATTCTTGTGTGAATGATGGGTGTGATGCTGTGAATCTCCTTGTTTGAAGTTAGTAATATTTTGCGTTCTAAGCCATATGCGTTAAAATTGTTCCTATTCATCATGTGACATTTTAAGACGATCTTTTTTGTGTGGCAAGGGGCCACCACTCAGGTAGCTTGTCTCTTTGTATTTTGATAGTTTAGATTTAATTATTTTTGCTTGTAGATCATTAGAATTTTCTGTTTTGATTTAATTACATGCACAATATAGTTAGATTATGTTAAATATGTAGATCTGCATTTGTGTAGGGTTTGAATCTTGAGCAATTGATTTTATTTCAGCCTGTCAATGTAAATTGAATTGTGCTTTGAAAAAAAATATCAATTAAATCTTTGAGTACTGATTGTAGCAATTGATTTCCTTTAAGTTTTCAATCATCATATGGGATTGGATTCTCATTTTAAGTTGTTGAAAATCCATAAGAGAATTTGAAACCTCTGCATTCTTTAATTCAATTTGAATGGTTAAAGCACTTTTTGATTGAGAGAATGATTTCTTGGATTACAAGTTTGCATGCATTGAAGGTTTGATTGATAAATTGATTTTTCAGAATTATGAATTCAAGCCACAATGATTGCATGTTTAATTTACTACAATTCACATACATTCAGGAAGCATATAAACAAATTGATTAAATATAGATTAGAAGAACAAAGCATTAAAAAAATCAGGGTACAATTTGATAAAATATTGATACAAATATTCCTAAATCAAATTGATGCAAAAACTTTGAGATCAAACAATATACATGATATTAATATGGGTTTATGTTTCCCGACGAATTAAATTGGAAAATATTTCAAAGTGCATGGGAACATTGGATTTGCAATTTGCTTAAAAACAAATTTGTATTAAAATAACTAAAGACTTTGTTTCATATCAAAATGTTCCATTATAAAACTAGCTAGTTGACACTCAACCTCTCAATCAAAAGGCCCAGATTTAGATGATGTATTTGCTACCTTGGTTCGGTTCCATAAAACTCATCCTATATTCCACTTATATCCTTGGAGTTTGTAAGTTTCTTTGGATATCCTATTTCATTTAGGATTCTCTTGCTTTTTTATCACTTTCTGTCATTAATTTCAGATTTGGAGTTTGAATTCTTGTTTTGGATTGGTGAGTGGAATATTTTTTCGTTTAGAGTTTTTATTATTGTTTGACTGATTTTGATGATTACTTGATAGTTTTAGAGGGTTTGCAAAATCAGATTGAAGATTGCTTTTGCATTTGAATGTTTTGGTTTGTTATTCTTTGTTATTTTTCTGCTTTCGAATTAGGTTCCAAGTTTGACTTTTGAGTAGATTAGCTTGAATTTTAGTTTAGCAATTAAATAGGAATTTCTTCAAACAGTTTTTAGTTCGAATGATTTTGTTGATTTTCTTGATAAGTAGGATTTGCAAAGTTAGATTATAAGATTTTTTTTGCATGGTGTGATTTGGCTTGCTCCATCACTTTTCATGGTTTCAATTACAGATGGATAGATTAATGACCTAACTCGAGAGATATGGTCACCTTATGATGGAATTCCTACCAAGGTGATTAGGCTAGTTTTGATTGTTTTGTTTGCATTAAAGGGTGTTTTCCGACACTAGGTTAGGCTAGATTACTTTGACCCTACACATATAGTGTCGACACCTCTAAGTCTACAAATCCCAATCGATAATTTAATGTCGTAAATATTAGCATATATATTTACCAACATTTTTGGGGTCGTTGTTGGGGAGGTGCTAAAGGGGTTGAAGGATAGGTAGATAGGTTTCCTTTAAATTACACAGCAAGGGGGAGGAGAAAATAGTAAGACACAAAGACGACCTCACTACGGATCTTTCGTAGCGTAATATCCTGATGCATCCACTTTAGTGGGTTGCCCCAAAGCCTTGTTGTTTCTTTAATGCAAGTGTGTATTTATTTCTGCAAGTTTGAGTTTGTTTACTTTCCTGCAATTTAATTTTCTGCAAGTGTGCTTTCTTTCTTGCAAAGAGCTAACTCTTGTGAACAGATAACTCGGTGACAGCGAGGTCTAAAGTAGCAGGAGGAGTTCAATTTTTCTTTGAGAATTGTACTTTAATTATGCAATTATTCTCATTTCATTTTGTTTCAATAGGATTCTTAAATTTCGGTTATTATATCACTAGGTGCTGTAAGAACCCCAAACATTAATCCATGTGTGAGACATGACTTATCAACTGACAAAATGGATTCAAAGAAGATGATAAGTTTAGAAGAACTCTCTAAAATCCTAGCAGCAACTAGGATCTCTCCTTCTCAGGAAACACATATATTGACAGCAACCAAGAACTTATCTACCTCTCCTGACATGATAGAAGAAACAAAGTCCCATGAGCTACAAAATGATTCTCCTGTAGAGGAAGCTGAAAAATTAGGGACTAAATCTGATGGAGAACGAAATGAGATTAAGGAGTTCTCAACATACATATCAACAGATCCTTCATGTACTAAAGACATCAATCATCTAGAGAAGGAGGATATGCATAACTATTACATTGAAATTTGGTTCCAAGAGGTAATAAGGCCACAACACCATTCTCTCTTTCAACACTTCTTGCTGCCAAATCAAATAGGTCGGTTGGTTCCTCATATACAAGTAATTATTGAGGTAATCATTTCATATGTGGATATGGGTAATTTCCTTACTTTGCACCGCACATGGTTCCATTGGAAAAGTTCTTACACTTGAATATAAATTTTCCTTTCTTTTTAGGTAGAGTAGGATAATATGTACAAAAATAAAAGATGCATATTGCTAGTTTAGTTTCAAATAATGTTGCATCAGTTTGAGTTTTCTTTTTCAATAAAGGATATAAGATAAAGACAGTATTGATGATTTAACAAAAACATTTTATGATCTTTATTTTTCCTATTACATACATATCTATGACCATTCATAAAAACAATTACTAGAAGACCAATCTTTAACATTATGGAGATTTACTTAAACTTTAAGGTCTACATAGTGATACCTATAGGTAACTTGTACATCCTAGATTCATTATCAAAGCTTTTTATTTAAGTATCTTTATCAAATAGTAGCAGGAAAGTAAGTGACATTTATACTTGTGGAGGAACACTACTAAAACTTATATGAAGAAGATCGACTTAGGGACTGGATAACAACTTTAGGTCATTATCTTTTGACATGAATTATAATTTAAGGCTATTATAAATAATGCTACTCATGGGATTAAATTTAAATGTTGAAATATGTGCTTAGCAGACTTAATATACTCTAGTACCAACCGGACTCCACATATTTTAATATCTTTTGAAATAATTATATAATTACGAGGAAAACCCGTCGAGGTACTGAACAAGCTTGCTGGCAGCGGGTCCATGCCGAGTAAAATCATAAATAAGGAAGTTCGGTAAATACAAGCAAACCCGTCGGGGTACTGAACAGGCCTGCTGCAACATGGCCATGCTTGAATTGTACCAAGGTAAACCCGTCGTGGTACTGAACAAGCTTGCAGGCAGCGAGGCAATGAAAGGTAAAAGTGATATGATAAACACATTGTTATGTACGTAGTTCAATCAAACAATGACCCTGAGTACATATATACATAGTTAATCCAATCTTTCATTTATTTGTCATTTGATAATGGTCATAATTTTAACTTCAGACCCTTTCACCTAATTCATGCTATATCGAGGATGTCACTCTCCTAAAAGTGGGACCCATAATTGTAGAAGTTTAATGAACTCAAATGTGTACTTTACGCATATTACTTGGATGACAGTAAGCCTTTGAAAAATGAGACATGGATGACTAGTTTCCTATGGGCTTTACATAAATTACAGACCATCTATAACCTCAAGTTTTTTTATCGAGGGACACCAGGAAAATCCCCTACTATTACTCATATGGCCTTTGTGAGCATAAACTGTTACTGATTAATTGAATTGTATGTATTAGGGAATCAAAATCAGTTTGCTATTGTTTTGATCATACCATAACATGGCATTAATACTTCTTTTTCTCAAAAGTTCTAGTTTTTCTTAGAATAACTCATGTTGGCCTACTTTCTTGGAAAACTACTGTTAACAATACTTGGGCATCAAAATGAACAAATGTCAAAATTCAATTTATTGATGGCCTGAGGATGTGCCATATACTTGGTCTTGGGGAGATGATGGCTCCCAAATTTTCCATCTTCCATATCATTAGACAGTCAAATATATGGGAAAGTTTGATTATAAAATTTGGCTTTTATATCGGATGGTACTCATTTTGTTCTTAGATGAGATATTAAATTTTTTCGTGGAATTATTGTTTAAGATAAGGAAACACTATAAATTTTAGTTAATTTTAGTATTTTAATACTTATAATTGATTTTGAGTAATTTTGTTACTAATGGTGAAATGTTGTGTTTCAGAGATCACTTCTTATCATTCCAACACTCATTCATGCACTAGTTGTGTACCACGCTCCATGGTTGACATACTTCGACTTCACCAATTCAAATTATGTGACTTGGAGGTTTTATTTGGATGCTTCCAGATGGTGAGGAATCTATTAGAACTCACCCAAATCGCACATGTGAAGCATGGCGCATGTGACGTTAAATTTGCAAAATATTCCAATTAATTGTTTTGTGGCGCAATTTTCGAAGTGATGAGGTCGAATCTAAGAAATCAGAGACATGGGTTTTTCTCCCAGCATATCCAATTGGGTCTTTAACAAGACGGTTTTCCAAAAATCCAAATATTTCAAGAGATATTGGGGGTTCTTTAACTCGAATTTGCCCAAAATGATGAAAATCGAGAATTGTAGGAACTAAACTTAATCAATTTTCCAAGTGGCAAACGACTTGGATGAATTCGTGGAAATTGTTTCTTGAATTCCATGTACAAATAAGGAGGTTAATGAAGAAATGAGGCTCATGCTTTCTTGTTGCTAGTAAAGAAAATTCTTTTGTGAATGATGGGTGTGATGTTGTGAATCTCCTTTTTTGAAGTTAGTGATCTCCTGCGTTCTGAGCCATATGCGTTGAAATTGTTCTTGTTCATCATGTGACGTTTTAAGACGAGCTTTCTTGTGTGGAAATGGCCCACCACTCAGGTAGCTTGTCTCTTTGTATTTTGATAGTGTAGATTTAATTATTTTTGCTTGTAGATCATTAGAATTTTCTATTTTGATTTAATTACATTCACAATATAGTTAGATTATGTTAAATACGTAGATATGCATGTGTGTGGGGTTTGAATCTTGAGCAAATTATTTTATTTCAACCTGTCAATGTAAATTGAATTGTGCTTTGAAAAAAAAATGAATTAAATCTTTGAGTACTTATTGTAGCAATTGATTTCCTTTAAGTTTTCAATCATCATATGGAATTGGATTCTCATTTTACGTTGTTGAAAATCCATAAGAGAATTTGAAACCTCTGCATTCTTTAATTCGATTTGAATGGTTAAAGCACTTTTTGATTGAGAGAACGATTTATTGGATTACAAGTCTGCATGCATTGAAGTTTTGATCAATAAATTGATTTTTTCATAATTATGAATTCAAAGCATAGTGATTGCATGTTTACTTTACTACAGTTCACATACATTCAAGAAGCATATAAACCAATTGATTAAATCTAGATTGGAAGAACAGAGCATTAAAAAAATCAGGGTACAATTTGATAAAATATTGATACAAATATTCCTAAATCAAATTGATGGAGATCAAACAATATACATGATATTAATATGGGTTTATGTTTCCCGACGAATTAAATTGGAAAATATTTCAAAGTGCATGGGAACATTGGATTTTCAATTTGCTTAAAAACAGATTTGTATTAAAATAACTAAAGACTTTGTTTCGTGTCAAAATGTTCCAGTATTAAACTAGTTAGTTGACACTCAGCCTCTCAATAAAAAAGGACCAGATTTAAATTATGTATTTGCTACCTTGGTTCGATTCCAAAAAAGTCATCCTGTATTCTACTTGTATCCTTGTAGTTTGTAAGTTTCTTTGGATATCTTAATTCATTTAGGATTCTCTTGTTTTTTATCACTTTCTGTCATTAATTTCAGATTTGGAGTTTGACTTCTTGTTTTGGATTGGTGAGTGAAATAATTTTGCCTTTAGAGTTTTTATTATTGTTTGACTTATTTTGATGATTACTTAATAGTTTTAGAGGGTTTGCAATGTCATATTGAAGATTGCTTTTGCATTTGCATGTTTTGGTTTGTTATTCTTTGTTATTTTCTTCTTTCGAAATAAGTTCCAAGTTTGACTTTTGAGTAGATTAGCTTGAATTTTAGTTTAGCAATTAAATAGGAATTTCTTCAAATAGTCTTTAGTTCGAATGATTTTGCTGATTGTCTTGATAAGTAGGATTTGCAAAGTTAGATTAGAAGTTGTCTTTTTTTCATGGTGTCATTTGGCTTGCTCCATCACTTCTCATGGTTTCAATTACCGATGGATAGATTAATGACCTAACTCAGGAAATATGATCACCTTATGATGGGTTTCCTCCCAAGGTGATTGGGCTAGTTTCAATTGTTTTGTTTGCATTAAAGGGTGTTTTCCGACACTAGATTACTTTGACCCTGCACATACAGTGTCAACACCTCTAAGTCTACAGATCCCGGTCAATAATTTAATGTCGTAAATATTAGCATATATTTTTACTGACAGTTATTACCTTTGATTTTGGTTTTGTATGCTTATGGAAATATGCTTATTAGCATAATGTGATATATTTGCAGAGGGAAGATGGTGTCTTTTTCTCACATCTTATTTCAATATGGGGGATTTTGATGAAGTTGAAGATATGTTTGAAGTTACTGTTAAGTCGAAGAGAACAATTTCATATTTGTTTTGAGTTTTTTAAAAGGATAGTCAACAATAACATATTAGGGGAAGTTTTCTGAGAATTGTTTGTACTTCTGATTATATCAAACGGTAGTGCATTATAAGAGATTATGAGATCATGAAATAAACAAATCAGGTGCTCTAGTCAAATATGTAACCTCAATGGATCCTGTAGAATCATGGCATGATTATCAGTATCATTACTCAATTTTGTATACTGGAAAGGGAATACGCTGATGGTTTTGTGCATTCCTGTCTCCCTTCAAGCTTTCTTAAAGCAGATCTATTTCACTAGCAGTACTAGAGTATATTTCAATTTTGATGAGTCCCTTCACTAGTGGCTATGGGGTGTTGTTTTTATAATGTCTTGGTTGTTGAGAATTTCATTGAAATCCCTTGAATTTGTGGATCATTAATGGCATGACCCTGGTTTATGACAAAGAAGAACATCTTCACTCCATATATCAGGGTTTAATCCAGGTTTTCTAAGGTGTTTTTGTTCATGGCTAAAGAGTATAAATGTGAACATGTAGAATGTAGAAAGGAAACAATAAAAATTAGGATGAGGGTTTGATTAATGAGATGAATTTGAGCATTTGATTCCCACAGGCTTAACAGTTTCCCAACGGATAATTTTGGGATAGTCCTACGAATAGAGACAATTCTGGACATTTTCTAGGCATAATTTTAGGGTTGCTTGTTGATGAGATCCAAGAGCATGTGTAACCAGTGCACAAATGCAGTTTCGATTCTCCATATTTCTTTCACTTTCAAGAAAACAAAGAAGCAATTTATGAATGGGTTGTTTTGGCTTAGATTTGTGACATATAATCACCCAAAACTATATATCAACCTACGAAGTGTCTAGCCATTTGTTGCAGAGGAAGAAGACAATTTTATACATGTGATTTTCTTGTAGCACCTTGAATACTATCAAACCGATTTTGCATTCAATGGAATCGCACTCTTTCATAAAATTATTTAGTAGCATGCTTTTAGTCAAAGGGGTGGCCGAAATGTCATGAAATGGATAGTGTTGCAAACATCCCAACTAGTAATTTAAAGTTTAATTATATGTAATGAATTCCCATTTTAACCCATAAAATGTAGCTATGTCGATGCGTTGGGTCCACCATAGTTTAATATTTATGCATAGGGGCTTGCTTGGGGAAATCGCCACGGGTAAATTTCAAACCAAAATCCGACGGCATATATGTCTGAATTTCGACAACACACCATCGGAAATCCGACAAAGTATTATTTTTTTAAACATCGGTAAAACTTTGATGGGTATCTGATAGCTAAAACGTCTCGTAGATTCACCGACAACACATTGTCGAATAATCAACGCATCTATTTTAATCTAAACGCCGCATAACCGATTCCAATTACGTCGAATATACGACAACATGTGTTTACCACATGGTCAGATATTCGACCAAGAGTGCGTCAAATATCCGACAATATTTACTTACCACAAGGTCAGATATTCAACCAAGAGTACATTGAAGATCTGACAACAGTTACTTACCACAAGGTCGGATATTAGACCAAGAGAGAGTCGAATATCTGACAATAGTTACTTACCATATGGTCAGATAACCAACCATGGTGTCGTCGAATATCCGACATATTTAACCACATCCATAATAAAAAATCTGACGACAATTTCTGTCAGAGGTATAGAAGCCTCGTCAGAGCTAGTTGAGTGGGCATCGAATTTGCGACGGGAGTGAGGAATTTAAAAAAAAAAACTTGGGAATTCTTTGAAAAAATTATGCCTAAAATAATGACTACATGTCCCAAGGTATCATCACACCCTCCTGCAACAAAACCAACCCAGGTATAATCCCTCCTTGGATCATCCATTTTTGGCTCTCCTTAAACTAGTTCATTTCCATCATCCTCTCATTCAGTTCATACACAGTCATTTCCAATGGCTACGCCAGCAAAGAACTTACCAGACATGTTAAAAATGGAAATTTCCTAATGACTCTCTTTAGATATATATTATATGAAATATTGACGATTTTTTTCTATATCCATTTGAATGAGAAATTTATTACATCTCTATTCTTCCATAATCTCACCTTGCATTGCATAATAAGTGCTAGAATGTTTTATGCAGGTCACCAAAGGATCGACAATTTCAATTTATTCATAAATAAGTTCTTATTGAAGAGTTCTAGGGATCTATAAAATAAGGTAAAATCACCAATACATCCAAAAAGTGTTGTGCTATATGCTTATAGTGTGCCCTCAAAATTTTTATTGTGTGGCACAAGTTCCTAGGATATTGCTATGAAATTGTTGAATGCTCAAGCTACTAACCAATAAGTCAAATATATCCCATAATGTTGTATATGGGAAGATACTTGACTAATGGATAATTAGATCTAAACATCAAGTGAAGAAAAAGAAACAATGTTACAGAAAAAAAATCTATACCATTCTATAGAAGCAAATAATTCATTGCCCTTATTCATCAACAAAATTCGTTATCCTTATGATGAGGAAATTGATACATGAGGATATTTGAATATGACTTAATGTTTTCTATTGCTATGGAACCATCATATGCTAATGTGTTTTCTTATGCCTCAGTTTACATATTGTTAAAAGAAAGTGAATAATGAATTGTATGTAGTTTCCCTATCTTACATGATTTACATTGAAGACAAATAGTTTGGAGAGCCAATACATTCCTCAAGGTTTCAAAATAAATTCACTCATGGAAACATTGTTGTAGAATCAAAACTTTGACTTGGTACCAAAAACTCAATCCTCTACCAATACTTCAATTCTCACATTTCACAAAGAGGAATGTGCAAAGGTATCTTCATATTATAGGCTTTCCAGACTAACCATGACAAACTAGAATATTCCATTGCTTCATTTTAATGTGGATGTTGTCACATTCACAAGGACAAGAATAAGATTATATAAATGCTTTCCATTGCTACAAATGGGAACTAAACATCAAACAAATATTTCTATTGAAGAAGGAAATTATTTTGAAATGAAGCATTAATAGAGAGAAGATTAATGTGTGCATTCCAATATCCTTGCTTGAAATAACCACCCATTATATTACACCTCTATTTGAGCACAACTAAATTCTTCAATTAAATTAAATTCATCATGTAATTGGAAATTTAGAACATTGAAACAACTGCACTAGCTATAATGGATACTTTCTTCATAGATTTTTATTAAGATAAGATAAGGTAAGATGAATTTATTAATCTCCTTGAATGATAAAAAAAAGGTCGACGATTTATTGATGCAAGTATTGAATTGATTATTCCAACACTTTCCTCTTCTTCCAAAACCTCTCTAAACTTCTTCAGAAGGCCATCCCAAACTATCCAGAATGTTGTCTACCTCTTCACTGAAAATGATATCTGGATCCAACTTTCAAATTTTTGGTTAGCAGCATGTTACTATCTTTTGTAACTTCTTACTCCACCCATTCCTAACTCAAAAAATTAAGTAACTCGACTTACTTACAATTTTGAGTTACATGTTTGTGCCACTTGTTCTATCTAGAAATTGAAAGGAGAAAAAAAACAATAATAAAATTCTAGTAGTGAAAACTGATTTACAGGCACCACTAGACCTTGTGATGTTGGAAAAATAGTATCTAGTTGGTATTTCTTGGCTTAAATAAATTATGGGAACAGTTAGACAAGCCTTATTTGAAAACCATCTTGTTGGTGGGCATGGTTTGCAAATAAAATTTGAAAAAAAAGGAGACAAAAGAAAAAAACCAAGCAATAAAATTTCTTATTTGGTTGTTTACTTTGATCTTCCTATTTGAATTTTTTTTCCAAAGTTTTGTTAATACCAATCCATTAGAATTTTTTTTCTACCGATCCATTAAGGTTTGGTGATAAAAATACAATAGTCTAATATATGAATCTCACAACATACTTTGCCAGAAAACATTTATTTACTTTCTACAAAACTTCGTTTGAGTTTGCAAGACTTCATGTTCTAGTTTCAAAATTTCATTTTCTTGCTATAGAACCATACTTTTGTTTGAAATTATTCATTTTTCAAATAAAAGAGATATATTCTATCTATAGTTCTTACTTGATTTTGGTGCAAATCTCACCCCTTTATAATTGCAGTATACTTTCATTCCAATATATTTTTAGTTAAGGAACAATCTATCGTATGGCTATTGTTTCAATCTTCTATGCAAAGGTCATATGTTCAATCCAAGAGTATTCTTCATTTTTTTAAACACAAATAGAACTAAACCACTATTTGGCATGGGTAAGTTTATGTAATGTCATGATTCTTTATGGTTCACTAGTCTTGAAATTATCTTCAATTTGTTTGTAAGGTTACATATTGGTTTACCTAGTTTGGTCTCATTCTTATTTAGCCTCACCTTGACTCTACATGATTAATTGACATGATTAGTGAGCTTGTGTCAAGTGTAATAGAAATTGTCCCTATCATGTATGTCTTCAAATGTGATGGTCAGTATGAGAAATAATTGAATGATGATAACTGCTATGGATCATGATCATAATTAAGGGAGGTAACCTGTGCCCATGAATGAGTAAATCAACAAACCTATAGAAACAACCTTGGATTAATTAGCATAATGGTTGGGAACTTCAACATGCCTGAAAGTAAAATTGTAAGTAAAGTTCTATAGGGTTGTAAAGGGGTTGCATTGCATATTCTTGAAAAAACTTTAGATCATTGTTATCTACACTAGTTTCAACCTTTAAAACAACATCATGAACAAGCCAATTCAAACAAGTAATACAATTTTCTTGGTACAAATTAATTAGATTAGTATAAAGCTATAGAAACTAGTGCATCTTCAATATAAGGAGTATTTAACTTGATAATCCCAAAGCAAAAAAATGGTGTGAAATTGATACAACAAGCAATTCCCTTGAACATTCAAAGTTCATGCGGCATTGCTAAAACTTGTTTGAACTCATACTCAGATCAATATATAAGCCCTTTATGCATGGAAATTACAAACAAATGTTCTAAAGGCATCTTAGATCTTAGGCACGGACAATGTATGTAATTATTCCTTATAGATTGAAAACTATACGAGTTGTCAAGGAAACTAGAGAGTTTCACAGACTTCTTGATCTACAAGACTTATTTGGATTTTTTATATTCACAAGGGGTATTTGAACCAAATAGATCAATCTAATGTGTTGCTAAGGATGTAAATAACAAGACATAATAGTTGTAAATAACAATGCATAAAACACACACACACACACACACACACACACACACACACACACACATATATATATATATATATATAATTCATATCTGAAAATTGCTCAAGATATGAAAGTTATAGACTTTATATATAAGCTCAATATGAAGTAAAGTACATACCAGATCCTTATGTCAAGAATAGTACAAAAACTCTAACTATCCAAAAATCCCTAGGTAGGGTAAATCAACAAGACCTAGCTCCACCAAGAATATCCAAGTGCTAGAATCTCTCTAATGCAACCTTTTAGGTGCTTTGATACTTTTTTTTTTTAAATGGTGTTGGATGCCAGCCATGTTTCTCCTCCTGTAAAACACATGACACATGGTGACTAGTTAAACTAATAATTATGCGATCGTTTATTTTTTTCTAGGAATTAAAAAAAATATCATTTCACAAATTAAATATAATTACAAAAGTACAGATCAAGGCATGTAGACCTTTATGACCACTGTGATACATGACACGAAATTTGGCAAGCATAACCTTGAAGGCCTGGTCCTGAAACATATACCAAATCAATTTAAGTATGCACAAATAAAACATATGTTTATTAATTATGATATAATGTTATGAGCAAATTTAATTACCTGGGTGTATTATAAGATATTTTGAGCTTGGGTCAAACCCAACTCTCTGCTATAAATCTGAAACATATAAGAAACGTATAACACACAAGCATATTACGAAAATCATACGAGCACCAAAAAACAATAGAATATTCAAAAAAAAAAAACCTCTCCTTCAATAGAATGTGACTGTGTATAATTATACTTGTCTTTTTTTCCAAACATTGGGAATTCCGCCTAATTATAGAAAATGACTCCCCTCCAATTGGAGATCGAATCCCACGATAGATAAGAGAAGGTTTTACCAAGTGTCAGTTAGAAGTTACTCTCCTTGCCAATCAAGGGGACGACAGCCTAGGGAAACTTCAAGGAGACCTTCAACAATAATTCCAACTTTCCCCACGCTTTCCATTTCAAACAATCATTTAACTTTTATGATTATAAAAATATATATATCTGGTAACTTTTATATTTTATTTCCATATAAATTTCATATTCGATAAAAGAAGGTGTTTGAAAGTATTTGTTGTCCCAACTATTAAATACTTTTCCTTCTTATAAATAATCATGGTCCTAATTTGATTTTGGCCTTTTATAAATAAAGTGTACCTGATACCTCTCTTTTTATATATATAACCTCAAATTAATCTTTTTAATAGGAAAGGTCCTAAATTCTCTCCTTTTTAGGTCATAAAATATTTGGGCATCTTTTATAGGTATTTTTAATAGTAATACTTAGGGTAATCCCTTAATCTGGGTTAGTATTATTTAGTAATAAACATATTTACGCTAGTGGTTAGGTCCTAGGGGTTCCCATACTGGCACCAAGATGACATTCATCATTAATGTCCTTGATTCTCATAGCTTCCTAGCCATTCAAACTCTCTCCCCTAAGGGGTTCCCATACTGAGATGACATTCATCATTAATGTCCTTGATTCTCATGGCTTCCTAGCCATTCGACCTCTCTCCCCTAGTGGATTATTTGCCCCAACATTTAGTCGTGTCAAAACCTTCAGTCTCCTATGTCTATAATCAACCATTACAACTTAGGAAATAAGTAGCAAAACCTACAAGGTTTACTGATGGGGCCTTGGCCTTGCGCTCCTCACCATAAACAAATACATATTACATTTTTCAATTACAAAGAGGAGGGGTAGAAGAGGGATGTTACAATACCCTAAAAGGGTCTTCTTCACCTCTATTATATAGCTAGAGGTATGGAAGAAGAACATCCCATAACACATGTGGGATAAATAGCTTTCCACCTCCCTTATATAAAGAATGGTAATAAGAGAGTTTATTACATGATGCATGTGGGATAACTCCATTTTATAATATTCGAGTTATTTATGCGTTCTTTAACAGATATGATGATTACACAACGAACAACACCACACAAGTCATCATTACATATTCCAATGAGCTTGACATGGTAAGAGGAACCCCTTGATAAATATTTACATTGTGCTCGGATAACCTAAAAGGCATTAAATAGAATTTAAGTTTTATGAATAACATTAAGCATATAATAAATATTTGCACATGCTAAATCATTTATCATTTCTATATCAACCTCTCACATAGATTTATTGGGAATCTTGCAATGTTAGCTCACAAGGTTTATGATATGAGTTCATAGGACTCAACCTTGAGAGTTACATACATAGAAATAGTTCAAAATTTTAAAATATTGAAAAAACTAATAAACAAATGAATGAGTAGGTTTCCTAGTGGAAAATTACTTTCTTTAATGTACATGCCATAAAATGAATATGACTAATAATGTATTTCTTTCAAAAAAGTCATCAAATTTGTGTATAAAGTTACTAAATTTCAAGAGTTTCGGCCCTCAATAATTCTAGACTAACTTCAAGAGCACATTTAAGTGATAAATTCAAGAAAATGTAACCTATATGATGTTAATGTAGGGTAGGGTTCATAGCATCCTACAAAAATCAAAATATGTTTACCAAAAAATAAAAAACTTTGAAAATTGAAATTGCATTTCGATATTTTGATGAGGACTTTAGTCTTGTAATATTTTGATTAAGGGAACAAATCCATCCATAAAAATGGTCAACTTCCTATGTATACTTTATATATATAATAAAAAAACTACATTCACTTGTTCACGCCACCTTCCAATCTTTCGGAATAAGTTTAATGAGTGCCACTTGGAATATCATAGTCTCCCTCTCTCTCAACTCCCAAGGAAACATTTTCCATATGTTTATTTTAGTTTAATTTTTGAGATTACATCATGGCCTAAAGATCAATTTATGAGGAAAACAATATATCGTAAGTAGGTTAATCACATTCACTAATGGGGCCTTGTCCTTGAGCTGTCACTAAGAACTTTACAAGATCATACAACTCAATGGTCTACATACAACATATGCACAACCATAGTACATTTACTAGCACAACCATATTAATTAAAAATGATTATATTGACTATGCTTGAGCATGTTTAATTATGCAGTTTACCATTTTTATTATGGTTGACTTGGACTAACCATGGTTAACTTAAATTGGTCATACTTAACGATGGTTGACTATGACTAGATATGGAAAACCGTATTTGACCATATTTAACTATACTTAACCATATTACACATTATTCTAGAATTTATATACAAAATAAAAAGCTAATATTCTTCAACACCTTAATTTTCACAATGACTACTCTCCGGCCTTATAGGGAAGAAAGACATTGAAAGTAAGCTTTGCAATGCTTTGAACAGCAAGGGAAAAATAGATTTCATAACCAAAAGTTAAATATTCCATCACCACTATATTTATTTTATGACTTTATATGCTTTTAGAAAATATTTACTAAAGATTATTTTAAAATATCATTATTTATATCTTTATCTAGATGACAAATCTTTATTATTTTAGAATTCTCATTATTTAATGTTCTTATATTTTCTAGTTTTTTTGTGTTCTTTAATCAACATGAGGTTAATTATCACATTTTCTCTAGTATATAAAATCACTATTTTCTAGTATATAAAATCACTATTATTATTTCGTTTAAAGAATAGCTTTAACTCACATCAATATTATCATAATCGACTCACCAAATTCCCTCATAGGGGTCTCAAAAGAATTTTTTAGCTTGATAGGACTTTGGGGATAGGCATCCAAATAATCCCCCTTAGTTGTTTCTCATTTTGAAACATAGTAAGTTTTCTAAATAGGGAACTTTAAAAAATCTTCCACCATCAACTGTTCAAGAATATCCAGGGGATGACGCATCGTGTAAGAGAAGGTCAAACCTAAGGTGAGGTTGTTTGTGTTATCCTAGTGGGTCTCTCACCACCTTGATTTGGAGGTGGCATCTCATCATTCAAGGGACAATCTATTCCCTACACTTAAAAAAAGTAACTTAGTGGCCAAATTTTATGTCATCTACCTTATATGTGACTATCACAGGAAGCAGCACTACCTAGATCATATTTTGTTGGTCACTAGTACTGCTCCTAGTGCCCTTCATTATAATTGATCCTTTCACACCTTCACTAGATATCCCTAGTGGATCAGTGACCATATGGATGGATACCATTGAAATGCCTATTCTATTTGAGTGGAATGATCCAAAATTGGATATAATAAAACTGATTCAGTTTTTCTCCAATACTAGATGCATTGCCAATTTCTCAAATATCCATTATTAACATAGAAATTTGGCATAATAATAATAACTCAGCATTAAGAATATAATTAAATAATCAATCTTGGAAAATAATATGCAACCCATAATTGATAACAAAGTTTGTCCAATATGGACTACATCCTTGGGTCCACGCAATTGTCGAATCACTTGTATTTCTTCTCCCAAATAGGGGTTGATTCTCTCCTTTACAAAAGGGAAAATAATGCATTTCAAGCAAGCTTATAACTTTCTATCTGTCCTCTACAAGGGGGAAATAATGCATTCTCAATTCAGGTGGAAAACATGCATTCTTAAGCAAGCCTACAACTTTCTATCTCTCCTTTACTAAAGGGTAATAATTCGATCTCACTTCAAGTGGCTCCTTCTCCCAATAATGAGCTCATCTCCCCAATATAGGGCTTACAAAAATTCTCTCATGAGAGGCTTACAATCCCAAGCCTACTTCCTTATCAAAATGAGAGGCTTATATAGATTTACATGATTAAGAACTACTTCAACATATAAAAGAGAAAAGACCTCTCAAGATCCCATAATTTAGGATCTAGACACAACTCAAGGGATAATATGAGAGAAAATCTCAACATTCCCATGAAGATCTCAACTCTCCATAAATATCTCAAGTCTCCATGAGACTAGGAAACTGAAATGCTATGTATCTTTTCAATTAGTTCCTTATTACATTTTGAGAGGAAAAATACAAAGCGTATAGTCCTTAATCATTTATTTATCTCATTTTATTTTATTATTTTTCCTTTTTGTCCGAAAATTCAACAAGCGATATATTTTTTGTACGAAGTCCATTTAACCTTGTTCAAGTTGTGTCGGAAATATCCATGCAAGCTCTTTGTTATGTGGACAGCTTCGACAACAATGGAGACATTTTTCATTTGTCGACTAAGGAAATCCTCTTGGATCAAACCTCCCAACAAATGAAACTTTTGGTCCACCAAAATTATCGATTCATGATCATAGAAGGTGACTTTGTCTTCTCCTTCTTCAAAGATTTACCCATGGTTTTCCTTTTTTTGCTTGGACTGGTTTACTTTCACTTATTGCCAATTTTTTAGGGTGTCAGATACAACTGAAAAATGTACATGATAAGATATTTACAAAAGTATCATGATTAGCCTTGTCATGTGCCAAAAATACATTGATAAGAGTCCTTTACTTCAAATCGATTGCCTTTACCAACTTAGGAAGAGTCTTACACGCCATGATGCACTTCTCGCTCCTGATCTGCATACCAAATGTCTTCAAAAATCATCATTCTTCCTTTCCTTCACCTTTGTACTCCGGAACAAGTGGCAAGTGGTTTTGGAGACATATGGAGGTGGTGGGACCCACACTAGCTTGATTTTTCATAATACATGGTATCTCTCTTTTGCAAATTCGAATTAATGGGAATGTGAACACTCTTGGGTGAGTTGGTAAGTCATAACACATGTCATTGAGCATCTTAGGTCGAATTGGGAAGGATTGGTAACCTCCATGGAAGATAAAGAGTCAAAGTGGAAGTTTGTGGACACTTGGGCTAGATTCCTTAGCCCCTATGACACCAATGATGGAGCATCTATGACAACTATGACAAATTGCAGACCTGACCTCTGACATCTGACCACTATGACATGTCAGCACCAAAAATAGGCTCAAGGAAGGCGAATTTGGGAGTTGGAGAAGCCAAAGAGACTCAAAATCGAATTTGGGAGAAGATGGAAGGTTGGAACTAGGAGACAAGTGGCAAATGTGGAATATTTCCTATATGGAAATCTATTGAATCTATTGAGAGGATTTCGACCCTCAGAAGGCTAATGTTGGTTATAGAAATGAAGTATGAGAATGGCTTTTGATGATTTGAGAAAAATTGCATTTGTGAAGAGAGAGCTAGTGGATGACTAGTTTCTTGCCTTAGCCAATTTCGAGGGTGAAAGATTCCCATCCAAGTTGGTGTTTGGAGAGGCCACTCAGGTCTTTCATGGTGCTTTAATGGAGTTTGTATTTGCAGGTAGAAGCTACAGTAATTTTCATGGTTTCGTTTAGTGCAGCACTTTCTCTCCACCGTTTCCAGTTTTGAAGGCATATTCATGCTCCTTGAGGGAGGGCATTTTTGGTGAGCACTTGTGCTTCTTGAGAGAGATTCTCATTATATATTTCTGATTGTAATAGATTCATATCCTCTGTTATTAATATTCAGAAAGTATCAGGTCGAAATACCCACTGTTTGTATGCAAAACTATTGATTAATGAGCAAACAATGTCCATTTCCCCAATGCATTGATGTATGACACTATAATGTTGATTATTTCAAATGGATGGATGATTCTCTGATATATTTGTGATAAATATACTGCCATGGATGTCTTCTACAAGTTTCATGTACTGTACTTGAGCATTTGAAGCATTTTTACTCAGTTTAGTTGTATTGGGAGGTGAAATAGTGCCATTTCCCCAAGGGTCGAATTGGGGGTTTTTGCTGTTGAATGTGAGAGAGTTAGAACAGTAGTAAAAATCAATTAATGGTGCATATGAGACCTTAATCACATACTTAACACATTATATACCTATGTTCATATATTTGTGGGAGTTTGGAGGCATTTGGAAGGCCATTTGCAGTGTTACCCGGGGGGGGATTTGATGCACAAATTACTAATCAAAATTACATATATTGATCATAATACAAACCAAGTTTGAAGTAGTATTTGGAGGGCCATAAAACATCCCTGAACCTGATATTCAAGTCTAAATACCATTCATACACTCCTACAGAAGATTTGGGAGCATTTGGGTTGATTTGGAGGTCAAAACAGTTAAACTAGTCAAAGGTCAAAATTGGGGAAAAAGTGGAAAAATTGGCATTTTAATAGACTTTTGAAAAGGGGTCATTACAGAAACCCATTAAGCAGAGGCCATATCGCTTGAAACCATGAAACAAAGAAAGAGTTAGAGCAGAATTAGAAAAGATGCTCGATGCAAGGATCATCGAGCCGGTGGAAGAATTTGAGTGGATAAGCCCCATGGTTATCCAAGATAAGAAAACAAAAGGCGAGATCAGGATTTGTGTGGATCTCAGGAAACTGAATGATGTGTCAATGCATGACCCGTTCCCTACACCCCTTACTGATGAGGTACTTGATAACGTGTATTCCAGCAGTCATGACAGCAACGAAGGGAGTTGCCTCTAGAAGCTCAGCCAGGCAGGCTCCAGAAACCAGCAAAGGGAAAAAACTTGCTACAGAGCACGGAGGGGCTGAAGCACAAATGAAGCAGCCGAACCTTCCTATTTACTAGGTGCCGGACTACTTTCCTCCACGGAAAGACGATGCCCCACTGGTCCACTTACAAAAGAATGTTGTGTACGAAATCCCAGTCCCTGCCATTTCTACGAGGGTGAAGATTGAGGAAAATTTGCTTGGTGGCGTACCAGGCTGCAAGCTGGACGACCTGGACTTACTTGAGAACACACTGCTAATGCCAAAGAATTACCCACAATTTAGTCCTAACGGATATCTCAACCGGGTAAAGGATGCGCAGACCAACGTTGACAGGCTGGAAGTCCAAGATTGGCTAAAGGCCATTCAACCATCAGGTTTGTTGGACTTACTGCAGATGCCGCACTTCACTAAGGGCATAGAGTTTTCGGCGGTGGTGCGCGTGCTACTGACTTGTGTGCATGAAGGGTTCTTATGGTTAGACTAGCACATTGATATCAGTATAGACCTGATCCATCAGATCACAGGCCTAAACAAGATAGGTGAGGACCTTGCTGACCTCATCATAAAGAGGGAATAGGATAAAGCTCTGAGTGTCGAAGTAGCAAAATAATTCAGTGTAGAGAGAAAGGGACGGGGGTTCCCAACCGTCGATATCAATGACCACACCACAAAGTTTACTACCCAGTTGCTTGCAAGGAAGCTTTTGCGCAAGTGTAGACCACCTAAGGTACCCGCGGTCGCAATCAAAGCAGCCTCTAATGTATTGCACGGAAGACCTTACAATTGGTGCCAGTTTTGACTGAATGAGTTTCTAGCAGATGTTGAAGAGATGCAGGATAAAGGAGTGGCCTTCCATTTCAGTTGGCTGCTAGTATTGATAGCCTTTGTAGGCTGGAAGGAACCGGACGGATATCAAGGTGTTCCAACCCTTGCGGGCCAGGGTCGCGGAACACACTTAGTAACTTATGGGCGAGCTCGAAGGCATCCAGACAGCGACAGACAGCTGAAGTCTTTTATGTTTATTATCACCAGTTGAGCGAAGTGATTATGGCAACGCCGTGCATATCACGACCGCTAACAGACACATACACATGCATCATGCGGTTTTCGGCAAGGAGGCATCGGTCGTATATTCAGCTGAGGGCTGATGCGCAGGAAGGATTATGGTATCTAGGCTTTTATCGACTAGATCAGCAGGTGATCGAGGAAATGATGGAGAGATGGGATGCGGACTGGAAAGTTCCCGCCTCAACAAATGATCAATCTGATTATGAGCAACAGGTAGAACCGATGTCGCACAAGATCAATATAAAAGACACCGATGAGGAAGACACGAAAACAGATAAGGAAGAAATAGAAAAACACAAGGAACAACAAGCAGGGGGGATACCTATGCATATGCCCATTGATGAAGAAAAGGATGATGCACAGAGTGAGCATACAGATATGGCAACGGGCAAAAGAAAGGCCACTGAAGGCCCTGTGCAACCGCAAAGCTGACGTACAAAGAGGAAGTCCAAAAAACCTGAATTCGGACCGCAGCTACATCCAGCTGATCGTGAGATCATTGCAACCAAGGTCCAGGAAGAGTGGGAAGAAACCCGCGCAGAAAAAGAAGCGAAGCAAGAACATATACAACTAACCATGATTCAAGCCATGAAGGAAGTCAAGATGCTGGTAGCGCAGATGAGCGTGAGCCAGCACACAACTCAGATTCAGAAGGAAAGTCAGGTGGGACAAGTGCGCGGAAGAGAACGCCGCTTGCTGTAAGTGAGTACCCATGGGTACTGCACTTGGAGCCATGTTATCTGCTTTACCCTTGAATGACACGGTTAAAGAGGCAATAAAGATGGCGCCCCATCTTGACCTTAACATTGGGTCGTTACCGCTGGAAGATTTGAATGAGTTCCATATGAAGATTGTGGACGAAATTCACAAGTGAGGCCTGGCCTCATACGATCAGAGCGCACAGATCACAGAAGACATCAATCAGCTAAGGAAAGAATCAGCGCGTAATACGCAAGAGCTGAATGAGGCTAGAGAAAAAGACCGAAAGATGAAAGAGGTAATCTCAACGGTCTGCGCAAACATTGAAGAATGCGCAGAAGAAAAAGATGCTGAGGATGCTATAAAGATTCCGCTACTTCCATCAAGCTGCCAATTGCTGATTGATAGGGAATATTGGACATGTAATCTGTCTTTTCCTGTGTCTTGGGACACATTTCCTTACTTAGAATGAAATGGATGGCTAAAGGTGTACTTACTGGTTTTGCATTCTGCATTCTGAACCTCTCCAACACCTTTTGTATGTACTCACTCTGAGACAATGTCAATTTGCGATTTTTCCTGTCTCTCGTTATTCTTATACCAAGGATTTGCTTTGCAGCACCCAAATCCTTCATCGCAAATGAATTAGCTAGCTTCCTTTTCAGTACATTTATATCCTGCATGTTAGACCCTGCAACAAGCATGTCATCCACATACAATAACAAGATAATATATATTTCATTGTCTAGCTTCTTGAAATAAACATAGTGGTCAGAATGACATCTACTATAACCTTGTTCTGTCATAAACCTATCAAATTTTAAATACCACTGCCTTGGAGCTTGATTCAAGCCATACAAACACTTTTTCAACCTGCATACCAAGTTCTCCTTACCTTTGACGTCATACCCTTGTGGCTGCTGCATATATATCTCTTCCTCCAAATCCCCATGGAGAAAGGTTGTTTTTACATCTAACTGTTCAAGATGCAAATCTTCTACCGCCACTAGACTTAAGATAGTCCTAATTGAAGTCATCTTAACAACAGGAGAAAATATTTCATCAAAATCTATACCTTTCTTCTGTGCAAACCCCTTTACAACAAGTTTGGCCTTGTACTACTTCTTGCCTCCTTCTTCTTCCTTCAACCTGTAAATCCATTTGTTCTGCAATGCTCTTTTACTAGCAGGCAACTGAACCAAATCCCAAGTCTGGTTTCCTACCAATGAGTCCATCTCCTCATTCATGCCTTGCTCCCACTTCTTTCTAGTTTCCACCTGCATTGCTTCTTCATAACATTCTGGTTCACCAGCATCAATCATCAACAAATAATACATTGAAGGAGAGTATCATTCAGTGAGTCTACTTAACCTGGTAGATCTTCTTACAGTTGCAGGAGTTTCAGGCACTTGTTGCTGTTCTTGATTTTCTGGCACCCTTGGAACTTCATTTTCTGTAATTTCATCAAGTACTGTGTACTCTGTGTTTTCCTTTTCTTGTTTCTTTTCCGACAACTGATCTTTATACATTACCTTTTCATTGAATATGACATCTCTACTTCTAATGATTTTGTGATTTTCATAATCCCATAAACGATAACCAAAATCATCAACCCCATATCCAATAAAGGTACATTTCTTGGATTTAGCTTCAAGCTTTGTTCTATTTTCTTTATCAATATGGACAAATGCTTCACAACCAAACGTTCTCAGAAATGAGTAGTTGACCTTTTTATCTGTCCATGCCTCCTCTGGAATACCACCATCCAAAGCACTTGAAGGTCCTATGTTTATTAAATAAACAACAGTATTTACAGCATCTGTCCAAAACTGTAAGGGCAACCCTGCATGCAGTCTCATACACCTTGCACGCTCCATGATCGTTCTGTTCATCCTTTCTGACACACCATTTTATTGTGGTGTTCCTGGGACTATCTTCTCTCTACGAATCCCATGGTATGAACAGTAATTATCAAAATCCTTGTCGCAGTACTCACCTCCATTACCAGATCTGAGACACTTCAACCTTTTTTCTGTCTCATTCTCAACCAAAGCTTTCCACTTCTTAAAAGTAGCAAACACATCGGATTTCCGTCTAATGCAATAAACCCAAGTTTTCCTTGTTGCATCATCAATAAATGTAACATAATAATGAGAGCCACTAAGAGATTGTACCTGAGCTGGTCCCCATACATCAGTATGCACTAGCTCTAACTTTTCATTCTTCTTCTATTTTCCAACCCTGAGAAATCTTACTCTCTTATGTTTTCCTTAAACACAGTTTTCACAGAATTCCAAACTTACCTGCTTCAAATCTAGCAGCAACTTCCTTGAGTGGAGAATCTGCATCCCCTTCTCACTCATGTGGCCAAGCCTATGATGCCACAATGTTGTATATGTTCCTGTGGAAGCTAAAGAGATAGAATGGTCAGTATTATGAGGACATAAATACAACGTACCTATCCTGTCTCCTTTTGCTATCACCATTGATCCCTTAGTGATCTTCCACCACTTTTCTTCAAATGTAGATAGACAGCCACCATCTCCCAACTGCCCTATTAAGATCAGATTTATTTTCATAGCAGGAATATGCCTAACATCTTTCAATAGCCAGTCAGTTCCATTCTTAACTTTTATCCATACCTTACCCATTCCAACAATTTTACATGGCTCATCATCACCCAATAAAACATGTATAAAATCACCAGGAGCATACTCATGAAAGTATTTCCTATGGGGTGTAGCATGACATGAAGCTCCTGAATCTACTACCCAATAATCACTAATATTATCAAATGCAAGAATCAAAGCATCTTGTAACACACCACCTGCTACATTTGCTTCCTGGGTAGTTTCCTTCTGTGCATCTCCTTTCTTCTTTAGAGATCTGCAGTCTTTCTTCAGATGTCCTTTCTTTCCACAGTTCCAGCACTCTATTTTTCCAAGTCTGGACTTGGATCTGCCCGTTTTAGACTTGCCACGATTACCTTGTCTCTTTCCTCTCTCCTTTTGTCTTCCCCTGCTCTCCATGGTCAATGCATTACCTGATGTCTCATCTGTGCTTTTTCTTCGCATTTCCTCGCTAAGAATGACACCAATAACATCATCAAATTTCAAGGTGTTTGAACCAGAGACGGAGTTACTTACATCCATGACCAAGCTATTCCAGCATTCTGGCAATGAACACAAGATTAGAAGAGCCCTAACCTCATCATCAAAGTTCACACTTACAGAACTTAGCTGATTTGGAACCATATTAAACTCATTTAAATGATCAGTAACAGATCACCTTCAGACATCTTCATATTAAATAAACGCTTCATTAGAAATACCTTGTTGGAGGCCGAGGGTTTTTCATACAGCTTGCCTAGTGCGCTCATCAAACCCTCTGTTGTCATTTCTTTTGAGATATTGAAAGCCACCGACAAAGCCAGGCTCAGCCGTATTTTTTCCAGAGCCTTTCTGTCAAGAACCTCCCATTCTTCGTCCTTCATAGCCACCGAATGCTTTTCTATTCCTCCCAACGGTAGGAATAGATCCTTCTGGTACAGATAGTACTCCATTTGCATCTTTCATAACTGGAAGTTTTGGCCGTTAATCTTCTCGACCTTAAACTTTCCTTCTTCTGCCATTGCTCCCACTCGAACCAGAAACCCTAGCTTCATGTGGGTTTATCTACCAAATAGACCTTCGGCTCTGATACCAATTGTTAGAAAAATAGGATCGCAGAGCAATAACAATAAACATAAATGCAAATATAATCACACATGCATTACAAGAGAGACACAGATATATCGTGGTTCACCCCAACTTGGGCTACGTCCACACTGAAGTTGTCAGTCCTTATTATTATTCCGTCCAGCAAAGTGAAGGGATACAACCTGGAGCACAGCCGCTACACTTCCTCTTCACTGTCTCATAGTCTCTCTTCTCGGATCTTAGAGATCTTTAAAATGCATAAAACCTAATACATATTTTCTAACCGTATTACAATGTCTTTCTTTTATAGGGGAAATACAATGGGAAAAATACCACGGGATACCCAAAACCATGGGCCCGCAAAACAGCTGGCGAAAACAACCCCAAATTTTTTTCTCAGGGGCTACGCCCTCGAACCCCCTTTCTTGGGGCGCTTCTCCCAAACCCCCGCTAGCCCCTGGAACCCCGTGGGGGGGAGATGCCCCCTCGCTGGGGTGAGTGTACAATCCACCTACATATCATATAAAACTGGGGTACAAACACGGCTGAAACAATATCATCTATGAGACTAGAAGATCTGGCTCCACAACCAACATTCGGGACACATGGACAGACTGAAGGAACCTGTCAGAGAGAGTGGCAGCAAGCAGTTGAGAAGCTAGACCACGACATTGACGGTGACAGGAAGGTGGAAGCAGCGGAAAGGGACAGGCCATGATGCAGTTGTAATCATTTTGAGGACTACCGCTATCAAAAGAGCGTGCGAACCATGAGTGGCCCAGCTGGAACGGCCTGGAGTAGGTGGAGTAAGCTGTCGACGGTGACAGTCAGGCTGGTAGTTAGCCACGCCAGTTTTGTAAACCTAAGGGTTTTTTCCTACATATTGTAAAGACATGCCTACGGACATGATCTATAAATAGGCATGATTTTGTATGGAAAAGGGTTGTTAGGTATTGAACTCTTCGTTTTGTAAGTTTGAATATTATAAAATCTTATGAGTTTGAGATTATTGTAAAGGCTCTGCAGCTGAGTGCGCAGAGACTTATCTGAGAGAGAAGAGAGTCTGCAGCTCAGTGCATAGACAAAGAACTGTTGTACCCTTCCCAAAAGAAATATATAACAACAGTTCTTGTGGACGTAGCCTCCATCCGGGGGGTGAACCACGTTAAATACCGTGTAGTGTGATTGAATGTATTTTTCACTTGTCTATTTGCTTGAAATGTATGCTTGAATTTCCAGTTATCAGTTGTATGTTAATGCTTTTATATGTATTCGCCATAGGAAGAAGATGGGAATAATATGTTAAGTATTGCATGAATGGATGGTTGATGAATGCAAGGTATTTCAGTTTGTGAACGTACTGGGCACTGAGTAAACACATGTATGCATAAGGAGGTGAATCGTCTAAATCGTTTAACACGCTGCACCAGAAATGCACGATATTATATACTTGTTAAGTACATTAGTTATAAAGCTAAGTGATGTATGATGATAATGAATGAATAAGTAGTGGACGAAGTTATCATTATTGGTTACCCTCAGAGAGGAAGCGCATAAGCCTATTGCATTGTCCTGTTGGGTGCGTGAACCCAAACCCGCGCAGTCTGTGGATGCGATGGGTGCGCAAGAATTATACTTCGTAGAAGCACTGCACGACGAAGACAGTCGTTGCATTATTTTCAACCCGCAACGTGAGTCTGTAGTGCGCTGTGCAACATATTTCTTCCCAATCAACTCATCACTTATGCTGTGGAAACTTGATTCCGCAGCACCCCCATAGCTTCACCTCGGGTGAGACCTCAACCTGCACGCAGGTTGTTTCCGAAAGGGCCGGTGAAAAGGGGTATTGTTGGTTAAATCTAAAACCGCAAAGAACCTGGGTCTATATTGGAAAACCTCTAAAACAGTCATCTAAGCCAACAGGATGAATGGATGAGATTGCTGAAGACTAGCCCCCAAATTCAAGTGTTGAGCAACAACATGTCCCCTTTGGTGTTTGAGCTTCTAATGACCAAGTGCGCCCTAGCCACCTTCCACAAACAAGATGAAATCAGTATAAGCAACAAATAGTTAAGTAAACCAACAAGTAAATGGTTGAAAATAAAGGAATTGAAAGGCATTAAGAAAAGACAACTCCCTTTGTTGATGCTCTGGAGAGAAAGAGCAAGTGTGGAGCTCCCACTCCAAAAAATGCGCCCTTCTCCAGCTGTCTTCTTCACCTACAATTCATTTTGGCCAAGGAGATAATGGAAACACCACAATAACCACTCAACAATGCTAAGGAAACTAGATATCAGTCACACAATCCACATCCATGCATAAATTCTCAAGAACTCGAGTTAAAAATGGCTCTATATCAATCAAGCTCAAGTGTACTATGTGTCAAGAAGAAGTAAAAATGGGAGAGCTTCTCTCTTAAGTAGAGAATGCTCCCAACACAACGCTAATTCCCTCCAAAAATCAATGGCTGAGATCTCTCAAGTGCCAAATCGATGGAGGAGAATAGCTCTAGAGGGGGGGCGAATTACCCTAAAAAACGCCCAAGTGGAGAGAGGGGCCCTTCATGGGGCCCATACAACAAGCAAATCAAAGGTTAGGGGGTGTCTATGTAATGTTTTAGCCCCCTAACTCATACATCCAAGGTCCCACATCAAAAATTTAGAAAAATATGGATTTTTACTAAGTGGAAAAACGCCCCCCATGGGAAAATTCGTCCCACATGGTGAGCTGGGCAAGTGAGGGCCCCACAACACAAATATAATGTCCAATCATAGTGAAAATACCTTAGGAGACCCCCTTGTATTAGCCAACCTTTGCCTTTTGCCATTTTCCATAGTTGCCTTTGCCAAATTTTGATTTTCCATTTGATTTATTGCTGGTTTTTATTGCTGAAGGTGTAAATTGGGATTTTAACCCACTTATAATGCCCGGATTGACGAATTGGCTTGCTGCAATGTGATCATGGACCCCAAATATAGTAAATATGGTCACTTGAACAACCCATGTTGGGTCCTCCACCGCCACCACCTCCATAATAAGGTGGTCCTCCTCCACTGGGAGGGGGTGGCCCTCCACCTCCGCCGCCAGAGGGGGGTGGGAAATTGTTACCGAAATGAGGTGGGCCTCCACTAGAAGGTAGAGGTCCACCTCCTCCGGAATTGAATGGGGGGCCTCCGCCTCCGGAGGAAGGGGGAGGTGGACCAAACGTGGGTGGTGGTACTTGAGGGATGGTTGGTGGTGTTGATGTATATGTAACTTCGGAATGTATTTCATATATGTATATTGTACTCCTATAGAGATGATATTATTCCTCTATACGGAAGTGTTTGTATTCCTATAGAGATGTTATTATTCCTCTATACGGAAGTGTTTGTATTCCTATAGAGATGTTATTATTCCTCTATACGGAAGTGTCATCATTTATATTGTAAGTGTCGTAACTTATACTTGATGGGTTATTAGACCACCTTGTTGGGGTCGGCCCTGTAAAAGTCATGTGGGTCGAAGGGTTATTAGACCACCCTATTGGGGGTTGGCCATGTGGTTCAAAGGGTTATTAGACCACCCTATTGGGTGTCGGCCCAGTCATCATTATGTTATGTGGTTAAGTTAAGGCCGACCTAGTAAAGGTTATTAGGCAAGTCAAGTCAAGTATAAATAAAGTGCAGGAGGCACTCTATTTCATCATTCCATTCTCACACACACTCTTTGGAGATTGGCGCACTTGTGGAGGAGGAGAAGCTGCTGCTAGGAGATGTATATCTCTTATGCTTGGGTTGTATCATTGCTCTATCTATCTCTGAGGAAGTTATTGGGGTTTTTCACCTTTATGGTTTTCCCCAAGTAAACTATGTGTCTCTTGTGTGCTTGCATTATTGTGTCCATGATTGATATGTTGTACATGTTGTTCTCTCAGTTAAGATCCTAGATTAGATTGAAGTAAATTCTGAAAAATTAACATGGTATCAAAGCTAGCCTGAAAGAAGGCATGGTATGGCATGTATGACACTTGTTGCACTTGCGATGCTAGGGCTTGATATAGAAAAAACCGGTCATCGTAGCACTTTCGCTATAAATAAATTTTGGCGAGGTTTCAGGGTCTGAAAATTGTACAGGGAAAAGCTAAGATCCCCATGTACCTTGTTTCCGAAGTACAACCTCTAGTTCATTGTACTTTGTGATTTATGATCTATACAAAATAGGGTTTCTGCCTCTTCCAGATCTCAGTCATAAACAGGTGACCTTGGAAAAAAGGTCATAACTTGGGCTAGGAAGCTCCAAATGAAATTTCGTAAAACGTGACAGGTATTGCACGGAATGTAATTTCTTAGGTAACTTTTTTAGAGGACGAAACTAAACCAGTGACACGTGGTACTCCGTACAAGTTCTCTCTCCTGTTTTATCCCATAAACAAGTCATGTTGTGACACTTGGCATAACTCTCTCTCAGAGAATCCATTTGAGGTCAGACCTGTGGGGTTGGAAAGATGACAGGTCGGACTATCACAAGAAAATGTTTCAGACCCTGTGAATCAAAATTTTGGAGTTATACCAGAAACAATCAGGTACATATTTCTGTCAAAACATAATTATTTTTGAGCACCTTCATTCATGGCTTCCGGAATTTAGGGTTTCAGAGAAAGTTGGAATTTTTGTAATCGGAGACTACGGCTGAATGCTACTCATCAAAATCGAAATTTAGAGACCAAGATCATAATTTTTGGTAGGGCAGAAGGTCGGGCTTGATCAGACCCTAGTTCGGGACTTTGATCGGAAAAGTGGAAAATTAGGGCTTCTGCAAAAATGGGAATTTTTGAAATCTTTGACCACGGCTGGAAGCTCCTCAGAAAACTAGAAGCTTAGAGATTTGGATTGAACCTTTTGATTGGGAATAAGGGTGGGATTTATCAAACCCTAGTTCGGGGTCATGTCTAGTGAATCCGGAAGTTTCAAAGGCAAACTTGAGGGGTGAAACTTTGCAGTTTTCAAATTCTGAGTATACCAGCTTGGTCAGCTCATCAAGGCGCATATTTCTATCCTTTCGGAAGTTTGAAATTCAAAGTTTGAATTTTTAGGGTTTCTCTGACAAACCCTAATCCAGCTCCAGATCCAGTTCCTGCAAATCAAGTGGATTGGGTTAATCTTAGAAGAGAATGGATTGATCACCTGCATAAGTGAAGAAGTTCCTGTTTCAGAGCGAGATGAGGCTAAGGCCTTACATAAGAAGATTACAAGCAATCTCAACAAGTATGACTTATCCAGGTATGTTTCAAGATTTGTTCATGATTAAGTTTATGGTATGTTTGTCTTCATGTTATTACGGTTAGTACAATCTTGATTAAATTTAGACTTGTCGTATCACCTTAATAAAATTATGAATGCATGATAGAAGATATTCATTGATTAGGGTGTTGACACTTATGATAGTACTAATGCATTATGGTGTTGTGTGAGGTTTATGTTGTCCGCTAACATGAAAGGTACACCAAGAAAGACAAATCATGTTCTAGTTCAAGAACATATGATCATGATGACATGAGGACAAAGATTCATCCATTGTCATGGATCACTTAGAAGATCTATTTACGACGTATGTATAACTTGGTTCTAGAATGGTTAACCTATGAGGTATGCAGGTTACTAGCACAAGTCATTGAAGAGAACAAGAAGACATCACGTGGGTATGTTAGACATAACTGGCTAATATACCAATCCAGGTATGTTTTTCCTATATCAAGTTAGGATCCCTTATATAAGTATACTTGGTATGATTGGTTATGTTTATTCATAAAGTTAGAAATGTAAGTAATCAAGGGTTTATGCATTTTATGTCTCTTATCTTGATTGATGATTTAACTAACCAGAAGAGTCTTATGATCAAATAAGAATATGCATGAGTAAAAGAAGACTTCCCTGAAACCTTGAATACTAATGTTTATTATTTGTGTATCATGACTATACATGTTTAAGATTATTGTGTTTTGATAGTATTAAGATTATACTAATGAATGTGTGATTATGTATGAGCCTCGAGGATAACACAATGATGATACTAATAAGCATGCATAGTGATTAAGGATGGATATAAGTTCAAGGACGGGTAATCCAAGAAGCAATGATCAAGAGGGAGCACACTCCAGTTGTTCCTGCAAGGAAGCAAAGATCAAGAGGGAGCACACTCCAGTTGTTCCTGCAAGGAAGCAAAGATAAAGAAGGAGCATGTAACGCCCCATATTTCGACTAGACAGGTTTACCCGTGACACATATTGAACTTAACTAGACTGGGTAAACTATACTTATGACACGATACACCCGATTATATGTTGCTACCATGTGTATGTCGTTACTATGTTATGTTGTCACTATGAATATGATGTTATGATATTATGATCTTACTATGTTCATGCAGTTAATAGGTTATGGTTGTCATGAGATTCGTTTCTTTTATGATGACGATATATATGTTTTAACGTTTTCATTAATGGAATGTTAAATATATGATGTTATACGTGGATGCCATCTTATGATGAAATTGATTGAATTGTTATATGTCATGCATACCTGTGATGAGCTAAAATTGTGGCGTGAAATAAAACGATGTTGATGATATAGATCAATTGGCGATCGAATGGAAATGCTTGTTATAAAATGTGTATTTTGCGAAATACTAACCTACAGGATACAAGGGCTATGGGATAGCGAGATACTTGATCTAATACATGGGATAAGAACTTTTCCATGCAGTAAAAGCTTAGCAACCAAAATTGATGATACGATGACACAAACCGATAATCTCGATAGCAGCAAAGTATGAGTCGATAAGGGCGTAGGCCCAGTATGTTGAGAGGGATTGATGTGTTTCCCACCCTAGGTTTCCATGAGACCCGAGGTCGTGGGAGGGCCGTGCTGAGACACGCTCCCCATGTTGTTGTGATGACGATGGTCGGATGCCTGCTAGGGGAGGATAGGTCCGCTGTTCAGCCGACGCTATCGCTCTCAGGTTCTATGTGGTCAGGTCGGTGAGTCCGACATCCACTTTTGTACTAGCAGAGGAAGGATAGGGAGGATGCTGGACGTAGGTTATGATGGGAGGATGTGTTAGTTAGTACTGTTGGGGGTTTAGTATTCCTTGATTCCGAGTTAGTGGTAGTAGGCACCCTTCCTGTACTTGATTGATTAAACTAATGTAAACATAAAGACAATGATGTTAAATCATAAAGGGTTAACTGTTAAATAACCGAGGATGTTAAAGTAATTATACTATATATTATGCTTGCTCTTCTGCATGGGGGTAAATACTATTATTAGTTAGCAGGTATGCATAGGTGGAATGGGGTTTGTTTATAGTACATATCCGACATGTGCATACACTGGCCATGCATGCACACCTTGTACGTGTACAATATTACTAGTGTATAACATACTTGTCATGCTTGAATAGTAGTATAAATGTCATAGACAACTCAGTTAAGGATACATCAATCAACTTAGGTAATGAATGGTTAGGTTGCCAATGTGTAAATAAGTGAATTAGTAATTATATGAAAACATTGTAATAATAAATTAAGACAAGTGTCGTCAGTTAACATTGTCATACGAGAACTGTTGTGAATAGGGTAATGATAGTGTCTAATTAATTAGTAAAATTGTTTAAAGCCTTCACAAGTGCTTTGTTTATAAGAACAAGGATGCTATGTTGATGTTAGGGTACTCATGTGATAAACAAATAATTAAGAATACTATGATTAATTCACCTTTTATTATTGTTAAATAGTGATTTAATTATTATTATTAATTAATAAATGGTGATCTAATTATTATTATTACTTAATTAATAATATTCTAGCAACATTTATATCCCTATCGTAACAATTGCAATATAAGTAAGATTTAAAATATTGATTTATAAATTAATATTGTGTGATTATTTCCATTTCAAAAGTTAGCCATAATAGGATAATCATTCTTGAATGGATTGATGTGAAGGAATAGGTATTAAATATTATTTATTTATTCATTATGAGTCTTAAAGTTTAAGTTACATGATAAGTTATCTTGTCGAATTGGTAAAACCATTAAGACATGCCTTGTCCCAAACTGAAAAGTCAAACTAGAACATATATTATTGTATTATTTTATTCAAAAAAACACTAAGTGCAGATATGGTGAAAAAATGGAGAATTATTAAAATAGATCTCGAATAGAGAACCCGTAGGTAATATCTCCTACCATAATAAATACTTACCATCGAATAATTAAAGTACAATAAATTTACTGTAAGTGCATTAATTGTCGGTGCATTAAGTGAAGAAATATATTATTATATTGTAAACTTGTATAAATGTTAAAGTCAGGGGATTTAATGATCGAAGGGCTCGAGAGAGGGAATTTGGGGGCGGTGGAGTAAGCCTCAAGTCTTCTCGAGGAAGGAAAGGTATTTAGGGAAGGGTGAAGGGAGAAGAAGGGGAGGTTTTTCTTTTGGGGGAGAACTGTGATTTTGGAGGTGAAGCCGAGGAAGGGGTAAACTCCAAATCCAAGGAGGAGGTGGAAAGATCATAGGGAAAATTGCACCTATGGAAATATAGTAAGGAATGATGCTCTCGGGATTATCGGTTCGTGGGCTCGGGGGCTAGGAAACCCGTCGGTTTCCTAGGGCCAGCATGATAAGAGCTGGTCGGTAGGGTGGTTCATTCAATCGGTTGCTAAGATTTAAAGACAGAAATCTGGAAGGAAATCTACAGCAAGCTATGAGACAATCTACAAACTTCAAACTTCTGGAAACAGGTATTTTCCTTGTTAATTATTACATTAATCATATTTTAAACTTATGATAAAACATTATGCTAAAACATGTATATGCACTGAACTGAAACATGCATGTAAATGAAAACTTATATTATTTTACCTCTTGAATGTTGATGCAAACTACGATAATAGGAAAAATAGTAAATGATCAAATAATATTCTTATTTATTATCTAGAAACAAACCGTACAGAAAATTAATTAGTTCAGAAGCTTGTCATGTGCTCTGCCAAAAACCAGAGCACTACATTTGGTATCAGAGCCCTTGTTCGGACTCTTGAACCTAAAAGCCTATTCATGCTTCATGTAGTCCTGGCTGATTACCTACTTGACTTCCAGCCTTAGTGAGCTTCCAAGGTACCTGCACAACCACAATATGAATAACATTTAGAAAATAAATAAATATGTATATTTTCAATTTTTTTATTATTATTTGATAAACAGTGAGTGCACATACAAAAAAAAATATACATATATATATGATAACGAAACAAATAAATGAAATATGGATTGATATGCACAGATATAGAATGTGTCATGACATAAACCAAAAGAGGGGTTTTCATGTTCAAACTAGTTAATTGTTAAAGTCACTCAAGAAGTAAAAATGGCATTCTCAGTTTTTTTTGGGCGGGTTAAAATTTATAGAATAATACTTGGAAGTTCGAGATATCACTCCTACGACATTGTTGCACAATGCATTCACTAATCCCTTGCAAACTCTGGAAAAATTCATGATAGCAATGAAGTAAAGAGTAAATCAACTTCTGAAAAGAAAGAAAAAAAAAAACGCAGAAACCAGGACCATTGAGCTGGAATAGTCATATTTCCAATTAATAGGATCAAATAGATCAGAAAATATACTTACCTTTAGGGTATTACCCTATAAAGAATGCATTGTACTTCGCTCTTTCTCAACAAAGAAAATTGGTTTATTTAGTGTCGAGTAACTTAAAGGGTGTCATCATACATTGAAACTCCATTGAATTCCATAAGCTACTTACAAATGGTGTGCTAATGTTTTATTGTAGCAGCGTGTAGTAGTGTTTTATATATGGATTTCCAGGCTTTCCGTTGAAAGTTTTTATTGAAAGTCAAGACCTATTCAGGGTTTACTGAAAGTTAGAGCTAATTTTATTTGTATTAAATCTGCAAGAGGCGAAAGAGTGATGGGAGCATCTGGAACAGTGTTTAACGGAAGTATTTGTACCTTAGGAATTGGGGTGTTGTGAATGACCTCTATTCACGTTGTATCATTTAGAAGCTTGATTTTTTTTTTTTTTTGTTTGAGTTCCTTGCCATTGTGTGAACGGTTATATGACATTTTTGAGCATATGCAATTTGTTCCAACTGTGGATGAATGTTACCTAGGTTTGCTGCATATTATAACATTTATTCCATTCGTATAGAAAATTAGTATAGGTCCTCTTCAATATATGTTTTCCTGAGAGTTATGTAATTCTACAGTTTTAGCCTTTAGGACGAGTGATTGGTTATTCTTGAATGCCAATCTTAGAATTATTACTTTGATTACAAGAAACCAGGTAGTATTCCAGGGGAGAGAAGATGCAAAACCATGCGTGCACTAAGCCCGAAAGCGATAGAGTATCGGAGAAAGTGGACCAGTGAGCATAGAAAAATGGCTAAGCGCTTACCAGAGTGGCATAGCGAAATAACCAAACGCGTACTTTTCACTGGTTTAGGTTCTTAACAAAACCAGAAGTGCAACTTAGCCCTCAGCAAGCACATCAAGAGGTGGATGGGCAATGTTTAAGTCATTTTGTGCTTCAAAAAAAAAATAAAAAAATAAAAATAGATCGTTTCTCTGAGCATACCCGCAATGGAGTCCACAAGTCACCATAGTGCACAACGCATCAAATAAAATAAAAAAAAAACAGAAACCAAAATCCAATATGTTAATTACGATTCCCCAAATTTAAAATAATGGCATAGTTACATACACCCACGAAAGTAACGAGATGATCAGGATATTGCCAAATTCCATTTATTTGGACGCTGCTCACAGGGAAAACTCTTCCCACATAGGTGGTAGTAGGATAAATGGATTTAAAAACAAAACAAAAAAACCATTTTCTAGAAAAATCCCAGCACGTTCTGGGGATATTGAATGGCCTCAGGTTTTTTTCTGCAAGTTCCCACCACCCTCGCCGGCCATTCGAAAAATGAATACCATTAAGCTGTAAACAAGGAGACTTGGCTGAGCGTTAAAATCCCACCAGAGCACTACAGAAAAGACGCTATCACTGACTAGGGTTTCTCCGTTGTAAACCTGTTGCTAACAGAGGCAACCTGTGGGATCTTCCAGTTATGCGAATAGGGTCTAAATCTAATATATTCCAAACAACATTTACTCATTCAGGATTCCGAGTTATTAACGTGGGTCTGGCATGTATATGCCTCCTAGCATAAACCCTAAGAGTAGATGTAACGTTACTAAATTGGAGTTGTAAATGGCAGACATTTTCGTAGTCTACCAGACGTAAAATTGTGGGCTGAGTATGTTTGAAGTTCCACCAACACCGACTCTGAAATTGGTAGATGTTCCATCCAGCCTCCATCGCTGTTTGCAGTTCAAGAGAAACTGGCTGCCATGTGGAATAATTTTTTTGTTACCATAATAACAGTATCCACGGATAACTAGAAACGGAGGAGAAAGAGAAAGGAAGAGGTCATAAGGAATAAAGTAATGGCTGGTAGTAACGACTTGTCACAATCCATTGGTTTCCATATAATCCATGTTCCAGGTGTATTGAAATAGATGATTTTAATTAAGTGCGTGTGTGAAAAACAAGCTATCACGCTAGTAACTACTCCTATCAGGGTTAGTAGATAGGTCTCGCAATCAGGAGTATCATTTGGGATATTATATTATTACCGGTGTTTAGCTGGCTGGAGTCATTAAAATGTGCACCGCGGAATTCCATTCAAATAGGAGAATGGATAGAATGAAACGATATTATTTACGTGAAAATAGAAAAAAGGGAAATAGTTTTATATTTTGGGAAAAAGGGAAATCAATGCTGTATTTTTTGTTTGAGAAATTTGAATTCATTTCTACATTTCTATATTGAAAAACCGAAAACAGATTTCGATTATATCTTCCAAAATTGTGTTGACTATTGACCTACTGCGCGAGTCTAGGACTATTATTGCTAACGCCCCTATCCCATCTGCATAAACAAAATATTATATGTAAGTAGAATACCTATAGTTAATCTGGTGGGTTTATAAAGCTCTCCTTACTAGCCCTAAGTTGAAGCGCCCTACTAGATAGCCGGGAACTTTCTTTGCCAGATGATCGTTTGGGTTATTGTCGGTTAGATTTTTTTTGGTTGCTTGGCTAGTTGTGGGTTAAAATTCCGCGCTCTCTGTGTTTGTGGTTTTGCACAAACTCTGCCAGATTTGAATTCCTGGACGGAGGCTATAAACTATATGCGTTTTAGCAAATTGAGGAGAGGGGAAACTGTTCTGATCTTCTTCAAGCTCAACCCACAGTGACACCCAAGCTCAACCCACTACAATGGTAGCAGAAATTTGATTTGTTATGTTTATACTGCATGGTTTGGAAGAGGATAAAATAGTATATGATAAAATATGGGCTACCATAGGCATGGACGTAAGTTTCTTGAAGCACTTTCGACATAAATTCCCCAAAAAGAAAACGAAAATAAATAAGTAAAATAATCACGGGAATAATTTTGCAATAAGGGAGCAAACCTCGCCTTCGGCTGAACATAGAGATTTGGGCAAGCAATGCAGGCCACAGTGGAGGAAGTTAGACGAATGAGGTGGTGTAGCTTCTCTGCAACTACTTGGGCGGTGGCTACCAGAAATGACTCATTCTCCAAGCACCGAGGCTGAGAACTCCTCTCTTGTGATTGAGATATCATTACCCTACTCCTGAACTGAAAAAGAGAGTAAAAGACTAACACGCAGTCTCATATATAGGGAAAAGTCTTGTTACTAAGCCATCATGGATGAAAACATAAATATTAAAATCCATGAAGCTGCTCCAAACCATTCACTAGGAATACAGCAGTAAAATGGATTCTCCAATACAGTTCGTCCTATTCAAACAGACTTTTGCAAATGATACAAAATGCAAGCAAATCTAATTGACCTGTGAAATAGATAGAGGCGTCCAAGAACAAGGCGTGTCTTCTTCCATTCAAAGTTGCTTTCCTCGGTTCTGCAACTTTTCTTCAGCTCAGGGCATGAACTCTCTGGAAGGTAGTGTCAAAGGCGAGGTCACCTTCGAAATTGTTGCAGAGCAAAACCTCTGAGAAAAGGAGGGGAAATGACGGGCGCCCTCAAGATTGACCCTATTTAGGGTTTGCTCTCCACATGGCGGTGGGATGCACGGAGAGGCCGCGTGGCCTTCATGCGTTCTCCCTCCTTGCATGGCCATCGACGAGGAGGTGAGGCCGCGTGGCCTTGGAAGGGAGCGGTGTTAAGTTAAAACAATCGTTTGTTGTTTTGTTTTTACGGAATATTATTTATTTAAAAAAATATATATATATAATCTTATTTAACTTAAATTCCTTATGAAATATAGTTTTAAAAATAGAAATGTTAATGGGTATAAATAACCTTTTAATGTATTATATGATGAAGTTTAAATTGTTAATAAAATTTAAAATTATTTTATATTTTAATATAGATTGTGCAAATCTATAAAATTTATATTTGAATATAATATCACAACATAATATGTTATATTAAATGTTAGCATACAAATTAAATTTTAATTTTAATTTGAGCTTAAGAAGAAATGTTAAAATTATCTAAGGGTTAAACTAAATGCTAAAATTAAATGACGACTTAAAATTGTGTATCAATATTAAATACTATACCTAGACTTAGATTAATGTTAATTGTCAATCAATATGATTAACATTAGTTGTGTGAGGCAAAACCTTGAGAAAACTTGAAATGCTAAGCTTAGTGTCGTTATGTGGGGACCTAGGATGGGACTGAGGAAAACCATAGAGGAGATTTCCAAGCGTTTTCCTTGGAATCTTGTGCGAGGTAAGATGGAAGAAGGATTAAGGTTGGACTTGTCGGTGTTGATTCCAACTTGTTGAGCCTTTTAGAGTGGCTAGGAGTAGCTTAGTACAATGCCTTGCTAAGCCATAATTTTCGGTTAAGGTCTTATTCCTTAGGGTGGATGCCCTAGCTAACGATTGAATGCATTAGAGAGTCATCACCTGTGATCAAAGTTTTGATCATCGTATCTAGGAATATATTGCTATGGGTATGGAAATAAACTTATAGAAAAAAAAATAAAAAAAAATGAAGATATTGCAACACTGCTTATGGTAAGCACGAAGGACAACGTTATACCAACTTGTGATGAGATGTCGGTATGTGTTTGTAGCTTCATTTATTGTACATATAAAGCCTACCTTGCTACCAACCTTCACGGGTTGCAGATATGATTTTCAGCTTATGTTCTCAATGTAATGGAGCAAATCCTAGTGCTAGTCGTGTATGTCATTTAACAAAGTGAGAATATTTGTGTGGAGTTGATGAGTAAATAATGGAAATATGCATAAATATCAGAATGTTCACCTAAGAGAAACTTTCATTTCCATTTAAGCAAAGAGGAAGTTGTTTCCATCTAACTAGAATTAGTTTTTCTAATAAGAGCATGGGGCATGTTCACCTCGATGTCGAACTTCTTCCTAATAAGAAGGATTGGAAAAAGGGAACGCATAAGCGATCCCAAGGAATGTACAAGGACTTGAGATCATGTTGTTATTATAGAGTAAGGGTAATCTCTAACTAAATTGTTACAAGCATGATCGGGAAAGAGGAAGATATTAAGAATGGGTAATTCTAAGGGCAATAATTACAAAGTGATATACATAGATTATATATAATGAGAACCAAGAGGGAAGTAAATTATAAACTTATGTGGGATGTGTAATACTATTGTTGGTAAGGAGGATGTTGTGTCTAGGTGACAACATAGATGGCCTAGGTGACAACATAGATGGCCTTTATCTTGTTATAATCCAAGCTGTATTAGTTGAGAGAATTGAATTGAGAGTGGTGACCTTAAAATTATGGGTCACCACATTTCATATACACCAGCTAGTAATATTGTTTTGAGTGTTCACAAGCCAAGGGAGATGGTTGTATGACGACATATTTCCGGATAGTGTATACTTAATAACAAATAACCGGTACTGTTAATGAAATTCAAATATAATAGGTTTTAATCAATAAGGGTTCATAAAGGAGGAAACAAGAATATGATTGGTGGCTAGATGAAGGGGAAGTAATTGAATGAGTGTCTTTACAAAATAATTGAAGGAACTAGTTATGTGCGAGAAAAGGGTAGGGGTTATATGCCACTAGTCTTGCTTAGGTTAAATTGTCATGATGGGGGAAAATATTATTGAGAAACAACTAGGATTTAATAATTACAAAATGAACAAGAAATCAAATATAAAAGTAGGTAAATAATTGAGGGACTAATGAAGTTACAGTGAATAAACATGCGTCGAACCCTCAACAAGGTTAAGTGAAATAATAATACAAGTAAATGGGATAATAATGGAGGCAAAATAGGAACCGAGGTGCACCTCAATGAATAAAGTTACGTTGTTTAAACCCCTAACAGATACTATCAATGAACTTAAGCATTTTGATAAGATATAGTTACTAAAAACATTCTAATAAATGATAGTTCTCCTAATTTAATATTTGTTACAAAACTTATAGTTATCAAGGATGCAGATTGCTTATTAACACTAAGGTAATAATAATGTTTGACCTTAGGATGAAATAACAGGGATCTTCATCTCTTAGGAGAGGTATGCAAATCTTAAAGATCCTTGTAGTTGCTTGTTGAATAATTAAAGATTATGAACTCTCAGCTCTCCATTTTAAAAACATCGATTATTCTATGCTAAGTTAGATCAAGATACACCAATGATAAGGACTTGGTTGTGTGACGAATAAACTGATCTGGATGAGGTAACTTAAGGACATGGTTATAGGTTCATAGTATGATGCTAAGATGAGTAGCACCTCATTATAACCTTTAATAATTATAAATATAATATTAAGGTTTGATAAAAGGATTAATCTAAATGTTTCTTTAATTATTAGAATACATATCAGCGGATAAAAGAAGTAAAACCATAAGATAATATCGATATATTCGGTCAAGTCAAAGCTAAGTAGGAAAAGTTTGTCCAGCATCTGCTACTTGCAAGAATGGAGAGATTATGCGTCAAGATTTTTCCCTGCATTATTATGACCATAACTTCGGGACGAAGTTTCCTGAAGGGTGGGTGTATGTAACGCCCCATATTTCGACTAGACAGGTTTACCCGTGACACATATTGAACTTAACTAGACTGGGTAAACTATACTTATGACACGATACACCCGATTATATGTTGCTACCATGTGTATGTCGTTACTATGTTATGTTGTCACTATGAATATGATGTTATGATATTATGATCTTACTATGTTCATGCAGTTAATAGGTTATGGTTGTCATGAGATTCGTTTCTTTTATGATGACGATATATATGTTTTAACGTTTTCATTAATGGAATGTTAAATATATGATGTTATATGTGGATGCCATCTTATGATGAAATTGATTGAATTGTTATATGTCATGCATACCTGTGATGAGCTAAAATTGTGGCGTGAAATAAAACGATGTTGATGATATAGATCAATTGGCGATCGAATGGAAATGCTTGTTATAAAATGTGTATTTTGCGAAATACTAACCTACAGGATACAAGGGCTATGGGATAGCGAGATACTTGATCTAATACATGGGATAAGAACTTTTCCATGCAGTAAAAGCTTAGCAACCAAAATTGATGATACGATGACACAAACCGATAATCTCGATAGCAGCAAAGTATGAGTCGATAAGGGCGTAGGCCCAGTATGTTGAGAGGGATGGATGTGTTTCCCACCCTAGGTTTCCATGAGACCCGAGGTCGTGGGAGGGCCGTGCTGAGACACGCTCCCCATGTTGTTGTGATGACGATGGTCGGATGCCTGCTAGGGGAGGATAGGTCCGCTGTTCAGCCGACGCTATCGCTCTCAGGTTCTATGTGGTCAGGTCGGTGAGTCCGACATCCACTTTTGTACTAGCAGAGGAAGGATAGGGAGGATGCTGGACGTAGGTTATGATGGGAGGATGTGTTAGTTAGTACTGTTGGGGGTTTAGTATTCCTTGATTCCGAGTTAGTGGTAGTAGGCACCCTTCCTGTACTTGATTGATTAAACTAATGTAAACATAAAGACAATGATGTTAAATCATAAAGGGTTAACTGTTAAATAACCGAGGATGTTAAAGTAATTATACTATATATTATGCTTGCTCTTCTGCATGGGGGTAAATACTATTATTAGTTAGCAGGTATGCATAGGTGGAATGGGGTTTGTTTATAGTACATATCCGACATGTGCATACACTGGCCATGCATGCACACCTTGTACGTGTACAATATTACTAGTGTATAACATACTTGTCATGCTTGAATAGTAGTATAAATGTCATAGACAACTCAGTTAAGGATACATCAATCAACTTAGGTAATGAATGGTTAGGTTGCCAATGTGTAAATAAGTGAATTAGTAATTATATGAAAACATTGTAATAATAAATTAAGACAAGTGTCGTCAGTTAACATTGTCATACGAGAACTGTTGTGAATAGGGTAATGATAGTGTCTAATTAATTAGTAAAACTGTTTAAAGCCTTCACAAGTGCTTTGTTTATAAGAACAAGGATGCTATGTTGATGTTAGGGTACTCATGTGATAAACAAATAATTAAGAATACTATGATTAATTCACCTTTTATTATTGTTAAATAGTGATTTAATTATTATTATTAATTAATAAATGGTGATCTAATTATTATTATTACTTAATTAATAATATTCTAGCAACATTTATATCCCTATCGTAACAATTGCAATATAAGTAAGATTTAAAATATTGATTTATAAATTAATATTGTGTGATTATTTCCATTTCAAAAGTTAGCCATAATAGGATAATCATTCTTGAATGGATTGATGTGAAGGAATAGGTATTAAATATTATTTATTTATTCATTATGAGTCTTAAAGTTTAAGTTACATGATAAGTTATCTTGTCGAATTGGTAAAACCATTAAGACATGCCTTGTCCCAAACTGAAAAGTCAAACTAGAACATATATTATTGTATTATTTTATTCAAAAAAACACTAAGTGCAGATATGGTGAAAAAATGGAGAATTATTAAAATAGATCTCGAATAGAGAACCCGTAGGTAATATCTCCTACCATAATAAATACTTACCATCGAATAATTAAAGTACAATAAATTTACTGTAAGTGCATTAATTGTCGGTGCATTAAGTGAAGAAATATATTATTATATTGTAAACTTGTATAAATGTTAAAGTCAGGGGATTTAATGATCGAAGGGCTCGAGAGAGGGAATTTGGGGGCGGTGGAGTAAGCCTCAAGTCTTCTCGAGGAAGGAAAGGTATTTAGGGAAGGGTGAAGGGAGAAGAAGGGGAGGTTTTTATTTTGGGGGAGAACTGTGATTTTGGAGGTGAAGCTGAGGAAGGGGTAAACTCCAAATCCAAGGAGGAGGTGGAAAGATCATAGGGAAAATTGCACCTATGGAAATATAGTAAGGAATGATGCTCTCGGGATTATCGGTTCGTGGGCTCGGGGGCTAGGAAACCCGTCGGTTTCCTAGGGCCAGCATGATAAGAGCTGGTCGGTAGGGTGGTTCATTCAATCGGTTGCTAAGCTTTAAAGACAGAAATCTGGAAGGAAATCTACAGCAAGCTATGAGACAATCTACAAACTTCAAACTTCTGGAAACAGGTATTTTCCTTGTTAATTATTACATTAATCATATTTTAAACTTATGATAAAACATTATGCTAAAACATGTATATGCACTGAACTGAAACATGCATGTAAATGAAAACTTATATTATTTTACCTCTTGAATGTTGATGCAAACTACGATAATAGGAAAAATAGTAAATGATCAAATAATATTCTTATTTATTATCTAGAAACAAACCGTACAGAAAATTAATTAGTTCAGAAGCTTGTCATGTGCTCTGCCAAAAACCAGAGCACTACAGAGCACACTTCAGTAGTTTCTGCAAGGATGTAGATATTCAGAGGGAGTTGACCACTTCTCACAATCCACATCATAATGGAGTTGCAGAAAAGAAGCAAAGACTGAGAGGGAGTCAACCCAACAAACAAACAAAGATAAGTATTTGAATTATTCCTTGCATATTTTATTGTTTAAATAATACTGTTCAATAATGTATATACTCATGTTCCTAGAATTAGGTTGTGTATTATGCATATTAGAATAGTTGCATTGATGATCAGTATACTACTAATTTACATGGGTAAGTGGCCTATGGCACTGTACAACATTCCATTGCTACTTATCTAGAATGAAACCTCTTTGTTGACATGTTGGGAGTTGTGCACACTCTTAACAATGTTCTGGTAGAGATTGGAAGGAATCTAGAAAGTTATGGGATATGGATAAATGTTGTATTGAAGCATTGGCTAAGATAATTGCATGACTGCATGACATATTTCTTTATGTGTAAGAATTTGTTCTGAAAACTATGAGATGTTTTCTAATCATGCAATTTAACTTGTTGTGTAGGAAAGATCGTATACCATCACCTACAAAAGAAGGACTACAACATTTGTTCAGCAACAAAGTTATCTATTGAAAATATTGAAGATATTGAAGTTCCCAAGATCTGGGAAGAATGCCATGATCGATGAGTACCAATCGATCATGAAGATGTTTGGGATGCAGTCCCAAGACGTGAAGGGGAGTCTGTAGTGACTTCCAAGAGGATCTACAAGATCAAGCATGCTACAGGTGGTAACATAGACTTTTGCACCTGTATCCAGATACACTTCCATTAGATCAGTACTTGCTCTGGCTGCAGTGATGAAGTGGAAGATACACCAGATGGATTTCAAGACAGCTTTTGAATGGTGTAGTTGAAGAAGAAGTGTATGTGGAGCAGCCACTTGGTTCTGAGACACATGACAGGGAGTCATATATGTGCAGAACTTGGTATCGTAGGATAGACAACTTTCTATCCAGTTTGGGCTTTTCCAAGAGTAAAGCGGATTCCAACCTTTACTACAAGGTTGAGGAAGGAAATCCAGTGATATTACTTTTGTATGTGGATGACCTGATTATTACAGGTGAAGATAGATTGATTGCCGACACGCAGTGGAAGCTTGCTTCCAAGTTCAAGATGAAGGACTTGGGGATGACGCACTATTTTCTAGGTATGGAGGTGTGGCAGAGTGCAGATGGAATCTTCCTTGGACAAGGGAAGTATACAGTAGAGATCCTGAAGAGGTTCGGGATGATGGACTGCAAGGCCATGGCCACACCTATGGCATCGAACCTGAAGCTTCTGTGTGATGCTTCATCTGTTCCGGTTGATGTCACTATGTATCGTCAGATGATTGGGTCCTTGATGTACCTGACGAACACGAGACTAGATATTTGCTTTGCGATGAACACATTGAGCCAGTTCCTGATGGATCCGAGGAGTGTTCACCTGGTTGCTGTAAAGCATATTTTGAGGTACCTAAAGGGTACAGTTGATTATGGGCTCAAGTATGATGCGAATCAAAAGTTTAACCTACAGGGTTATGTTGATTCAGATTGGGCAGGCAGTGCTACAGATAGGAAGAGCACTTCTAGGTGTTGCTTCAGTATGGGATCAGGTGTGATCTCTTGGTTTAGCAGGAAGCAGTCCTGCGTAGCACTGAGTACAACCGAGGTAAGGTATGTTGCATCCTGTTTGGCTAGTTGTGAAGCAGTATGGCTTCGGAAGCTACTGTCTGAGTTATTTGATCTACCGCTAGAGGCTACTGGTATATTTTGTGACAACTAGAGTTGTGTGAAGCTGTCTAAGAACCCAGTGTTCCACGACAGGTCGAAACACATAGAGATCAAATATCACTATATCAGGGATATGGTGCAGAGGGGAGCAATGAAGCTCCTGTATGTTACGACGGATGAGCAAATTGCAGATGTATTGACGAAGCCACTAGCCAGAGTGAAGTTCAAGTACTTCAGAGAGAGACTTGGTGTTCTTCAGATCGACGACACTTCGAGGAAGAAGTGATGGAGACATTTGCTGGAGCCATTCCTAGCATGGTGGAAGGGGGATCCTTCACATGGTTGTGGATGTAAGCACTGGATGATGAGCATTAGGATGATGTTCTAGTTTCTACTATGTATGATCAGTTGGATCATTTATGTATGTACGCATCATGTTGGATTCTGGATATGATTAGTTGGATCATTTATGTATGTACGCATCATGTTGGATGCTGGATATGATCAGTTGGATCATTTATGTATGTATGCATCATGTTGGATGCTTGGACCATGTATCTGTATATGTATCAGGTGGATACATTGTATGATCAGGTAGATCATGTATGTTGATATGTATCAGGTAGACACATTGTGTGGATCATGTATCTATGTATGTATAAGGTGGATACACTGTGTATGGTGATATGTATCAGGTAGATACTTGGTATGCATCAGGTAGATGCATTGTATGATCGGGATGATCGTGGATGACGAGCTTCTCTAGATGACATGCATCAGGACGATGCAGTGATGATGATCAGGATGATCATGTGTACATCAGGATGATGTATGGAGAGTATCAGGTTGATACTCTGTGGCCGTGGATAGGTTGTGCAGATGAGCATGTAAGTAGACCCGGGAGATCTGGACAGGATGAAAAAGGCCTTAGATGCTCTTTTGAGGTATTGCTCTGGGAGGACATGTAAGTAGACCTGGGAGATCTGGACATGATGAAAAAGACCTCAGATGCTCTTTCGAGGCATTTTCCTATGGCATGTAAGTGGACCTGGGAGATCTGGACAGGATGAAAAAGGCCTCAGATGCTCTTTCGAGGCATTGCCATGACCACATGTAATATGCTCCTGGGAGATCTGGACAGGATGAAAAAGGCCTCGAATGCTTTAGCCAGGTTTTTTGGTGGACCACATGTAATGTGCTCCTGGGAGATCCGACAGGTAGAGCTTTGTGCTCGTAATAGCCTGGGATGATTCAGCCAGGTTTTGTGGTGAGATCACATGTAATGTGCTCCTGGGAGATCCGACAGGTAGAGCTGTGTGCTCGTAATAGCCTGGGATGCTTCAGCTAGGTTTTGTGATGGGTCACATGTAATGTGCTCCTTAGAGATCCGACAGGTAGATCTTTGTGCTCGTAACAGCCTAGGATGCTACCACCAGGTTTTGTGACGCACGTAATAAGTCCTGAGGATTCCACAGTATGGCCAGTGATGATGAAGACCTGCAGGTGGTGGGCCTACATCTAGTATGAAAAAGGATTGGCTCTGTAGAACTTCCTATGACGAGTAGATTCAGAGATTGATTGAGATAGCAGCAGCAGTGACAATGATGATGACTCGATGACGATTATCCAGTGACGATGATTCAGAGAAGAAGACTTGTGCTAGAAGACCTGTGTCGAGAAATACCTTCCTAGTTAAGAGGGAGTGTTGATGTATATGTAACTTAGGAATGTATTTCATATATGTATATTGTACTCCTATAGAGATGGTATTATTCCTCTATACGGAAGTGTTTGTATTCCTATAGAGATGTTATTATTCCTCTATACGAAAGTGTCGTCATTTATATTGTAAGTGTTGTAACTTATACTTGATGGGTTATTAGAACACCTTGTTGGGGTCGGCCTTGTATAAGTCATGTGGGTCGAAGGGTTATTAGACCACCCTATTGGGGGTCGGCCATGTGGGTCAAAGGGTTATTAGACCACCCTATTGGGTGTCATCCCAGTCATCATTATGTTATGTGGTTAAGTTAAGGCCGACTTAGTAAAGGTTATTAGGCAAGTCAAGTCAAGTATAAATAAAGTGCGGGAGGCACTCTATTTCATCATTCCATTCTCACACACACTCTTTGGAGAGTGGCGCACTTGTGGAGGAGGAGAAGCTGCTGCTAGGAGATGTATATCTCTTATGCTTGGGTTGTATCATTACTCTATCTATCTCTGAGGAAGTTATTGGGGTTTTTCACCTTTATGGTTTTTCCCAAGTAAACTCTATGTCTCTTGTGTGCTTGCATTATTGTGTCCATGATTGATATGTTGTAGACATGCTGTACATGTTGTTCTCTCAGTTAAGATCCTAGATCAGATTGAAGTAAATTCTAAAAAATTAACAGGTGGGGGTCCATTCTGTAGAGCATTTTGGTGCCCCCATAGAGTGTATGGATTCCCGAGATAAGGTATCCCATAGAGTGTGTTTCCGGGATTGAATATTTCTGGCACAGGGTTAAGATAACCTGGATACGCTTGACTCCATGGTAGTTGGTTTGAATGGGATGGTCCCCCAACATGAGATAATCCCATGGTGGATGCTCCAGCAGGTAGGGAAGTTCCAACGGAAGGACCGATGGGAACTCCTGCTCCTGTATTATGGTTTGGATATGGGGGTTTCCCCCCAGCAACAACATTCTGAACACTAAGAAATGGTTGACCCAACATGGGTTGTTGATTACCTACGGCGTGAGTAACATTACTCGTAAGAAAGGTAGGGGGTAAAGAGTATCCTCCCCATGAGTTTTGGGTTGGGGAAGGGATGGGTAACATTCTCACAGTAGTGATAGGAGTGTTGAACTGTTGTCCTTCAACAAGTTGAGTCATTTGAGGTGTAGAACCGGTCTCCTGTCTAAGGGGTGTACTTGTAGGAAGTGAGGGTTGACCAGGTTCATAAGTGGGCACGTTTTGGATGGATGGTTTCGGTGAGTCATAAGACAAAGTGTGAATCGGGATCTGTCGATATGTGGGTACCTATGTGACTTCAGCCCTTCGTGACAAAATTTGTCGTCAAAGTCGATTGCCCCTGGTACATAATTGTTCCAAGCGGGGATGAAGGGGTCCAAAAATATCTTCGAGAGTGGGCCACAGGTTTGGGGATGTAGTGGCAAAATGAGCCACTTGTTGACCTAGAGAGGTTTCCCAAAATGGTGCAGTTGGACCAAACGAAACTAATACAGGGTCTTCCTGGGTTGGATTTAACCATCCTAAAGATCTAGGTTCTCCCGGTAATACCTCTGGAAGAGTTATTCCTTCTGAAGTGGAAGTTCCCACCTCTTCACCCTGTGAGGGGTGGGAGGCAAGTGAGTCTGGAGGGGTTGGAGGGAACAAGTGTGCTCCAACGTTCAAAGTAGGGTTTTCCACTTCAGGGGACAGGACCATGACGTGTGGGTCCATTCTGAAATTACCTCCTGATTAAGGGGATATTCGGGTGGTAAGTTTAAAATTCTGCAGGACCTTCTCCAAGGAAAGTCAGCCAGAGTGACTGAACAAAGTTTCTCCTAAAGGTATTCTAAACAAAAGAAAAGCATTCCAGAAAAATCTACACAAACTAAGGCCACAAGCAAACTTATGTGATAGGAGTGGATTCAAAAGTCTGGAACCTCACGGGATTGTCAAGGCTTCGCAACTCGCTATATACCGCAGGGTCCAATAGTAAAACGCGACAAGGAGGATTGGGACCATACCCTTGCCTGAATACCCGACTACCTGGACGACACGTGCGTAGTAATCTCCCTGAGTGTTGTTCTCGGTGTATTGCTCTGCTAAGACAGCCAAATGGTTTGCTCAGTTGGTTTCAGGAATCCTAGTGGTGTCTCCCGATATACGCAAGGTACATGGGAGCTCAAATCCGTAGTGGTGATGTCTAATGCAGAACCATACGGCACGAGACCTTCCTATATACTACCGAGTACGTGAAACATCTTTCGATATACGCCAAGTATGAGTGCCTTTCGATATAACCTAAGGTAAGTGAAAGCGCCTTCGATATACCTGGTTGGTAATGTGAAAGAGCTTCAATATACCGGTTGGTACGTGGAAGACTACAATACCCCCAGGATACAGTGCTGGCAAGTAATGACAGCTGCCACGCTTTACGAAGCCGAAACACGTCTCTAACTTAACACACAAGTTACTAAATATTTTACCCTAGTTCTACCTTTAATTTTATCTGGACGGTTAGGTGAATGCATGAGGTGAGTACATAAACGTAAACATAATGCAAGCCCTAACTACATGAAAAAATGTACTTTTCTTTTGATGAAATCTATATATGGGAGGGAGAAATCTTTTCCAAGTGGTTTTACCAAAACAACAAAGATGCAACAAATCTCAATCCTACCAAATTCGAAAATGAAAGTACTCTTTTCGCTTTTTCCAAGCAAAATATGAAAATCAACAAGCAACACAACCAAATCTAAGCATTTTCTTTTTGTCTTTTTCAGTTGAGTATGAAATTAAAGATGACGAAAAAGAGAGAATTTCTATCTAGAGCACACTAGCTTTTCAAATTTCACTATGGCGACTTAAAAGCATGAAAATCAAAAGTACATATAACTTTTTCAAACATGTAATCGCTCTTTGCGAAAATTTGACTATGTCTTGGATTTTTCAAGAAGATGAATGGCTCATAGTTCGAGAAAAGTACAAGTGATGAATTCTTTTTCAAACTCTCCAAAAAGATCTATGATGAATTCCAACGCATGAACTGATTTCTACAACGATTTTCAAATGCACTTGAAAACGGTAAAAATGAAGCACTTTTAATTTTTCAATGATATGCCAAGACTACAACTTGATAACAGTAATGCTTTTAAGTATAGAAGACTAAAAAGAAAAACTACTTGCAGCTCTCTAAACACTCAGAAACTCTCAAGAAAATGACAAGCACTCTAATGAGTTGAAAACACACAAAACACCCAAAAACAACCGGATGCAAGCAAAGCGTAAGTGACATGTGCAAAAAGAGGTATGGGATCAAATCCAATGCAAAGATTAGATCAGGTGAGGAGAGGAAGGAAAACAAGGTCAAATGGATGAAGGTGGGGGAGACTAAAAGTGTCTGCCACTACCACGTCTCAATCTTGTCAAAATGGGACCCAAAAAACAATCCAAACAACCCAAACACTACCAACACAACATCTAAAAGGTCTCTGACTGGAAGATGCAACACATAGAAGGTATTCAAACCAAACCAAACTAAAAAATGGAGAGGGGATGACCCAATCCCTAGGATTGACTGCTCGACGCAGCCTATGGTCAGACTCAGAGCGCCCATCGCAGGTAGCAAACAGGTGTTCTGCGACGACATCGCAGGATGTGAAATTGAGTTGTGCACCGATGGCGCAGGTTGCAAAGCAGCAAATTGCACCCAGGATAGGTCATCGCTCTGGCTATATTACCCAGGTGCGATGGGAGAAATCCCAATGCAAAAATAAAAAAGATCTCCAACAATGAGCAATCAAAAGGTTTGACAATCATGCATACAGACTCAGAGAAAGCTAACAACCTCTTCAATGAGAAGATCTCGTGGCGAAAAAGGCTCAAGAGGCAAAAGAAATGGCTCATAAAGAAATCAGAGAAAATGACTTTCAAACTGAAAACTCAAAGCAAGGTACGTTCCCCAGTATGGTCGCCAAATTTGTTATCAAACAATCTACCAAAAGCGGACTTAAGGCGTGATATCCCTAGCTCAATGTAAGTCTAGAACAAATGAGACAGAATATGAAACTACTTTCCTAGATCTAGTTAAAGATCGAGTGATTATATGTCTTACCTTCAGATCGTAGATCTCTCTCCTTCCTGTTGCTCCAAGCGTCACGGTCGTCAGATCTCAACTGCAAGACCTGTCAAGACATACAGAAACAAAGCAAGCAGTAAAACACATCCAAACAGTAACAGATCTAAGTGAACGGTTAAGCAGGTAAACTACACAAACATTATTAACACAACAACATTTGGTGGAGATAGTTTGTATTACTATATTAAAAGAGGGAAGTACAAAAGAGAGATGATTACAACCAAAGCTTAACATTGCAATCCTACTCCAACAAACCAATGCCAAAGCCTCCAAAGGAAGTATAGGTCTCCTAAGAGATGAGTAGAAATATCCTAAGCTAATTTCACCAACATGCAAGTGATATAGACTTCCTCCCTTTGGAATGGAGAAGAGCCTCACATATATAGGACTAAGAGGATAGGGTAGGTTGAGATATAATGGGAGAGGACTAAGGGATCCTCCCATAGGGCTAGGGAATTGAACGCCATCTCCCCTTATAGGTTAGGGATAGAGATCCACATCATAGACCTTCGATAAATGGCCCGAAGATTCCCTTTTATCCATTTAACTGACATCATCGCACCCTGCATTAAGGCAACCTGTGACGGCACATGTTTCACAAGAGTGACCTGCGACGACCTATCTAAACCTTATGGGAATAGGTCAATATTTCCCCCCGTTTAACTTCTTAGTCATAGGAACTTCAAGGATGTTTATACTGAGTCTCATGGTAGCAAGATTTAGGTGTAACAATCAGCTTTCCTTTTATTGTACATTTGAATATCATCTTGTCATTGTCAAAAGTGACAGGACTGACTCTATTTAGGAATTTAGAACCCAAAATCCAATCTTCCTTAATACTACCTAGCCTATTCAAGGACAAAAATTCTGTACATCCTCCTACTTGAATAGGAAAGTCTGCAACTCTTTCCAAAAGCTATACATGAGTCCCTTCAATTGCAATTCCATGTTCTGAAGCATTTTCCCAATAGAATGAAGGGATTGCACTACCTTTTTCCAAATTCATCTGGCAACCTGAATCCATCATGCAATCTAGCTTGTAGGGCTTAAAATCAAGAGGATAAAAAGAGATTTGAATATACATTTTAGGGCCAGTAAAGAGTCCTAAGGAAGGTTAAGGAAATAGGGTGAAATATTCATGAACATATTCTTTAGTAGCATCACTAGAATGTCGTGTATTATGCTCAGGACTTTTCAACGTTTCTTCTTACTATCTACACATTTCATCTTCAAGAGGACTGATCTCTCTCTCTGACAGTGACCTCAAGCATTCTCTTCAAGTCTTCTATATGATCTCTTACTAATTTTCTAAGAGAGTTCTACTTTTCTTTAATTTGCAGCCGCAACAAAGTTTCTTTATCTTTTCTAAAATTTTGTCTATCCTCATGCTCTATAGGATAGTGCTTATAGAGGTCTGCTGGATTGTAAAATGCAAGATTATGAGAATGAGAAATTTTAGTTTCTTTTGATTGCTTCTCTTTGGACTTTAATAAAGACAATTTTGTTTTTCTTCCTTCAATTCTCCTCTACGTATATATTCAAAAACAAGAATCTCTGATAGTTGTTGATCAATGTTAGCTAATCTTTGTTGAGGAGAGGATTAAATGGAGCAGAAAACATATAACAAGAAAAATCAAACTCTAGAGGTACCTCACACCCCCCTAAATTCGCTTATGAGGTTGAATCTGAGTCTAAAGAGGAAGAATCAGAACTAGAGGGAGCAAATTTATTTAAATGAAGCTCATCATTATCATTGGAGGAAACATCAGTGGGGGGAAAGACAATTTCTCCGGATGGATACTGACCTTGTTCACAAAAATAAAGATCCCACCAAGTTGTTCTGAAAATGAAACAATCTTGGGATTAGAGTTTTTCTGTGGACACTTGCTTGCCTAATGACCTTTCTTACCACATATGAAACATTTTTCTTTGTTTGTTGGCTCAAACCTTTTTCTAACAAATGCCCGCTTCTGAAAAGGTTTACAGAAATGTTTCTTCTTATAACTATTTTGAGATTTATGCTTATAGGCTTTGTCAGGATGATATTGCAGACCACTTGTGTAGAATCCTTTCTTCTTTTTCTTGCAATGGCAGGATTTTAAAATCAAGATGATATCACAGAGCATTTGTATAGAATCATTTCTTCTTTTTCTTGCAATCACAGTATTTTAAAATCTCTGCTGACTCTCTTTTCTAGGCAATGTTCTTGCTAGGTATTCATGATAAAAGTATGGAGTTGTGCTAATGAGAGTCCACGAAGATTGATCTTCTCATCTTTCAAAAAATGTTCCATGACATCTGGAACATGACCAGGAAAGCTTTTGAGATAGTGTTTGAGGTAGGATGGTTCACCAGACTTTCCTAAGGAGATGAGAAGATTATGCATATAGCATAAATATTTCTCACTCTGACTTAGGTCACAAATTCTTGCAGACATAAATAAAGAAGCCAAATGTTCATAGTCTTCTTTATCATTAGGGCCATAGAATTATTTTCTCAAAGCATGCAGTATCTATTGATCTGCATCATTGAAATTCAATATTTCATCCTTTGCTTCTTGTGGTATCCATCTCCACCATTCATGTGCCAAACCAGATAATCCAACTATCAGCTGTAAGGCTAATTGCTGACCAGAAGTATTTGAATCGTGGGTCTTTTTGTACAAAACCCATTGGCCAAGAAGCTGTATAGCTGACTCCATCTCTTCCCACGACTCATTGGATATTTAGAACAAGTTGTTCTGACATTTGTCACATAATATTGTTCATTCCATTTATCCAAAAATGGAATTTGTGAGAAGGAGCAGAAGAAGCATCTTGCATATCTGAATCAAAAGTAGGAGGAGGAGGATTTGAAAATGAGGAAGGTCCAATTTCATGGATGACCCTTGAGCTTCCTTGGGTATTTTCTGTATGAGAGGGAAAAGAAAGCACAACCATATACTTATTAGGTAATGCCTTAGGCATTCTATGGAATTGGTTGACTAAGCTTTGTATTTCTTGGAACTCTTCTTCATCTTGACCAAAATTAAAATCTGGTCTGTCATCCTCATCTTGGATACTCATCATTCCAAACAAGTAACTTTTTGAGTGTTGTTGTTGGTGTCCTTTAAGAGCAAGATCCAAAACCTCTAACTATGATATAGCTTAGGTATATATATTTCTAATAAAGGTAGAACTACACTTGATATAACGAGAAAGTAGGCTTTATCTACACCCTCTAAGTCAAAATACAAACCAATACCTTATATTAGACAGAGCTCTACAAGGAGATAATCCAAGCATTCCACTATTTGGTGCGACAACAAGTACTGTATCAGAAATAATGCATCGCCATTGAGTTATCTCTATGGCGCTTGAATAATTTTCATCGTTATATAACAAATGGAGAAGCCAAAGCACCCTGGTCTTGTGAAAGACCATATCCGTAATTGGGGAAACAATTGTTGCTGTCATGATAAAGTTACATGCGGACATACTTAGCTTTGTGAACATCTTAGCATGCCTTCGAGCTAAGTAATGAGCTAATTCTTCAGTGGTAGAGATATTATCTCCCATCTTCTTAGTTTATTTCTAAACCTATAAAGCAACCAAATCTACTAGCCATAACTTCTATCCGACCTACTTACTCTTTTCTCTTTTTGATAAGAACTACTTTGACTAGGCAAGTGGGTCCTAGATACCTAGTTCACTCTTCAGAACATGTGTCAGCCAGCCATCTGATCAAGCCATCTATCAACAGAATGAGATCTCTAAGCATATTTCCGCTTCACTTGACTAAGTTAGCCATGCACAATTCAAACTTTTCTCAGTATTGTGCAAAAAGTTGAGCGTAAAGGGATGTTTCTCAAAATTGTGTTCTTATGTGTTGATTCATGGTTCAACACAGGAATAGAGTCTTTGATATGGGTTGAACTATCTTGACATGAGAATTGACACAAGACAAAACCAATAAAGTAACGATAAAATTGTTGAAACTAGGACTATGATCCGGTAAATCTTTATTCTACTAAACAAGAGAAACAAGTTGTAATGTCGATGACAATAAAAGAAATAAATGAGAAAAAAAATGGAAAAAATTGGGTGTGCATTCGCTATTATGACTAAGCACCTTGTTTTAAAAAAAAGGCATATTGATTCGATGGAGTCATGCAAAGACTCAAAGTCCCCACAATCCTGTTGAAGAGGGTGTTGTTGCCATCATGATAATTGATTCATGCAAACACTCGGAGTCCCCACAATTATAAATCTCCCTATTTTATAATGAAATGGAAAATATTGTTTATTTTTAACTTATCATTATAAAAAAAGTTAAATCAAATAGGCCTTTTCAATTGAGAATGATTCTGCCCTTCAAATTTGATCCATGTGAGATTTCTTTTTCCTTAGCAAGTATTAAGGATCTAATTTGATCCATGTGAATTGACCATGTGAGAGTTCTTTGGCCATAGCAAGTATTAATGATCTAACATACTTACGTTGTATAAATTCTGTTACAAAAGTTTAGAGTTGCCACTTGTAAGGCCGAAGACAATATATACAATGCCTAGATGGGGAAGCTTCGTAGAAGGGCCTTTAACTGTGCATGTGGTAAGCGTGTGAATGAAAATATATGCAATGATCCCATGAGGAGGGCGAAAGCCATTAGGTTTTGAATCTAATCCAACGACCCTAGCTGTGGATACCTTGAAAGTTGAAACAAATCATCTTCCTTGTGATATTTGGTTCTGCTCCTTTGAGCCCACTGCCCACACATGACAACGTTCATTGTATTAAAAGAAAATTGGCAGATCGATGGAAGGAAATACATATTAAGATCATGCGGTGGAGCCATGTACGAGAAATACCAAATAAAAGATTACAAATGTAGCAGGTGGATCCCATTCGTGAGTGGCCAGGTTACATGCCACAACATTCCTTTTATTAAGCGTCGTTGGACATCCTCATGAGAGGGACCCAATTTTTTTGATACATCGATATTAATTGAACCATGCTTGTATAGTTTGGTGTGGTGTTAACAAGTCACTGGCCTACGAAAGATGAGGTATTTATCCTTCGATCCAATCATTGATAAAGCTTCTATAAAACCTCCTTCTCCTTTATGTCATCCATTACTTGATGTGGAGCAGGGGATTCAGAATGACTGTTACGATCCGTAATCTCAGGGATTGGCAGAAGCAACAGAACTCAGGGACATCTTTTCCGGACCTACCTATGGGCAGAAAACTCGAGAATAAAAAGGCTGGGCTTGCACAAAGAGTTTTAGTTTTAGTTTTAGTTTTTGTTGGAGATTGTTTTTTTTGCTCCTTTTTCGGAGAGAGGGAGGGATCTAGAGCTGATACTCTGTCCTCCCATGACGTTTATGTAATGGATTTCTACATCATTTGTTGATTTTGACATTCAATAAAAAGTCTGCGTGTTTTTTGGTTGAACTCTTGTTATTCCTGTGTTTGTTACCTGTGCCATTTATAAAGTGTGTTTCAGGTGTGATGCGGTTGGAGGAGGGCTGCAACAGATTGGTATCAGAGCACAACGATGGCTCAGAGGGGTGTCCATCTGAATTGGGGAAGGAGAGGCAGGAGAAATGCCAGACGGAGAGCAACTGTTGATGAGGAACTGCTCCGAATATTAGAGGCCATCAAGTCCAGATTTCTCTACGAAGAATCCAAGGAGGAATTGGAAGTTCCACGAGGTTGGGTCAGAGCTGTAGACCCCATGGGGAGACTTATTAAGGCAATAACCAAACAAGGAACCAGGGATAAAGTCGAAGTCCCTGATTTCAAAGGCGAATTGAATCCAGAATTATTCCTGGATTGGATTCAAGAGTTGGAAAAGTATTTTTATATGGAAGGGATCGAGGAAGCTGATCCACGAAGGACTAAAATAGCAACATCCAAAATGAAGTCACATGCTGCTCTATGGTGGGAGAACCTCCAGAATATTCAAAAGAGACAAGGAAAGGAGAAGATCAAGTTGTGGCCGAAGATGCTAAAGCTTTTGAAAGTTAATTTTATGCCTTATGACTATCAACAAATAATTTTCAAAGACTACCAAAATTTGAGGCAAAAGGACTTATCCATATCTGCATTTATGGAAGAATTTTTGAAGCTGCAGATTAGCACTGATTTACAAGAAGATGATGAGCATGTGGCGGCTAGGTATGTCAATGCTCTTAGGTTTTAGCTCCAAGATGAAATAACCCTGATTTAGGTGAGCTCGGTGGATGAAGCATATCAGTTGGCATTAAAGGCTGAAGAAAAGCTGAATAGGCGGAGCAAGGCAACAGTCAAGCGAGGGGGTAGTAATATGAATAGGGGTAGAGGAAGTTCTTCTAAACCGACAAGCGAAGCAGAATCCAGTAGTGAGTTGAAGCCTGACTCCCAAGGCAGAGAGACCTTTTGGAATAGGGGAAGGGGCGAGCTTTTGCTGGGGGTTGGAGGCCCTTGAATTGTTTTATATGCAGCGGCCCCCATAAGGCAGTGGATTGTCCACAAAACCCAAAAAGGGTGATGATGATTCAAGAAGAAGAGGGAGCAGAACTTTTGCTGGAAGAAGTTGAAGCAGAAAGAGGTGAAAATATCATGTTAAGGAGGACCTTGATATCTGGTAACAAAGTCACCCTTGAAACAGATTGGAGAAGGAAAAGCATGTTTCGTACCAAGTGTAATTGCAAGGACAAGGTTTGCAAGGTAATTGTAGATGGAGGATCCACTGAAAATCTAGTAAGTACAAAAATGGTGCAAAAATTACAACTTACCTGCATTCCTAAACCACATCCTTATAGTATTTATTGGCTAAAAAAAGATCACAGTGTGCTTGTAAGCCAAACTTGTCTAGTCGACTTTAAAATTGGGCCCTATGAAGACAAAGTGTGGTGTGATGTGGTTCCAATGGATGCATGCCATGTGCTTTTAGGTAGACCTTGGAAATATGATCGGGATGTAATTCACCATGGTAAGGAAAACACACATGAGCTTCGTCACAGGGATAAGCACCATATCTTGAAGCCCTTCAAGGATGAAGGATCGACTGAATTAACAACCCTGTCCTTGAGTACCATGGGTTGGAAGAGGTTTTCCAAGGAGTCTAGTAGTGTTGTTTTCTATCTATTATACCCTCGATAACAGAAGCCACTGCAGCAACAAACAATCCCAGCAGAAGTGCAGAAATTACTTTAGCAATACCCTAATTTGACACCAACAAATCTACCAGCAGGTCTACCACCCACAAGAGGTATTACACATCAAATTGATTTAATTCCGGGCTCCAAGCTTCCAAACCAAGCGGCTTACAGGATGACTCTCTTCAAAAATGAGGATATGAGGAGGCAAATAACAGAGTTAGTAGAAAGGGGGTTCATATGGGAAAGCATGAGTCCCTGTGCTAATCCCGCATTACTTTATCCCAAGAAGGGAGGGAAGACATGGAGATTATGCATGGATTCTAGAGCCATTAACAAGATTACTGTGAAGTACCGATACCCTCTACCAAGAATGGATGACCTACTAGATTGTTTTTCTGGTGCCAAAGTTTTCTCCAAAATTGAACTCCGAAGTGGATACCACCAAATCAGAGTTAGGGAAGGAGATGAGTAGAAGACTGCTTTCAAAACGAAAGATGTCTTATTCGAATAGGTGCTGATGTCATTTGGTCGATCCAATGCACCGACTACCTTCATGCGAACTATGAACCAGGTATTTAGATCACACATTGGGAAATTCATAATGATATATTTTGATGATATTCTAGTTTTTAGTAAGATTATGGAGGAACATGTAGAGCATTTGAAGGTAGTACTTGACATCCTTCAAGCTGAGAGATTGTTTATCAACTCTGAGAAAAGCGAGTTCTGCAAGGATAAATTAATATTTTTGGGTAGTGTAATTTCAGCAAATGGGTTGAGCATGGATCACGAAAAGGTCAAGGCCATCCTTGACTGGCCAATCCCCCAAAGTATTACTGAAGTGAAGAGTTTCCATGGGTTAGTCAACTTTTATAAGAGGTTATTAGAAATTTCAGTTGCATAAGCGCCCCCTTGACTGACTGCACCAAAGGAAAAATATTTAATTGGACCAAGGAAGCTACAGTAAGCATTGAAAAGCTCAAGAAAAGAGTTACTAAAGCTCCTATTCTTACCCTACTAGACTTTGACAAACTTTTTACAGTAGAATGTGATGCTTCCGGGGTTGCCATTGGAGGGGTTTTAAGCCAACAAGGCCGACCTATAGCCTTTTTCAGTGAGAAATTGAATAAATCTAAATAGAAGTATAGCACCTACGATAAAGAGTTCTATGCAGCAGTTCAAGCCTTGAAATATTGGAGACATTACCTTCTACATAGAGATTTCATTCTGATGACTGATAATCAAGCACTGAAATACATCAATTCCCATAATAAGTTGTCCAACAAACATGCCAAATGGGCTTCTTTCTTGCAACCCTACAGTTTTGTTGTACAACATAGGAGTGGTAAAAAATGTTGTGGCAAATGCTTTGAGTAGGAGGCGACATCTATTGGTAGTAATGAGTAATGTGCTGATTGGGTTTGAAGAAATGAAGACAGAATACTCCAGTGACCCCTATTTTGACCAAATTATTGCAATCCTAAGTGGGAAAACCACCAGGCTGACTCACATTCAATTAAGGAGTTCTGTTTGTTAGTTGGATTTTTGTTTAAAGGTTCCCAACTATGCATTCCTTTTGGATACCGACGAGAAAAGCTTGTGAGAGAAATGCACTCGAATGGGTTCGTTGGACACTTCGGAAGGGATAAAACCTTCGAACTAGTAAATGAAAAATTCTTTTGGCCTAGTAGGAAGGACGTGAACAGATTTGTAGCTGCTTGTAGAATTTTCCAAACAGCGAAAGGGGGACAGCAAAACACAGGCCTGTACACGCCCCTACCTGTCCCGAAGGAACCATTTACTGATATCTCCATGGATTTTGTTTTGGGACTGCCACAAACCCAAAGGGGTCATGACTCAGTGTTTGTAGTGGTGGACAGGTTTTCCAAGATGGCCCATTTCTTACCATGTAAAAAGACCAATGATGCTAGTCAAATAGAACAACTATTTTTTAAGGAAATTGTTCGTTTACACGGTATTCTAAGAACTATAACTAGTGATCGGGATACCAAATTCTTAGGCCACTTTTGGAGAGTCTTGTGGAGGAAATTGGACAACAGATTGCAATTCAGCTCCACCTACCATCCCCAGGTTGATGGTCAAACCGAGGTCGTCAACAGGAGCTTGGGAAACTTACTGCGTTGTTTAGTAGGTGACAACCCTCGACAGTGGGACTTGGTCATACCACAAGCAGAATTTGCCTATAATTCAAGCATCAACCAATCAACGGGAAATTCGGCGTTTCAAATTGTCTATGGAGCCAATCCCAAAGGGGTGGTAGACCTAGTGGACTTGCCCACAAATCCCTATCTCAGCAGGGAGGCTACAGATTTTGTAGAAAATATTCAGGGAATACATCAACATGTCGAGCAGAAATTGCAGTCAATGACTGATCAGTATAAGGAAAATGCTGACCGGCATAGGAAAAAAAAGGTCTTTCAGGAAGGAGAAATGGTCATGGTACATTTGAGCAAGTCAAGATATCCCAAGGGGACCTACAACAAACTAAAACCTAAGAAATTTGATTCTTGTAAAATTAAGAGGAGAATAAATGACAACGCCTATCTAATTGATCTACCAGAAGAATTAGACATCAGTCCTGTTTTCAATGTGGCTGATCTTTATTCGCTGCCGACTGAGTCAAATACAGAGGCCAATGAAGACGAGTCGACTAATGACCAGCATGACAAAGGGGGGGACTGGACCAAACTTTTACCCAAGAAAAAGAGAAAAAAAGTTGAACGTGTGTTAGACACAAAACTAGCTGCAACGCGCTCCAAGGTTTATAAGTTATACCTAGTCAAGTGGGAGGGACTGCCGGATTCCTACAACTCTTGGATCACAGAAGAAGAGTTACATAAGCACAACCGAGAGGTTACAGCAGGTGGCCTAGAACCAAGAGGTTCTGAAGTTTTAAAAGAAGAGGAGGATGATGCAGAGCAGGGTATTCAGAACGACTGTTACAATCCGCAATCACAGGGATTGGCAGAAGCAACAGAACTCGGCGACGTCTTTTCCAGACCTACCTATGGGCGGAAAACTTGAGAATAAAAAGGTTGGGCTTGCACAAAGAGTTTTATTTTTTGTTGGAGATTGTTTTTTTTGCTCCTTTTTCGGAGAGAGCGAGGGCTCTAGAGCTGATACTTTGTCCTCTCGTGACGTTTATGTAATGGAGTTCTACATCATCTGTTGATTTTGACATTCAGTAAAAAGTCTGCGTGTTTTTTGGTTGAACTCTGGTTATTCATGTGTTTGTTACATGTGCCATTTATAAAGTGTGTTTCAGGTGTGCTACGGCTAGAGGAGGCCTGCATCATTACTTCACCTACGTTTTGGTGTGTAGTTTTATTGAGATTTGGTAGTTTGTTGAAGAGGTGCCCATGTCCATGATGATGTATACATTCCAATGGCGAACATCTCTTGTAGGAAAACAATTTATCTTGCCAATTGAAATCTAAAAACTAATCTAATATTGACTTAAAATAAACAGATACCTTAGAAATAAAATACTAGGATCCCTAGCGACATTCAAGCATAATTGACTTAATTGTTTCCCGTGTGGATTTGGTACCTCCCTTTATATGATCGTTCTCAGCTGTCATCTGGAGCAACACATCCACAAAGTATTTAGCACGCTCTGCCTCTACCTAACCATCACTGGAGGGCACAACCACCATGAGAAGATGGTATTCTATTATTTTCTCAGCAAATGCATCGTATGCTTTTTTCAGTTTGAACATACACCCTTTGATGCCTTCCAAGTCCATCCAATCCAAATAAGAAACGAAGTCTCCAATGTTGAGATGTTGTAAATGTGATCAAAAGACTTTTGTCACTATGAACATAATACTTTTCCTAATTGTAGTTGTGATCAATGTTAATAGTTGTGATCATTGTCTATGCGCACATGATGTGTTTAGTCAATGCATTTGTCAACCTTGGCTTGTGGGAACTAACCTAACTACTTTGCCTTCCTTTTGCCTTGCTAGCCATCATACTATTTTCCCCACTACAGATTCTTCTTATAGCATCTGCATTCAAGCCAATGCATTTTGCACCTTGTCATGGACATTATTGCTTGCAACTCTTGGTTATATAAATGAAATTTTTATATATAAATATATAATATTTACTCCACATATAATTTATCTTTAATTATTTATATCAATGTAATTATATATATAAATATATAAGATGATGGTTGGTTATGATAGTATAATCAGATTTTGGAATTTTAATGAAAATATTAAATATATTTTTATTAATTTAATAATGTACATATTTAAAACATACATTTTCTTCAATATATTTTTATTAATGTATATATTTAAAACATACATTTTCTTTAACTCGAGTTGAGTTGTAAACTACGAATAAATTTCAAATTATAGAAATGCAAAGTGGCCGAGATCATACAGAACCGAAGCACACACTCTGTGAAAGGAAAGTTTTCTCGAATGGCGATGGCTGTCGCTTATATAATCATCATAGCCTCTACCTGCATGTACATCATTGTGTCTAAAGGGAGTATCAATGGGTCTAGGTACATATTCTTCCAATGCTTGTGCTCTTGAAGCTCCTGAATCAGCCGCTGAAATATCGTCAAGGATCAACTGTTGTGCCCTGTGTACTTGAGCATTACTTCCACGAATATCTATTGTCATTTGACCTAGAATTCCTCTAGTTTCTTCCATGTTTATGATATTCCTCTAGTTTTCTCCACTAGTGCTTCGAAAGTATCTGATATATTCACCACTTTTCCCAATCACAACATCCACATATGGTAGAGGAAACTGCATTTCCAGTTGATATTCATCACTGATAGGAGGTGCGAGTGATGGATTTGAAGGCACAACTGTAAATTGGTCGCCATGGCCGGGGGATTCTGATTTCCACTAAGTTTATAAGGGAGGAATTTCTTGAAGGGATGATATTTGTGGATCATAATATGGGCCTGCACCATGTCGAGGAGGATAAGTGATTATGGAGTACTGATTTCCAATTTGACTGCTGGTGGATTGGCCAATTGTGGTTTGATTATAACCATTATGGCTCCATGGTTGGTGTTGCTGCTCCATCTGAGTATAAGTAGTAGTCGATTGGTATGTGAGCCTTGACATGATATTGTTCACAAAAAAAGGAAGAATGCTGGATCAAGCAAATCTTTTCTTAGATGAGAAACAACTAGTGCCAGAGCTTCATGAACTTTTGCAGGTTCTCCTTTTATCTAAAGCAATTTGTCATCTGGTATTGCACATTCATGAGGGATATCATGAGCACGGGTGAGTACTCGAACAACGATGCTTGACTCTTCCTGAATATCTCTTATTGTTGTGCCTTACTTTCCTATTATATTTAGAGCCTGTGAATCACCTGCTAGTAGCATTCAAGTTACTACTAATTGTCTATCCCCACCAGCAACTTGATCCAAATCTTGAGGAATATCAATGAGTAACTTATGAACTCTAAGGATTCCATCCATTGTAGGGGAAATTGGTTCATCAGGTTCTTCCGTGGCCGACACCATGGCCACACGTTCAAAACAATTGTGCATTGCGAGTCCTCCATCTAAAATTTTGATACGAGATCTGGTCTCAGCATGAAGATTCTGGATAGTATCTCCCCTGTGACCTATTATGGCACCAACCTTGCGAGAAAAAAACAAGTAATCGAAACACATTATACCTAGGCCATCTAGGCCACCTTGTTTCATCAATGGAACTCATTCCACCATCTGTTGATGCTTCTTCTCTTGCTCTTTTCTTAGATAAATTGGTACGACTATGCATTATATAAATGTCTTTTTGTTCTTCTATTTGTTGTTGAGGTTCTTCCATGTCCTCTTGTTCTTTCACCATGTTACATTCTTGAGGTTCTGCACATTAGGCATCTTGATCGAGATGATTGTAGATGTGGAGGAAGATTATGCCGCCGAGGTCTCGCACATGTTTGAAGGACTCGATTCTCTTGGCAGCAAGCAATTCCAACAAACACCCCATTGAAGAGGTTGCGACTGCTATCCTGTTTTTTCATTTCATTATAAATAGTCTACGGATTACGATCAAATCCATGTAAAGCTAGGCGAAAGCTAAGCATTGAGTTGCAGAGCATTTAATGCAGCAGCTCAGTGCTTAGGGTTCGTTGGATATGGAGGGAGAAAGCTAAGCATTGAGCTGCAGAGAATTTAATGGGGCAGCTTAGTGCTTAGGGTTCGTTGGATCTGGAGACTCTCCAGATCCAGCAAACCCTAAGCACTGATCTGTCGCATTAAATGCTCTGCAACTCAATGCTCTCCAAATCCAACGAACCCTAAGCATTGAGCTGTCACATTAAATGCTCTGCTCTCCATATCCAACGAACCCTAAGAACTGAGCTACCCCATTAAATGCTCTGCAGCTCAGCTAAGCATTGAGTTGCAGAGCATTTAATGCGGCAACACTCTCCAGATCCAACGAACCCTAAGCACTGAGTTGCCACATTAAATGAGCTGCAGCATTAAAGCGAGGCATTTTGGTTGTCTTTTATCCTACGCGAATTTGGCATTCATAAAGATATTTCACATAGACATCTGACATAAGTAACATGACGTGATTAAACATGCAGTTGAGAAGCAACATGACCTAGTGATGGAGAGCAACTTTTTGCTTTAATCCATATATTGAGGTAAGGAGATTTCCAAAAATTCCAAGGGTGTGACAGGGGGTTGAACCGGCTCCAATACTTTTTCACGCATCCAAAGCAAATCCATTTGGCAATTTCATGCAGCTTTGGTTCCCAAAATATTGACAGGATATCAGAGAGGCCCGCGAATGAAACTTGTATCATCCCGGCCGGCAGGGTTTTGAAATGTTGTTCGGCGACTCATGACTATGGCCTATTCGAGAATTGATTCACTGGAAGACTGTTTTTTCAGATTGAGAGTCAGTCACTGATATAGCTAACTACTGTTGAACTATCTACATATAATGGTTCTTAGTTGTCTGTTGCATTTGTTCAGACCATCTGTTCTGTCTGCCAATTTTTCATGATGTGAGGACGGGCTCTTAGGCAGCGTGTGCTCGATACCCAGACTGACTTGGGATGGAAGTTGATTCCATCATTCTTTATCAATCACATGGATTCTTTATCTCGATTCAGGAAGCTTACTCTCTCTAAGGGCGGGCAGAAAACCATCCAAGTAGACATCTCTTTATTTAAGGAAGCAGAAAACATGCACCTTTGACTGACTTCAAGGGGCAAGGTATTTTACTTAGCTTCACTGACTGAGAAAGAAAGGGACCTTCACTTCCACCCGTGGGGATAGAAGGTGGGCTGGGAAAAGGAAATGACTCATCGGGAAAGCACTGGTTCCATATAATATATGGATGATAAAGAAAGAAAGGCAGTTGGGTTCCCATTTATTCTTAGCAGCACATATCCTTGAATCTGTAGATCCTCCTCAACCGGCATCAATATAATAGTACCACAGGGCACAACTAAAATTGTTTCTTCCCCACTGGTTGATGTTTGGTTGACGTATGGAGTTTGTGTTAGCTAATGTGTAGGTGCACGTGAGGTGCACTTCAAGATTATTTGGAATGGTCGTCTGCAAAAGTGCTTGCATTTGAATTTGAAGATGCATAATCAGTGAACGATTTGAGTGATGCCTTTTGGGATCAACCACATTGAAAGGTATGATGAGGAACCAAGCTTAAATATTAAGACCTTAAATTCTACCACAAAAAAGCAAAGGACGAACCTGGTTGATATGGAAATCAGAGTTGAAAAAAGAAGAGCCAATGGCGACAGAGGTGCAGTCAGTAGATTCAATCTTCAAAACTCGCAAGCGAAGAGGAGCTTGGAATTTGGACTTGCAGCTAATGTAATCATGCATTTTCATATTTGTTATTCATTATATTGGATTTTTGAACTTCACATTCCTTAAATGACAAAAAATTGGAGAAATAACAGTGATTTCATTGTTCAAATTAAATATAATGAACCACTGAACAGAATGGCATGTTGAAACTTGAATGTACCCAAACTGCAGGTCATCCAAAGGGAATTGAAAGATAAGGTACCCACCTTATGGATGAACTACATACTGGCTCCGCACCCGGAGCTTTGACCCAACAATTTGGAATAGTTTTGGAGAATAGGCCCGCTATATAGGTAGGGCCCAAAACTGCCCGCCCAGTTGATCCAGTTTATCCGGGTTCTAATACAAGAAAGGTTTCCTTCTAAGGAGTAAGTAGCAGTTTTTCCCTACTTCGTCATCCTGGATTCTCAAGGATTTCAAAGTTTTGTCAAACTTGCCAAAAAAACAAAGACTATAAAACATGCCCGCTTGGAAAAGAGTCCAAATAAGGCTTCAAAGTTTTTGATTGTAAGGAGATAAAATGTTTGAAAAAAAACTTAAACTATAAAACATGCGAAAAGAGTACAAATAAGGCTTCAAAGTTTTTGATTGTAATGAGATAAAATGTTTGAATATATGATTGGCAAAGACCAATCAAAATCTCTTGGTTATAAGCTTTGAGTTTTGTGCCTTTTTTAAAAGCAGTAAGGCCATTCATAGAGTCCTTCCTAGCGAACTAATTACTAAGTTTATTTGGCCTCATCTTTCTACCAGGTTGTTGATATCACACTATGAGTTCATTTTACAAGGTTCTTGATATCACAATGTGACTTCATTGAAGTTTGTGTGGGGACTTTCTAACAAGTTGATAACTAATTACTATGTTTATTTGGCCTCATCTTTCTACCAAGTCGTTGATATCACAATATGAGTTCATTTTACCAGGTTGTTGATATCACAATGTTACTTCAATGAAGTTTAGTTTGTGTGGTGACTTTCTAACAAGTTGATATCACAATGATGTGTTCAATATATATATATATTGCCTTTATGAAAGACCATAGTTTTTCCAAGGAATGGATCGACTGCCTCACTTTGGCTTTCATCTCCCTTGTCATACCAGTTTTTCCTACCACTTTCGTCATGGATAGAAACAACTTAAACTTTGTTTATGAAGGGGATGCTTCATTTGTAAGTTCCAATTCTATGCTCGCTCTCACAGATCGCTCGCCATTCGGCAGGGCATTCCATTTGCCCGTGCAAACGAAAATCAACAACATGCTTTCCTCCTCCGGCACCACCTTTGCTTTCTCCATTGTGCTTCCCCTATCTAATCTAGGCGATCACGGATTAGATTTCATCATGACTTCCCACATATATCCCTTGGGAGCTCTGATGACCGAGTATTTGGGCCTGCCCAATGTAATGTTGATAACTGATGCTGTGCAGAATTACTGACAGTGTCTGTTTTAATTTTAGGTTGCATATGTTTATTAAATAATTAGCAACAAACTTCACTGCATGCTAATGCATGTGAAGAATAAAATAAGTTTGCAGAATTATACATCAACCTACAACTGATTTTACGACATGTAAAAGTAATGCTTCTATTTCTATGCAATGTAATCTCTAATAAGTATGTAGCTGTGCAAATATTAGTATCAATGGGAGATAAATAATCAAAGGTTTTATTTTCCTGTTTTGAATAAAAGCTCCTCTCTTGTTTTATGTGTTATTTTTCTTTGTGCTATTGTAAATTTGGCTATTTCATAATCTTCATTTGGTATCAGAGCATGTATTTTGTTTGGATTAAGTTCATAATGTCAAATTCTAACTCTTTTCCCATTCCAGAATTTGATGGAAGTGATTATGATTATTGGTGCATCAAGATGATGACCTTTTTGTTAGGAAAATATTTGTGGGAGATTGTAGAATCAGGTTATGAAGAGCCAGCTGATTGGAACACCCTTACAACCAATGATAGAACAACTAAGAGAAGATAATTACATCTTCTTAGTTGATCAAAATCAGTGTGTTTCAAACATTGCTTCACCATTATCTTATGATCATTTTTCTGAAGAGAAGGTTGTTGCTACTGATGATCAAGATCCGATCACAAGAGAACTAGAAGGTTATCAGTTTTCAAGCAGAAAGGAATTTATAGATGAGCAGTTTTTTTATATAGACCAACATGCTTTCAAAGATTCATTTGCAGCCTTGTTGGAGTCAGATTTTTCAAGTCATCTGAAAATTTCAGATTTCATTAGGTCACTAACACTTCTAGGAAAGTATTATTTCTTGAAGGATTTTCTATCACTGATGATATGTTTATTTTATTATCTATTGACTAGTGATAGAGACAAGATCATCTCAGTTTTAAAATTACTTGAATGGCTACTATGGAAGTCTTCCTTTACCTGACCAAGTTGCATATCTGGTTAAAGTAGGATAGCTTAGGAAATAAGCTCGCTTCTCGAGTATTTGTTTGTTTGAATAAGTGACAGATTTTGAAAGTTAGTAGAAATTGGTTGTACAGTTGACTCCATAGCCCAATGGAACAATTTTTAGTTTGCAGTATACAGTTGTTATTCGGTATGCCAAGAATATGGATTTGTAATTTGGATGAACAGGGTACAGTTGACAAGTTTGAAACCAGGTCATGACTCCAGCCCAATGAAGACACTGGTAAAAGCAAAGGATGAAAGCATTGGTCTACGGTTCTTAGAGCCTCACAAGGAGGACTCTATCCCCCAGCCAGAGCCGATGTTAGTATCGGAATTTTCCTATCAAAATTTTAGTTTTCGGGTAGCACATTGATCGAAAATTAAAAAGAAGGTGCTGCCAGAAGTTAAAAGCTCAGCACGATTTTCACCAAGCTTCATCCCACATAAACTTCTATGCTTTATCTGTTAATATTTCATCAAAATCCTTCTTTATGGCAAGCCTATAATCATCACGCAGTCTTTTATTTTTGATGCTAAATCTATTCCAAAGGGTGTAAGGGCCAGTTTGTGCTAGTAGAGTGAGAGAAATGAAATCTTGTCAAGCCCATGACTTGCATGAAAACATATTGCCAAGTGTCAAGTCTACAGGGTTGAATGGTAGTATTTGAGCATGAATTCAAATTATGAGTACACCGTGAACATTCCACTTGTTTATTTTTTTGCAGAGATGGTCATATTTGAAGTTGTAAGATCTATAACAGAGTTGAGTTTGATAAATTACTAGTAAAGGAGATATCCAATCTTGCATCAGAAGTTTTAGTAGCTCTTGATTCCATGGTTAACGTAAAGTTTCCTTCTCTAGCGACATCTGAAAACCCTCATGCTCCTTTCTCTGATTTGGTCGCTATATGCTAAGGTAGCTCAAATTTTTGGCATTGATGAAGGGAACAGCTAACACTCTTTCCAATGCTGACGCTTAATATGAATACCGTGCAGATTAAGGCTGATGAGTGTCTAATGCTCGGATGTTACGTTTAAATGCCAATTTCTCATACCCAAGTGTGATGATGGTGAAAATTATGAAGAATAGTTGGCAGAGCATTTCCAGGCAGAGGATAGATCTTATCATCTCCAGATTATCAAGGATTTAGTTGACATCTTCGAGCAGCAAAGATAATTTAAATGGATAAGTGGCAGAGTCGGTTCTAGATTAAAAGGAATGGGTTTTTGCTGTTGCAGGCTTCTTGCAACAGAACATAAATTGTTTTTATTTTTAGTTAAATTGTTATATTTCTATTCCTAAAGATCGCAACAGTTTGTTGATTATATTTTGCTATTTAAATCATCATTGTGAATAGAGAGCAGAGGGTTCCAACCGAGAGGGCTGAGAGTTGCAGGCATGTATTATGTTTATTTATATATAAAAAAACTACTTTGAAATTATTGCAATCGAATGAGCCTTGTTTTGTTTTAATATATGAATTGATGAATCTTACATGTTTTCATGATTTGGTCTTTGTATAATCCTATTTTTTATACCAGAACTCTTATGAGTGACATGTATTGCTTTGATGATCTGAACATAATTGAGCCCATTCTTTTTTTAAATTCATGCTCGTAGGATTTTATATTACAGCCTGTTACATTTATGCATCTGCTGCAACTATTTCCCCTATCATATTTACCTGATTTCTGTAGTATTTACCTATTTAAGAACTCTCATACCCAACTAGCTTTTCCATGGTATTAAGATTTCACTATCCATGCTCCTTCTGCAGTCAAGGAACATCTTTTAGTGATAACAGGTCCTATGTAGACAAAAAGTTTGGGTAAGTCATCATATTTCATTACTTTTATTGATGATTACTCAAGAATGTGTTGGGTTTATGTTTTGAAGAGCAAGGGTGAAGCATTTGATACATTCAAGAGGTTTAAAGCCCTTGTAGAAAATGAAAGTGGTTACAAAATAAAATGCTTAAGGACTGATCGTGGAGGAGAATTTTGTTCAAGAGGATTTCAGAATTTTTGTGATATGAATGGCATTAGAAGACAATTCACCACTGCTTACACACCTCAACAAATTGGAGTAGTTGAAAGTAAGAACCGTACAGTGGTGGAAATGGCAAGGAGTATGTTACATACCAAAGGATTAAGCAATTCCTTTTGGGGTGATGCAGTTGCTACAGCAGTGTACATTCTCAATATCCCACTAGTGCATGTCACATCCCCATTTTTTACCCTATTGCATTAAAATTGTAAATGATGTAAATATCGTTATTAAATCATGGTGAGGAGCTCAAGGCCAAGGCCCCACCATAGATTTAGCGTTTTATGTATCGGCAATTAAAAATAGATGCCTATGGTTCTTGTGCTAGACGGGCACAATGTAAATGAAGACACCATGTAAATACGAATTTTAATGAAATACCCACAACAAGCTATGCAATGCAACAAGAGAAGGGGGGCATGATCTTTACAAGGAATAGGGGGGGGATTATTCAAACCCTTGAGCCAATGGTGTTAGGCCAAATGTCAATGAATGAACCCCAACTACCCATTTTGACTTATGCACCCAATCATTTAATTCTTCCAAGAGTTGGTTGAGGTAGTTAATGCCTTGGGAATGAAGAGGTATGGCAGTCAATTTCGTGCATGGGAAAGCCATCAACCTAGGAAAACGCACTTTTGCTTCTGGGGCAAGAAAACACCCACGAAATTGTGCCCAAAGCCATTCTTCACCCATGGTCTTTGCTCTCTCAAGCAGTCTGAGCTAGCTGGGGCTTTCCCTTCACGTTTTTCATCCTTTTTCTTCATTTTTCCATGGCTGGGAACTCGTTTTTGGTTAGCACAGTGGCTGGGAGAAGAGACCACGAATTGGGGGTTTGATGGAGGTCGTTTTTGCTTTTGGGTTGTCCATAAACGTTTTCTAAAAACAAATTTTTCCTTCCCAGGGTTTATTCCCCATTTTCCATTTCGTTTATGGTTGCCCACATTTTTCTGAAGCTCAGGGAAACCCCGTTTTGTGCATCCCACTGTAAAAACGTTTCTCTTCATGCCCAGCACTTGTGTTTTTTGTTGTTATGTGCATCCCTGTTTTGGTTTGATATTGTGAGAAAGAATTTAGGAGTGGAAGTGGACCAGAATTGGCTTGATAAGCCTAGTAAGGAAGGAAACCTCTCAAGAAGATCCAAAGGGATGGATACTCTTCTATGCACACCTTGAACAATACTAGATTGGAAGGTATGGCCTGAGGGACTGTGTAGTGGTGAAGGGAATACTTCCTTGTATTGGGTGTGTAGGTAATGAGGGTATCAGGCTAGATAGATCTGATAGAGGTATCCATGGCTCTGGGGGTGAGCCAATGGCTTAGCAATTCTTCCTTTCCATTTCCTTAGCAGCCTGATAAACCCAAACTATGAATTGGCTTGGCTGATTTTGGTGTATCCTTGGCTATGTGTGAGTCTGTTCCCCTTTCCTTGTAGAAATCATGCCCAGCTCGGGGGTGGCAGTTTTGTTGAGACATTGGTGAGCACAATTGGCCTATGGTTGTGTGTAACATTGCAGTTGCATAGCCAGTTGCTCGGGATTACTTCCTTTTAAGATAAGTACTCTCTTGTGTTAATTCTGTATTGTTTTTAATTGATGAATGACATGAATATCTTGAATGTATGATGGATGTGTAGTAGAATTTACTTCCACTGTCTTTCTTGAATATCCATATATATTTACATCTGCATATGCCCATGTCTTTCTCTTATATTATGTGAATGATTATTTAATAAGTATGGGGCTAGATGCCTAGTTTTAGCATCACGTTCTCTCCATCGCACTAGTATGATGGGTGGGTTTGTGACAGAATGGTATCAGAGCCATAGGCTACAGCATTGGGCCTCTATGGGCCGAATCTGATTACAATTGCAAGGGAAGACTCCCCTTCCTAATCACCACAGGTTACAGCATCAAGACTAAACAGGCTAAGTTGGATAATTGTAGAGGTAAGATCACCTCCTATTGAGCAGTGAGCATTCCTGAAAGAAAGAAAAATTTGAAATTATTCTAAGTGTTTTTTAAAAAAAATTCCAAGTATGTATCGGAAGGAACTTACGAGATTTTCTCCGAAACGGCGGAAAGAATTGGTGAGTTTTTGCCGAAACGGCAGAGAGAACTGACGAGTTTTTTTCGAAATGGTCGATCGAAAGGACTCAGCGAGTTGCTCCGCAACGGACTGGAAGAGATGGATGAGTTCGTCCACAACACTAGAAGAAAATCGGCAAGTTCGTCCGCAACGGCAGTGAAACTCAGCGAGTTCGTCCGCAACGACGATGAAACTCAACAAGTTCATCCGCAACAGTGGAAAAACTCAGCGAGTTCGTCCGCAACGATGGCTAAACTCAACGAGTTCGTCCACAACGGCGGCAAAACTTGGCGAGTTCGTCCGCAACGGTGGTGAAACTCGGCGAGTTCGTCTGCAATGGCGACGAAACTCGGCGAGTTCGTCTGCAACAGGTCGGAGGACCGACAAAACTCGGTGAGTTTGTCCGCAATGGGTCTGAAGAGAATGACGAATCCCGCCAAAATAGAGGATTTCTGCTGTTTTTCAATGAGATTTTCAAGTGCCGAAAATGGAAAAATTGCCATGAAACTTATGCGCTAGACCCCCTTAACCCCCATCGTCCCCCTCATATGTCGTTGACTATGAGAAAAGTCTATGATTTGACAAATTGTCAATATAATATTTTTCCCACGTACATGAAAGTAATTTATGATTTTCTGAGAATATAATGCAGCTAACAATGGTGTTGATGAACACATTTTGCAGAATCATAGTTACATTGAGGCAGCAATTCAGACAGTGCAGTTGGGAATTTTTGGTCTTGGTTGGGCCAAGAAAATCAACATCATGGATGATGCACAAGATCCCCATGAGCCTGAGACAGATGCCATGGGGGAGAACATACATGTTGAAAATGCTGAAACAGAATCTAATGGGAGAAGAAATCAAGAGACTCCTCTAGGTATTGCAGCCACCATGAGGAGCCTAAGGGTGGAGTTGCAAAGTTGCAGAGAAGATAATGAAAGGATGATTAAAGCTCATGAAGAACAAAATCAGTTGAATGCAGCCATGCTGCAGAGTTTAACAGACATCCAAAGGCAAATAAACTCTAGGCATCAGACATCAAATCCAGAAACGGGTGGGAGTAGTTCTAGGAGGAACTCCTGCAAGAGGGCCGGTAGCTCAAGAAGAGTTTCTACAGACAGAACTTATACTCCAAAAATCTCTTCTAGTGGATCATCCTCTAAAGAATCCATTGGGGGTTCAAGCTCTTCATCTCGTAGAAGTAAGAGGAAGAGGCACTACAAGAACAATTCGCATGGGGAATTTAAGAAGGAAAAACCTCCAACATTTGATGGAGAAGTAAAGTCTGGTCAAGAAGCTAAAGCTTGGCTTCTTGGGATGAGAAAGTATTTCCAAGTCCAAGACTACTCCAGAAATATGAAGGCAAGGGTCTCCATCTTCAGCTTGAATGGAAGAGCATCTATATGGTGGGATCACATTAAGCAAGTAAGGAATATCAATGAAAGAAAGATTGTGTGGAAGTAGTTCAAGAAATACTTCAAGCAGAAGTACCTCTCTGACAGGTACTATGATGATAATATCAAAGAATTCCATGAGCTGAAATTGGGACAATCGACCATGGGAGAATATGCAAACAAATTCTTGGAGCTGCTGAGGTATGTCAGGTATATTCGAGATGATAAGGTGAAAATTTAGCGCTTGCTAAGTGGGCCACCTCAGTCATATAAAGATAGAATTGAGTTTGATGAACCTCGAACTCTAGAGGAGGCCATAAGAAAGGCCAAGTGTTGCTTCAATCAAAACAAAAGCAAACCAGAATTCCATAAGGCATGGAAGGACAAGAAAAATGAGAAGTTTGACCAAAGGAAGAAAGGTTTCAAACCTCCTCAATTCAGAAATCAGCAAAGGCAGCCATCACAGGTTGTGACTAAGCCAACTAGGATGATGGGAGACAAGCCAAGAGATCCAAAGGATCCAAGAGAACCACTTCAATGTTGGGGTTGTGGAGGAGACCACATGCTTAGGAACTGTCCACATCGGAATGGGAATCCAAATCAAGTTCACAACATCCAAGGAGCCGAAACTGTCGGTCAAGTGGCGAGGACAATCCCTAGAATCTATGCATCACTAGACGACCGCCAGGCAGATCATCAATCAACTGTGGTTGAACTTGAAGGTAAGATTGCTAAGCAATATGTTTCTATTTTGATTGACCCTGGATCTACTCACAGTTATGTCACTCCTAAAATTGTTGAGATTTGTGCTTTTAAGAAATTAAAGCATAGTAAATCTTGGTTAGTTCAACTAGCCACTGGAACCAAGAGAAAAGTTAGTGAAATTGTAGAGAAATGTCCATTAGAAATGGATGGGCTATTCACTTACGCAAATCTGAATATTTTACCATTGGGTTCCTATGATATTCTCATTGGAATGGATTGGTTAGAAGCACACAGGGTTAAAATTGACTGCTACAATAAGACATTTGAATGCATGGACGAAGAAGGAAACCCAAGGGTTGTAAAAGGCATTCCAAAGGTGACTTCTGTTAGGCAGGTTTCAGCCATGCAGCTGAAGAAGTTCTGTAGGAAGGGTTGTCAATTGTATGCAACCCATGTTTTAGAGGCAACAGAGAATGAAACTCTTAAATTGGAGGACTATCATGTGTTGCAAGAATTCAGGGATGTTTTTCTTGATGATATTCCAGGACTCCCTCCAAAGAGAGACATTGATTTTACAATTGAACTTGTGCCAGGAGCTACACCAGTATTTAAGACACCCTACAGGATGAGTACACCGGAATTGCTAGAATTTAAAACGCAATTACAATAGTTGTTGGAAAAGAAATATATCAGGCCAAGTGTGTTCCCGTGGGGAGCACCTGTTCTATTTGTGAAAAAGAAAGATGGAACACTCAGGTTATGTATTGACTACAGGCATTTGAACAAAGTCACTGTGAAGAACAAATACCCATTGCCCCGAATTGATGACCTTTTTGATCAAATGAAAGGAGCAAAGGTATTTTCAAAGATTGACTTAAAGTCAGGTTACCATCAGGTAAGAATCAAAGAGGAGGATATTCATAAGACAGCCTTTAGAACAAGGTATGGGCACTATGAGTTTGTGGTGGTACCATTTGGTCTCACAAATGCACCAACCACATTCATGTGTCTCATTTATAGTGTTTTTAGCTAGTATTTGGACAAGTTTGTTCTTGTATTTCTAGATGACATTCTCATCTATTCTAAGAATGAAGAAGAGCATGAAGAACATTTGAGAATGACATTGCAATTGATAAGGAAGCATAAGTTGTATGCAAAGCTAAGGAAATGTGACTTTTATAAAGATAGAATTCATTATTTGGGTCACATCATCTCAGATGAAGGAATATCTGTGGACCCCGAGTGTTAATTTTTCAGAATTTACTTCAATCTGATCTAGGATCTTAATTGAGAGAACAACATGTACAGCATATCTACAACATATCAATCATGAACAATAATGCAAGCACATAAGAGACACAAATTTTACTTGGGGAAAACCATAAAGGCGAAAACCCCAATAACTTCCTTAGAGATAGATAGAGCAATGATACAACCCAAGCATAAGAGATAGACATCTCCTAGCAGCAACTTCTCCTCCTCCACAAGTGTGCCACTCTCCTGAGAGTGTGAGAGAGAATAGAATGATCAAATAGAGTGCCTCCCGCACTCTATTTATACTTGACTTGACTTGCCTAATAACCTTTACTAGGTCGGCCTTAACTTAACCACAGAACATAAAGCTGACTGGACCGACCCTCAATAGGGTGGTCTAATAACCCTTTGACCCACATGGCCGACCCCCAATAGGGTGGTCTAATAACCCTTTGACCCACATGACTTATACAGGGCCGACCCCAACACAGTGGTCTAATAAAGCATCAAGTATAAGTTACGACACTTACAATATAAATGACGACACTTCCGTATAGAGGAATAATAACATCTCTATAAGAATACAATATACATATATGTGAAATACATTCTGAAGTTACATATACATTAACACTCCCTCTTAACTAGGAAGGTATTTCTCGACACAGGTCTTCTAGCACAAATCTTCTTCTATGGATCATCATCAGCGAATCATCATCATCGTCACTGCTGCTGCTATCTCAATCAATCTCCGATCTACTCGTCATAGGAAGTTCTACAGAGCCAGTCCTTTTTCATACTGGATGTAGGCCCACCACCTGCAGGTCTTCATCATCACTGGACATACTATGGAATCCTAAGGACTTACTACGTGAGTCAACAAAACCTCGAAAGAGCATCCCAGGACTGATTACGAGCACACAGCTCAACCTATCGTATCTCCAAGGACCTTTTACTTGCTACTGCACAACCTGTCCACAGCCACAAAGTATCATCCTGATACTCATGATCATCGTTCACGAAGCACATCCCAGATGCACATCACACAGCACTTACATCTACGCCATGGGAGAACACATCTACAACCATGCGAGAATGGCACAACACTTATATTGCAGCCATGGGAGAACACATCTACAACCATGCTCAAATGGCCCAGCACTTATATCGCAGCCATGGGAGAACACATCTACAACCATGCTCGAATGGCCCCAACACTTATATTGCAGCCATGGGAGAACACATCTACAACCATGCTCGAATGGCCCCAGCACTTATATCGCAGCCATGGGAGAACACATCTACAACCATGCTCGAATGGCCCTAGCACTTATATCGCAACCATGGGAGAACACATCTACAACCATTCTCGAATGGCCCTGACAATCACATCACGACCATGGGAGAACACATCTGCCACCATGTCGAAAAATCCCAGCAATTACATCGCGACCATGGGAGAACACATCTACAACCATGTCTGAAAAGCTCATGTGCATCTGTGTCTTCGAAACTCATCACACATAATCCAACTGATTATGTAATGTATCCACCTGATAAATGTCATCACATATGATCATCCTGATCATCATCACTGCATCGTCTCGATGCATGTCATCTGGAGTAACATCCTGAAGCTCGTCATCCATGATCATCCTGATCATATACGGCATCCACCTGATGCATACCAAGTATCTACCTAATACATATCATCATACATGATCCACCTAATCATACAATGTATCCACCTGATACATACACAGATACATGATCCACCTGATCATACAATGTATCCACCTGATATATATCAACATACATGATCTACCTGATCATACAATGTATCCACCTGATACATATACAAATACATGATCCACCTGATCATAGCTGATACATATCAACATACATGATCTACCTGGTCATACAATGTATCCACCTGATACATCTATAGATACATACACATGATCCAACTGATCATATCCAACGTCCAACATGATGCATACATACATATAAATGATCCAACTGATCATATCCAGCATCCAACATGATGCATATACAGAGCAGTAACTGGAGCATCATCCTGATGCTCATCATCCAGCGCTTACAGCCATAGCCATGGAAGGATCCTCCTCTCACCATGCTTGGAATGGCTTCAACAAATGAGTCCATCACTTATTCCTCGAAGTGTCGTCAATCTGAACAACACCAAGCCTCTCTCTGAAGTACTCGAACTTCACTCTGGCTAGTGGTTTCGTCAGTACATCTGCAATCTGTTCATCTGTCACAACATACAGGAGCTTCACTGCTCCTCTCTGCACCATATCCCTGATATAGTGATATTTGATCTCAATGTGTTTCGACCTGTCGTGGAACACCGGGTTCTCAGACAGCTTCACAGAACTCTGGTTATCACAGAAGATACCAGTAGCCTCCCACCGTAGATCAAATAACTCAGACAGTAGCTTCCAGAGCCATACTACCTCACAACTAGCCGAACAAGCTGCAACATACTCTGCTTCGGTTGTACTTAGTGCTACACAGGACTGCTTCCTGCTAAACCATGAGATCACACCTGATCCCATATTGAAGCAACACCCAAATGTGCTCTTCCTATCTGCAACACTGCCTGCCCAGTCTGAATCAACATAACCCTGCAGGTTAAACTTTTGATTCGTATCATACTTGAGCCCATAATCAACTGTACCCTTCAGGTACCTCAAAATATGCTTTACAGCAACCAGGTGAACACTCCTCGGATCCGTCAGGAACTGGCTCAATGTTTTCACCTCAAATCAAATATCGGGTCTCGTGTTCGTTAGGTACATCAAGGACCCAATCATCTGACGATACATAGTGATATCAACCGGCTTAGATGAAGCATCACATAGAAGCTTCAGGTTTGATTCCATAGGTGTGGCCATGGCTTTGCAGTCCATCATCCCGAACCTCTTCAGGATCTCTACTACATACTTCCCTTGTCCAAGGAAGATTCCATCTACACTCTGCCACACCTCCATACCTAGAAAATAGTGCATCATCCACAAGTTCTTTATCTCGAACTCGGCAGCAAGCTTTCGCTGCGTGTCGGCAATCAATCTATCTTCACCTGTAATAAAGAAGTCATCCATATGCAAAAGTAGTATCACTGGATTGCCTTCCTCAACCTTGTAGTATAGGTTGGAATCCGCTTTACTCTTGGTAAAGCCCAAACTGGATAGAAAGCTGTCTATCTTACCATACCAAGTTCTGCACATATATGACTCTCTGTCATGTGTCTCAGGACCAAGTGGCTGCTCCACATACACTTCTTCTTCAACTACACCATTCAAGAAAGCTATCTTGAAATCCATCTGGTGTATCTTCCATTTCATCACTGCAGCCAAAGCCAATACAGATCTAATGGAAGTGTATCTGGCTACAGGAGAAAAAGTCTCTATGCTACCACCTGCAGCATGCTTGATCTTGTAGATCCTCTTGGAAGTCACTACAGACTCCCCTTCAGGTCTTGGGACTGCATCCCAAACATCTTCATGATCGAATGGTACTCCTCAATCATGGCATTCTTCCCAGATCTTGGGAATTTCAATATTTTCAATAGATAACTTTGTTGCTGAACAAATGTTGTAGTTGTTGGTTGTGGAGCCAGATCTTCCAGTCTCATAGATGATATTGTCTTAGTTGTGCACCCCGGAGGACTATACACCCATTCTGCATTTTTAGGGGTTCGGGGCAACGCCTTGAAAAAGGATGTTTGGGGGAAACGTCCCCAAGTCATGGGGGTGCGGGGGCAACGCCCCCGAGAAAATTTTTTGGGGCTGTTTTTGCCAGGTGTTTTGCGGGCCCATGGTTTTGGGTATCCCGTGGTATTTTCCCATTGTATTTCCCCTATAAAAGAAAGACATTGTAATACGGCTAGGGGAAGATGTATTAGGTTTTATGCATTGTAAAGATATCTAAGATCAGGAGAGAGACTGTGAGATAACGAAGAGGAAGTGCAACGGTTGTGCTGCAGGTTGTATCCCTTCACCTTGCTAGACGATAATAATAATAAGGACTGGCAAATTCAGTGTGGAAGTAGCCCAAGTTGGGGTGAACCACGATATATCTGTGTCTCTCTTGTAATGTGTGTATGATTATATTTGCATTTCTGTTTATTGTTATTGCTCTACGATCCTGTTTTTCTAACAATTGGTATCAGAGCCAAAGGTATATTTGGCAGATAAACCCGTAGGAAGCTAGGGTTTCTGGTTCGAGTGGGAGCAATGGCGGAAGAAGGAAAGTTTAAGGTTGAGAATTTTAACGGCCAAAACTTCCAGATATGGAAGATGCAAATGGAGGACTATCTGCACTAGAAGGATCTATTCCTACCGTTGGGAGGAAGAGCAAAGCAACCAGCGGCCATGAAGGACGAAGAATGGGATGTTCTTGACAGAAAGGCTCTAGGAACAATACGGCTGATCCTGGCTTCGTCGATGGCTTTCAATATCTGAAAAGAAACGACAACGGAGGGTTTGATGAGCGCACTGGGTAAGCTGTATGAAAAACCCTCGGCCTCCAACAAGGTATTTCTAATGAAGCATTTATTTAATATGAATATGTCTAAAGGTGGATCTGTTACTGATCATTTAAATGAGTTTAATACGGTTACAAATCAGCTAAGTTCTGTAAGTGTGAACTTTGATGATGAGGTTAGGGCTCTTCTAATCTTTTGTTCATTGCCAGAAAGCTGGAATAGTTTGGTCATGGCTGTAAGTAACTCTGTCTCTGGTTCAAACACCTTGAAATTTGATGATGTTATTGGTGTTATTCTTAGCGAGGAAATGCGAAGAAAAATCACAAATGAGACATCAGGTAATGCGTTGACCATGGAGAGCAGGGGAAGACAAAAGGAGAGAGGAAAGAGCCAAGGTAATCATGGCAAGTCTAAAACGGGTAGATCCAAGTTCAGACTGAGAAAAATAGAGTGTTGGAACTGTGGAAAGAAAGGACATCTGAAGAAAGACTGCGGATCTTTAAAGAAGAAAGGAGATGCACAGAAGGAAACTACCTAGGAAGCAAATGTAGCAGGTGATGTGTTACAAGATGCTTTGATTCTTTTATTAGATAATACTAGTGATTATTGGGTAGTAGATTTAGGAGCTTCATGTCATGCTACACCCCATAGGAAATAATTTCATGAGTATGTTCCTGGCGATTTTGGACATGTTTTATTGGGTGATGATGAGCCATGTAAAATTGTTGGAATGGGTAAGGTATGGATAAAAGTTAAGAATGGAACTGATTGGCTGTTGAAAGATGTTAGGCATATTCTTGCTATGAAAAGAAATCTGATCTCAACAGGGCAGTTGGGATATGGCGGCTGTCTATCTACATTTGGAGAAAAGTGGTGGAAGATTACTAAAGGATCAATGGTGATAGCAAAAGGAGACAGGATAGATACGTTGTATTTATGTCCTCATAATACTGACCATTCTATCTCTTTAGCTTCCACAGGAATAGATACAGCATTGTGGCATCATAGGCTTGGCCACATGAGTGAGAAGGGGATGCAGATTCTCCACTCAAGGAAGTTGCTGCCAGATTTGAAGCAGGTAAGTTTGGAATTCTGTGAAAACTGTGTTTATGGAAAACATAAGAGAGTCAGATTTCTCAGGGTTGGGAAACAAAAGAAGAATGAAAAGTTAGAGCTAGTGCATACAGATGTATGGGGACTGGCTCAGGTACAATCTCTTGGTGGCTCTCATTATTATGTTACATTTATTGATGATGCAACTATGAAAACTTGGGTTTATTGCATTAGACAAAAATCTGATGTGTTTGATACTTTTAAGAAGTGGAAAGCTTTGGTTGAGAATGAGACAGGGAAAAGGTTGAAGTGTCTCAAATCTGATAATGGAGGTGAGTACTGCGGCAAGGAGTTTAATAGTTACTGTTTATACCATGGGATTCATAGAGAGAAGACAGTCCCAGGAACACCACAAGAAAATGGTGTGTCAGAAAGGATGAACAGAACGATCATGGAGCGTGCAAGGTGTATGAGACTGCATGCAGGGTTTCCCTTACAGTTTTCGGCGGATAATGTAAATACTGTTGTTTATTTAATAAACAGAGGACCTTCAAGTGCTTTGCATGGTGGCATTCCAGAGGAGGCATGGACAGATAAAAAGGTAAACTACTCATTTCTGAGAACGTTTGGTTGTGAAGCATTTGTCCATATTGATAAAGAAAATAGAACAAAACTTGAAGCTAAATCCAAGAAATGTACCTTTATTGGATATGGGGTTGATGAATTTGGTTATTGCTTATGGGATAATGAAAATAACAAAATCATCAGGAGTAGAGATGTGATATTCAATGAAAAGGTCATGTATAAAGATCAGTTGCAGGGAAAGAAATAGGAAAAAGAAACCACAGAGTACATAGTACTTGATGAAATTGAAGAAAATGAAGTTCCAAAGGTGCCAGAAAATCAAGAACAACAGCAAGTACCTGAAACTCCTGCAACTACAAGAAGATCTACCAGGTTAAGTAGACTCCCTGAACGATACTCTCCTTCAATGTATTATTTGTTGATGATTGATGCTGGTGAACCAGAATGTTATGAAGAAGCAATGCAGGTGGAAACTAGAAAGAAGTGGGAGCAAAGCATGAATGAGGAGATGGACTCATTGGTAGGAAACCAGACTTGGGATTTGGTTCAGTTTCCTGCTGGTAAAAGAGCATTGTAGAACAAATGGATTTACAGGTTGAAGGAAGAAGAAGGAGGTAAGAAGCGGTATAAGGCTAGACTTGTTGTAAAGGGGTTTGCTCAGAAGAAAGGTATAGATTTTGATGAAATATTTTCTCCTGTTGTTAAGATGACTTCAATTAGGACTATTTTAAGTCTAGTGGCGGTAGAAGATTTGCATCTTGAACAGTTAGATGTAAAAACAAGGGTATGAGGTCAGAAATATATATATGCAGTAGCCACAAGGGTATGAGGTCAAAGGTAAGGAGAACATGGTATGCAGGTTGAAAAAAAGTTTGTATGGCTTGAAGCAAGCTCCAAGGCAGTGGTATTTAAAATTTGACAGGTTTATGACAGAACAAGGTTATATTAGATGTCATTCTGACCACTGTGTTTATTTCAAGAAACTAGACAATGAAAGATATATTATCTTGTTATTGTATGTGGATGACATGCTTGTTGCAGGGTCTAACATGCAGGATATAAATGTACTGAAAAGGAAGCTAGCTAATTCATTTGCGATGAAGGATTTGGGTGCTGCAAAGCAAATCCTTGGTATGAGAATAACAAAGAACAGGAAAAATCGCAAATTGACATTGTCTCGGGCTGAGTACATACAAAAGGTGTTGGAGAGGTTCAGAATGCAGAATGCAAAACCAGTTAGTGTACCTTTGGCTAGCCATTTCAATCGAAGTAAGGAAATGTGTCCCAAGACACGGGAAGAGACAGATTACATGTCCAAGATTCCCTATCAATCAGCATTTGGTAGCTTGATGTATGTTATCATGTGCACAAGACCAGATATTGCACATGCAGTGGGAGTTGTGAGAAGATATATGAACAATCCAGGTAAAGAACCTTGGAAGGCAGTACAGTGGATTCTTCGGTATTTAAGAGGTACCACCACTCAGGCATTATGTTTTGGAGGTTCAGACACTGTTCTACAGGGATATGTTGATGTAGATATGGCAGGTGATAAGGATAGCAGGAGGAGCACCACAGGTTATGTGTTTACTGTAGGTGGAACAACAGTAAGCTGGATTTCGAGACTGCATAAGTTTGTTGCACTTTCAACAACGGAAGCAGAGTATGTTGCTGTTACATAGGCTAGTAAAGAGATGATTTGGTTGCAGAGGTTTATGGAGGAAGTGGGTAAGAAGCAGAAGGATAGCAGGTTGTATAGTGATAGCCAGAGTGCCATTCATCTTGCAAAGAACTTAGTATTCCATTCCAGGACTAAACATATATAGCTCAAGTACCATTTCATACGCTCTGTTCTGGAAGATGAACTATTGAAGCTGGAAATGATACATACTAGCCAAAATCTTGCAGACATGTTCACAAAGGTAGTGACCAGAGAGAAACTGAGTTCCTGCTCGGTTTCAGTTGGCCTTCTAGCATGAAGGTGAAGAGGAGAAAGTTACCAAGTCCAAGTCCAGCAAGTGCAGCAGCGGTGGAGTTGTTGCGATCGATCTCCAAGTGGGAGATTGTTGGTTGTGGAGCCAGATCTTCCAGTCTCATAGATGATATTGTCTCAGCCATGCACCCCGGAGGACTATACACTCATTTTTCATTTTTAGGGGTTTGGGGGTGTGGGGGTGGAGCCCCCGCGAATGGGGGTTCGGGGGAAGTGCCCCCGAGAAAAAAATTTGGGGCTATTTTCGCCAGGTGTTTTGCGGGCCCATGGTTTTGGGTATCCCGTGGTATTTTCCCATTGTATTTCCCTTATAAAAGAAAGATATTGTAATACGGCTAGGGCAAGATGTATTAGATTTTATGAATTGTAAAGATCTCTAAGATCAGGAGAGGGACTGTGAGATAGTGAAGAGGAAGTGCAACGGCTGTGCTGCAGGTTGTATCCCTTCACCTTGCTGGACGGTTATAATAATAAGGACTGGCAAATTCAGTGTGGACGTAGCCCAAGTTGGGGTGAGCCACGATATATCTGTGTCTCTCTTGTAATGTGTGTGTGATTATATTTGCATTTCTGTTTATTGTTATTGCTCTGCGATCCTGTTTTTCTAACAGTAGTCCTTCTTTTGTAGGTGATGGTATACGATATTTCCTACACAACAAGTTAAATTGCATGATTAGAAAACATCTCATAGTTTTCAGAACAAATTCTTACACATAAAGAAATATGTCATACAGTCATGCAATTATCTTAGCCAATGCTTCAATACAACATTTATCCATATCCCGTAACTTTCTAGATGCCTTCCAATCTCTACCAGAACATTGTTAAGAGTGTGCACAACTCCCAATATGTCAGCAAAGAGGTTTCATTCTAGATAAGTAGCAATGGAATGTTGTACAGTTCCATAGGCCACTTACCCATCATATGCAAATTAGTAGTATACTGTTCATTAATGCAACTATTCTAATATGCATAATACACAACCTAATTCCAGGAACATGAGTATATACATTATTGAACAGTATTATTTAAACAATAAAATATGCAAGGAATGATAATTCAAATACTTATCTTTGTTTGTTTGTTGGGTTGACTCCCTCTCAGTCTATGCTTCTTTTCTGCAACTCCATTCTGATGTGGATTGTGAGAACTGGTCAACTCCCTCTGAATATCTGCATCCTTGCAGAAACTACTGAAGTGTGCTCCTTCTTGATCTTTGCTTCCTTGCAGGAACAACTGGAGTGTGATCCCTCTTGATCTTTGCTTCCTTGCAGGAACAACTGGAGTGTGCTCCCTCTTGATCTTTGCTTCCTAGATTACATGTCCTTGAACTTATATCCATCACTATGCATGCTTATTAGTATCATCATTGTGTTATCCTCGAGGTCTCATACATAATCACACATTCATTAGTATAATCTTAATATTATCAAAACACAATAATCTTAAACATGTATAGTCATGATCATTTCAAACACAGATAATAAACATTAGTATTCAAGGTTTCAAGGAAGCCTTCTTTTACTCATGCATATTCTTATTTGATCATAGGACTCTTCTGGTTAGTTAAATCATCAATCAAGATAAGAGACATAAAATGCATAAACCCTTGATTACTTACATTTCTAACTTTATGAATAAACATAACCAATCATACCAAGTATACTTATATCAGGGATCCTAACACAAGGTAGGATTCTAACTTGATATAGGAAAAACGTACCTGGATTGGTATGTTAGCTAGTTATGTCTAACATGCCCACATTCTTGTTCTCTTCAATGACTTATGCTAGTAACCTGCATATCTCATAGGTTAACCATTATAGAACCAAGTTATACATACCTTGCAAATAGATCTTCTAAGTGATTCATGACAATGGATGAATCTTTGTCCTCATGTCATCATGATCATATGTTCTTGAACTAGAACATGATTTGTCTTTCTTGGTGTACCTTTCATGTTAGCGGACAACATAAACCTCATACAACACCATAATGTATTAGTACAATCATAAGTGTCAACACCCTAATCAATGAATATCTTCTATCATGCATTCATAATTTTATTAAGGTGATATGACAAGTCTAAATTTAATCAAGATTGTACTAACCGTAATAACATGAAGACAAACATACCATAAACTTAATCAAGAACAAATCTCAAAACATACCTAGATGATTCATACCTGTCGAGATTGCTTGTAATCTTCTTATGTAAGGCCTTAGCCTCATCTCCCTCTGAAACAGGAACTTCTTCACTTATGCAAGTGAACAATCCATTATCTTCTAGGATTAACCCAATCCACTTGATTTAAAGGAACTGGATCTGGAGCTGAATTAGGGTTTGTCAGAGAAACCCTAAAAATTCAAACTTTGAATTTCAAATTTCTGAAAGGATATAAATATGCACCTTGATGAGTTGATCAAGCTGGTATACTCATAATTTGAAAACTGCAAAGTTTCACCCCTCAAATTTTCCTTTGAAACTTTCGGATTCATTGGACATGACCCCAAACTAGGGTTTGATAAAGCCCACCCTTCTGCCCAATTAAAAGGTTTGATACAAAGCTCTAAGATTCTATTTTTCTGAGGAGCTTCCAGCCGTGGTCACAGATTTTAAAAATTTCCATTTTTACAGAAGCCCTAATTTTCCACTTTTCCGATCAAAGTCTCGAACTAGGGTCTGATCAAGCCCGGCCTTCTGCCCAACCAAAAATTCTGATCTTTGTCTCTAAATTTCGATTTTGATGAGTAGCATTCATTCGTAGTCTCTGATTACAAAAAATTCCAACTTTCTCCGAAACCCTAAATTCCGGATGCCATGAATGAAGGTGCTAAAAAATAATTCTGTTTTGACAAAAATATGTACCTGATTGTTTCTGGTGTAACTCTGAACTTTTCGATCCAAAGGGTCTGAAAATTTTTCTTGTGCTATCCCAACCTATCATCTTTCCAACCCCACAGGTTTGACCTCAAATGGATTCTCTGAGAGAGAGTTATGCCAAGTGTTGCAACGTGACCTGTTTATGGGATAAAACAAGAGAGCGAAATTGTATGACGTGCCATGTGTCACTGGTTCAATTTCGGCCTTTGAAAAAGTTACCTGAAAAAGTAGAGTCCGTTCACTACCTATCACTTTTTACGAAATCTAATTTGGATCTCCCTAGCCCAATTTATGACCTTTTTTCCGAGGTCACCTGATTATGACTGAGATATGGAAGAGGTAGAAACCCTATATTGTACAAATCATAAATCCCAGAGTACAACGAATTAGAGGTTTTCCTTTAGACACAAGGTACATGGGGATCTTAGCTTCTCCCTGTACAATTTTCAGCCCCTGAAACCTCGCCTAAATGTATTTATAGTGAAATTTCTACGATGACCGGTTTTTTCTATATCAAGCCCTAGCTTCGCAACAAGTGTCATACATGCCATACCATGCCTTCTTTCAGGCTAGCTCTGATACCATGTTAATTTTTCAGAATTTACTTCAATCTGATCTAGGATCTTAACTGAGAGAACAACATGTACAGCATATCTACAGCATATCAATCATGAACAATAATGCAAGCACACAAGAGACACAGAGTTTAGTTGGGGAAAACCATAAAGGTGAAAAACCCCAATAACTTCCTCAAAGATAGATAGAGTAATGATACAACCCAAGCATAAGAGATAGAAATCTCCTAGCAGCAGCTTCTCCTCCTCCACAAGTGCACCACTCTCCTGAGAGTGTGAGAGAGAATAGAATGATCAAATAGAGTGCCTCCCGCACTCTATTTATGCTTGACTTGACTTGCCTAATAACCTTTACTAGGTCGGCCTTAACTTAACCACATAACATAAAGCTGACTGGGTCGACCCTCAATAGGGTGGTCTAATAACCCTTTGAACCACATGGCCGACCCCCAATAGGGTGGTCTAATAACCCTTTGACCCACATGACTTATACAGGGCCGACCCCAACACGGTGGTCTAATAACCCATCAAGTATAAGTTACGACACTTACAATATAAATGACGACACTTCCGTATAGAGGAATAATAACATCTCTATAGGAATACAATATACATATATGTGAAATACATTCCGAATTTACATATACATTAACACCGAGAAGATTGAAGCCATTATGAATTGGCCAATTCCAAGGAATGTGACAGATGTGAGATCTTTTATGGGCTTTGCTGGTTATTACAGGAGGTTTATCGAAGGATTCTTCAAGGTCGTAAACCCAATCACTTCTTTGCAAAAGAAGGGAATAAAGTTTGAATGGTCACCAAGATGTGAGGAAAGTTTCCAACGGTTGAAGAATCTTCTTACGAGTGCACCAATTTTGAAAATTGCAGACCCGGAAGAAGACTTTGTGGTGTGTACCGATGCATGCAATCAAGGACTTGGGGGAGTTCTTATGCAAGACAACCACGTGATAAGCTATGAGTCAATAAAGTTGAAGGAGCACGAGAAAAACTATGCTACTCATGATTTAGAACTTGCAGCCATAGTACATGCTTTAAAGATGTGGAGGCACTACTTAATGGGAAGGAAATTTGAGCTAAGGACAGACCATTGTGGTCTGAAATACTTATTTGATCAACCAAACTTGAATGCTAGGAAAGCTAGATGGTTGGAATTTTTGTGTGAATTTGATTTTGAAATCAAACACATAAAAGGGAAAGAAAATAAGGTGGCTGATACACTCAGCAGGAAGGTACATGAAATGCATTTGGCAGCACTTAGTACTTGCCAACCAGATTTGAGACAACAAATTGTTAATCATATTGTTGAAGATGAAATGTATGTGCAGATAGAGGACAAATTGCAGCAGCAAAACCTTGAAAAGAAGTATGAAGGCTATCATTTGGAAGAAGACGGACTTCTTACCTATAAAAATAGAGTCTATATTCCCAATGTGGCAGATTTGAGGAGGATTGTTATGGATGAAATCCATAAAGCTCCATACTCTGGTCACCCAGGGTGTCCGAAAACAATTACTACAACAAGAAAATATTATTTCTGGCCAGGGATGAAGAAGGACGTTGCTGAATACATTTCTAAGTGCATGAAATGTCAGCAAGTGAAGGTTGAACACCAACACCTAGCAGGTTTATTGCACCCAGTGCCAATTCAAGAGTGGAAATGGGAAGTAATTTCCATGGATTTTATTACAGGGTTGCCAATGACCGTCAGACAACATGATTCCATCATGGTTGTGGTAGACAAGTTAACAAAGGCAGCACATTTTATGCCAGTTAAGTCCACACATAAAGCCGATGCCATTGCAAATATTTTCATGAAGGAAATTTTCAGATTACATGGGTTGCCTAAGGCAATAATTTCTGACAGGGATACCAAGTTCACTTCCAATTTTTGGAAAAGTCTCTTTGCAGATCTGGGTACACAGTTGAACTTTAGTACCGCGTACCATCCTCAAACAGATGGGCAAATGGAAAGAGTAAATCAGGTGCTTGAAGACATGCTCTGCATGTATGTAATGGACAAACCATCTAAGTGGGAGGATTATATACACCTGGTAGAGTTTTCCTATAACAATGGGTAGCAAGAATCATTGGGAATGAGTCCATATGAGGCTTTGTATGGCAGAAGGTGTAGGACACCAGTGACTTGGGACAATCCAGTGAACAGAATTGTACTTGGGCTAGAATTGCTTAAGGAAATGGAGCAAGAGGTTGTAAAGATCAGACATAATTTAAAAGCAGCCCAGGATAGACACAAAATTTATGCAGATAAGCATAGGGTGCATAGGGAATCCAGTGTTGGGGATCATGTGTATCTTAGAGTGAAGCCAAGGAAGGCTTCCTTGAAGCTTGGGAGTTGTGCCAAGCTGTCACCTAGATATTGTGGGCCATTTGAAGTGCTCGAAAGAATAGGGCCAGTTGCATATAGACTTGCATTGCCTACTAGCACTAGAGCTCATAATATTTTTCATGTCTCTTTGCTTAAGAAATATGTACATGATCCTAACCATGTGATTAATTGGGATGTGATCTAGGTGGAACCCGAGGGAGAGTTCCAAACCGATCCACTGCGCATCCTAGACAAGAAGGTAACATTGCTCCGGAACTGAGCCATCGGGCAGGTAAAGGTGCAATGGAAGCACTACGGTCCCGATGAGGCTACATGGGAGCTGGAGGATGCCATGAGAGTGGCATATCCATTTTTGTTCAATTTCGATGATCACTAAGGACAATGCTAATGTAAGGGGAGGGGAATGTCACATCCCCATTTTTGACCCTATTGCATTAAAATTGTAAATGATGTAAATATCGTTATTAAATCATGGTGAGGAGCTCAAGGCCAAGGCCCCACCATAGATTTAGCGTTTTATGTATCGGCAATTAAAAATAGATGCCTATTGTTATTGTGCTAGACAGGAACAATGTAAATGAAGACACCATGTAAATACGAATTTTAATGAAATACCCACAACTAGCTATGCAATGCAACAAGAGAAGGGGGGCATGATCTTTACAAGGAATAGGGGGGGGGGATTATTCAAACCCTTGAGCCAATGGTGTAAAGCCATTTAAATGTCAATGAATGAACCTCAACTACCCATTCTGACTTATGCACCCAATCATTTAATTCTTCCAAGAGTTGGTTGAGGCAGTTAATGCCTTGGGAATGAAGAGGTATGGCAACCAATTTCGTGCATGGGCAAGCCATCAACCTGGGAAAACGTACTTTGCTTCTGGGGCAAGAAAACACCCACGAAATTGTGCCCAAATCCATTCTTCACCCATGGTCTTTGCTCTCTCAAGCAGTTTGAGCTAGCTGGGGCTTTCCCTTCACATTTTTCATCCTTTTTCTGCATTTTTCCATGGTTGGGAACTTGTTTTTGGTTAGCACAGTGGCTGGGAGAAGAGAACCACGAATTGGGGGTTTGATGGAGGTCATTTTTTCTCCTGGGTTGTCCATAAACATTTTCTGAAAACGAATTTTTCCTTCCCAGGGTTTATTCCCCATTTGCCATTTCGTTTATGGTTGCCCACATTTTTCTAAAGCTCAAGGAAACCCCGTTTTGTGCATCCCACTGTAAAAACGTTTATCTTCATGCCCAACACTTGTGTTTTTTGTTGTTATGTGCATCCCTGTTTTGGTTTGATATTGTGAGAAAGAATTTAGGAGTGGAAGTGGACCAGAATTGGCTTGATAAACCTAGTAAGGAAGGAAACCTCTCAAGAAGATCCAAAGGGCTGGATACTCTTCTATGCACACCTTGAACAATACTAGATTGGAAGGTATGGCCTGAGGAACTGTGTAGTGGTGAAGGGAATACTTCCTTGTATTAGGTGTGTAGGTAATGTGGGTACCAGGCTAGATAGATCTGATAGAGGTATCCATGGCTCTGGGGGTGAGCCACTAGCTTAGCAATTCTTCCTTTCCATTTCCTTAGCAGCCTGATAAACCCAAACTATGGATTGGCTTGGTTGATTTTGGTGTATCCTTGGCTATGTGTGAGTCTGTTGTTCCCCTTTCCTTGTAGAAATCATGCCCAGCTTGGGGGTGGCATTTGTGTTGAGACATTGGTGAGCACAATTGGCGTATGGTTGGGTGGAACATTGCAGTTGCATAGCCAGTTGCTCGGGATTACTTCCTTTTAAGATAAGTACTCTCTTTTGTTAATTCTGTATTGTTTTTAATTGATGAATGACATGAATATCTTGAATGTATGATGGATGTGTAGTAGAATTTACTTCCGCTGTCTTTCTTGATTATACATATATATTTACATCTGCATATGCCCATGTCTTTCTCTTATATTATGTGAATGATTATTTAATAAGTATGGGGCTAGATGCCCAGTTTTAGCATCACGTTCTCTCCATCGCACTGGTATGATGGGTGGGTCTGTGACAGTGCACTTCACATGATGACTCCTTATGAAGCCTGGTATGAGAAAAATCCTAATGTTAATCATTTCAAAGTTTTTGGTGTTCATGTAGCTGATCAAAAGAGACAAAAGTTAGATCCAAAAAGTGAACCATGCATTTTTGTTGGATATAGTGATCAAAGTAAGGCTTACAGGTTGTATAATCCTCTCACCAATCACATTGTTGTGTCAAGAGATGTAATTTTTTATGAAGGGGGAGTTTAAGGTCATCAAAAAGACCATGTTGAGAAGTCAAAATCTGGTTTGGATGATGATATTAATAGTGAGAAGCCCACTAATGTTTCAATTCCAAATGCTACAAATCCACCAAGTAGCCCCTCATCTAGTTCTCCATATTAAAGTCCAAGTGCTGCAAGGAAGGTGAGAAGCTTGAATGAAATTTATCAGAGCAGTACAAGTCTGGCACATGAAGAAAATCCAAGAGGTGAGACTGTAAATTTTGTCTTATTTTCACAAGTTGATTTTGAACCATCAAGTTTTGAAGAAGCTTCTACTCATGAGGTTTGGGTGAAAGCTATGCAAGAAGAGATGGATTCAATTCATAGGAATGATACTTGGGAGCTTACAGATCTTCCACATGACAAGAAAAAATTGGTACTAAATGGGTCTACAAGACAAAGTATAACAGTGATGGGACTGTTGAAAGACACAAAGCAAGGTTAGTTGCTAAGGGATTCACACAGAAGTATGGCATTGATTATGAAGAAACATTTGCACCTGTAGCAAGGCAAGAGACTATCATAATGTTGATTTCACAAGCAGCTCAAAAGAAATGGAGCATTCATCACATGGATGTGAAAAGTGCCATCTTGAATGGGTACTTAGAAGAGGAAGTCTTTGTGGAACAACCACAGGGTTTTGAAGTGCAAGGAAAAGAACATCAAGTCTACAAGTTGAAGAAGAATTTGTATGGAATAAAGCAAGCACCAAGATCCTGGTATGCCAGGATTGAGGGATATTTTCAAGAGAATGGCTTCAAAAGAATTAAGAGTGAACCTACCCTTTACTATAAATAAGAAGGTAATGATATTCTTATTGTCAGTTTATATGTTGATGATTTGTTGTATATGGGTAGTAGTTCTAAAATGAAGGATGAATTCAAATTTGCTATGATGAGTGAGTTTGAGATGAAAGATTTAAACCTCATGCAATATTTTCTTTGAATGGAAGTTTATCAAAGTGAAGATGAAATTTTTGTTTGGCAGACAAAGTATGCAAAGGATATGTTGAAGAAATTTGATATGGCTGATTGCAAACCATCTCCTACTCCAATTGCTCATGGAGTTGTGTTGTGTAGAAATGATGGTGTTGAAATGGCTGATGAGACAGTTTACAGAAGTATTGTTGGAAGCTTAATGTTTCTAACCCACACAAGGCCTGCCATTGCTTATTCAGTTCCACTTGTTTCTAGGTATATGACAAAGCCATTTGAAATGCATATGAATACAACTAAAAGAATTCTGAGGTATGTGAAAGGCACTCTAAATTTTGGCATTCATTACTATACTTCGAAGAGTTTTGAATTGGTTGGATTTAGTGATTCTGATTGGGGAGGTAGTTTGGATGATCGAAAGTCTACATCTGGTAACTATTTTTCTTTTGGTTCTGGTTTGATCACTTGGAGCTCAAAGAAGCAAAGTATAGTTTCTCTTTCTTCTACAGAAGCAGAATATGTTGCAGTCACCTCAGCAGGCACACAAGCATTATGGCTTAGAAAAGTTCTAGAAGAAATTGAAGAAAAACAAATTCAACCTACAGTAATTTTTTGTGATAATATGAGTGCCATCAAATTGGCCAAGAATCCAGTACACCATAGCAGGACAAAATATTTTGACATGAAGTATCATTTTATTCGATATTTGGTGCAAAAGAAGCAAGTTGAATTGAAATACATCAACACTCAAAAAAAAACTAGCAGACATCTTCACTAAGGCAGTCTCAAAGGCCCAGTTTTTGAAACTCAGAGATCTTATTGTGAGCCCTCTAAGCATCAAGAGGGAGTATGTTGATAACTGATGATGCGCAGAATTACTGACAGTGTTTTTTTTAATTTTAGGTTGCATATGTTTATTAAATAATTAGCAGCAAACTTCACTACATGCTAATGCACGTGAAGAATAAAATAAGTTTGCAGAATTATACATCAACCTACATTTGATTTTACGGCATGTAAAATTAATGATTCTATTTCTATGAAATGTAATATCTATATAAGTATGTAGCTGTGCAAGTATTAGTATCAATGGGAGATAAATAATCAAAGGTTTTCTTTTCCTGTTTTGAATAAAAGCTTCTCTCTTTTTTTTCTTTTTTTTCTTTGTGCTATTGTAAATTTGGCTATTTCATAATCTTCATGTAAGTAGCAACAAGCTTCTGGACAATCACTTGTTTGCAACTGAGTTTGATATTGTTGGAAATGGTGATAACCAATTTTCTATGTATGTGGATCTAGCATATTCTAGATTCCTATTATTCAGTTTTTGGTTGAGATTAGACAATCCGAGATAAAATATGGATAGGGGTGTAATTAATTAGTCAGTTTTATGTAACTGTGTAAGAAGATGCTATAAATCCATCTAAGCCCATAGAGACAAGATGAACAAGGGCTTCAAGCCCTCTCCTCTAATGGTTGTAATCTCCCGTTGGATAAGTAATAAGATGATGTTGTCATTGGCTTGTGGATGTTTACCCTTCAAGGGGTTTTACCACGTAAAAATTTTCGTCTCATGTGTGATTGCTTAAATAGTTGTTTTGTTACTTTTATGATGTGAAAGTCTGTTTATATGTGGGCTTAGGGCCCAACAAGTGGTATCAGAGCTTAATGGTTGAAGAGAGGTCCGCATGTACATGATCAGAGAGAACTGAGTAATGGACTGGACTGAAGTAACCCATGCAGAGTTGAAGGTGGAGGTGGCGTGAAAAGAAGCTATTCTTGTGCGACTGTCCATGTGAAGAGTTATTGTGCAACATCGATCTGCAAAGAGCAAGGCTGTAACAGAGCCATGTGCGGGCTGGTCATAAATCTCTCTCACAAGAGAGGCATAAAGAAGGCTTGTTCTCCTAGTAGTTATGATCCGTTTGTGAATCAAGTGGACGTGTTGTCAGATCGAGCCTGATATCTGCAAACTGGCAGCTCTCAATAAAAAATCCAGTGGTAAGATGTTGCATTTGTGGTCCATGTGCTGCAAATCCGCACAAAACAAACCACAAACCAACATAGTTTGTGATTGATGGCATCTGTGTGTTGATTGTATGATCGAGAGATTCTGTGTGATCAGAAGCCTGTGTGGAGAGCAATCACCCATGGAGAAGGAGCTAGCAACTCTGTTGAAGGAATTGTCGTTGTTGACATAAGGAGGTGCTGCCACTACAGTAGCCATGAGGAGCTCAGATTTGGTGCTAAGAAACTGCTTAAGCGACCAACTTGTTCATAGAGGCTTCCTAGAGATGCGTTGTAGCTAAGAACAAGATCTATCGGCCTCTGTTTTGGGTTCTAGCGCCGTGCAAGAGTGGGTTAAGGCAATCTGGTTCTCAGGTAGTCTCACAAGCTCGAAAAGAAGCCACCCCACATCATTCAGCATAGAAAAATAGTGTGAGGAAGTGCGCAGCATCTGTGGGAGATGTCCTATTTCACTCCACTTGTATGCACAATCATCGCAACTTCTGTTGAAAGATGTGTAAGGTCTAAGGAAGCCAAGCGTTGGAAATCACTTGTGCATGGGTAGAGATCCCCGAAGGGAAGCACTCTGGTAGAAGAGGATGCCTTCATGAAAGAGAAGTTGTTTTTTTATTTTACTACTACCAGTTATTGAGGCAATGATATAGAAGATACTATAGACGTAGAGGCAGATCTGCACTCTTTAGTTGTAGATCTAGTGCTTGATTGCCTAGATCTGGAGGAGATCGACTTGAGATTGGTGATAAGTAGCTTTGTGGGGTTGGATTGATTAGGAGTTGAGGTCGGGTGCCAAGCGCGTTTCCTACTAGGTCGTAGGTGGATCCCCCATGGCAGGCATGACATTGTAGAGCGGTAAGGCAAGTTGTGAAGTAGGCACCATTCGTGGGAGAAAGAACGGGTCCAAGATATTGTCGCCCGCGTAATTTTTGTCAAAGGCTACAGAGAGATGCTGGGAAGTGTTCTATGCATGTTTTTTAGGATGCCAAGGACATGCCCATATCTACCTCCACATAGTCTATGTGGGAGCAACAATAGGTGGCGACCCATGTGACCCGGATGCAAAGTGATCAAGAGGGAAAGCCACTGGACACAAGATCGCTACGGCATTGGTGCTATCCACAACACTTTGTTGGGTGGTCTAGAATGCCATCAGACTAGAATGCAGGGCAGGAAGCCATGTCGATGCCCCACTACATGAAGGTTTCCCGCTACTTCAATGGGAAGAACTTCTCATTAGAAAAATACTAGAGATATCACAGGAGGATACTCTGTGATGTATTTCGTTGTGGGGTGGTTTGAGGATTGAGCAGACACCTCACGAATTCTAGCCTGAGAGGAGTGCATGGGTGGAAATGGGCTCAGCAACACAGGAAGAATCAAGTACTGCGGTACCGAAGAGAGAGAAAAATCGAAGGCTCAGGTTTCCTTTGCATGGAGTTGATTTGAGATTATGGAGGCAAGTCTTGTTTATGCCACTGTTCCGGTAAATTAAAATCGTTGTTCCTGTAGTGGAGCATGGAGGAGTTTGATTGGTCACATCGCATGCTTCCCAGGGAGAAGGTTGCGGAGTGTAGCCGATTTGTTGGAGGCATATAGTGATCAATGCAAATCAAGTCGATGTTCAGCCTATAGTGTAGATTGCAAGGCATGGCATGAAAAATGTACGGGATGGTAAATAGCCCAACGGTAATGATAAAATTACCATGTAAATTTATTTATTTTAGAGTTTGTAAAATTAAATATTTTTTGCATGTAAATCGGCATACAATTGTAAGACCAGGTTAGGCATGCGTATCTATTGTAAATCACTGGTAAAGTCTAGACCTAGACCTAGGTTATAGGAGGGTATTTGTCCCATGAGATTACATGTAGTGAAGCCTATTTGAAAGGCTTGGTAATCTCCTTTGTAAATGGGCATGGAGGTGAGAGGTGAAGGCTCACTTGGCTGACCTGGCCGAATTTGGTCGAGGTTTCGAATGTAGTGTTTGAGGTGGAGCACTGAAGGTGCTCAAGATCGCATAAGTATAGTTGTTTTGTAAGCTCAAAGTAATCATTGTATGGCCCGAAGAGCATGGTCAGGTGATTGGTATAGGATGTTTTGATTCCTTCATGGTGAGCCAAGTCTTACAGGAAGTGAGTATAACCATTGTGTCTATGGTATTCACTATCCTGGTGTTTAGGTTGTTTGCGTTATGCTTGAATCAAGCACAAGCATGGTTAAGATCAGCAAGTTGCTCAGGTGGCTAGACAATCAAAATGAAGGATCTGGGAGCAGCAAAACAATCTTGGGCATGGAAGTACACAAAGACATGATTGATAGTAAGATTTTGGTTGTCATAGTAGGAGTACAGGGTAATGATACTCAAGAAATTTGGTATGAATAATGTGAAACCGATAAAACATCATTTTAGCTTTCTTTAGGTTTAATTCTAAGAAATGAAGAAGAAAATGGTTATATGTCTCGTGTATAGTATGCTAGTATAAATTTTGATGTATGCGATGAGATCGTCATATTGTTCACATGCATTTGGTGTTGTCAATGGATACATGACAAATCCAGGTGGAGCAGTGAAATGGGTGCTTCAGTATTTTAGAAGCACATGATTACCTATAGAGGCAATGAATGAAGAAGGGCAAGGCATTAGAGAAATTGATTGTCAAGGTGGATATTGTTGGAAATGGTGACAACCAATTTCCTATATATGTGGATCTGGCATATTCTAGACTCCTATTATTCTATTTTTTCTTGAGATTAGACAACCCAAGATAGAATATGGATAGGGGTATAATTAATTAGTCAGTTTTGTGTAACTATGTAAGAATATGCTATAAATCCACGTAATCCCATAGAGGAAAGATGAGCAAGGGCTTCAATACCTCTCCTCTACTAGTACGGTAATCTCCTGTTGGCTAAGTAATAAGATGATGTTGTCATTGGCTCATGGATGCTTACCCTTCAATGGGTTTTACCACGTAAAAATTTATGTCTCATGTGTGATTGATTAAATAGATGCTCTGTTCCTTTTTTGCTGCAAATTTTTTTTTATCTATGGGCTTAGGGACCAATAGATATAGTCAAGAACATTGAATTCAATGATCCCGACGATAACCACGTGGTCGTGGACATCAACATTATTGTCTCAATTGAGGCCAAGACCGCTATTTATTGGAATGGGGATGACTTCCATGGATTCAATCTCAAGAGTGGACATAAAATACAGGGCTATATTGATTTCAACCATCTTCAAAGCTTCCTCAACATTAACATAACGTTGGTCTGCTTGTGGAGATCGCAGAAACCCCTTATATCTCTAAATATCGATCTATAGAATGTTCTACTAGACAAAATGTTCGCTGGCCTTTCAACTTCTACGAGGAATTACATCGAAGACTATTACATTCTTGTGTGGAGCTTCACCATCGAAGGCACAACACCCCGAATGGATCTCTTGCATCTCCCATTATTTGCTAACAAGTATTATTCCAAGCATTTGAGAGAGGTATTCATATCTAGTGTTACAACAACCACTGTGATTGTCTTCTTGCTGGCGGTTATTGCTGTGTTTCTCAAAAGAGTGTAATAAAAAGAAAATATCGAAGAATGGGAGCAAGAATTTTGGCCCCATAGATTCACTTACAAGGAGCTCAGCATCGCCACAAGTGGTTTCAGGGATGAAATTTTTTTAGGCAAGGGGTGTTTCAAAAAGGTTTACATGGGAGTTATCCCTGGCAGTAGTCAGGAAGTCACCATTAAATGCATAATGAAGGAATTCATAGAGGGAATGAAGGGGTTTGTGTCAGAGATCTCAACCACAAGGAGCATGCAGCACCAAAACCTGGTATAGCTCCAAGGGTGGTGTAGGAGGTATAAGTAGTTATTCACTGTTTACGATCACATGCCCAATGGTATTTTGGATAAACTCATATTCATGAACCCGATGATGGTCCTGCCATCGGCTCGACGAATCCTGAAGGGCATGGAGGTGGCGCCGTTGTATCTTCATGAGGAATGAGAGAAGAGGGTCATCCACATAGACATTAAACCAAGCAATGTGCTACTGGATTTGGAGCTTAACGGGCGGCTGAGGGGCTTTGGCCTCGCTCGACTATACGATCACAACAAGAATCCAGGGATGACTAGTGTTATGGGAAATTTTGGGTACATAGTTCTAGATATGACATGGACGAAAATTTTAGGTACTATTTTTTGTTATCATCTTCTTATTGATGAGTTTAATTCAATTTTACTAAAAATTATGACTACAGATGTTACAACCAAAGCTACTTGGGTGGGTGCAAGCTAAAGAGGGTCTCTTTTGACGTGTTAGATGCAATAGAAAATTGAAAAAAAAACCATCCCTCAACTTACATGGATATTTGGAGATACTTACATAATGAATCTTGCTTTGAGTAAAAAAGATGAAATGCAAGAAATTGAATCATGTTTCCAAATATATAAATTTTATCTATTGAAAATATTCTTACCTATCTCAAGTTTGATCTTTTCTAACATGTACTTTTTTTTGGAAAATGATAAGATATATGTATTTGTGGGTGTATCCTTTGAGTGCCTAAATGATGGATTCAACCTACAAATATTGGTAGACATAAAGAGAACAAATAGTACTAGTACATCGTTGTTTTTTGAAAATAAATTTAATTTTTTTATTTTTATTTTTAATTATCTAAGTGATCAAACCTTGAAAATAAAACGCCGAGAGTGGGTGCAGATTTAGGTCTTCATGCAAATGAAAAGTTTTTTTTATAGCATGTAGAGGTCGACGTTTAGTAGTGCAGCATACGATTTTTTTAAACGCTTGAAAAATGAAAAAGTTATAGAAAAAACACTAACATTGTGCTTTTTGAGTTGAGTAACGACACAAGAAAAATAGAAAAAAAAAATATTTTTAAAAACAAATTACATATTTGGAATCTACAGAAAAAATGTTATCTTGGTCTAAAGCTTCATAAAAAATGATTGTGCGTAGCATATTGTAATGAGTAGTAAAACACAGGCATATCGAGAAAACAGGTGAGATGCCCAATCAGCTACGGTTTACCATATTCCTTAGCACAGGTTTGGTTAACCTAAAGCTAACTCCGAAGAAGACACACAGGAAGAGGGATTACACCCGAACATGTGACAAGGGTCGATCTGAGTGCTAAGAAATGTGAGCACGTTTCTTTTAAATTCAAATTTGTTACTCCCGCCAAAAAAACTTGGTGGTAAACAAAACACGTGTGCAATATAGAACTATAAAACGAGGACACAATTTATAACTCTAAAACACACATGCAATTCCTTGCACATGCGATAGGTACCAATACAAATATATTCTATATGACACTAAGGATTAGTAAGGGTTAGGGGAAAGGGGGAGAGAGAGAAAGAGAGGAATAGGGGGGTGAGAGAAGCGAGCGAGCGATATAGATCAAGGGGATTAAGGGTTTGGGGAGGAGTAGGGTAGCTGGAGAGAAGGTGGGGTATAGATGAGGAGTGAGGGGTTTGGGGTTAGAGAGAGAGAGAGAGAGAGAGGGTGGTTAGTGGCATGGGGAAGGGGATAGACAAAGATAGAGGGGGGTTTAGGGTTAGGGGGAGTAGCAAAGAGATAGAGAGGGGGGTGATTTAAGGGGGGGGTATGAGAAAGATAGAGAGAGGAGGGGTTCTTAGGGGGTTAGAGGTAGAGAGAGAGAGAGTGGGTGTCGGGGGGTTATAGGTAGAGAGAGAGGGGGTTTTAGGAGGTTGGGGGTAGGTGGAGGAGGTGAGAGAGAGAGAGGGGATTAGTAAGGGTTGGGGAGAGGAGGGGGGAGAGAGAGAGAGAGAGAGAGAGAGAGGAAGGGGGTTAGTAGTATGGGGAGGAATGGGGATGTGTACATGTGTGTGTGTGTGTGTGTGTGTGTGTGTGTGTTGTAGAGAGAGAGACAAAGAGGGTGTGTGTGTGTGTGTGTGTGTGTTGTAGAGAGAGAGACAAAGAGGGAGTGTGTGTGTGTGTGTGTTGTAGAGAGAGAGAGAGAGAGAGAGAGAGAGAGAGAGTGAGAGAACCAGTGGGGTGGTGGAGTGTTAGGGGGTTGGGGGAGAGAAAGAGGGTTGGGGGTTAGATGTAGGTGGAGGAGTAGGGGAGTGGGAGCGAGTGAGAGAGGGGGTTAGTAAGGGCTAATGGGAAGAGGGGAGAGAGATAGAGGAGGAGGGGGGGGTTAGAGGTAGGGGGAGGAGTAAGGGGGTGGGAGAGAGAGAGAAGGGGGGGTGTTAGGGGATTGGGGGAAGGAGAGAGGGACAAGATTTAGGGGTAGGTGGAGGAGTATGGGAGAGAGAGAGTGAGAGAGGAGGAGAGGGGTGAGAGGTAGGGGGAGGATTAGGGGAATATAGAGAGAGGAGTAGGTGGAGGAGTACGGGAGAGAGAAAGAGTGAGAGAGGGGCTTAGCAAGGGTTAGGGGAAAAGGGGAGAGAGAGGGAGAGGAGGGAGAGGTTAGTGGTAGGGAGGAGAGAGAGAGAGAGAGAGAGAGAGAGAGAGTCACGGGTGTGATTTCATGATAGGGGGAGGAGGGGGGTTCAGTGCAGAGAAAAAGAAAAAGATTAAGGAGGGTAGGGGTTTGGGGAGGATTAGGGTGGTTAGAGAGAAGGGGAAGTATAGGTGAGGAGTGGGGGTTGGGTTAGAGAGAGAGAGATAAATGGGGGGGTCGTTAGTGGTAGTGGGGAGGGGGATTGTGAGAGACAAATACAGAAGGGGGGTTAGGGGTAGGGGGAGTAACGGGGAGAGAGGGGGGGGGATTATGGGTAAAGAGATAGGGGGATTAGTTTTAGGGGGTTAGGGGAAAGAGAGAGGGGTAGGGGGAGGAGGTTGTTTGGGGAAGAGAAAGAGAAAGAGATCGAGGGGGTTAGGGGTTCAGAGAGGAATAGGAGATAGATAAAGAGGGGGGTTAGGGGGAGGGGGAGTATGATAGAGATAGAGAGAGGGGGGGTTGTTAGAGGTAGAGAGAGAGGGGGGTGTTAGGGGATTAGAGGAAGAGAGGGTGGAGGTGTTATGGGGTTAGAGGTAGAGAGGTGGGGTGTTAAGGGTTTAGGGGTAGGGGGAGTAGGAGAGAGATGGAGAGAGGGGGGGGATGTTAGGGATAGGGGGTTGGAGGTAAAGAGAGTGGGGGGTTTTAGGGGGTTAGAGGTAGAGAGGGGGGTGTTAGGGGTAGGGGGAGTAGGAGAGAGATAGAGAGGGGGGGGTTAGAGGCATGGGGTTATAGGTAGAGAGAGAGGGGGGTGATAGGGGGTTAGAGGTAGAGAGGAGGGGTGTTAGGGGGTTAAGGTTAGGTGGAGTAGGAGATAGATAGGGGGGTTAGGTGTAGAGGGTTAGAGGTAGAGATAGAGGGGGGTGTTAGGGGGCTATAGGTAGAGAGGGGGGTGTTAGGGGGTTAGAGGTAGAGAGGGGGGGTATTAGGGGGTTACGGGTAGGGGATTAGGAGAGAGACAGAGAGTGGGGGGGTTATGGGTAGGGGGAGTATGAGAGAGACTGGGAGAGGTCGAGGATGTTAGAGGTAGAAAGAGGGGGGTGTTTGGAGGTTAAGGTAGAGAGGGGGGTGTTAGGGGTGTTGGGGGACAGAGAGAGGGGTGGGGGTTAGGTGAAGATGGGGAGGTAATTTTTCCTCGATTTGAGAAGTATTTTCTTAGCTATGCATTCTTATTTTCATATTGGTAATTGTTTTCTTTTTAGAAGTTTTGAAGAGCAGCTTGAGTTCCTAGTAATGCTTGCCATTTTTTTTAAATACAAACCACTCATGGAAAGTGGAGATGCTACACTAATTGAATGCCATATTTGTTAGGACGAAGAAAATAAAGGAAATATGGAGAATCCATGTGCCTATTCTGGCACCTTGAAGGTGTAGGGTTTAGGGGGGGTAAATAAGAGTGGTTTATATGGTGTTTTCAAAGGTTTATCACTATTGAATATTTATTATTGAATTCTTGATCCAAATATGTGTTCTTTTTCTCCACAGTATTTTCACAGGAGATTCCTAGAGCATTGGTCCCACAAAAAAGGAGATTCCATATGTGAATTTTGTTATCAGGTTCATGGTTTTTATTTCACAATTATTATTTTTGACCAAACATTACAATATATATAATCTTTACTACTATTATTACCCTACCGTAATATCTTGAATTGACAAAGTATCGATAATTATATTTTCCTTCATCCATTTTGGTTTTAGAACTTGAAAAATTTGGTGTCAAAATAAAAACGTATGGGATATATAACTAAGAACCTCACACGCAATTGTGTTCACAAAATCGTGTGCGTGATATGCACCAATACAAATTTATTATATATGAAACTAAGGTTTAGGGGTTAGAGGTAAGGGTGGGTGGTGTTAGGGGGTTAAGAGTAGGGGGAGTAGGAGAGAGATAGAGAGAGGGGAGGGGGAGTATGAGAGAGATAAGGAGAGGGGGTGCTAGGGGTAGGGGGAGTATGGAATAGATAGAGAGGGGGGGGATGTTAGGGGGGGTTGGGGTAGGGGGAATATGAGAGAGATAGAGAGAGGGGGGATGTTAAGGGGGGTTGGGGTAGGGGGAGTATGAGAGAGATAGAGAGAAGGGGCGTTGTTAGGGGGTTATAGGTAGAGAGAGAGGGGCAGGTGTTAGGGGGTTAGAGGTAGAGAGGGGGAGTGTTAGGGATAGAGGGAGTAGGAGACATATAGAGAGAGGGGAGGTTAGGGGTAGTGGGAGTATGAAAGAGATAGAGAGAGGGGGGATTTTAGGGAGTGATATTTAGAGAGAGGGGGGTTAGGGGTAGGGAGTTATAGGTAGAGAGGTGTTAGGGGTAGGGGGAGTAGGAGAGAGATAGAGAGAGGGGGAAGGGGGTTAGGGGGAGGGGGGAGTAGGAGAGAGATAGAGAGAGGGGGGAAGGGGGTTAGGGGTAGGGGGATTTTGATATAGATATAGAGAGGGGGGGGATATTAGAGGTAGAGAGATGGGGGTGTTAGGGGGTTGAGGTAGAGAGGGGGGTGTTAGGGGGTTTGGGGTAGAGGGAGTAGGAGAGAGATAAAGACATGGGGGTTAGGGGTAGGGCGAGTATGAGAGATATAGAGAGAGGGGAGAATTTTATAGGTAGAGAAAGAGGGGGGTGTTAGGGGTTAGAGGTAGAGAGGGGTTGTTAGGGGGGTTGGGGGAGAGAGAGAGGGGTGGGGGTTAGGTGAAGACAAGAAGGTTATAGGTAGAGAGAGGGGGGGGTGTTAGGGGGTTTAGGAGTAGGGGTAGTAGGAGAGAGATAGAGAATGGGGGTAGAGGGAATATGAAAAAGATAGAGAGAGGGGGTATGTTAGAGGTAGAGAGAGTGGGGGGTGTTAGGGGGTTATAGGTAGAGAGGGGGGTGTTAGGGGGTTAGAGGTAGAGAGGTGGGGTGTTAGGGGGTTAGGGTTAGGGGGGGTAGGGGAAATATAGAGAGAGGTGGGGTTAGGAGTAGGGGGAGTATGAGAGAGATAAAGAGGAGTAGAGAAAGAGAGGAGGTAGAGAGGGGGCCTGTTAGGGGGTTAGAGGTAGAGAGCGAGGGTTGTTAGGGGGTTAGGGGTAGTGGGTTAGAGGTAGAGAGAGATGGGTGGATGTTAGGGGGTTAGAGTTAGATTGGGGGGTGTTAGGGGGTTAGTGGTAGGGGGAGTATGAGAGAGATAGAGAGAGGGGGGCGTAGGGGTATGGGGATAGAGGTAGAGAGAGAGGGGGGTGTTAGGGAGTGAGAGGTAAAGATGGGGGTGTTAGGGGGTTAGAGGTAGAGAGGGGGGGGTGTTAAGTGGTTAGGGGTAGGGGGAGTAGGAGATAGATAGATAGAGGCGGGGTTTAGGGGTAGGAGGTTAGTGGTAGGGGCCTATTAGGGGTAGAGAGAGGTGGGGGTGTTAGGAGTTTATTGCATTTGATAGAAATACATTTTTTTTGCTACTTTTAAGAAATGGAAATCTTTGGTTGAGAATGAGATAGGAAAAAATTTGAAGTGTCTCAGATTAGATAATGGAGGTGAATACTGCAGCAAGGAGTTTGATAGTTACTGTTCATACCATGAGATTCGTAGAGAGAAGACAATTCCAGGAACACCACAAGAAAATGTTGTGTCAGAAAGGATGAACATGACAATCATGGAGAGTGCAAGGTGTATGAGATTGGATGCAAGGTTGCACTTACCATTTGGGAAGATGTTGTAGATACTACTGTTTATTTAATAAACATAGGGCCTTCAATCTCCTTGGATGGTGGCATTCTAGAGGATGCATGGATAGGTAAAAAGGTAAACTACTCATTTATGAAGACTTTCGGTTGTGAAGCATTTATCCACATTGATAAAGAAAATAGAACAAAGCTTGAGACTATATATAAGAAGTGTACCTTTATTGGATACATAGTTGATGATTTTGGTTATCACTTATGGGATTATGAAAATCACAAAATCATTAGGATTAGAGATGTGGTATTCAATGAAAACGTCATGTACAAATACCAGTTGCAGGGAAAGAAACATGAAAAGGAAAACAAAGAATACACAGCGCTTGATGAAATCAAAGAAATGAAATTCCAAAGATGCCAACAAATCAACAAAAACATCATGTACCTCTTGGAAAATCAACAACAACAATAGGTACCTCAAACTCCTGCAAGTGTTGTTAGAATATCTATCGAGTTCACTAGACCCCTGAACGATACTCTCATTCAATGTATTATTTATCGTTGATTGATTCTAGTGAAACAAACAATTATGAAGAAGCAATGCAGGTGCAAACTAGAAAAAAGTGGGAGTAAGGCATGGATGAGGAGATGGAATCCTTGGGAAGGAAGGAGAAACTAGACTTGGGACTTGGTTCAATTGCCTGTGAGTAAAAGAGCATTGCGTAATAAATGGGTTTACAGGTTGAAGGAATAATATGGAAGCAAAAAGCAGTACAAAGCCAGACTTGTTGTAAAGGGGTTTGCACAGAAGAAAGGTATATATTTCGATCAAATATTTTCTCTCGTTGTTAAAATGAATTCAATTAGGACTATTTTAAATCTAGTGGAAATAGAAGATTTTCATCTTGAACAGTTAGATGTAAAAAAAAAAAAATCTCCATGGGGATTTGGAGGAAGATATTTTATGCAATAGCCACACGGGTATGAGGTCAAAGGGAGGGAGAATTTAGTGTGAAGGTTGAAGAAGAGCTTGTACGGCCTAAAGCAAGCTCCGTGGAAGTGGTATTTGAAATTTGATAGGTTTATGATAAAACAAGGTTATAGCAGATGTCATTCTGAACACTGTGTTTATTTTAAGAGGCTATATAATGGAAGCTATATTATCTTGTTACTGTATGTGGATGACATGCTTGTTGCAAGGTCTAAAATGTAGGATATAAATGTGCTCAAAAGGAAATTAGCTACTTCATTTTCGATGAAGGATTTGGGTGCTGCAAAGCAAATCGTTGGTATGAGAATAACAAGAGACAAGAAAAATCATAAATTGATATTGTCTTAGGGTGAGTACATAGAGAAGGTGTTGGATAGGTTTAGTATGCAGGATGCAAAACCAGTTAGTACACCTTTGGTTAGACATTTCAAACTAATTAAGGATATGTGTCCCAAGGCATAGGGTCAGATGGAATACATGTCCAAGGCCCCTTATTCATTAGTAGTTGGTATCTTAATGTATGTGATGGTGTGCACAAGACCATATATTGCACATATAGTGGGAGTTGTGATTAGGTATATGAAAAATCCAAGAAAAGAGCATTGGAAGGCAGTAGGTGATAAAGATAGTAGGATGAGCACCACATGTATGTTTTTTGCTATAGGTGGAACAATGGAAGCATAGTATGTTGTTGCTATAGAGGCTATTAATGAGATGATTTTGATACAGAGGTTCATGGAGGAATTGGGTGAGAAGCAGGAGAATATTAGCTTGTACAGTGATAGCTAGAGTGCCATTCATCTTGCAAAGAATTTAGCCTTCCATTTTAAGATTAAACATATACAACTCAAGTACCATTTCATATGACCTGTTTTGGAAGATGAACAATTGAAGTTGGAAAATATACATACTAGCCATAATCCTATAGACATATTAACAAAGGTAGTAACCAATGATAAATTGAGTTCCTTCTCAGTTTCAGTTGGCCTTCTAGAATGTACGTGAAGATGAGAAACTTACCAAGTCCAAGATGGATCATAGTCCAGAAAGTACAAAAGCGGTAGATTTGTTGTGATCAATCTCCAAGTGGAAGATTGTTGGTCGTGGAGCCTAATCATCTTCTTGATGAAACCAACACCTGTTTTTGCGGGGTCTAGGGATCGCTTCCCATGACATAAATTTTAAAAATTCCTTGTAAAATCTTGTAATTTCTTAGTCATCTGTACCATTCTTGACTTGGTCAATAATGGGTTTAGTTAGTGGTTTAAGGTCCCATGGTTTTTCTTATCCCATGGTATTTTCCCATGGTTATTATTAGGTCACATATATGATAGTAGAAGTTATGTTAGGGTTTTTTTTTCCCTAGAAGGAAACCCTCTTTTATGTATGATGGAAATGTATTGTGGTTCTGTATGGTGAAATATCAATGTGTCTAAGAGAGATACTGTGAGAGAGTGAAGAAGAAGTTGCAGTAGATGTGCTGCTGGTTGTATCCCTTCATTTGATGGACCGAATAATAAAAAGGAATGGTTGTTTCTCCGTGGACATAGACCATATTGGGTGAACCACGTATATTGGTGTCTCTCTTTATTGTGTTCTTATGTGCTTTTATTTTAGCATTTTATTTAATGTTATTGCTTTGCAATCCCATTTTCTAACATTTGGATACCATTGTTTGTAGGATGATCACAAGTTTGGCAATGGCTACTGCATGCTATTTGGATTTACAAGACAACATGCATGGAATTAGGGAAATGTACCTTAATTAAGGCTAGACTTGATATTATTTTCCTTCCACAAGGGTGAGATATCTAGGCATCGTTGGTTCATCCTATAAATATGTGTTTTTCTGCAAATGTGTTTGAGCATTTTCATCTCCATCTCCTTCCAGGCCATCTTTGTGTGGTTAGCATAATTTCCAATTTATTTGATGCTATTCTAACTTTTTCTTAAATTTCCTAAGGCATCAGCTTAACAATTTAACAATATTTATAAAAAACAAAAGATCTACATTGTATCCAATGGTATTCAATCTCCTTTGTGGTATCAAATCCAACACAATGTCTATCATCTGATCATGTTGAGAAAATGATCAAACATAATAGTACACAGTGTGAGATGACTTCATTATTGAAAATAACTTTGTGTACATAGATTTCAGAAATAATGGCTTACCATGCTTGGTTTAGGGCCTCCCTCATGTAGATATTCATTGTTTGTGGATGCAATTATTTTTCGTGTGACTTGAGCTTGGTATTTTTTTTCAGAATGAATTGGGTTACAATTCTTCTCCATCCCCAAGAAGGAAGGGGTTTCATGGTTTATTATGAGGGATTTAGTGAATTATATATACATTATTAATATTAAGTTTTTGTAGTATAAGAGATTATTTTTGGTAGTAATTTTTTTAAACACTTAGACTCTTATTGTGAGTTGACAATTCGCAGGTCGTCATGTTTTTTCCAAAAGATGGAGAGATGAGCCGTCAAGTTTCCATGTTTTTTCCAAAAGATATGATCGCTTTAACATCTTTTTTCATCAACTATTTATGGTTGTCTTTACCAAAATTCTGCTTTGACAAATGTATTTGCCTTGAAGATGAACCTCAGTGAAGGGTTCGGAACTTCGACAGTCTCACTTTCTCAATTGTAGTGAAAACTCCAAGTAACTTAGACTCTTTACCAAGAAATATTATTATCAATTATAATCGAATATGGTTGGATACCTAATCCGACGGTATTATGGTTGAATTATAAATATTAGTATTTAATGAGTCATAAGATAATATGAATATTTCTAGGGGAATAACATACCTTTTGGAAAATGAAAACCAAAGGTTAGTCAACATTGTATTAACACATGATTACCATTAATATAAACAATCCATCTTGGAGTCACCGAGGCCTGTTAGTGGTATCAGATCCCTGGTCTTTTCCATAACTCCATGATTACCTTTAGTATTCCTTATGTGCTCCGTCAGTTTTCTCCCTTGTGTATCCGCCCCTTCTAGTTATGTTGTCTGTCACCTGAAACCCACATACATGTAACTCTAATTCACAGGTATTATCTATCCTATGTGTGGTATTGTTCTCTCCTTGCAAACTAAGACTCCTCTATTTGCATTTAACCTATATAAGATATGGTACTATCACCTCCTTGCGCCAATGGTATTGCTCATTTGTATCAATGTCACTGTGGTCATGTTATTTTCCAAATGAGTACTCATATAGTGTATCAACCCTAATCCCCTCCTCGCATACCTGTGTGTGAATATCATCTCTAAGTAGCTTCAGGTAGGGGTCAAGGGTTATATCGCTTCACATCTTTGCATGTTATCATAGAGATGATTTGTTTGGTATTTCCCCCCCTCAAACTATCGAGCAAAAGGCCAATCTAGGAAATTTCTAGAGAAGCTTGAAGCTGAGGGAGCACCATGTAATCATGTCCGTGCAGAGATGAATGGAATGTACATTGGCCACCTACTTGAAAACATTATAGATCCACACTTTGAAGACATTAGCCTCTAGGTACTAGTAAATTTGGGTCCATTTTTTGACAAAATTTTTGATGTTTCACAAAAATTCCGTCGATTCAGAAACCGTCGGAAGTCCAATGAAAGGTGGGATTTTCATCGAAAATTCAACGTTGGTATATCAATTTCCCTAAATTTCGTCAGAATTCCAACGAAAAATCCCACCTTTAAATCAATATTTTTGAGCATTCATAACTTTCTCTCGATGCACACCTGATCACGTTCTATCCCATTGGAAACATTGGTATAAGCATAATATACAAGCTTAATCCTATTTCTGGTAGGATGATTTTTTACTTGTATAAATATCTCCATGTTTTAATTTTTGAGATCATGCAAGCTTGACCAACCATATTGGATCACGACATATAATGCCAATACAATAGCCCTACATATTACCTTTGCATACTAGTATTAAGCATATGCCATTATTGTAGTAGATTGTATGGTAGAGGTTATAGAGATTGTATTGTAAGTATATTGCAGAGATTGTAATTTAAAATTGTTATGGAGATTGTATTGGAAGTATATTGTAGAGACTGTAATTTAAAATTGTTATGGAGATTGTATTGTAAGTATGTTGCAGAGCTTGTTGCCTAAGTTATTTTTTCTTTAAAGATCTATTTTCTCATCCCTATTGTCAGTATGGTTCTAAGTGGCAAGGAAAAATATCCAGAATGGGTGAAGAATATCAAGCATACCCTCATCTTCAACTATATATGGGATGGAATTTGTGAAGGAGAGGGTGACACTACAACTCAAGAACCTATAGTTGACAAACAACTTGCAATATGGAAGAACATAGATAAGAATGCACATGCATTGATCGCTACTATATTAAGTGAAGAGGTGAGTTGACATATCTTATATGCCGAGGATACTTATGATGCTTTGAATAAGTTGAAATATTTGTATAACTCACACTCATAATTAGAGCTAATTCAATCATTGTTGAATCCCTTCAACCCAGAGTTGAAAGATAATGATCCCATGGCTATAGCATCTAATACTAAATTTGTTCTACATGAAACTGATGCTACTGATTTGAAGGTAGACATAACCACGGTGAGAGATCTAATCTTCAGTGTGTCTATTGTGGCAGGAAGGTACAAGCAAAGTTATGCATATCGGATTTTGTTTCTAGAAAGTGAGGTTGACAATATACGTGTGATTCCATAAACACAATTTATGCACGAGACACAATGGTCTAGATTTATGATAGCAAGTCCAAGAAAATCCATCCATAGAAGTTTAATTGCTATATATACTAGTTAATTTGTTAATACATACAATAGTAGATATACTAATATCATGCCAATATTATACTAGTATATACTTATATATATGTTAGTATATGCAATAGTGTTTATACCGGTGTCAATTGGGTTTAGCCCGAGTGGTTGAGTTATCAGATTGTTATCCACTCCACCCAGGTTCAAGTCTCGCCAGTGATACTTTCTCTTAAGTGAGCTGCTGAGCTCTTCAGGAGCTCTACTAGCCAATTAACCTCCCTTCCTATGTCTATGGACGCCGGGGAGGTTACTATGGACGTATCAGGGTACCGAAAAAAGACGGTGTTTCGTGAACCACACGAAAAAAAAATAGTGTAAACCAGTGTATATGTTAGTACACACACACACACACACACACTAGTGCATATAATGGTATATATACCAACATATATGCTAGTATATATGTTGATTAAACCAATTCAAGCAAAACCAATTAATTTCTTCTCATTTTCCTTAAAATCAGATAAACCAAAGTTGTTTTTATTGGATGATAAGAGTGTTCATCATCGTCATCATCATTAATGGCTTAGAATAACTTGTATGATTTAATGTATATAGCTTGCAAAGTAAATACAAACTCTAATGAAACAAATGGACTATTTCTTAAGATAAATAGATTTCTTTTCTATTAATTAACTTTTTTTTGAAGTATGAGCTAGTAGAGTAATTTTTGTTTTACATGTGCTCATCCTCGAGCTAAGAGGATCTCCCATATGGAAATTATATAATCTTGCAACTCATCTAATCCAAGGGAAATTTTACTAGGTGCCATAAGTATATACTAGTTTATATGTCAGTATATACTAGTTTATATGTCAGTATATACATTAGTATACATACTAGTATATATGTCAGTATATACACTAGTATATGTCAATATTATACTAGTATAATATATACTTCTAGTATATACTTATATATATGTTAGTATATATAATAGTATACATATTAGTATATATACTAGTATACATTAGTGTATATACCATTGATATGTCTACACACACACACACTAGTATATACCAACATATACATATACTAGTATACAAGTATATACTAGTGTGTGTGTGTGTTTGTGCTAGTATATATACTAGTATACACACTAGTGTATATATTTGTATGTATGTCAGTATCTATATATACAAGCATATTAAAAAATGTGTGTATACACTAGTGTAAATTTTGAGCATGGATATTTCCACATTGTTTGACCATTGTGTGAAACCTTTCGTATTTTCACTATGTGGAGGTTTAGATACGATTGACGCGTTTCAGGTGGATACTCCACCCATCTTCAGGATCCATATGAAGCTAGTTTATATTACTAGTATATACACTAGTGGAAAATGTTAAAAGAGGAATTCATGGTCCATCCCAATGTCCTATACATGTTATGGAAGAAGAAACCTCCGTTCATCTATTTTTGGACTAGTATGTATAATAGTATATACTGGTATATACACTTCCTAGTGTATATAATAGTATATATTAGTACATAAATAGATGAATCGAGGTTTCTTCTTCCTTACCATGTAGAGGACACTGAGACATACCATGTGTTACTCTTTATTTAACATTTTCCATCATTAGATTTACTTTCCATATGCTAATATCCAACAACATATTTTAATTTTTGGAAGTGCATCCCTTCTCCAAATTGATTTCCAAATTGCTAATATCGGTATATGAGATTTCTACACTATCTTCAATTTGTATAATTTTTTAAATAGCCATGAATCAACTTGTCTTCCCCAACCCCTTTTATCGTGAGCATCTATATTCATTAGAGTTGCACCTCTCTTCTTACTTATTAAAGAATTCTATTGACCAGTTGGGAATTCCAACAAGGACATCCTCTTCAAGCTCTTCCACAATCCCAACGAGGAGTGATCCCATTCAAATATGTCACCCAATACTACTATTTGATGCTCTACCATCCATCCTTTCAAATTTTAGAGATCCATAGTTTCATTTAGAGGCGACTTTCCAAGGATAATGTCATCCCACATATGAATTTGAGACTTGTTTCATGAGACCTAGGATAATCTCCCTTGGATTAAATGAGTTGCATCATTATACAATTTCAAGATTAGATATCCTCTTACCTCGAGGATGGGCACCGTTACCACCCAATTTGCATAGATCGTTCAACATACAGAAGACACCCAGTCAACTAGGGAGCCTTCAATTCATCATCTAGATCAGACAGTCTTCTTTCCACTTGTATTATACACTTCCTTTGTCATGGTCAAAGGAAGATGATTGTAAAATTTTTGACATCCTTTATATGTGTAAAAGGGCTAGCCCGAGTGATTCATTCGTATTATGGCTACTTTGGAGTGTTTTTTTACCTAGATGATATCCTAGTGGTCATAGTTTATCTAGGGTTTTTCACTTAATCCTTTAAAGATAAATTATGTTATAATATAGATGCCTTAGGATGGTGTCTAATTCCTTAGAATCCAATGTCAAAATTAGAGTCTGTTACCATGTTTTTCCTTATCAAAAATGTCCTTTTAAATCCCTCGAGGGGGTTAAAATGTAATTATCTTGTGAATTGCAGTTAAAGGGGGTGTTAAACACTTTAATGCACCTCCTAGAACCCTTTGGATACGCTTGGGGAGACATTCAATCCTTTTCAAGAAATTTTTTCCATCAATTAGAGCATTTCGAGACCTTTTCCTTGATTTAAGGAAAATGAATATTCCTTTTGAGGGTGCACTGTCTTTGAGCTCCAGTTCACTACTGAAGCATTGCATGCCTATTTAGTCAGGTGTAGTTGAATCCTCATCTCACACTAGAGGTGGCACATGCATGTCTATTCAATCCTAGTTCACTCCAGAGATGGTGCATGAGGACCTACTGAGGACTAGTTCACTCCATAGGTGGTGCATGAGGGCTTACTGAATCCTAGTCCTTTCTAGTGATAGCTTGAAGTCTCTTAGAGTTGTCACATTGGACCTTGGTGGACTCTACTCTATCTCTAGAGCATTTGCACTCCATATTGCATGCATGATTCACTCAAGGAGGGCACAACCTTTCCTTTATTGCTATAAAAGAAGGAACTCTTCATTTTTTAGGTTGTTGGTTGAAGCTCATAGCTTATTGTAATACTCTTTTGAGAACACGATTGTGTGAATAAAAATAAGGATTTGGAGGCTAATTGTGGGTTGGCTCGTCAATTGTGTGGCATATCTTGATTATCATCTTGATGTGGAGGTAATTGGTATCTTATGTTGTTAATGTACATACTTCTTATTTGTTCGTATGGTCATTGAAATGGGACTAATCCCCATTTGAGTAAGATCTTGCTTCATAGATTTGTTAGTATAGATTTTACCGTATATTTATAGAGAAGGAGCTCGATTTTAGAATTAATCCTAGTTTGGATTATGTTGTATTGAACCTCTCCCTATAGGTTGCACCCAAAAAAGAAGAAGGCAAGGAGGATCTCTCTCCTTGCATGAATTTAATATTGTATATGCATGTTATCCCATCCATTGATCAACTTGAGGTTAGCCTGGAGCAACCTTTCCCGCTCAGTGACTCTTCTAGTAAAGTAAGGCCCTTAGGGTCATTCCTTGTTGGCTAGATTATCCCGATATTTTGGTATAAAGTGCAACTCTCTCTCACTTGTCTTCTCACCTTCTAGCTACTACAAGAAATTTACTCTTTTTATTTAATTATTTCATTGATGCACTAGTCTATATTTTCAAAGTAAATCCTAAGTAGATGTGTATGCATTTATAGATATATTTGATAAACAATTGAATATCTTAAGAGTAGATCTAAGAAAGTTAGTGGATGTTTGTGCATGTCATCAAAAGATATATGCATGTTCGTGCATGTCCAAAATAATCACATGCACGCATAAACAAGTTTTGCATACTGCTTGCTTGTTGCATTGCCATCAAAAGTCATATTAAAATTGTTTATTTGGCATCTTTGGAATACTTCAGTTCACTGTCCACTATCCAAACAATGAAAAAAATTATGTTACAGACACTTAGATATTTATTTATTTGTATTTCTAACCTACTAATACATGCCTACAAGTGTCCTTTGATTTCGTAGGTTAAGCATGCTTTTCGGTGCAATTCATGGGGACTTTTCTTGATGACTTTTGCTCATTGTATGGACTCACTTGTTTGTTGTTTTGGGAAGTACCAAGGCATCCTTTAAACAACAACTTTGCACCATCAAAGTGGGCAGTTTATCAATACTCCTACCATGCAAACTTTCCAACCCTTTTCTGCTAAATTTTTGCCGACACGTAAGTACCTTCTAAGTTGTCCATACTACATGTAGTTAATTGAAAGGAATTGGTATTCAAGTTCATATTATCCTGTAAATTTCTACATTTTGAACTTTCCGATGGTTTTTGGTCGGAATCCTATAAATTATTTGTGGAAAAATCCAAATTTGGAAGCATTTAAATTGTGCTTTTCAATGCGTTTATGGATTCAACACCCTCAAATACCCCCATGGCACTCAAATTATGCAATTTCTACAAATAATATATGTGACTCTAAAACGGACAATTTTATGGGCAAAATTTAGCCCATGGGCTATTTTCCATGTTTTTTCCAAAAAAATATTCACCAATTTGCATTTTTTGAAGCCCCATTTCGCCCAATTTTGATGGGGTAAACTTTTTTCGCTCTAAAATTCGGCAAATTATTATATAAACTATATAAAATCCTTAAAAATTGAAATAATTTTAGAAAAATATCACCAAATATTTTATAGTTGACATTTAAGAATTGGTAAGATTCGCCAAGGTTTATACACTTTTAAATAAGTATGGGTCCTTAAAATTATCCCTGGAATCTAATATTTTTTGAAGATTTGCAACTGAGAGTTCGAACAAAACAAACTCGAAAATATACCCAAAAAAGGTTAAAAACGTAGAATATTTCTCAAAACTTGTGACTTAGCTTATCCCATAGTAAATTTCAGTGAGCTTGGATGGAATGTTATTGTGGTAAATAAATAGATTAAAGTGAAACAAGCTGGCCCTCCTCCTCACCAAAGAATTCGGACAAGCGATTTCAGGCGACATGAAATAGATTGCAAAGGCATATGCATGAGCTTCAATATCCATGGGCGAATTCTCAAAATAAAGTAATAGGTATGCAATTCATTTTTTGAAGAAATTTTATTGGTTGAATCTACTGAATCAAGATTTATTCTCAAAGGTAAGTATTAGCTTTGAATCCTATTATATTTGAGTCAGATTCTATTGGTTGTGGAGCTTGTACTTACCTTTGAATCCTATTATGTTTGAGTCAGATTCTATTGGTTGTGGAGCTTGATTGTCTTCCTGATGCAACCAACCCTTGCTCGTGCGGGGTTCGGGGGTTGTTTCCCTTGACGAAAATTTTTAAAATGCCTTGTAAAATGTTGTAATTTCATAGTCATTTGGACTGTTCTACACTTGGTTAATAATGGGATTTTTATGGGCCCATGGTTTTGGGTATCCCATGGTATTTGGCCATGGTTATCCCTCTTTAAAAGGAAGGCATTGTATTGTGGCTGTGTATTGTGAAAAGATCAGTGTGACTGAGTGAGAGAGACTGTGAGAGAGTGAAGAGGAAGTTACAACAGATGTGTTGCGGGTTGTATCCCTTCATTTGCTTGACGAAATAATAAAAAGGACTGGATGTTTCTCCATGGACATAGCCCATATTGGATGAACCATGTGTATTGGTGTCTTTCTTGTAATGTGTTCTTATGTTTTTATTTCCGTATTTTATTTTATGTTATTGCTCTACAATCCTATTTTCTAACAGATTCTTAAATATGAGGCACTTTAGAGCATTGAATGCAAGGATTTTAGAAACAAAGCTTAAAAGTTTGCATAATATTTTGAATTTAACTGCTCCACGGGATGAAATTGTGTCAGAGTTACTTTATTTTGTGATGTTTATGCCGACACTGTGAGTGCTAGCTCCAATATGTAAAAATTTGCTACAACTTTGGATCTCAATAGTGGATTTTTATTTTAGATGTTACGAATTAGAATCTTGGACTATATATAATAATGCACGCTTTGGAAATGAAGAATGTATATTGAATGTGTGGGATTGTTTAGGCCAGAGATTTAAAGAATATAAAGATTAAATGCTATAGGTTCTCGAGTCTTGGATTTTAAAAGCACTTTATCTTATAATTGTACATGAGGGATGGATAATGTTGTTTTATTGTTTTAACAAGAGTGTAAGAGTCGTGAAGTGCTTACATGATGGGAAGAGGAAGCGTTTGAAGCTCATTGCAACTATATGCTTTTGATGCACATCCAACTACATTGAAATTTTGAGGTATTTGGCATGCTTTTTTCTTCTGTGAAAGTTCTCAGGAGATGTGGTTATTAGTTGGAATCATTTGATGAGATTTGATGGAAATTGGAAGTAGTTGATGAGATTTGATGGAAATGGATGCTCAAGAAAAAATGTTTGGTTCTTTAGGATCAGTTAAGAGGCTATAAGTAGAAATAAATTGAAATCTTTTGAAATAATCCGATCATCATGAGAATGGAATTGCATTGGGAGAATCTTGGCAATCTAGCAGACATTGCATAACTGAAAAGCCTTGACGTTGAGACTGATTGCTCTTATCGTCAAAGCGACCGATAGTGCATGGATGTATAAAAATAATTGTTGTTTGTTTGCACATCACCTGAAGCTCATAAGGAGCTTGTTGGAACAACTCAAGATTATGGAGTTGAAGAAATATCCTAAAACTAGAGAGCCATTCAGAAGGTCATATGTTCTTTTTGAAAGTTACCATAATAGAAGCTATATGTATTTTCTTGCAATGGGATGTTGTATTAAACCAATTCATGCAAGAACAAGCAAAAATTGACAAGCATCTGAAGATTATACCTCTCATTAGACTTGTGGACAACAATATAGTTAAAGTTAAAAGCTTAGGCCCTATTTTGTAGTTTTATTTTTCTAGTTTGTTATCATACTAAATTACTAATTTGATGGTTTCCTTTTTTTTCATATTAGTGGCCCATTATTGCCTAGTTGAGAGTGGCATTCAATGATGGAATTCGATGGGTGAATTTCCCAACACCAACCAATTTAACTGTCAAATATGACTAACACTCCATCTAGATCGTCACAAAATGGCTTGTAATGTGGAAAATGTTTCAGAATTTGGTTATAACCGACAATTTTGAAAGGTGTAAGCAATTTGGAATTCCAACTTTAGTGGCATTACCACCTCTTAGTTAAGAATGAGATTCCTACCATATAATTAATCTAATTTCCGGTTTAACAATTAAACAAATTCTTTTAATACACAATATTTCCTTTTTAAATTAATTATAAAAAAATGATTTTCTAAACTTAGTTAATGACATATTAATATCATCTTTATTTTTTCTTTTCTTCTATATAAATTTGTATTGTGTTTATTTTCAAAATCTAGTTAATATGTAAAGAGTGACTTTATCAATTGGATATTGTAGTCAAATTTTAAAATAAAAAACTTTGAAAATATTTTTTTACCATTTACTAAGTTAAAAGTATAATAAATCCAAGTTTAAACTTAAATTGTCATTTAACTCTCTTATTATATTTTTAATTAAAAAAATTCCTATATACTACAAAATTAATTATCTTATTAAAAAAATATAACTGCAACATATTAATTATATACTTTCACCAAAAAAAAATTATGTTCTTGTGTAAAATTATGTAAAATATCGTTAAAAGGAACTTTCCATTGGCTTCAACGTTCAACCCTCATAGAGTGTAATCTAAGATGCGTTATTTTGTCCAAAGAACCATGAGCACCATGGAAATCTTATAGACACTTAATACATTCATTAAATTTTAAATTAAACTAGACCTCTCTTCAAAGTTTGAATAATAAACACTTAATACATTCATTAAATTTTAAATTAAACTAGAACTCTCTTTCAAGTTTGAATAAATACTATTTGGGATTTGGTAGATGGGGAGGGAAACATAATCTCTGGTAGTGATTCTCTGAAAATTGAAGCTGTCAAGTATTTTGGAAAAATCTATAAGGATGAGGATAACAGTGTACTTTTGGATCAGATCAGAGTTGCTGAACTTTTCTCTAGGTTTTTTAATGAACAAGAGGCCGTTGAATTGGGGAAAGAAGTTACTCTTGAGGAGGTGGAGAAAACTTTGAAACTTTTTGCTCATGAAAAGAGTCATGGACTGGACGGTTGGCCAGTCGAAATTTACACTCATTTCTTCGACATTATGGGAATGGATATTTTGAGAATGGTGGAATATACTAGGCTGCATGGTTTTACTTCTGGAGCTCTGAACTCTACCTTTGTAACTATGATTCCAAAAAGAGGTAAACCTGCAAACTTTGGAGAATTCAGACCTATTGCACTCTGCAATTTAGCTTACAAATTAATCTCCAAAATCATTGCTCAAAGAATAAAATCTGCTCTCTCGATGCACATTACTGAAGAACAGTTCGGCTTTTTGCACAATCGCCAAATCCATGATGCCATTGGGGTATCTCAGGAATTGCTGCATACCATCAAAACTCGCAAACATCATGCATTGTTGCTTAAAATGGACCTGGAAAATGCCTATGATCGAGTCAATTGGACATTTTTAAGGCTCATATTGATTCAGATTGGGGTTCCTCCATTGGTCCTTAATTGGATCATGGCCTGTGTCTCAACGGCCAGCATTGCTGTTTTGATTAATGGATCGCCCTCTGCTTTTTTTCAGTGCTCCAGGGGACTCCGTCAAGGTTGTCCATTATCACCATTATTGTTCTTGTTAGTTATTGATGGCCTTAGCAAGATGTTGAACTTCGCCAAGACTGAAGGTTTGATTAAAGGTATTGAGATGGGAACTGGATTTGTTTTAACACATCTAATCTTCGTTGATGATGTGTTATTGGCGGGATTAGCATCAGTTGCAGAATGGAGGGTTTTTTGGAACATTATTAACTCCTTCTGCAGCGTCTCTGGGATGAAGGTAAGCTCCACTAAATCTAGTTTCCATTATTTAAATGTGGATATAGATAGAAGAAATGAAATCACAAGTTTTATGCCATATATTTGTTGTCTGATTGATGAAGGGCTTAAATATTTGGGGTTTTTTTTGAGACCTAACAATTATCAGATTAAAGACTGGTGGTGGCTTATTAGAAAAGTTGAGGCCCGCATTGCTCATTGGGCTTACAGGATGCTTTCTGTTGGTGGGAAACTTACACTGGTTAAAGCCGTTCTATTGGGAATCCCGGTCTATTGGATGTCACTGCTGGAGGTTCCAGTTTTCATCATAAATGCCATTAGAAAGTTAATTTTCAATTTTCTGTGGACTGGAGGTTCAGGTAGAGCTAATCTGGTAATGACAGGGTGGGAGTCTTTATCCCGACCTGAAAAATTTGGGGGTTGGGGGATAAAAGATCTGAATACCTTCAGTATGGCTCTTAGAACCAAGAGTTTGTGGAGAAGTCTCTTTAATAGCACACTTTGGTCCAGGGTTATTTATGTTAAGTACATTAAAATGGATGTGATATCCTGGATTATAAATTCGATGCCTCATGGAGGGGGCATTTCACCCATGTGGCGTGGTCTACTAAAAGTCTCGGGTTGGATTACAAGAGATCTGAAGTGGCAGGTTGGGAATGGAGAGAATTTCAGGATCGGTTTTGATAAAATTATGGGTATGGAGGATACCTGTTATCTTCCTGTCAGGGTGTTGGATTATTTAAAGATATATGGGCTGGTTACTTTAAAGTGTATCAGAAACAGTGCTAGTGGTTCATACTGGCTTAAATCAGCTGATTTGAGTTTAGTTGGGAATGATGCTTCTGCTTGGGACAATTATGTAAATGCTCTTGGTGCTGTAGGTTGTATTTTGACTACACAAAATGATAAATTGGTTTGGAGCGGGAATGGAAAAGCTGGGATAGTCACAGCAAAAACAGCTTATGATAGAATTCTGCAAGAGAAGTACATCTTTCCACCAAATTGGTGGTATAAGAGGATTTGGAAGGGCGAGTTTCCATTAAAAATCAAATGCTTTCTATGGTATGCCCTGTAGGGTACATTGAAAACTTGGGATAATCTTTTGAAGTGGGGATGGTATGGCCCAAACAGGTGTATTCTCTGCAAAGAAAACTCTGAAAGTATTAGTCATCTATTTGTATATTGCACTTTTGGAAAAAGAGTTTGGAATTTCTATTGCACAGAGCTGAAAGTTTTTAATGTATGGGATGTTGGTGATTTTGGTCAGTCTCTTTTAAGTTGGTATAGAATTTCAAAGGGCTCCTTTCTGTTGCCCATTTTTATTTCATGGGCCCTCTGGTATGTCAGGAACAGTGCTACTTTTCAGGGGAAAAGTCCGGAGACAAAGGTGTGTGGTCTTATTGCTATGAAATTAGCCCAGCAGTATAACATTGAGAATGAAAATGTTGGTGATAGAAGGATTGGACAATTTTCTATTAAGTTTGAGTAGCCCATTCTCTTTTTTGATGGGGCTGCCCAAAATGGTTACTGTGCAGCGAGTGGTGTGATACATCTGAATGAGAACCATTACTTCACCCTTCGTCTTCACTGTGGTGTGGGCTCTAACATGAAGGCTGAGCTGCTGGCTCTATGGTGTGTATTGAAATGTGCAAACATATTTGGATTAGTAAATTTAAAGGTTTTCGGTGATTCTCGAGTCACTATAAAATGGGCAGCTGGAGAATATGAGCTAAATGTTTTGGCTCTTAATCACCGGTGCATGCGTACAAGGGAGGAGATTGATAAGCATGAGCATATCTCTTTCTCTCATCTCTATCGGGAGCACAATGAAATGGCTGATAATCTATCAAAGCAAGCTCTCCAAGGTACAGAAGGCCTCCTGCAATGGGAAGAATGGATGAGCTCCATTTTGCTGGACAAGGGAGATGTTTTTTTTCTTTAACTAAATTATATCAAACTTTATCCTAAAGATTGTATTTTGAGGAAGAATAGGGGAATGTCTAGTTTTTTTTTGTATTGTAATTATGACCTGATAGGAGTTTTTTGAGCACACTGGCTTGCAGTCAAGCTTTTGATGTCTATAACCTTGTTTTTTACAAGGATGAATATCTTTGTACTATTTGATTCTATGAATAGAAATAGTACATTTTTTTTTGGTTGAAAAAAAAGTTTGAATAATTGTATTTTCTTCAGTATTCAAATATTCACTAAACTAGAACTCTTTTAAATTTGAATAATTGCATTTTCTTCAATATTTAAATACTACAAAATGAAATTTTTTATATTGCTTTTGACTTTTACATTGTTTTGAAGTTATAGGTTTACTTTGTTATAGTTGATTTACATAGCCTATGTGTAGGGTTGGTTTTATGGGCCTCTGTTGGTGCCACTTCTGATCGATCAAGGTTAACAATAAGCATCTTGCAGTGCAATATTTAATACTGCCGCTGGGGTATGTGAGCCGTTGGAATGTTAGTTGGATCATATTCTACGACTCACATCTCTACGGCCACAACATTAAATGCTGCATTACAGGGTGTTTATTGTCCATCACCAATTAAATGTATCCTACGCCTTAGCCTTTCAATGCAGAGAACGTTGAAGCTACCAAATTACCAATAAGTCTCATGGATCAAATATCATATAAAAACGCCTACCCATCAAATCTCATATCTATCCTAGTAAATATTAAAGAACGCGCATCTAACTACACGACAATTCAAACCAATTTAGCAAAAAATTTATTTTAAATTTAGAAATAATTTGAATTGGCCACATGGGAGTTAGGCCCATTTTTGGCCGAGTTAGACAATTCGAATATTAAACAAATAAAGTATGGCAATGACTTTTGAGAGAGAGCACTAAACATGGTAAGATAGAGAGAGCGCTTGAGATGTCTCTAAGCTTTTAGGAGAGTTTTTAATGTTTATGGAGAGTTTTTAATGTGTGTTTTGAGGTTCATGGAACGGTTCGTAGAACTACGAGGTAATAGGGTTGGAAAATTGTTTCAACCCAACAATGTTATCTTTAAACTATGTCAATTATTAGATTCTTTCTATGTAGCTAAGAACAATGTCTTGGCGTAACTAAGAAATCATATTTAATGTATCCATACACGAGGGAGGCTTGATCTTTATAGTTATTTAAACTCACCCTACAAACTAATGTAAAGAAATGAAACACATAGTGTCTAGCCATAGGCACGGCAAAGTTGATGGTATATATTTAGAGCAAACAAATTCTACAAGTTTAAACATTATTTTGTTTTTTGAGATTTCAAAAAAATTCCATTTTTACTGTTTCCGTTTAAATCTTGTCGAAAAATGCTCTGTAAGGGAAAAATGATATAGTGTTAGGATAGGCGTTAAGTTTTAATAGAATGATGTGTTAATGTTAGGATAGGCGTTAAGTTTTAATAGAATGATGTGTTAAATTATTAGGTAAAAGACATTTTTAAAGGAAAGTCTGGTTAAAATTTAAGTGATCTTAAATTGTTAGGTTTAGTAAAATATTTTTTATGAAGTAGTTTAAATATTTTATGTTTTTTATTTTTTTTAGGTATATTTTTTTGTTTGTTTGTTTGTTTTGTTGGGATTTTTGGAAATCTTTAAAAAAAAATTAATTACATATATTAGTTGTGAAAATTGCATAATAAAGTGTCAAATGGGTATTTGAGGGTGTTGAATCCATTTATATATTCAAAAACACATTTTAAACTATTCTAAATTTGAATTTAACCAAAAAAATACTGAATTCCGACCAAAAACCAGCCGAAAGTCCAAAACTTAAAATAAATAAGCAACTCCATTTCTAATTTGTTTGTTCTTTAGGATTAGACACTTGTCATTGATTCTAATAGTTGTCATTAAAGTTGTTTGTGTTGGTTTCAAATTTAAAGGTATATAATATACAATAAGGAGGGAATTAAATGTTTCTCCTCTATAGTTCATTGCCGTTATTGCGTCGAGAGGCGCTCTACAGCCCAATATGAGGGAGATCTTGTAACATGTGTGGAGTGTTTGTCAAGTGTTTGTCGAGTAACAAAATAATAAAAATAAAATATTGTAACGTCGGCCATTAATAAAAATATAAGAAGTAAAAAAGATAAAGAAGTAACCTAGTATGAGGGAGATCTTGTAACATTTGTCGAGAGTTTGTAGAGTGTTTGTGAGTAACAAAAATAAAATAATAAAAATAAAATATTGTAACGTCGGTCATTAATAAAAATATAAGAAGTAAAAAAGATAAAGCAGTAACCCAGTATGAGGGAAATCTTAAACAAGAAATTGGATCCCTCTAGATGCTTGGTAGATCCAGGTTTAAGATAGATCTATACTGGTGGGATATTTGGCAATCCGGCAGAGATTAGTCTAAAGGTTAAAGGTTAGATGATTTGAATCTGTTTTGGTAGGTTTCAAAGAACATTTCTTAAATTTATATAATCAAATTATCTTAAAGTATTTAAGAATATTGAATTTATTTATATGAACATCCAAAAAATTATATTTAGTAAAAGAAAATAAGTTTATTTAAATCCTTTAAAATTATTCCTATATCATTACCTTTATAATTATCAACAAGTAAAATTAGTAGTAAAGATGTTTATACCTGCCTTTTAGAATGAATGTAGAAGTTGTACATAAATAAAATGATATCATAATATTCACAAATTTGATAATTTGATAATTAATTAATTTATAAATAATTATAATTGAGAAAAAATAATTTTATATTTTATAAAAACAATTATAAACATATAAGATAGTTATAAGGCGGTGAAAATGAGAAAGTGAAAAAAAGGGAATAAAAAAAGAGAAGAAAGCTTAATAGAAAAAATAGCTAATAAATTATGGACTTTATAGCTAATTATGAACTTTCTTAAAACATTTGGGGCAAGCATAGAATATTCTGCCTTGTAAGTTTTTTTGAGAAATGCAATTTTGGAAAATCTGTATATGAACTTTTATTTTCTGGTTTTATATCATGAGAGAATGTATACAATGATTTTGAATAAAAGTCAATATACATCTGAAAGGTATCAATGTAAGATTATTTATATAGTAATTGAACAATATGATTCAGATTTTAAAATACAAATTTTGATTGTGATTTTTTAAAAACAAAGAAAAAAAAATAGCTACTAATTTATAAGAAAGAATTATAGTGTATATTTTAAAGTTGTAAAAGAGTAAAAAAAATCACTCAATATATTCTTATATAATAATTTCAATGCAATAATTAATCCTTAATTGAACTCATTCTTAATAATTTCAATGCAATAGTTAATCCTTAATTGAACTTATTCTTATATGAGTCAATGATTAGATATTAATTTGATTCTCATTATAAAAAGTAAATTATAATATATGAAATACATATTGTAAGAACATTATTTCATTACTTGAACAAAATGTTTTTATATAGAAAATATAAGAATATCAAAAAAATGTTAATCTAAATATCTAATTATTATCAATAATTAAATTACACTTTAACAAATTAATTTATTGAAAGTATTACTTTGTTATATTTTATGAGATGGCAATAAAAAAGAAGGTAATGATTTCACACTAAGTATGATTAAGTCTAATAACCATGAAGTGGAGCATAATTTTATTCTATATTCCCTACATTAAAATGTAACAAGTTAAAGACAACATTAAAAATGATATAGTTAATTATATTATATTAAATAAATAAATGCAAAAACACAACAATTTATTTGGTACATTCATATTAAAATACTATTATAAAAGGATCATATTTTAATAATTAAATAGTAGTTTTTCTTGTTATAAGGGTTATATTAGTCCATTTCATAACATTTTTAAACCAAAACCAAAACCAATTGTATTTAAGTAAAATTAACAACAAAGCTGCTTATATACTTTTTTACAAATAATTTAATCTAATAATTTAAAAATGTTTTAATTTAATATTGTATTAAATTCAAAGCTAAAAACTATCTCTTACAATTACCTTAATATTAAACTAATTACTATAATCAATATTATATGGATGACATTAATTATATAAGTTTGTATACACAAAAGCACTCCACAATAATATTTTGAAATTACTTGTTATTAAACTTAAAAAACACCATATCTATTATTTAAAATTAAAAATTAACAAATATATATCATGAAAGTAACAAATATATATCACGAAGGTCTGAACATTCACAAATCTATATTTTTAAGTTTTTAATTCACATCATTTTTATGTTTTTAATTGAAATCATTTTTAAATTTTTAATTTACATCATTTTTATGTTTTTAGTTAATATCAATAAAATAAATAATCATTTTATAACTAATATAAATAATTACATCCAAATGTAAAACATAACCAATTTTTTTATTATTATTTAAATATTTATGAATAACATATAAAACATAAGACTAAATTGTCTAAATAGCAATTTGCTTAAAAAGAAATGTTCACACAATGTGTAATTAAGCAAATAAGATTTATTCTTATTTCATTTTTGGATGTTAGATGCAAATAAATCTTGTTCCGGGAATTACAAAACTAACTTATAATTAACTCAAGCACGTAATATCCCAAAAAGGAAAGCAGGCATAAGGTTAATTGGATATTTCCCACACAAATTTGTCTATAATTCAAGCATGTAATATAATATCCAAAAAAATAAAGCTATAATATCCCACCCAAAAAAAGCAGGCAAAAGGCTAATTGGATACTTTCTAAGCAAATTTGTGGATAATTAGAAGAAACCTGACATGGCAGCAGAATTGTAACCAGCGAGAGCGAGACTTGAACTATAGACCTTTGAAGTACATTGTAATTTTGCCTTCCGAATTTAATAAGAGGGTACTGAAATGACGAGTGCACAGGTATATTTATACAATTTTTTACTCGGATGCAGCGTTCAAATTTGAACCCTTCCCAGCCCTTCCCAAGGGTTCTAGCCCTTCCTAGAAGTGTAAATTTAGAATTGCCCTTTAAAAAAAATTTAAAATCTGAATTTTATCCTTCCAATTAAAAAGGACAAAATTATATCAACATTTCAAAAGAAGGGCAACATTTGAAATTACCCATCCATATAAATTTCAATTTCTATGTTGAAATTCCTATGCTATAAAATTCAACTCGTCATTCAAAATATTGGAAATATCATAAATTATAATCACTCACTCACTCACGTCACGCACTCACTACTCAGCGATGCAAGATGACGAGTGATGATTTATGATTATAAGGCACTGGCCACTGAGATTTGACTCTGACTCCGAAGTCACTTCAGACTGATATATAACATGTGACAATGTGTCAACGACTACGACTGTAACAACAAAGAACCACTACTAGTCTACTACTAGGCCCAAACGAGCCCGAAACTTTGTGCCTACTACATATGTGAACCTAGCTACCAATGTCCACTAGTTTTTCATCAAAATGAAATTCAAATGGCCGATTTGATGAGTCCTCCTCTACAAGACTTCATTTTTTGCATGAATGGCATGGACTCACAACAACTCTAAACAACACTCAATGGCATGCAAGTACAAATAATGACACGCAGCTAGGACCAGGAACCATGCAGAGGTCGATTTATGCATTGATATAGAGAGGTGACAATGGGCACACGATATGGAGAAACAATGAGTTAGAAAAAACATTTGGACCAAAGCACCACAATGGTTATTAATAAAAAAAATTAATATAGTTTTTGGCTCAAGAATAGTCTTCAATTTGATGGGTAGCATGATCATGATGTAATCTCCCTCTGTCCTTCCAAACATATGTGGTTTCTCACAACATTTGCCTTCGGCACTCACCACCAAAATACATATAAAAATTCCATGTCTTTACATCATCTTCTCTTTAAATACTCATCTCATAGTCATAACTAAGGATTATTATGCATGCACATCCTCACCTTATAATATCAATTGGGTCAAGGCACAAAGACAACCATAAAATATCAAATGTGTAAAGATGCAAAAAGTACTTGAGACAACTATAAGTAAGTCTTATATTAAATTTACCATATCAGTCTTTAATTGACACTATCAACTAAGATTTGACACGTTGGATTGTTGTGATCTTTTCTTTTTTTTTAACCATGGGAACAACAACCTCCAATAGCCCGCAAGCCAAATATACCAGTAACTTGTGATCTTCTTATCACTCCTTACCAATGCAATTATAAGGCACTCTTTGAAAGTGAAGTCCATAATTTTAAGTCTTCTTCCTCATTCTCATGCCTTTTGGTAAGACAATAGAGAGGGTAGTGGCCCACAACAACATTTAAAACAGTTTCGACATAGATGTAAATACATTAATTCTTTTCATTAAATAACTTAAATTTCATGCCACTGAGTGCGAATTTGCCAAATTGTGGATTGGTACAAAGCACAACAAATTTTAGAGCTTTGAGCTCTTAATTACACATCTAGAATTTTCTCAAGTCGAGCCATTAACAAACTTCTTTTGGTGTTTTGGTTCAATTTAAAAGGAATATTTTCGAGACTGAAACATGCAGTGATTTGTAAGGCTCCAACTGACTTAGGCTTGATTCCATTTCCCCTCCATCCCATACATGTATGCTATCGCGACAAGTGTTGAACAACAAAATTTGATGCCCCATCCCCTGTGATCCTAGCGTTGCTAACTTGTTTGGTATGGAGGATTTTTTTTAATGTTTTCTAAGCTATGCTTAGGCCTCCAATGCCCATCATTCTTACATCTCTCGGGCTTGAATGGATGCCCTCTCTCTAGTTTGAATTAAGTTTTTGGTTGGTTTTATATTTATTTTTTGGTTGTAGGTTTATTATAGCCTCGTTTTGCTTAGTGGCTTCCTTTTGTACATAGTTAACGGTAAGTAATTTTCTCATGGTTCTAGTTTTATTTTAAGACTATATCTAGTTACAACTTCCTACACTATGCATATGTTCATGCGGATGCCCCAATATGGTTATTGCATAGTCTAAGTAGTTTTTTATGTATAATGAAGTATGCTCCAACCCAGAAAAATACAATACAATACTTGTTAATTTAATGAACTGTAAAAATAATGTTACTTATATGTCAAATTAATGTGTTCAAATTAAGTTTTATTGAAAATATACCATTTTTCATGTAGATATTAAGGAGCCCTCAATTACTTAAGATTGTAAAAATTTGGATGGACAAAATTTGTTTTTTTACTTTTTTGAGGGAAGGGTTTAGTTAATTTATACTTGTCAATTGAAGTATAATTATTTATATTGCCCTTCGTCTTTGAAGGGCTCCAAGAACAAATACCCTTCCAATTAAAATTAAGATCCACCCTTCAAATTTGATCACTGCTCGGATGCGAAGGTAGCTCCGGTAGCTCGAAAATGGCGAAACTGGTTTTATACTTGCCGGTGCTGGACTACGAGACGCCATTGACGTCTTGTTTCGAACCGGCTATCCCATGAGATTGATGGTTGTAATTTTATTGGGGTTGTGGGACTTGGGGGAACCGGTGGACAATATCCTTGTTTATTTTACTAACTATGTTGGGTTTGCTAGTTAGTCGCTATTGACTCCCCACAAGTGTTAGGGGTTTGCTGGGTTTTTGCCGGTTGGAACAGGTTGGGTACCCTTGCTTTTGTGCGTTTTACATAGTGTTGTTTTTACACTGTCGGCGTGCACGTTCACTTGCCCTAGTTTATTGGGGTTTATGCATGTTATTTCCTGGTTGTTTTGTGGGGAGTTTTTTTCCCTAATCTTCTCTGATAGTGGTTTGCATGGTTTGCGTCTGCATATATGGGAGAAAACTTGCCGGGTACACATAATCCGATAACAGACCAATTAATCGCCTCGGATTATTGGATTGAGGAGACTGGTTTGTTTAAACCAGATTCGTTCTACAAGGAGATGCTTAAGGGAAAACGAGCTCTTGGGTCGGGTGAGCGGCATGTGTCTCCACGTGTCAAGCAGGCTACTAGGAAGGGACATTTGTCTCTATCGGAGGCTACTGCTGGCTCGGCTGGGTCGGATCCCTCGGATGACAGCGTCCAGGGTTTGTCGCAGTCGGTGAACGGGGGTATACACCCGGGAGCCTCTCAGTAGACTAGGCGACTTCAAGAGAAGTGGTGTTGTCGACCGAGTGAGGTTTGGCTTACTTTGGGGCGAGACGTTGGCCTGGAAGATCTGGTGGAGTTCAATATGACTGTGTTGGTGGATAAGTTCTCCTATAATGCTATGAATCGGAAGGACATTGTGGCTTGGGTTACACAAAAATGGAAACCCCTTCTGGGTTATTCCCCGCAAGTCTTTGCTTTGGCTCGTGGTTGGTTAGGCTTTAAATTTGAGATGGAGTCTCAAGCATCCTTGATTCTGAGTAAACTTTGGTTATATGGGGCGAGAAGCTTGATGTTGCAAAAATGGCAGACGGATTTTGACTCGGAGAAAGCTACGGTGCGGCTTCGTCACTTGTGGGTTCTCCTACTTGGTCTACCTTTAGCCTTATGGAATCAGGAAGCTTTTGAGGCTATTGGTAACAGCCTGGGTCATTTTCTTCATGTTGAGGATGAGCATTTGTTTGGTTTTGACCGACGGATGGGTCGGTTGCTGGTGCAGGTAGATATATCTTTGGGTCTTATTGATGTCCTACATATCGCGTGGCACGGCCACAAACTCGCTCAGGTTATTGACTACAGGGGTATTCCGTTCCGTTGCTCACACTGCAAGGAGGTTGGCCATTTATGGTGTCAATGTAGGCGGGGTTCTCCTTCTGTTCGTCTGGCTGGGGTGGTGCCGTTTTGGTCTTTGGATGAGGGCAGCGACAAGGAAATGGACGCGACCGGTGGACTTGATGGCTTCTCCAATAGGATTCTTCTTCTCAGTGAGCGGGCATCTGGTTTATTGAGTAAGTTGGAAACCAACGACCCTCATTTTTACCATTCTCTGAATGATTTGGAAGTATCTTTCATTAATACGCTGGAATTAAATAATGGAAATGGTGGAAACTATGTGGGTCGTCGTTTTGTTTCTCCTTTGCTGTCAAAAAACTCTGGTTCTGATAGTGATTCCCTTGGTATTACCGATGATCATTCCCCTGTATCTGTTGATTCCTCTCCTGGTGTGTCGCCGCCACAAAACATTCCTGGTGCAGTTTCCCCTATTGAGTCGGGTATTATTCCTCATTCCCCTGCTTCTACCATTCTGCTATCCTCGGATTCTAAAATACAAACGGATTTACCCGAATTTGCCGTGGGTAAGGGTATCGTTTGTGTCGACTTGAAAAATCCCTCAGGGTCTATCGGCCCATCTCCGGGGGTATTTGATGTCCAATTGCCCCTTGATAATATTTTACACATTCCTTCATTTGCCGAGATGGTAAAGAAGACTCCTCTCCCTATCTATTTTAAGAATCGGGTTCTGGATGAGATTGTTCTGATTACTAAACCGTGCCCGCCAGATTCCTCGGACCAGATGGCGAGGACTCAAGTGGTTCCTGATATTGATGTCACGAATTCATCATTGGGGGCACAAATTGTTGCTAAGGGTGCCCAGGTGGGTGGTTTGGCTCTGGATTTCTCTCCACTAAAGACACACAGTGCTAGGAAAAATAAGAAGGTCATCCCTGTGGGGGTGGATGACTCTACCCGTAACAATGGTACCCCCATCTCTCCTGATACCAAGGCTCTTAGAGGAATCAAAGCCCTTGCCAGGGGTCGTTAATGACATTTTTCTCACTGAACATTCGGGGTGTGGGGGGCCTACCCAATCAACTGGCCCTTAAGCGTGTTCTTCATATTATCAATCCTGATTTGGTCTTCCTCTAGGAAACAATGGTTTGTGGGGAGAAGGCTCGTTCCTTTTTTAACAAAATTAAACCTGGTTGGCTGATGTGTACTGTTGATGCGGCTGGTCTTTCTGGTGGGATTTTGGTGGCTTGGAATCCTAGGGTTCTGTTTTTTATTCCATTCATTATTTCTTTGGGTATACTCTTGATTGGACGCTTCAGAGGATCTGATAAAAACATCAATATTGTGAATTATTATGCCCCTTACTGTGATCGAGAGGCCTTTTGGGATTTGGCATGCTCGGACCACTTATTGGATATGGAAAACTTGATTCTTGCAGGAGATTTAAACTATACTTGGGGCGCTGATGAATTTTGGGGCACTTCTGCAAGAAGGGACCCTCTTGGGGATTATTTCAGGACTCTCTTTTCCTCTCACTCCTTGATTGATGTGGAACCTCGACCACTGGCTCCTACCTGGTCTAATGGTAGGAAGGATGAGTATTTGATCTCTAAGCGTATTGACCACTTTCTTGTTTTGATGTCGCTTCCGGGATGTCTTCAGAATTATAGGTCTTGGGTTCATCAGATTCATATTAGCAACCACCTCCCTATCATTCTACAATTTGACACTGAGATCTCCGACCGTTCATATCCCTTTAAGTTCAATTCTACTTGGTTGGTTGATCCGGATTTTATTGAACAAGTGCGATCACATTGGCTGCATTTGGATGTCTCTGGGGAATGATTTGCGATGGATAAGTTGGCTGTGAAACTTAAATCCTTAAAGGGTTTTACAATCATTTGGGAAAGGAATAAAATTGCGGCTCTGATGGCAGAACTATCTAATTTGGAAATGGAGATTGGGGGCTTGTTGGAACAGTCCTTTTTAAACAGTCTTTCCCCTATGAGCCGGGCTAGACTAACTCTGTTGGAGGCAAGGAAGCTTAAGATCTTACTTATTCATGAGGAATCTTGGCGATTAAAGAGTCGTGCGACCTGGCTCAAAGCTGGTGATTTAAATACAAATTTTTTTCACAGGTTTGCGAACTCTCACAGAATCCAGAATACTATCTAGGATCTTAATGATCACACTGGTTGCCAGATTATGGGGGTGGATGACTTGCAGCAAGAGGCAATATATCATTTCCAGGATTTATACCTTGATCCTAAAATTTCCTCACTAAATGAACAGTTCAAAATCATAAAGGAATATCCACGGATGTTTAATGAAGTGGAGGGGGACTTGCTATTTGAGAAAGTATCTTTATTGGAGGTGGAAAATACCCTGCGTGGTTTTGCTAAGGATAAATCTCCGAGTCCGGATGGGTGGACGGTGGAGCTTTTTACTTTCTTTTTTGACATTATGGGGGAGGATCTTAGGGTTGTGGTGGATGAGTCTAGGAGATTGGGCCTTGTTTTTGGGGCCCTAAACTCCACCTATCTGGCACTCATTCCTAAATATTCTCATCCGGATAACTTCAATGAGTTTAGACCAATTCCCTCTGTAATTTGGTCTACAAGATTATTTCAAAGATTATTTCCAAGCGGATTAAGCCGGTCCTTTCAAAATTCATTTCTCAGGAACAGTTTGGTTTTTTGGAGGGGAGGCAGATTCTAGACACGGTGGGGGTGGCATAAGAGACTTTTCATAGCATTAAATAGAAACGGTTCGATGCTCTCACCTTCAGTTAGATTTGGTGAAGGCTTATGATCGTGTGGACTGGACTTTCCTCAGATTGATACTCATTCAGATTGGTATGCTCTGGATGGTTATGAAATGGGTCATGGCCTGTGTCACATCGGTTAATTTTGTTGTTCTTATTAATGGTAAGCCAACAGATTTTTTCAAGGCATCTAGGGGTCTGCGCCAGGGATGTCCTCTATTGCCACTGCTTTTTTTGTTGGTTATTGAGGGATTGAGTCTCTCCATTCACAAAGCAAAAGTTGATGGTTCTATTGTGGGTATTAGGGTGACTGCTGGTATTTCTATAATCCACACACTCTTTGTGGACGACGTTATGCTCTTTGGTCTAGGATTGTTGGCTGAATGGATTCAGTATAAAAGGATACTGGACTTCTTCTGTTTAGTGTCAGGCATGTTTATAAGTTATAACAAATCCTATTTTTTGAAGCACTCTTTGGATGAAAATGTGGAGAGATCGATTGGTTTGGTACTCCCTTTTGGTTTCAGGGATTTGGTGGGTGGCACGAGGTACCTTGGATATTTTATTAAGCCATCGAATTATCAGACAAATGACTGGTCATGGATCTTAAGGCATTTTGATTTGTGGATCGGTCACTGGAGTATGCGTTTTCTATCCTTGGGTGGCAGGCTTACGTTGGCTAAGTTTGTATTGTAGAATTTGGGGGTCTACTGATTTTCTTTATGTAAAATTCCAAGGTCTATCATTCGACTCCTCCGCAGAAAATTCTTTTGTTTCCTTTGGTCTGGCGGGGTGGAAAAGGAAAAATTTCACTTAACTAAATGGGATACTTTCGCTCGCCCTTGGGAATTGGGGGGTTGGAATGTGAAAAAAATGGAATATTTTATCCCGTCCTTACATGCAAAGAGTTTGTGGCGAGCTCTTTTTGGTGACTCTATTTGGGGTCTGATTATTCGAGCTAAGTACTTGAAATCTGTTTCGGTGGCGGATTGGTTCCGCAAAGGTCCACCGAGATCCCGGGGGGTCTCTAATTTATGGAGTGGGCTCTTGGGTTCTTTTAATATCATTGCGGAGGGGCTTTCTTCGGTCCCCGGGAATGGTCGGAGTATCAGATTAGGAGTTGATCTTGTTCTGGGGGGATTTGCTACTTATATACTTTCGAAGGAACTGATTTCTCATCTGCGAGCACATGGTTATTGTTCACTGGCACATGCTTCGGCCCATTCGAGGGGGTTGGTACTTTGTGGATCACTGCTCAACAATTGGGACTTGGGGGTGCTCTGGGGGATGAATGGAATGCATATATCAGACCTCTCTGTCAGGAAAATATTCAGCTTTCAGAGACTTCGGATCATTTGGTTTGGTCGTGGGATGTGGCTAAGGGTACAGTATCTGCTGAGCTTGCTTATGTTTCTCTGTTTTCCTCTCACCTTCCTCGGACTCTGTGGTGGCATCATGGTATATGGAAACTTGCACTTCCACTCAAAATCAAATGTTTTTTATGGTTGGCTTTGAGCAACCTGATTCTTACATGGGATAATCTATGTCACCGTGGTTTCATTGGTCTTGGTTGGTGTGATTTATGTTTTCGTTTAGGCTTTCACAGGTTGCAGTTATTTTCAAGGGAAATTGGAAACCTGTGTGGAGTTTTTGATCTTGACGCGTTTCGGACTCTATAGTTGAGTGCTTTATGTTGTCTACAAGAGGTAACGGTTGACCACTTATTTTCCAGGTGCAGTTTTATACAAAATCTCTGGAATGCAATTGGTGCATCATTTGGCCTGCGGGCTGTGTGGCAGTCTTCCACACTGGATGATTGTCTTAGTATGCGTTTTCAGGGGTCTGTTTCTTGGGCGGAGCTTCTGGTTTTTATGATTTGGGAAGTAGGGAAGGCATAGAAACGTTGCATCTTTGAAAACTATATCCCAAACTTGGACTGGATATGTGATCGGATGATTGCGACTTACAATGAGTATATCTCTCCTTGGTAATGTTGGTTGTCGATGGGTGGCTCCACCGGTCCTAGTGTACCCTTGTGGGTTTTTTGATGGTGCTGCTATCAGGGGCTATCATGGTGTGTGTGGGGCGGGAGTGGTTTTGTATCTCTATATCTCTTGCCATTTTCGCATCCACATGAATCTGGGGCTCGGTACCAATACCCGAAGTGAGCTCTATGCTCTTTGGCTCTTGTTACATTTTGCTCTACTCAAACAGGTTTCGTCGATTGTGGTGTTGGGCGTCTCTTTATCTATTATCTCCTGGGATAAGTAGTGTGTTGCACTCAATGTGATGCTCCTCTCCTACTGGTCGGATGCGGTCCAATCGCCAATCAATACTTTTGATCATATACATTTCTCTCATATTTTTCGGGAATATAATGTGGAGGCTGACCATCTCTCAAAATTGGCTTTGACTTCTCCGGCGGGGATTATCTAGTGGGAGGAATGGCAGGATGATCTTCTCATATTTCAAGGTTCCATTGACATGCACTGGCTTTGATTTCTTCTGTTTTTGTTTGATGGGTTGTTTTTTGTGGTCTCTGCGGCTCTATTTTTATTATGGGGCTTATATCTTGCAGGTTTATAGGCTTTATCCAACATCTTGTTGGGATTTTGGACTGTAGGGTTGATTTATCTCTGTATTCTGGCTCTGTGGATGGGAGCTCGTGTCTTTTTGTTTCCTGGTTTCGTTTATTTGACCGGTGGGCATGTGGCCTTGGATCTATGTTTATTGGTTTTTGGTACTTTGTTATTGCCTATTTTATGTTGTATATGGATATTGGACTAATGACTTGGGGCTATTGGTATAAGCTCTTCAAATGCTCTTGGTATGAACCTTTTATGTTGGGATGTTACTCCCTTGTTATGTTTCGGATTGTAAGGAACTTTTACTATTTCGCATTATTAATAGTAAGTTAAATTTTTCTTTGGACAAAAAGGTATATTTATACAATTAGAAAGCAAGCGTCAAAATCCATTAAGAAAATAAATAGGTAGACACTTGGTCTTGTGTAGTTTTTTTTTTAATTTTAAATTTTGAAATTAATTATATTTTTTAACAATTTAGCTCAAACCAGATAATAATTATCAAATTATAATTTAAGACTAGTAAAAATTGAGAAAAGACAAAATATTTAATTTCAAAAAATTTGAAAAACAATTATTAATTTCTATAAATTTCCTTTAATATAAATATTTTCAAAAACATTACAAAATATTGGTATATACATACAAATTAATCTAAGTCAAAGCAATTTGACTTAAAAACTATTGCTATATACCTGTCTAAAGCAGGTATCATATAGTTGTTATAATTTGGTGATGATGATGATGATGATGATGATTAACATCCACTGAGACCAACTTTGGTCTATCGGACCTTAAGAAGGCCATTACTTGGTTTGCTTTAAACTTTTGTTCCTATGCTCAAAAAGCTTAGTAAGAAGCTTTCCAAGCTCACTATAGTTTTGGCAAGTTCGGAGATTAGCAAGGTTTGTATTGTAGCAAATATTATGAAACTCATATCTAATGTGGGTGTAAGTAGGGCACTCTAAGAGAAAGTGATTTTCATCCTCAACGCTCATAGACTCACAAAGATGGAAAACCCTTTCCTCCCACGGAGTTTTGGGAATAGACCAACGCCTTCTTTCGCTATGAAGCTCATAGGAGTTCGTTCTAATCTTGGCTATATTAATTTTCTTCTTTGAACTAGTTACTATCGAGAGATATTTCTAATCTTCCAAATTAGGGTTAAATGACCTCCTTATAATACTATCTTAATTTTCTCTTAACCGCTAAATTTTCCTCGCACCACAATTTCTCTTTAAACTTAAAGGTAATAATATTTCTAACATATTGATATTTTGTAAAGTGTCATTTTTATCAATGCCCCAATTGTCTAACCAAGCCATCGTATCTTTACACCAACTTCGCTTGAGGCGTAGTTGGTTTTGACTTGAATTTAAAGCAATGTTAGGAAGTCTCTCGTTTCCCATGTTATTTATCTTGTGCTTGTACATCAGGTACCTAGTCATAACCATGCTCTCGATGGGGGAAAGACCCACTTCTATGAGGCGAATATGATAAGACGTATTGCTTTTAATTTTGAGGTTATAAGTTATAAACTGCTTCTGGATTTGCTCAATCTTTCTCCAAGATTCTCTAGAAATGATGCACCCCCATATTTCACAACTGTATAAGATAACAGGGATGAAAAGAGTTTCAAAGGTGAACTTTTTTTTATCCCACATGACCACGTTGGCTGATTTACAATTATTTTCAAGACCAAAATAAACTTTCCTTCCTCCATTAATCATTTTTTCAATGCTATGGTTCCAATTGAGTTTGTGATGAATATCAATTCCAAGATATGTTAAGAAGTCACTTCCTCCAGTTTACTGTTATCATAAATAAAATTTGCGTAGGTGTCTTTCTTAGATTTTATAATTATAACTTTTGTCTTGTCGGTGTTAACAGTCATACTCATGTTAGAGCAGAAATCTTTGAGAATTCTTAATTGTTTATCGAGATCAAAGAGAAACCTTGCCATAAGAACAATATCTTCAACATAATTAAGAAGAAAGATGCTAACTATCCTAGCTAAGATCATGCCGACACAACCTGCTTCTTCTAAACATCTTTCTTGTTTATCAATGTAAATGCCAAAAAAAATAGAGGAGAAGGATGAAGAATCAAGAATCAATTCCATCTCCTCAAAATAAATTCCAAGATATTAATAAAGTTGTTTACATTGTCATCAGATTACACAATATAGTTGGAATTAAATGTTTATATAATATTTGCATTTATGCACTCTTCGTACACCTCCAAATCTATCCTTCGCTATTTTCTTTCGTATCTTAACTTTAACTAGTTAGTGTTACATTGGCAATATTGCGCGCTCTTCCTCAATCTAAATAATTGCTAATCTTACTTTCAAGGGTCAATATATTGTGGATTCATTGACAAATTCGTAAAATACGAATATTTATGGGGTCGGCTTTTCTTTTTTCACCCGACCCCGTAAATATTCATAACTTCACACACAAATATATATATATATATATAATTGCCAGAGCTGTGAGTTGTAAGCAAAAAGTTTCAGGGTCAAATTCTGGGGTGGCTATACATAGATATTTAAGGACCTCACTCCATGTTCTCATCGGATTAGGCCCCGGTGGTTTACCATGGATACCATCCTCCAAATGAAAAGAAGTACCTGAACCAAGTAAACCAAATTTGGTGCTAATATGACCAAAACCCTAAATACAATTTTTATGACCAAAACCCTAAATACAGTTTTTATGTAAAAGATCCGATCCGTGATAAGAAAATAGAAAAAGAACAATAATAACATTAAAAAAAAGAATATCCTGCTCTGATATACAGCAACGTAATAAAAACTAAGGATACAATACAACAGAGTTTCAGTCTACAACCAAATACAACTAAGCCCACCGCTAAAATGACCGGCACATAGAGACTGCTCAAAATAATTAGCAGGTCCCATGAGATTACCAAACAAAACACCCCGGGGAGATGGAATTGATTCTCCAATTAAACATGACATAAAATACCAATTAACGCCAGAGACAATTCAAAAGGTTTAATTTAAATCACTTAATAGGGCAGTGCATTTCAAAATCTTACTTGTGAATATAGTGACCTTAGTTTACATCTTTGAATTAAAATACATTATAATGCGCAAAGCCGCGTTGCTATTATCAATCTAGGACGTGTTGACATATCATTGTTCCTTTTATTGGTCTCTTCTTTATTCATTTTCTTAGATCTTAAATATCATAATTATTAGAAGTCAGAAGTTTCGGCCACTTTGTGTATATATGGATTTTTGGAGTATTGAGTTAAGGATGATTTTTTTTTTCAAAATTTATAGTGTGTTTTTTAAGAATTATGATAAAAGTAAATAATAAATTATTAGGTAGATAATTTTTTTACAACAAATCAAAAATATATATTTCATTTGATTAAAAGTAAAAATAAATAAAACTTAAATACTTTTGCTATTTGAAAGACCAGAATTATCATAAAGCAAAAATGATCAAATTTCATTAATAAATTAATCTTAATTAATTAAAATATGGTTACTTCGATGAAATAATTTAAATAATTTGTATGACCGACTTTCAAACAAATTATAATATATAATGTAACTTTCATGAAAGTGTTGATATCATGATGATGTGTCCATTGAAAATAATTTAAATAATTTGTATGATTAACTTTAAAATAGGATTTTGATATCGTAATGTGACTTTGATAAAAGTGTTGATATCATAACGATGTGTTCTTCAATGAAATAATATAAATAATTTGTATGATTGACTTTCAAATTAAATAATTTGTATGGTTGACTTTCGAACAAGATTTTGATATCGTAATGTGACTTTGATAAAAGTGTTGATATCATAATGATGTGTCCTTCAATGAAATAATCTAAATAATTTGTATGATTGACTTTCAAATAAAATTTTGATATCGTAATGCGACTTTGATGGAAGTGTTGACATCATAATGATGTGTACTTCAGTGAAATAATTGAAAATTTTATATGATTGATTTTCAAATAAGATTATGATATCGTAATGTGACTTTTAGGTATTAAAGAAACATATTCAAACGCTCAAGGTTGTGATGGATGATGTTATCTAAATGAAATATGTAAATTGAATTGTTATTTTTTTATTTCTTTAATAATAAATTGTTGTGTTGAAGTGCTCTACAATTTAGTATGGGGGAGATTTTGTAAGTTCTTGTAGTGTTTGTCGAAAGTAATGAAATGTAAAAAGTAATAGTATGAGGGAGATTTTGTAAGTTCTTGTAGTGTTTGTCGAAAGTAATGAAATGTAAAAAGTAATAGTATGAGGGAGATTTTATAACGGATGTAACATGTAACGTTTGTCGAAAGTAATAAAATGTAAAAAGTAATACGAGGGAGATCTTGTAACGGATGTAACATGTAATGTTTGTCAAAAGTAATAAAATGTAAAAAGTAATAGTATGAGGGAGATCTTGTAACGGATGTAACATGTAACGTTTGTCAAAAGTAATAAAATGTAAAAAGTAATACTATGAGGGAGATCATGTAATGGATGTAACATGTAACGTTTGGTAAAAATAATAAAATGTAAAAAGTAATAATATGAGGGCGATCTTATAACGAATGTAACATGTAACGTTTATCAAAAGTAATAAAATGTAAAAAGTAATAGTATGAGGGAGATCTTGTAATGTAATGGATGTAACATATAAAGTTTGTCAAAAGTAATAAAATGTAAAAAGTAATATATATTATGATAATATCATTCCATTAATCATTTATTTTATATGTATTGTAAAATTAAACTATTTATAAAATAAACATAATTTATAATTTAATATTTACAAAAATCAATAACAAATTTAATTTTAAAAAATAAATAAGATAAATATAAATACTAAGTCTAATTTCTACGTCAATTATTTAAATAATCTAAATATAAATACTAAGTTTAATTTCTAAATCAATTATTTAAATCATATAAATATAAATACTAACTATAATTTCTACGTTATTTTTAATATATATATAAACATAAATTTTTAAAAATTACATAATTTATATAAAAATAAAAATAAAAGGATATAAATAATACAAATATATATACTAAATCTATAATTTCTAAGTCAACTTTTACTAAAGACAAGAAACAAACAACAAAATAAACTAAAAATACAAAATTAATGATAAAAATATAAATAAGAATTAATATTTAGAAAAATGGAGAGATAAAACTAGACACACAAGTGAATGTTTAATATTTAAGATTGACTGCCATGATACCTTGAAAATGAAGCTTTCAAAGAGAGAAAAACCCAATCCTCGTCCACGGCAGCCGTCACCAATGTAAAAAAATACAAATTTAATGAAGTTTTAAGGTGATGTTTGTATGGGAAAAATATAATTTATATTTATATTTAAATTTAAATTAACATTTAATTTAAATTTATATTTAAATTAAAATATATATTAATATTTACATATAAGTATATAAGTTCTTTACTATATATAATAAGAACTACATGTGGTATAATGGTAAGGGTGTTGGGATAATGGGTATGAGGTTCAAGGTTCAATCCTCCCAGATCACCTACTTTTGTTTTTTAAATATAGAATTTCGTAAATATATTGAATTTCATGTAAAGTGAGTTATAAACTTGCATAGATTTCAGTGTATGGAGTCTTTTTATTGCATATTTTTCAGTGTAGATGTTATTATATGGACGCATAGATTTCAGTGTATGGGGTTTTTTATTGCATAATTTTCGGTGTAGTTGTTATACCATGGACGCATTGATTTCAGTGTAGATTTCCTGGATGCATAAATTTTGGTGTGGATTTCATCGATGCATAAGTTTCAGTGTATATGTTAATGTTTGACTTTTTGATATAGAGTCTAATCTAGAAATGGAAGATCTACATGCGGAAGATGTTATGAGACAAACTGGCGAAGAACCAAAAATACAAAACGTCGAACGCTGTAAAACATATCAAGGAAGAAAATCTTACGAAATGACAACAAAAGAACGAGAAGAAGACTTGAAACGAAAAGCAGAAGAACAAAAAGAATTTTGAAAAAGGAAGTTGGACAAAATGACAGTAGAAGAAGGAGAAGAACGAAGAAAACGAAACGCAGATCGACAAAAAGAATATCGAAAAAGAAAGTTAGACGAATTGATAGCAAAAGAACGAGAGGAACAAAGAAAACGAAACGTTGATCGACGAAGAGTATATCGAGAGAGAAAGTTGAAGCAATTGGAAGAACAAAGAAATCAGTTTGCAGAACAACAAATAAATCAAAATGTACGAAATGACGAAATGGCGGCAGAAGAAGGAGAAGAACGAACAAAACAAAACGTAGATCAACAAAAAGAAAATTGAAAAACAAAGTTAGGCGAATTGACATTAGAAGAACGAGAAGAACAAAGAAAACGAAACGTTGATCGACAAAGGGCGTATCGAGAGAAAAAGTTGAAGCAGTTGGCCCACTACTACATATGGCTCAAAAGTCCCACAAAAGTTTGCCACGAAACAGTTTAAATTGATCTTTTCGTGGAAAAACAGTTTAAATTTTTGGAAAAATTTGAAAATTCCCCCGATGATCATCGCTATAGCCACGGATGGACTTTTCGTGGCTATAGCGACGAACTTTTGTCGCTATAGCCACGAAAATTCCATCTGTCACTATATCCACGAAATGACTTCAACAAGTTGGATTTACAACCACTAGTTGGTGTGTTGAAGTTCATCATGCTGTTGCTCAATGGTGACAACTCTAGATACAATCTCCTTAGTAGACAATCAATCCATCCACCACAAATCTATAAGAGGACAACATTTCAAACCAATAACTTACTCTAATTTTCCATGTTGAGAACCTCTAGGTGGGCCCGAATTTAATGGAACTTGTTGGAAATGAAATACTTGAACTATGAGGGTGTATGTGATTCTAACTCTAGATTCCCTTATTGTTGGTTGGATTGTTGTAGCATTTTTTTTATATGGATTCTATAAAAGAATGAGTGATATTTGTATGGTCTTGAAAATCTATAGCATGGCTTAACTATAAGATGTGTCTTGCACCAACTATTTCAACTATGCCTTGGATGAAAGTTGATCTAACGAGGATCAATAGATATAGATGTAGGTTCCTTTGAACGAGTCTCTACCCTCTATTGGGATCCTCATCGTGGATAGAAACCTCTACCTCATCTTTTGGCCTCTTCATCGATCCTCCAAGGATATCAGTACTAGTACTTTGTAATATTTGTGGGTCCAATTACATATGTTGTTTTGCAATGCAAAAGCATCCAATTTTTATGAAATTAGCTAATCCAAGCTATAAAATTAGGCAGAAATTTTAACATTCCTAATCAGTAATCATTGGTTTTGACTTGAGTGAAAGGTAATGTTTTATTAAGATCATGACAAATTACTCCAATAGTGAACACCACCAACAAAGGGGTACATAGAGGGCTTGGTTTTATTGATTAAATTCAAATCCCATACCCTCATACATGATAGAATTTAGTCTTGAAATATTGCAAACCCAACAATCCTGGAATGTTGAAACCAAAAAAGTTGTTAATTCTGTTGAATTTTGAATGGTATATCAAATTCTACTCGTATGAAGTTAGATAAGGTTGAATCTTCTCTCAAAAATCCTGGAATTATTAATGGTCATCTTAAAATTTTAAGTAAAAGGAAATATAATAAGAATATCAACTTTTACCTTGAGAATTTAATATTTGTGGTTACTACAATAGAAAATAATGTCAGAAAAAATGACCCAAAAGAATTAAATTTCTAGCTTATATTGGCCTTTTTCTCAAAGCCAAGGTGAATTTGGGTGAATTTTCAGGTTAATAAAAAAGAGAGTAGTACTATTCATCAACATCATCTTGGGAATCTTTAGGACTGCTGCTCATTTTGAGATCAGACAGAGGTTAAAGTGGCCACATCTACCATATTATAAATGTAGGAAATCATCCTCAGATCTGCAACAATTAGATATTAAGGTGGTGGCACCATTCCCTGCTATTGGAACAATACTTTCTTCTACAAATAGGGCTTCTGGCCAATGGCATGCCTTTGAATATATCAAAATACCTATGCATTTTGAAGGGTAGCACTACCCACTGGGTTTGCTCAGGAAGCCATAATTCCATTAGGAGGTTTTTCCCCTTGGACTCAAATGTTAGGAGAGATAAAATATTTCACTACAGAACTACTCCAAGGATTGTATATCTAGGTTTTTCCCCTTGGCCCCAAAGGTTAGGAGAGATAAAATATTTCACTACTTAACTACTCCAAGGATTGCATCTCTCCCAAACTGCTTCTTTTAAGCTTATCAAAACAAAAACCAGCAAGTTGCAACCAAAATCAACAAGGCACTAACAAACTAATGTACACAAACCAACTTGGTAAGAGACTTCTCCTTACAATATACCAGGAGCCATTCAAGGGTGAGGAATGATCTCAAAGGAAGAAACAGACTAGTAGTCAATAATACCAAATAAAAGTTTCCCATATAAAATATAGAATCTGCAAGGGCTCAATGCTCAAAATATGAAATAGACTAGCAGTCAATAATACTCAACAAAATTTACCTTTATAAAACACAGAATTTTTTAGGGGAAATCCCAAATTTTTTGAATATGCGGCAATGGGAAAGAAAACCATAGCCCCTTTGCTATTTCTTTTTGTTTTCCTTTTTGTCTATGTTAAGATATTCATATTACGTAATATGATGGGAAATGTAGTGACTAAATTGGATGGGAAATGTTGATCAGGCCTAGGAATGTATCATCCTAAACTTTGTTGTAAACATTATTTACAAGTGGTTAGAATGCAAGTCACTGTAATTAGATCAAATTGCCATCCGAAACTGATAAAGTCTTGTGAAATGTTGATCAGGCCTAGGAATGTATCATCCTAAACTTTGTTGTAAACATTATTTACAAGTGGTTAGAATGCAAGTCACTGTAATTAGATCAAATTGCCATCTGAAACTGATAAAGTCTTGTAAGTATTATCATTAAATTATATATATATTTTTTCTCTCCTCTCTATCATCTTTAAGAAAGATAAACATTTCACTTTGTATGTTTTGGATTTTGGATGCTATTTTTGTCTCTATTACCTATTACTGGCATAAGGTTTTTGAAGCTGGCTGTATTTAGGGTATATTTACTTCTACTATTGTGTTTTGAATCTGTCTGTGTTTTCACAACTCCTTAAACTTCTATCAATAACACGGGAAATATATAAAATCTTTGCTTTAACAATTTTCACTTTTATTCTCTAATTTGAATTTAGAGTGTTGTTACTTTAGAACCTGGCGTTCTATCACTTTGTGAGTTATATTTTATGTTTTGAAATTATAATACTTATTTCCACAGTTAATTTAATATCAACATTAACCTTTCACTTTCAATTTCAGATTCGAGATACTAGTGTCCTTGTTAGACTGTGCCCTGCTTGGGAAGATTTGAAAAATTACCTTATTGCTAAAGGACGTAAACGCTTTGAGGTTTATATTTTCACTATGTCAGAAAGAGATTATGCTTTGGAGATGTGGAGGCTTCTTGACCCTGAGGCAAGCTTAATCAGTCACAGTGAACACCTTGATCGTGTTGTGTTTGTCAAGCCAGGTAATATTGCTAGCCAAAAGCAAGCACTATATTGGCTAATATATATTCATATTTATAAGTGGTTCATATACACTTCATTTAGAGTGTTTTTCAATTTTGAGAAAAGTATGTTGGAATTACTGTTTTCAGTTAATTGGTCATGCTTTTATTGATTTTTTGATGTCAATAGGCATACCAAATATTCAGATTGCTATTAAATGTATCACCCTGACAGTAAGATCTTTGCTTGTTTTTTAAATCTGTTCATCTGAAATAGGCTTCAGAAAGTCTTTACTTAATTTGTCTTTGAATCCGACTGCTATAGTAAAGGCCACAAAATACCTCTGTTACCATTGAGGACATTGTTCACGACTCACTCTTCATGGATAACATGTTGCTCCTAATTTTACGGATGATTGTTCTTCTGAACCCCCATATACTAGGAGGATTAAGTGGGAAATGACATGCTAGACGGGGAAGAGAAAGGTATTTGCAATCTATGAATCTTGCCCATGCTTATATTTGAGGAAATCAAAACCAACATCTTGCATTTCATATTTTTTGTTTTTTTTTGTGATACATTTACCTTTAGGTTTTCCATTTCCAGGGATAAATAATAGAAACTGCATAAGAAAACACACTCTAAAGAGTAATAACTACTATTGGTATATCTTAACAACAAAAGGTATTGTGTTAAGGAATCCATTGAAGTAATACATTTAATATCAAGGGTCCTTTGAAGAAGCACCCCTGCATTTGGTTATGACATCAAAAAGACATCCAGATTCTAATGTTTTGATTTATAAATTTATAAAATACCTCTTTGGGCCACATACAACAAACATATCTCAAATATTAATTTGTAATCAAGGTACAATCCAAACACTGAATAATTGCACGAGACCAAAACTGAACCATAAGTTGGAATTACGATGCATAATAGGATAAGAAGAAACGACATACACCGTACTCGGGTACTTTAGATCTCCAATCCGAGGTGATAAGACCCCTGAAAATCCCATGGATTCCAAATTCCTACATACTAATGTCTATATCTCAGTCTAATTCATGGTCAACAAATGTGATCAGCAGAATATTTTGCAGCATGCACATGTTGTGAGTGAATATATAACTATGCCATTTCCAGAAGCATTGAATGATTGAAAAGAGGGTATTCTTTAATCTCTCAAACAAAGTACTAGAATGAAAACTATTATCAATACATAGAGCCATACTATAGATCCCAATAAGGACTGCAAAAATTAAAAGAAATCACTTACAAGGAAGTAACACATCCATCACTGTTACAGTTGACATGAAACTAGCTAATGCATGGATCCACTAAAGATGGATCCCAGGTAGAGAGCGAGTTCTTGGAATCCTTCAGTGTTGTTTTGAGTGCAATCAATGATTCACCTGATACATGAACACAATCACAGATAAACGACATGACTATCAATTCTTCGAGTGACAGTTCCACAGGAACAGATTAGATATTGATTACATTGCCAAATAGAATGAAAATCAATAACAACCTACAATGAAGTTGTGCATATTTTTTTCTTCAATGGAAAAAATGACACTGTTAGAAGCTGAGCATAATTGTTCTCTTCATTCCCATATTGTCATAGTACATAAATCTGAAGCCTCAATCATAGTGTGAATCTTAGGTAGTTCTCACCCATTAAGCCTCTCTTATTGCTATTGTATGTGGATATTCCAATGAAAGACCATGCACTAATGGATTAAATTTGTGTTCCATTGGTTATGTTTTTGTCATTCATTAGTTGTACTTCCTGCTAGCTGACCGTTGCAGTTTCTCTCAAATACTAGTTATGCTTGTCCACCAGCACTAACTGTAACTTCCCACCTATTAAATCTGTGCATACTCCACCTGTGACCAAGAAGACTGCATGCAGTTTCTCTTCCTCAACAAATTTCCTTATATTGTTTTTCAGTAACTGCTCCACATTTTTTTCATTTTGTAATTAGAAGCATCTCAAGGAACAGAAGAAACATGACCATATTGATGAAATAAGTTAGAGCTAGAGTTTACATTTTAACTTCTGCTTCTAGTTATTCCCATTCATATTTGACAGGTTTAAAAAGTATTCCGAGTTTCCTATTATACCATTCATACTTCAAACTTCAGAGTAAGGAATTTTCCACTGACAATCTGACAAGATTGACAAGATTGTATCTACTCCAAAATTTTGATATGAAAACACCTCTCATGTAGAATCTGCACCTAATAATTGAAAGTAGCTTTTGTGCATTAGCATGGTAGGGAACACACATTATTTATAAGCACCAAGAGAAACAACTTTTTTTCCAGAGAAAACCTCATGGGATCCCCCTTCTTCCCCAGAATATCCCTTTGTAGCATCGCTCAACTGCTAGCCATAATAGCAGATGGTAACCCTGAGGAACTCAACTTGATTTGTACCTGTGACCTTCGGCCTCCCTGTCAACAACATGCATTAGGTGGATGATTCAACTGATTGAGCTAACCCTTGGGGTTAACCAAGTAAAACAATTAGAAGTGGAGAGCACACGGTTTTTACAAGCACTGAGTGAAACAGTGAGATGCGTATTGCACACTTGAAAGTTCAAGAATCCAATTCAAGGAAAGGGTGCATGCACTAGAAATCACTAAAGCATATCAGAAAGCAATACAAACACTATATTGCAAAGTTATAGTGAAAATGAACAAAGAGATTGTGCTGACAGAAAACTGGCATTATCATTGGAGTAAAGCAAGGGCATCCATCAACTCCAACCCTATTCATGATCAACATTGACACAATAGAACAATGCTTATACAAAGGATCCTCGGGGACAACCAAAGAAAACTTGATAATAATGACTCTTTCGTAGTGGGATTTCCCACCCCAAGATTGCAATGGTAATTGATGACCGACTGAAGGTTTGGGAGGACAAAGATCAACCTCGTGTTCATGTTGTTCCAGCTTTTGCACCATACTATGCTCCATTGGAAGAGGTACTTCTCATTTCTATTGTTTTGATCCGTTAGTATTATGAGAGATAATCATATCTTCGAGGAGTCCAACTTTATATCTCCACTAATTTCTTAGTTTTGTGCTCTGCAGAAGGGTAAACCTGTACCAATATTGTGTATTGCAAGAAATGTAGCTTGTGATGTCAGAGGTGGTGTTCTTAAGTGAGTAATATGTTTTTGGATTCCTTTCAATTTTGGATGATACAAGTCTAGTATTGATTACACATTTAAAAAAAAATAGATTCAACAACAAGAAAGAAATTCATTTATGTTCTACTTGATTAATGGAAATACCATTTCTGTTGTCAGGAGCTACACATGATTTGCTTAATGGAAGTACCATTTATGTTGTACATCAATGTATGTATTAGCTATTAGACACCGAATATGCAACATTTATTCATGTATATAGCATGTAGGGGTGAAAATAGCGAATGATCCTTTTGGTAGAATTTCCAAAAGTTTCTATCTTCTAAATATAATTTAAATTTTAGTTTATTATTCTATTTAAAACCCTCTACAATATCTAGTAACATGACATTAATAATTATTTATGGTTTCCCTGGCTTAGAGCTTGTGGAGTATTTGATGTCAAAGGGTCTGGCTAATTTGTTTTGGTTTCGTTTGTAATTGATAATGATGGTTGTTGAAGTGATTCAACAATGCCATTGCTTACTTCGGTAGCATATTCATGCACAATGGTTTGAACTTCATTATTCTCACCAATATCATATCTCCAAGGTACCATGCTTTCCCACATAACAATTTCAGTAGAACTTTCTCAGAGATTGTTATATTTTTTATAAAACTTTCTCAAAGATTGTAATATTCATTATCACTCAAGTTGATTTTGAGCTCAATATATTCATTACTTCTTAATTTGAATTTGACTTCAAGCTAGATACCTATGTCAATCGATCCTTATAATACTACTTGACAGTCAAAGCTCATTGCTTTTAGCATGAGTTAGACAACGAGCTTGCATTATAACCCATTCATTTCAGAAATTTGTACAAAAATTTAGAATCTCTATATTGAATAGAATGCATTTTTTGGTTGACTATCATAGTGCTAGTGCCAGAGAGTATAGTGTTGTTCAAGGGAGGCTAGGAAAATAGGATTATAGTAAGAAGTATTGTTCCAAATTGTTGTGTGACAAATGTTTTGACAAATTTAATGGCATTGGACAATGTAGAAGATCTTCAATGGAGATGACACCAGTAGGCACTACTACACATAAGGGGATTTTGAGACGATAATTTAAGACATTTATCTCTTTTGTCTTAACTTATATATCTATTTTCTTTTTCACTTTTGGGGATTTTTTTATTATCTTTACCATATACTAAATAATAATAATAATAAAATAACTAGTTGCACAAAGAGAATTAGGGCCTCTGAAACATAAACAAAGGTAAATCCGAGGTCTTTCATCCACGGGGTAATGGATATTTGGTTTTTCTTTGCATCTCTCACCCCATGCAAGAAGGTCGGGTAGGGATCTGCATTATGATTCTTTATTTTCACAGTGGATTTATTTTCAAGGACCGCTACTTCATTTCAATTAAACCCAACATCTGCATCACTGTCGTAATACCCCTGGCGCTTGCAATCTGCATCAAGGGTTTTATGAAAATTCGCCCTTGCCGGATGACCATGGGATTTTAGAGCCACTTCGCATAAAAAAGTGGAGCTACAGAAGGATCTCATCAGGTTTGTCAATGCAAGTCTCAGCAAATGGAAACTTTCTGCCTCAAGCAATGACCCAGACAACCATGTTGGTGACCACCAGATGAACTCGCTATAGAAGCTGAAGCATGATAGCCATGCTATTAGAGCATTCCTATGGTGGCTTTGTCCCCATATTGAAATCATCAAAGCTACTACGCACATGATCCGACCATAGATAAACTACATGAACAATAACCCATCATTGACGTTGCTCGAGACAAGGCCGTGTATGGAGGGAAATTTCAAAGGAAGCTAATAATTTTCTCAGTGGATAACCTCAGGCTCACCTTGGTTGCAATTGGAAAGCTCATGTTCGTATGGTTTTGGGTGGAGTTCATATGGCTTTGAATCTAGTTCGCGGGTTTTTGTTTTGGAGATTCAACTTACGCATAGAGTCTAATTCAAAGAGTTTTTTCTAGAGATTTGGTCAAGGCTGGAAGTTTGATTTGAGGGTTTCTTTTTTTTTGGAGATTCAACTGATTGGAGGTCGCATTCTGGATTATTTTATAATATTTTCCTTGTAGTGGCGCTGAGTGGGAGCTGATTCTCCATTCTTTAGAAAAAAGCGTTGCTCCTGTTCAAAGAAGAAGACACAACAAGGAGATCCAGTTCAATAAAGTCCAGGGGAATATTTCCCCTATCATTCTTGGCTTAGGGAATAAAAGGTTTCCCATGCCGCCTTTGACACAGACTCCATAGGGGTTTCCATTGGATTTTTTTGCTGCAAACTTTGAATCCTTCCCCATCAGGCTCTAGCTGGAAAGCACCCACGTTGTTGGCAAAGAAGGCACTGGTAAGACATAAATAGGGTTTAAGTTCAGTTTTTTTTCCATTTTAAGTTCCATTTTGTTAAAGGCACTATTAGAAATATTATCTATGAGATTTGTGTCTGCCATATTTAACCTTGTCTAAATAGCCTATGCAGGATCTAGAGATTAAGTATTTATCTACGATTTGAAAGCAATTAGAGCTAGAAACACATCTGTCAAAATCTCTGGTATATGTTGTCTTTAAAGCTTTTCTTTTCCACCCTTAGATCAACTAGATCTATTTGTCTCCTTGTCTTCCCTTCTTCAATGGGTTTGATGCAATATTTGCAATTTCTCCATTTATGAGAGGGATTTTTATGTTAATTGATTTTGGCAGGAGCAAATGAAGTAGTTAAGAATGTGCGGGTGTATCAAATATGGAAGAAGAAAAAGAGAAAAATCCAACTTAGTTCATCTCTTAATGAACATGTAAGTTGCATTTTCTGTTTCTCAAATAATACTCCAAAGTTTCATTTTCTCAAATAAATGTAGCATTAATGTATCATAGTTATCCAAGAGTAAAACTACCCTGCATCTCCACAAAATGTCACGTCCCCATTTTGACCCCCTTGCATTAAATCGTGAATGATGTAAATATTGTAACTTAATCATGGTGAGGAGTTCAAGGCCAAGGCCCCACCACTGATTTAGCATTTTATGTACTGGAAATTAAAGAGATAGATGCCTATGGTTCTTGTGCTAGAAGGGCACGATGTAAATAAGACATCATGTAAATACGAATTAAATAAAAGATACCCACAACCAGCTACGCAATGCAACAAAGAGATGAGGGCATGATCTTTACAAGGAATAGGGAGGGAAAATAACCAAACCCTTGAGCCATGGTGTTAAGCCATTTTCATTGAGGAAACCCATGAACTCTCAACTACCCATTTGGCCTCATGCACCCAATCATTTAATTCTTCCAATAATTGGTTGAGACAATTAATGCCTTAGGATGGGAGAGGTATGGCTATCAATTTTCGTGTATGGGAAAGACAACAACCTGGGAAATCGAGTTTTGGGTTGGCTGGGCAAGAAAACCCCCACGAAATTGGCCCAAAGCCATTCTTCACCCATGGCATTCTTCCTCTCACGCAGTCTGAGCCTGTTGGGGTTTTATCCTTCACGTTTTTCACCATTTCCTGCATTATTCCATGCCTGCAAACTCGTTTTTGGTTAGCTCATTGGCTGGGAGAAGAGAGCCACGATTTTTGGGGTTATGGAGGCCGTTTCTGCCCATGAAATGCCCATGAGCATTCCTCTGAAAATGATTCTGCTCTCCTGGGGTTGTTTTCCCATTTTCTCCTTTTCGTTTTGGTTGCCCACGTTTTTCTAGAACTGTTAGAAACCCATTGTTGGGAACTTCACTAGAGAAGCGTTTTTCTCATGCCCAGCGCTGACATTTTTGTTGTTATATGCATCCATCTCCTAGCAGCCTCAGAAACCCAACTGTTGGTTGGTATGGCTGATTCTGGGGTATCTACGGCTATGTGAGACCCTGTTGTTCCCTAGTTCCTTGTGGAGATCATGCCCAGCTCGGGGGTGGCAGTGGTGCTGAGAGATTAAGGAGCACACTGGCCTACGGTTGGGTGGAACGTTGCAGAAGCGTAGCAGGTTGCTTGGGACTAATTCCTTAAGATAAGTATCCTCTTGTGCTATCTTTCAATTGTTTAATGGATGAATATCTGGAATGTAAAATGAATGAGTAATTGAAATTACTTCTGCTGTGTATAAACAAATACTTATGCATCCTCATATGTCTGGCATGCTTACTTCATAAGTACATGGGGCTAGATGCCCGGTTTGGGATCACGATCCTCTCCGGTGCACTAGTATAATGGGAGGGGACGTGACAGAATGGTATCAGAGCTACGTTGCAGCATTGGGCCTCTATGGGCCAAATCTGATAGCAATTACAGGAAGTCTGTGTTTGAAAATTTTGTTTAAAGTCTGTTTGAAATTTTTTTTTGTTTGTTTAAATCTGTTTGAAAAAAGTTTTGTTTAAAGACTGTTTCGGAAGGAATTCCCGAATGTCTTCCAAAACTGCGGAAGCATTCGGCGAATTGCTCCGAAATTGCGGAAACATTCCGCGAGTTTTTCCGCAACGCGGAAGAGTTCGGGAAGTTGCCCCGAAATTTGTAGAAGGAATTCCCTTCCGAAATTGCGGAAGGAATTCTCTTCCGAAATTTGCGGAAGGATTCCACGAGTTGTTCCGCAACGCGAAAAAATTCGGAGAACCGCTCCGAAAAAGCAGAAAAAAATTATAAGTGTTCGGCGTCGAAAGGAAAAATTTCGGAAGGAATTCTCTTCTGAAATTTCGGAAGGAAATCTCTTCCGAAATTGCGGAAGGATTCCGCGAATCGTTCCGCAACTGCGGAAGACTTCGCCGAATCGTTCCGCAACTGCGGAAGATTTCGGCGAATCGTTCCGCAATCGCGGAAGACTTCGCCGAGTCATTCCGCAATTGCGAAAGCATTTCGAACCGTTCCGCAACTGCGGAAGGCTACAGCCAACTGGCCCGAAACTGCGGAAGGCTACAGCCAACTGGCCTGAAACTGCGGAAGGCTACGGCCAACTGGCCCGAAATTGCGGAAGGCTTCAGCCAATCCCCCCGCAATTGCGGGAGCGTTCAGGGAACTGTCCCGAAAAAAGAAAAGAAAAAAGTGACCAAAACTCGATTTTTGGATAGAGGGAGCATCCGGACTCAGAATGGGATGATTCCTATGGGGCTCGGAGGCCATTGGCGAAGGCCATGAAAGAACCAGTGAAGACCCCGAGCCCATTACACTCCGATTTGACAGAAATTGGATAATAGTGACTTTTGAAGGACAGAGTCCCGAGGCTTGACAGAAGGTCAGTTTGAGCTGAAATTGATATGAGGCAGTCATGAAGCAGACACGATGTTAAGTTCAGAATCTTGGAGCCAAACTCCAAAGGATGTGAAGTCGGGATGAGCAAGAAGACCAAAAAGCACTGTTCCGGGCCACTTTTTCAGGATTTTGAAAAGCTTGTGGGCAGTAAAAGTGACCCTAGATGTGGGAGTCAAAAATTTTACTGAACTAGACATTTCATATTCTCATTAAGACGGACAGTTTCCGTTAGACGAAGATTTCCCAGAAATGTACTGTTTGGGAGATAGCCATTTTTGGCCCAAAATTTGGAATTTTGGAAAAATGTGAAAAGTGAGAACTAGAAAAACCCAGAAATTTATAGAAGATGAATGGTGCACCAGAATTAAAATCCGTGATTTGCTGAGTGTTCCTTGTTATATGGACCAACTTCTCCCGATATAAAATTTTTTGTGATTCCTCATAGATTTTCTTCCACAGGTGGCTAAAGTTGGCATTCTGGACCAAAATGCAAATGTGTAAAATGGGCAGAATTGTAGTGAAAGTCGTCATTTTTGAAGAGATGCAGTTTCCGCACCTGATGTCGGAATGGAGCATGGAGACAGGCATTGGAAAGCTTGTCCAGCAGGGAACAATGATACATGACCAGAGTTTGAATGCCAGCGGCTGTCTTGACAAACAAATTTTGTTGTCAATATGAGCAATTTCTACAATTGCATGATATGGAAGATGAATTCCATGTTACGACGAGGGACCGAAAATGGAAGAATTCCTTAAACCCCTATTTGTTATCATACTTATAATTATGAAACTATCATATGGCATAAATATGTTAAAAATGTAAGAGATTACATAGATGTATATGCACTAGATTGCATCTTAACAAAAATTTCATAGTACATATGGAAATACTTGTGCATAAATGGGATATTGCATATTGGTAGAATAATGGAGTCTGCTTATGCAATGAACCATTAATGGAGAATATTGTGATCGATAATCGCTATTGATGTTGGTATTGGTTGTAGGACCAAAGATAACAAAGAGCATGGCTAAATGTGCAGAGGATGTTGTTGCATGAAGCCAACAACCTTATGCAGAAAGGATGGTGCAACAAATCTATGATCATAAAGTTAGCAAAAAGACTGAGCAGCCTTGGTAAGAGGCCAATTGATCAGGTAACATCAGGCGAGGTTAATGGTAACCATGCAGGTAATGATTATTGGTGCCAAAGTGCATGAATGTTGAAAGAGGATTTGGTAAGATCTCTTCAACTATGTTCGAGCTATGTTGAGTTAGTTTGCATGTGATATTGAATACCGATTGGGACGGTTAACCTACCAAGCTTGGTGATGTGTGGATAAGTGAAGGAAATGATCCTTACACCCTATGACTGTTTAGAAATCTCAATGCATTCATATGAATTTATATCCTGCCATGTGTACGTTGGTTAAGTGCTTAATAACCAAAGCAAGTGGGGACTGGTGATCCTGATTATGGTAATGCAAGTTATATGAGATAGTCATGTTTCGATCATAATATGCTTGAATGTATAGTACTCATGAAACAATGCAAGGAAGCATTGAGTAGATGTGCATTGAGAGAGTTTATAAATCTTGTGATGCATTGTATGAATGATATGACTGTGAAATTTGATCTAGATCTTATGAGAAGGAATCTCATGGTTGAGAGCTCTAAGTTCTGTTAGTAAGAACAGTTGTAGATATCAGATTTGTAAATGTTTCGGATTTGAAATTTTGCTAATGACTGTTTGGCTTATATGAAATGTGTCAGGACGACATGCTGTAAGTGGATGCTCATGTATGGCAGCGGGCATAAGACCATAACGGGTAGAGTGATGTCACTTACAGGAGCCAAACAAAATGAGAATAGGCGCATTGCTAAGCAAACCAATTTCTGTAGGAGACAGAATTGTAAAATTCATGTTGAATTTAATTATTAATGTTATTGATTGGTTATGAAACAATCATATTTGAAGCTTATTGCTAAATGTTGCTGACTGTTTGGCTATTTGATGAAGTGTGCCAGGATAACACATTGCAGGAAGACCATGTGCGATGGCCTGCAGAAGCCAAACTAGATGGGAAGGATCCCATGCTTTGGAAATGGGTTTCGGGTGAAATGTCATTGATAATGTCTCAGCCAAACTGCATGTCGGTAAACCATGAAAGTGAAATGGTAAAGCTATGCCCAGAAGGCATGTGAGGCACATTTGCGAAATGAATGAGTATTCTGTGACCCTAGACAACATTCATGTCTAAATTATTAGGGTTAATATGCAGAGCATGCTCTATCTTATATATATCATTGCAGACTGCTTGAGTATGATTAGGGCCTACATGGCGCACATCGGAGAGGGGGTGTTGGCTTGGTTTTGCAACCAGGATTAGTGCTATGGGCACCTGCTAACTAGTAGCAGCAGTTTCAAATAGAAATAAACAACTAACTAATCTAAACAAAACTAATCATGGATCTATGCAAGAATATAAGCAAATAATGTAAACATTTAAAAAACAATAACAAGAAAATATGAAAGAATGAATTTGTATTGAAAAATGGGGGGGAAGCAAGTGCTTGCGATAATACCTTCAATGGTGAAGGTTGATGTTGAGCAACTCCCAAGATGAGTAGCTCCAAGCTCCAAGTGGTCTCCTTCTCCAAGGTTGCTTACAATGGCCAAAATACTTAAGGGAGATTTCGGCAGCATGAGGATGAGATAATGGATGCATGTGAAATGAGGAGCCCCTACCACCTTTTTATAGGTTTTGGTGGTGAGGATTACCATTTGTGGTTTTGTGGAAACCAATGGTATTGACCAACATGGTTTAAGTACTTTTTCCTCATTTTTCCTTTTTTGAATAAAATTAATATTTTTATTCCCTTTTTAATACTTTTGGGAATTTGGACCTTTTTTAGGGTTTTTTATGCTTTTTTAGGAAAAATAATCTTTTTGAGTGGGAAAAGGGGTGTACTAGGGTCTTTTGGTGACCTTTTGTTGGTTTCAGAGGCTCAGATGGCGAAAAAGTGGACAAATGGGTCATGTGAATAGGGAAATGAGCTAGTGAGCACTTTTTGGGTGTCAACAGATTGCCCCCTGATGTGTGAGGGCAGGAGCTCATCGTATGGCCGATAGACATCATAGTTCTTTTGTCTTTTTCTGGGGTTTAGGGGAGAGAAGAGACCAGTTGGAGACTGGAGCCACGGATCTTGGAAGCTGCAAAAACAAAAAATATTACATGGCCTCAATATGAATGAGGTATAATATTTGATAATGGACGAGGCAGGCATTCCCATGCTCGTATCAAGACATATACATAACAATTAGTCCCAAGAAGGGGGATCTAATACATAAAGAAAGACCGGTACATCATAATGGTCCAGAGGGGACATTATTGTGGGATATACTCATGATCATGACTGATCTCAATAAACTGATACACTGGAGTAATTGATGAACTGCTGAAACTAAAGGTGTCCAACATCTGTATGGACTCAATGACTGTGAGCCATCTCTGGGAAGTATTTGTATCTGTATACTCGAGGGAGTATAAAACTGGGGTACATCTGAATACTGTCGCCATACGCAACCCGGATATCTATAGAAAAAATGTAACTGGTTGTATCCATAGGTAGACTCTCAAATGTGGAGGAGTCAAGTGGTATCCGGGGTCTTCAACTAATAACTGAACGGACCAATACCCTGTGTGAGTCTCAACGATGCGATCAAGGTGTTGAAGTCGAGCATGTGAGAAACAACCATTCGGAGAGGCACTGAGTATTTCTCTTGAAATGATTCGTAGGCACTCATCATAAATGGTAATGAGTCCAAGACACAGGAACCTCTAGGTCTATCCTCTGGAATCGATGTGGTTGTCGTTGACAGAGGGAGACTAGCAACTAACAAGGAAATGATGTTTCCTTGATAGGAGCACGAGGTGTAGAACTGAAGTGTTGTAGTACTGATGGTAGGACTGACATACTTGTGGGGATGGGAAATAACTGGGTCGTAAAGTGGGTAGACTCAAACTTCCTTTATTCAGAGCATGGAGGCATGGTTGACTTGGCAGCGTAGGGAACTGACTTGTAGGTGTGGGGATCATTGCTTTTTAGGGACTGAAGGGTATGTACTGACTCTGGAGGGGGGTGAAGCTGATGGTAGCTGTCGAGGGAGTGTCAGGGTGACATACTGCAGAATACTCTGAACAAAGGCGACCTAAATGGGGAAGCTGCCATGTGAGTAGACATGATCTGTTGTGGCTCCAAGAGGCACCATTGATTCCTTCTTCGTAGTTTTAATGAGCTCCAAGAAGGGATAAAAGTGTGCTCTTAAATGGTACGTTCCTGTGGATTTTGTGAGCCCAGGACGGCTTGCGCTCATGGTAGCTTTCATGTTTAGAGAGTCTGAAAGCGGTAAGTGGACTCTATTGTTGTTCTTTTTCGTAGTTTAGTCTCCAAGGCCCGAAAAAGTATAAAATGATGCAGAAGGAGAACTCTTCTAGCCGATGTGCCTAGAGTATTCCTTTTTCGTACTTAGTCTACAAGGTCCGGAAAAGGGGTAAACTTATACCAGGTAGACGCCCTTTCAGATACGTTTAACGAGCATGAAAGGAAGCAAGGTTGCTCGGCAATCTTTTCATTGTTTTAGGAGTCAGAAAAGAGCTTAACAGAAACTCCCTAAGTGCCTTTTTCGTAAAAGGGGTTGCTCGGCCCGAAAAAGGGATAAAATTATACCGAACAAAAAGGGGTTGATGAGGGAGAGAAAAGGTCTCAAGCATCATCATCAGTGCGGAAAACTGGATCCGGTGACATAAGGATTGTCGAAAAGGGGCTACGGCCAATGTGGCATGCAAACCGAGGTGATGAGTGGCAATTTGAAAAAATGCCCGAAAAATATGGGCGTGAGAGCGAGAAGTGATCTCAAGCATCATCACGAGCACGGAAAACTGAATCCGGCGATATAAGACACGTCAAAAACGGAGAACGGCCGATGTGGCACGCAAACCGAGGCGACGAGGGGGCGTGGGAAAAATGTCTGAAAAATCTAAAGGTGAGAGCGAGAAATGATCTCAAGCATCATCACGAGCGCAGAAAACTGGATCTGGTGATATAAGGCACGTTAAAAATGGAGAACGATTGATGTGGCACGCAAACCGAGGTGACGAGGGGGCATGGGAAAAACGCCCAAAAAATCGAAAGGTGAGAGCGAGAAATGATCTCAAGCATCATCACGAGGGCGAAAAATTGAATCCGGCGATATAAGACACGTCAAAAACGGAGAATGGTTGATTTGGCACGTAAATCGAGGCCACGAGGGGGGCCAATAAATGGTCAAAAAATGGACCCCGTGAAAACGGGAAAAGGAAGGAACCTGCATGAAGTTCTCGCTATGCTGATTCCAACGGTACCAGCGGTTTGAGAAATGGACTTTGTATGATACCGCAATGGTTGTTTGAAAAATGGTGGAATTTCTATAAATAGGGCGTGGGGCCCAAATGACGTGTCATTGCCACATGTGAGTTTGGTAGAGCAGTTAGAGCTCTTTCTTGATTTCCGGGAGATTTCACCGTTGGTTTTCGTTTCTGCGAGTTTCAGGTAACTCTATTTGCCTTAGCCTTTTCAATTATGTCTTTTTTGTTTGGCGGCGGGCCCCCGAAGGCCGCGAAATTCCATGTTGACCCTCCAAGGTGGAATATCGCGGGTTTCGGGTCTGTTCCCACGATGAACCACGCGGGTTTTAGGCTGGAAGTCGCAATGTTCATCGCGACTGTGAGGTTGGAACCCGCGATGTTCATCGCGAGTTCATGGGAGATAGTCGCGATGTTCATCGCGACTGTCTGGCCAATACCCACGATGTTCATCGCGGGTTTTAGCATGGAGGCCGCGATGGTCATCGCGGCTTTTGGTGGAAAAGCCGCGATGGGATTTTTCAAAAAAATTTGTGCTGGGGCTAAAAATTTCTTCTGTTTTTTGGAAGGATGTTGAGGAGACCACTGTCTTCATGGCGAGAGCGGGAGATCGATGATGATTTGATGGAGAAGATTCAGACTGATCCGGGGGTGAGGCAGACTCTGGCTGTGAGCGGACTCTTGAAGTTCGCTCAGATCCCACCTATTCGTTCAGTGAGACGGCTCCTGAACAAGTTGGTGAGTTGGTGGGTACCGGCGGAGGGTGCATTTATCATTGGGGGTGAGAGGTTAGAGATCACTCTCACGGATGTCTATTTTCTGACCGGGTTGCCTCATTTGGGGGAGGTGGGCGATCTCCTGCCGAGGATCCCGCCGGGTGTAGATATGGAGGATTTGTTACAGACCTTCTGTGTTGATGATGCTGTTTTGCAGAACAGCTCTATTAGTCTGCGATCCCTACGTGAGTGGGATATGCGGGCTGTTGGGGCATGTGTTCTGCGGATATTGGGTGCTGCTGCGCCACATCGTATGTCTGGGGGACAAACGATGATGGTAGACTTTGTTCTTCGGGGGACTTATTATGCCTGGGGGTAGATGTTTCTGGGTGGTGTCCGGAGAGATCTGGACAAGGCCATTCGAGAGGGAGGTGAGTTCTGTTATGCCTATTTTTTATGTTGTTTTTTCTTCGAGCGGTTGCCGACCCTGCGACCACGGGTGCCCGTTCATGATGGTCTGGTGAGTGAGCCACGTATGATGCAGTGGGGGCACATGATGCCTCGTGGCGGCGGTGGTGTCCGCGGTTTCTTCACGGAGGATTTTTATGAGCAGTGGGAGCAGATGCCCCTGTTGATTGAGGACTATCCCTATGCCGGCATGGACTATCGCAGCGACCCAGAGATGCCTCGTGCCCCAGGACAGGCCTGGAGTTTAGACGGTATGTTTTGTGTTTTGTTTTATACTATATCATGTGTTGTTTGATTTATCTGTCTATGATTATATTGGATATGTATATGATGGCTTACTTACTTGTGCAGATGTTGGTCCAGTGCCGTCGGCTGACTACGTGGCTCGTCGGGGGAGGGCGATGGTGGTTGCAGTGGTACCCGCCTCCATGCGGTGGAGGATTTGCGGCTCGTGGGCGAGGGGTTGGCCCTCGAGATGACGCCATAGAGGGTGTCAGACGGACCTTCGACAGGATCTTAGCTGGACTTCCCGAGGATGGTTGGAGAGACCTGGATCGGGATATTTTGGATGGTTGCTTCAGTGCGCCGCCTGAGTGGCGGTCGCTCCTATTGAGGACAATGATTTTTGTGGCAGAGCACAGGGGTGGTGCTTGGGATGTCCCGGCAGGGCCGGCTGAGATGAGGATCCGTCTACGGGATGATCCAGCGGGGCCAGTAGAGCGGAGAGTTAGGGCTCGCCATGATCCGGAGGGACCAGCGGAGGAGGCGCCAGAGGAGCCCAGGGACCCTCAGGACTAGATGATATTGTATCTGCCCCCAAATTCTGATGAGCATATGGGGAAGCATTTTTGTACGACTGATGTATTTTTTGTATATCGGGTGTTGAGGGCACCTATGACATGTTGACTATTATGGTTGGTATATATATGTGTATATATATTTAGGTATATTGTCGTGTATGCACGTGGATCCACATTTTGTCTTTTGTATATGCCCGTGGAGGCACATGTTATGCATGTGGATGCAGTATTTTGTTTTTTGTGTATGCCCGTGGAGGCACATGTTATGCACGTGGATGCAGTATTTTTTTTTTTGTGTATGCCCGTGGAGGCACATATTATGCACGTGGATGCATGTTTTGGTATTTGTATATGCCCGTGGAGGCACATGTTATGCATGTGGATGCACATTTTGGTTATGACGTGATGTGATTGGTGTGCCAGTCAAGGACATTGTTGGCCATATGGTCTGCTACACTATTGAGGTTTCTTGGGACATGTGTGAACGAAATGGATTCAAACTGTCTAACCATTTGTTTAGTGCACAGGAATTTTCTGAAAAGACAGGGATCGCGTACCTGGTAATCATTGTTGAGCTGGGAAACCAGGAGCTGTGAGTCCAAGAAAACGTTGAGGTGACGGATGCTCATTTGGAGAGCTGCGGCCAGGAGACCGGTCACGGCATCGTATTCAGCTTGGTTATTGGTGGCGGCACCTAAACATACTCCGTCAATGTGAATTAACTCATGTGAAGGGGAGTATATTACCCAAGCTGCGGAGGCGAGATTGGGAGACCAACGGATTGCACCATCAGCGAAACCGACATAGCAGAGTGGAAGAGGATCCATCTGTGGTCATGCAGAGAAAAACAAATATTTAGGTTTTTTGAATTTTTTGTGAAAAAAGAAAGTACGCCTATACTAGAATGGACGGTGGTGTCCATCAGATTTTCTATGGGTAAAATCATTTAAGGTACAACCCGTTGCGTGGGTTACGTAGGGGATTGCCTTCTGAATCGGTCAGAATGTATGCCCCCTACCCGAGGCAAGTGTGTACGATGTAGGGGCCTTGCCACATAGATACAAATTTTCCTTTTCCGGTTTTATCATGAGCTTGATCGTAAGCGAGGACAAGGTCTCCCTCAGAAAAGGTTCTTGGGTGGACGTGTTTGTCGTAACTTAGTTTGGATCGTTGTTTGGCTGCTTCCATGTTTTGAATGGTTGTGCGCCGATCTTCATCGGCTTGCTCTAGGAGTAATAAACGTTGCTCAATCGGGGAAGTATCCGGTAGGAGTTCAACGGCGATGTGTAAGGATGGAATCTGGCACTCAATAGGGAGAACGGATTCGACACCGTGAACTAAATGGAAAGGGGTAAAACCGGTGGCGGTTTTGGTTGAGGTCCGGTAGGCCCATAGTGTCGGGAAAAGCATGTGGTGCCAATTGGATTTGTGTTTATCTACAGTACGTTGGAGGATGGTCTTCAAAATTTTATTGATCGCTTCGACTTGGCTGTTTCCTTGGGGATAATAGGCGGAAGAGAAATGGTGTTCAAATTTCAACATGGTTGATAATTCTTTCCAGACGGCATCTTCGAAGTGAGAGCCGTGGTCAGAGACTAGTTGCTTCGGCACTCTAAAACGAGTGATAACATGGTTGAAGAAAAACCGTGCTGCAGTGTCGGCCTTGCAATTGTAAGTCGGCATGGCTTCCGCCCACTTGGTGAAATAATCTACGGCCACAATGATGTGTTTGTGACCGCCGGCTGATGTGGGGTTGCAGTCGAGGAAGTCGATGGCCCATTTGCAGAATGGTCCGATAGTGATGACTGGATGAAGGGGGGCGGGGGGGGGTTCTTGCTTTGGGAGCAAAGAGTTGGCAGTTCTGGCAATGCTTGACTGCGATGATGCAATCAGTAAACAAGGATGGCCAAAAGTAACCTGCCCGAATGATTTTCTGGGCGGTGGCCATGCCGGAGAAATGGCCTCCGCAGGCACCGCTATGACAATCATTGAGGACTTGTTCTGCCTCACTATGGGATAGGCAGTGGCGCAGGATGGTATCAACGCCGCGTCGGTAAAGTACATCCCTTAACAAGAGGTATCGGGGGGCATGGTGTCGTATGCGACGGCGTCCGTCACGATCGATGTGTGGTCGAAATTTTTGTGTACGAAGGTAAGTCAAAATGTCTCTGTACCAAGGGTCGTTAGACGAAATGATGAAGATTTGTTCATCAATTAGGTCCGTTTGGATAACGGGTGATGACGAAGAGGATGGGAGGTCAGTGATGAGGTGAGCAAGCGCGAGGGCTTTAGTGCTTTTGGGAGTTCTGAAAGTGAGGTCATATTCCTGGAGGATAATGACCCATTTAGCGACACGACCTTATAGGAGCCGCCGGGTTAGGAGATAGACCATAGGGTTGGAGTCGGCCACGACCGTGGTATGACTGAGTAGAATGTAGTGTCGCAATTTCTGTACGGAAAAGACTACTGCTAGGGCTAATCTTTCCTCGTATGGGTAACGCAGAGGTGGGCCAGACAAGGTCTAGCTGACGTAATAAATAACATGCTCTTGGTGAGAGGCATCTTCTTGGACCAAGACTCCGGACACGGCATGTTCAGATGCCGAGACATAAAGGGTGAAGTCTTGAGAGAAATCCGGTGGGGATATCAAGGGGGCTTGTGTGAGAGCTTTCTTGAGGGCTTCGAATGTCGTGTCTGCTTGCTCATCCCAAACAAAGGGTATGTGGGTACGAAGTAAGCGTAAGAACCCGTGGACTTTGGTGGCGTAATCAGGAACGAAGCGCCTAAGGAAATTGGATTGCCCTTGTAGACTCTGTAGTTGCCGAAGCGTGCGAGGAGGGGGAAGTTCTAAGATGGATTTGACTTTCAAGGGATCGACAGTGATTCCGTCTTGGGAAACAATGAAACCCAACAACCGGCCTACTGGAACGCAAAAGACACACTTGTGTGGGTTCAAGCGGATTTTATATTTGCGGCAATGCAGGAAAACTTGCTGGAGGTCGTTGAGGTGGTCTGATCGTTTTCGGGAACGAGCTGTAAGGTCATCAAGGTAGACTTGCAGGATATGGACCAAGTCGTGAAAGCAATAGGTCATGGCTCGCTGGAAAGTGGCACCAGCATTTTTAAGGCCGAATGGCATGACGCGATAGGCAAAGGTACCCCATGGGGTGGTGAAGGCAGTCTTGTACTGATCCTCTTTACGGATGTGAATCTGGTTGTATCCGGAAAACCCGTCCATTAAATATAGGAATTCATGGCCCGCACACTCATCAATGAGTTGGTCAATGAATGGCGTGGGGAAATTGTCTTTTGGACAAGCGTGGTTTAAATCACGGAAGTCAGTGCATACTCTAAGGGTGCCTTGCTTTTTGTTGACGGGAACGGGGTTCGACACCCAGGTGGTGTACGGAATAGGATAAATGAATCCTGCTTTGCGAAGTTTCTCGACCTCAGCTTTAACAGCGGGGAGTTTGGAAGGATGAATGGGTCGCTGTTTCTGACGAACAGGGGGTACCTCAGGCCATGTATCAATGTGGTGTTCTATGATGGCGGGGTCGAGACCAGGCATCTCGGTATAGGACCAGGAAAAAACATCACGGAACTCTTGAAAAAGTTTTTCTATGCCTGAGTTTCTGCTTGAGTGCAAGATGCGCCCAGCGAGATGAGCTCAGGTTTCCCAGGTGTTGTGGAAATATCGATCTGTATAGTGGGGGAAATGTTGGACATGTTCCCTTCTTCAAAGGCATCCGGTGCTGGGATGGGGTCCTTTAACCAATCGACCTTAGTGGGTATGAAATCTTTCGATTCGACTGATAGTTGGTTGGATGTGGTGGATGTAGATGCTTCCGGGAGGAAGTACGAGAGATGATGCATATCATCCCAAGGGTAGTCGGGTGCAGTGAGTGTCTCCAAAATTTGCTCATCAGTATTGAAGTAGTCAGACCATAAATCAAGGGGTTCTAGTTTGAAAGTTGTTGAAATCATATAGATTGTATTGACTTCTTCAGACGAGGATGATGGCAGGGGGTAGATCTCCTCGATGAGGGGAGGAGATATCTCTAAATCGATGTTGTTTAACTCGTACAATGCTGCTCTATAGTCAGGTAGATCAGGACAATGGTGAGAGTAGTGGCCGTAAACACTGCATATAGCACAAGGATGGTTGGTGCGCAGTGATTTGTCGCGAGGCTATAGAGGTGGCTCTAGTCTAACTACTGGGATGCTGGTGTCATCGTCCAACATATTCATATGCTCGTGGAGTGCCGGTAACTATGGGCATTGATGAGTTGGATGGCCTATCTCATCGTACAATGAGCATTTAGGAGGAGCTCGAAACACTGGTGGGGCTTTAACTGCCTTAGGAGGTGGTATAGCAGTGTATGGTTGTGGACCTCTGCCCCCAGTGGGCTTGACAAGAGGAGGAGTATTCGTTGACGACGAAGCGATCGTGAGACCAGGAGATGGTTTCGTTGACGACGAAGGGAGTGTGACACCAGGAGGAGGTTGAGTAGTGGTAACTATAGGTTGTACCGGTTGGAGGATGACATTTGGTGTCGGCGGGGGTACCGGAGGGGGAATGTACCACACAGGTAATCCCAAGGTTAAACCGGGGAGACTAAGGGTAGCCATGACCGGGGAACTTACTACGCCCGAGGGAGGGAATAGGAAGGGGATTGTGTGGATAGGTGTAATGCCAATGTCACTAGGTACCAATGGTGGTTTAGGGAACAAGGGTGGTTGATTACCCGGTGTTTGTGTATTCTGTGAAAGAGTACAGAGGTTTGCGACGTGGGTCTCCGGTGACGGTGGTGGAATGGCCTGGAATGTAGAGGTCATTGGTGTATCTGAGTAAATTCTGGGTCCCACAGAAGAAACAAAGGAGGTGGTTGCACTAGAAGCGGGTTGTTCAACCATGGGGAGAACATTTTCGGGTGCTGCAAGGGCATTGGGATCATAGTAGGTGAGTTGGTCGATTTTGACCACGCGTCCCTCATGGGGGAACATCATGGTACGAAAAACGGATGAGGCAACTGCTTTCATGGCGTACATGTAGCTGCGGCCAAGTAAGAGGTTATAATCGAGTTGGGCATTAATGACCTCTATATCGATGAGCACAGTTTTCCCACCCAACTGGACAGGGACATTGGGTAGTAGACCTTGGGGTTGAGCTGACCGACCATCGTAGGCCCGCAATGCAGTGGTGGATTGCTGGAGAGTAGGGGATCCCAACTTCTGCCAAATGAATGTGGACATGACGCATGTAGAGGCACCCTCGTCGATGATACATCGATGGATGACAAGATTCCGAATGGAAACGGAAACTTGGACTGCTATGGTGGATGGAAAACGTGGTTCGGACTGGTCCAAATCAAAGGTCATCAATTTCGAATCATTTGGGTCAATCGCCCCAATGGAGGAAAGTAAAGTCTTGCGCTGTGATGGACAGTTTTTCAAGACTTCTAACGTAGACATGGCTGCGGGAGACTGAGCTAAGTCATCTACGATGTTGTAATTTGACGCAGCCCGTGCATTGGGGTTGTTGTTGATACGGCGGAGTGGGAAGCGAGGTGCTTTAGAGGCGCCGTCGAGTGGAAGAGGTGGTATACGTAACGTCTGATCAGTGGGATGAGCGTTAGTATCCTTATCAGCGGGGGGGGCTTCGGAAGTAGGGCCATACTGGTTCCGATGGGTTTGGATGTTGACATCATCAGCAAGTGGTGAGTACCTGAGTCAAACATGGGTTGATCAGGTGCTACATAAGTGATTTGTTGTGGTGGCACATTGCCCTGTGGGGGAGCTAATGGCTGAGTGTTCACCACTCCTTGTGTTGGAAAAGGGTTTTGTAGCACCAATGGTTGCTGTTGAGGTGGTGGAGGGTTGGGTGGCGGCTGAGGAGCCGCCTGCCCTTGACGATGGGCGTCATCTGTCCATAGCTGCCGAGCTCGCTCCAGATGTGGGCAAGCGTGGGTATAATGGCCATAGACTCCGCAAATAGAACAAGGATGATTTGTTCATAAATTAGCATTTTTGGCTTGCTTGGGTGGCCGATCAGGATTCTGATGAGCAGGCGCCGTGTTATTATTTTGTGGAGGATGGGGAGGTTGTTGACCTTGGTTATGGTTTTGGTTGTTGCCGCGGTTACGTCCTCTTCCACGGTTTGGTTGCCCACCTTGGTTGCGTTGGTTATTTTGGTATTGGGGCTGATGTTGTTGTGCGTACACATGCCCTTGAGCATTGGGGGGATTCTGGGGAGCCGCAGGTGCGGGAGCAGGTTGCGGGATAGTATGCAGGTGGAGCTGGAGGTGGTCTAGTTGCCTGTTGGGGTTGTTGGTACCCCTGAGCTGTTGGAGGTGTGAGATTAGCTGGTGCAGCTGGTTGTGGGTAATGCATCTGCTGTTGTGGGAACTGAATGGGGTTCTGTGTGGCAGGTTGATTATAGTATGTAGGAGGTACATATGCTGATGGCGCTTTCCCATAGCAATGTTGTGGACAAGAGGGTCCATGAATGTGATGGGTCTGGTTTGTTGGAGCGTAAGAGGTTGTCGCTCCGAAACTGGATGTAGCCCTAGAGAGGTCTGGGGCGGGCATGGTACTCACCATGCTGAAAGGTTTAGGTTGCGGTGTGATTTGGCCAATGATTCCATCAGCGGCATGTGATGCCCCCGGTGTGTCACCGCATGAAGAGTCGCCTCGTGGGGCGTCAGGTATGATTGTGTATAGATAACCCGACTGGGTGTAAATGAGATCAAACTGTTGGGCTTTGAGGATGGCCTCTTCTTCAGACTGGGGTCTTTCGGATGCCACAGCCTTCACAATGAGAGGGAGGAGGGATTTTAAAAACCAATCTAAGAAGATACGGTCGTCTAACTTAATTTTGCAGAGGCTCCGGCGTCGACGCCACTCATGAATGTGGTCAGTGATGTGGGTGGCCGTGGTTTGTCTGCAAGACAGTAGGATCTCGACTCCCGCATCATAGCGAACAGGTAACTGGAAGAACTGCAGGAAGGTCGAGGCAAGGGAGGTAAAGGTGGCATGTGTCCCATGGGGCTGCTCGATATACCACTTAGCTGCAGAGCCAGTGAAGGTGCGCTGTAAAAGCCGGAGGCGGACAGAGTCGTCCACTATGGAGTTGGAGGAACACCATAGATGGAAGGACATAATATGGTTCTGGGGGTCCTCGCCTGCCTTGCCCTCAAACTTAGGGATATTAGAGGGGAGTTTGGTGGGCATGTGAGGCCACGCAGGATCGTGTCTGATGGGGTCATTGGTGAGCTTGGCTAAGTCTGGTAAGTTCAGACTTGCCATGTACGGTAAGCTAGCAGATGTAGTGACTGTAACTGGGATATGACTAGTCATGGTGGTATGATGTGGGGGTCCAGTAGCACCTAAAGGTATGCTAGGTATTGAAGGTATATATCCTCCAATAGCTGTGGTCTGGTAAGGGCCAGCGTTTCCTAGTGCAACATGGGTTACACCAGGGTTAGGAATAGTAGTGGTTATTCCTGGGATAGGGTTTGTGGAAACCAGAGGGGGTGTGACCCCTATGTTGGGCATACCCATAACAGGTGGTGGCCCTGTGTTGGGAATTCCTATAACAGGGGGTGGCCCTGTGTTGGGAATTCCTAAATGTGGAGTGTTTCCCATGTTGGGCATACCCAGGGGGGTGGTCGTTGCCATGGATGGCACCGCAGCAGAAGGGTCTGTGGATGTCTCACCTATGGTGCTGGTAAATAGTGGGTCAAATGGTGTTCCAGCCATAATGGTGGTTGGTGGTAATATTACGTAGTTTTCGGATTCTGCCTCAGAATTTGATGTGAAGTGAGGCGTGTCAGAATCGGATGACCGTCTGGTTGATCGACGATGTGTCGAATCAAGGGATAGGGCTCTGCGTCGGTGACGCGGAGAGCCAAGTAGACTAAACTCTGGGAGTTCGCCCTGAAGATGACGAGAGCGTCTAAAGTTCTCAATGGTGAGAAATAAGTTTTTTGTAAAAAATATGTTTAAGTATTAGGTGGTGATATATATATATATAAAACTCAAAAACCCTAATGCAACCAAGGGTGCAAGAAGGGGAGTAAAAAATGAAGGCACTCAGGCCAAAAAAATCAACCTCAAAAAATGCACTTATTGTAGCAGCTGTGCTAGGATAAGTGGAGGGATGCAAAAAATGGTCAGAATACCAACATGTAAACGGCTCCTAGAAAAAATAGGTGTAACTAGACCAAAGGTGGGTTGAATCATGCAAACACCTAACTAAAAGTATTGTGACTCAAACAAACGATATCCTCTGCAAGGTGATGAAATCCAAGTCAGACAATATGAGTGTTGAGACAACGGCTAGATATCCCCCTACCGGGAGGGACACCGGGTAATCAATCCTAAAGAAAGGATACTAGGATACTCCGTTCATGACGCGTCGAGAAAAGGTAAATCTGCCGTTTGGTCCTTGATCGCAATATCCCAATACAGGGATATCCTGAGAACTGCGAATGGTAGCCCTTCGGTTACTGAATGGATTTTGGTATTCCACTCAGGCTTCCGGAACCATCCTCGCGACTTCAACCCTCCTAGGGGAGAGGCCCTCCCACAAACCGGTTGTGACTGCGCCAATAAATACTAAGAGATTTTAGCTCCCTAATTGGACAACTTCTATGTCTCAGATGTAATAACTGAGGGGTGTTATTGGAACACCTATCCCCTCAATACTACCTAGCTACAAAGTTCTTTTAGTGTTCCCCAAGTGAGGTTAAAAGTGTGTTGAAATTAGGGTAAGTTTTAAGGCTCAGTTCAATTAAGTGATCGAGTGGGTGCAGATGTGGTATTGTAAACTGAACTTGAAAAAAGTAAATGCTTTACAGGAAATTTTCAAAAAACAAAGGATCTTTCGAAAATAAAAAAGCAAATATTTATGACTTTTTTCAATAAATGTAATTTAAATTCTTTGCAAAAAATAACTCAAAAAACAAAGGATCTTTTGAATCATGAAAGCAAATAATAGACTTCTAAAAGAAATAAATGGATTTCTTTGTTCAACGAAATTGCTAAGGGCAAGATTTTAAAGAAGTAAACAGGAAATTTTTTTAACCTAGATAAAAATGCAAAATAAGTCCTTCTTTCACTTTCTTGAATTTTTTTAAAAAGACTTCTAGATATGCACTCTAAATAGTAAAATTTTTTCTATGGCTGTAAAATATGCAGAATTTAATACTGTAAAAATGTGCTATGTGGACAGAAAGTACAGTAAAAATTAATTTTTAAAATCGGAATGGCCGAATGAAAAAATCAGCAGCGCGGGTTTTGACATAAAAGCCGCGATGGACCGCGCGGGTTTCTGTCGCACAGTCGCAATGGACCTCGCGGGATTTGGGCACACAGTCGCGATGTGCAGCGCGGAAAAAGTCCGCGAAGCCGCGATGTGCAGCACGCAAATAGGCCGCGAAGCCGCCGGGGACCACGCGGAAAAGAGCTACGCAATCGCGATGTGCAGCGCGGTAAATGACCGCGAAGCCGCGATGTGCAGCGCGCAAACCGTCCGCGAAGCTGCAGGGGACCGCGCGGAAAAAAGCCCAAAAGCCGCGATAAGCTGCGCGACTGTCAGGCTAAAAACCACGAGGCGAAAGCCGTGCACGGAAGCCGAATAATGAACTCAAAAATTGAGAATTCCAGGCTGTTAATGGCAATAGATGGGGCCAAAACTTAGAGCAGCAATGGATCTGCTGTCTAAGATGGCAGATCTATGGATCTAAAGGCTAAAAACTAAGTGTTCCTGAAATCCGTGAGTTGCTGAGTGTTCCTTGTTATATGGACCAACTTCGCCCGATAAAAAAGTTTTTGTGATTCCTCATAGATTTTCTTCCACAGGTGGCTAAAGTTGGCATTTTGGACCAAAATGCAACTGTGTAAAATGGGCAGAATTGTAGTGAGAGTTGTCATTTTTGAAGAGATGCAGTTTCCGCACCTGATGTCGGAATGGAGCATGGAGACAGGCATTGGAAAGCTTGTCCAGCAGGGAACAATGATACATGACCAGAGTTTGAATGCCAGCGGCTGTCTTGACAAACATATTTTGTTGTCAATATGAGCAATTTCTACAATTGCATGATATGGAAGATGAATTCCATGTTACGATGAGGGACCGAAAATGGAAAAATTCCTTAAACCCCTATTTGTTATCATACTTATAATTATGAAACTATCATATGGCATAAATATGTTTAAAATGTAAGAGATTACATAGATGTATATGCACTAGATGGCATCTTAACAAAAATTGCATAGTACATATGGAAATACTTGTGCATAAATGGGATATTGCATATTGGTAGAATAATGGAGTCTGCTTATGCAATGAACCATTAATGGAGAATATTGTGATCGATAATCGCTATTGATGTTGGTATTGGTTGTAGGACCAAAGATAACAAAGAGCATGGCTAAATGTGCAGAGGATGTTGTTGCATGAAGCCAACAACCTTATGCAGAAAAGATGGTGCAACAAATCTATGATCATAAAGTTAGCAAAAAGACTGAGCATCCTTGGTAAGAGGCCAATTGATCAGGTAACATCAGGCAAGGTTAATGGTAACCATGTAGGTAATGATTATTGGTGCCAAAGTGCATGACTGTTGAAAGAGGATTTGGTAAGATCTCTTCAACTATGTTCGAGCTATGTTGAGTTAGTTTGCATGTGATATTGAATACCGATTGGGACGATTAACCTACCAAGCTTGGTGATGTGTGGATAAGTGAAGGAAATGATCCTTACACCCTATGACTATTTAGAAATCTCAATGCATTCATATGAATTTATATCCTGCCATGTGTACGTTGGTTAAGTGCTTAATAACCAAAGCAAGTGGGGACTGGTGATCCTGATTATGGTAATGCAAGTTATATGAGATAGTCATGTTTCGATCATAATATGCTTGAATGTATAGTACTCATGAAACAATGCAAGGAAGCATTGAGTAGATGTGCATTGAGAGAGTTTATAAATCTTGTGATGCATTGTATGAATGATATGACTGTGAAATTTGATATAGAGCTTATGAGAAGGAATCTCATGGTTGAGAGCTCTAAGTTCTGTTAGTAAGAACAGTTGTAGATATCAGATTTGTAAATGTTTCGGATTTGAAATTTTGCTAATGACTGTTTGGCTTATATGAAATGTGTCAGGAGGACATGCTGTAAGTGGATGCTCATGTATGGCAGCGGGCATAAGACCATAACGGGTAGAGTGATGTCACTTACAGGAGCCAAACAAAATGAGAATAGGCGCATTGCTAAGCAAACCAATTTCTGTAGGAGACAGAATTGTAAAATTCATGTTGAATTTAATTATTAATGTTATTGATTGGTTATGAAACAATCATATTTGAAGCTTATTGCTAAATGTTGCTGACTGTTTGGCTATTTGATGAAGTGTGCCAGGATAACACATTGCAGGAAGACCATGTGCGATGGCCTGCAGAAGCCAAACTAGATGGGAAGGATCCCATGCTTTGGAAATGGGTTTCGGGTGAAACGCCATTGATAATGTCTCAGCCAAACTGCATGTCAGTAAACCATGAAAGTGAAATGGTAAAGCTATGCCCAGAAGGCATGTGAGGCACATCTGCGAAATGAATGAGTATTTTGTGACCCTAGACAACATTCATGTCTAAATTATTAGGGTTAATATGCAGAGCATGCTCTATCTTATTTATATCATTGCAGACTGCTTGAGTATGATTAGGGCCTACATGGCGCACATCGGAGAGGGGGTGTTGGCTTGATTTTGCAACCAAGCTTAGTGCTATGGGCACCTGCTAACTAGTAGCAGCAGTTTCAAATAGAAATAAACAACTAACTAATCTAAACAAAACTAATCATGGATCTATGCAAGAATATAATCAAATAATGTAAACATTTAAAAAACAATAACAAGAAAATATGAAAGAATGAATTTGTATTGAAAAATGGGGGGGAAGCAAGTGCTTGCGATAATACCTTCAATGGTGAAGGTTGATGTTGAGCAACTCCCAAGATGAGTAGCTCCAAACTCCAAGTGGTCTCCTTCTCCAAGGTTGCTTACAATGGCCAAAATACTCAAGGGAGATTTCGGCAACATGAGGATGAGATAATGGATGCATGTGAAATGAGGAGCCCCTACCACCTTTTTATAGGTTTTGGTGGTGAGGAATACCATTTGTGGTTTTGTGGAAACCAATGGTATTGACCAACATGGTTTAGGTACTTTTCCCTCCTTTTTCCTTTTTTGAATAAAATTAATATTTTTATTCCCTTTTTAATACTTTTGGGAATTTGGACCCTTTTTGAGGGTTTTTTATGTTTTTTTAGGAAAAATAATATTTTTGAGTGGGAAAAGGGGTGTACTAGGGTCTTTTGGTGACCTTTTGTTGGTTTCAGAGGCTCAGATGGCGAAAAAGTGGACAAACGGGTCATGTGAATAGGGAAATGAGCTAGTGAGCACTTTTTGGGTGTCAACAGGGGGTGCACACCTTTTATGGTGCTGGGTCATGATAGGGTTTTCAATATTGACTACACCCTAAGGGAATGGATGCATTCCTGGTGTTTCAATACTTGATAGTGAATGATATGAAATATGATTACGATTTTTGAGCAACAATACTGATGAGTCTGCTTATCCTTCTTGTGCTATCAGCTTACACAGATGCAATTTGGTGTTGCACGTAAGAGGCAAAGTGAAGAAAGGGTGCTCAAGAGGACTGTATGGGCAGTGGTAACCTTTCTACGCTCACACTAAAGGAAACTAGAAGGGATGGATAGGCCCGGGGAGCTGTGTTGCAGAAAAGGGGTATCATCCTTGTGTAGTGTGAGTGGGTATTGTGGGGCCATGCTAGCCTGCAGTCAAGTGAGTCACCTATGGAGTTCCTGGAGGGAACCACTGGTTGCACAAGAGAAGGAGCCACGTAATCATATTATGTTGTTCATATTGCCTGATAAACTCAGTCGATGTACTGGCTTGGCAATGGTTGTTGTATGCCTGATAAACCCAGTCGGCGTACTGGCTTGGCATTGGTTATTTGGGAGTTGTGACGAATGGTTGTTGTATGCCTGATAAACCCAGTCGGCGTACTGGCTTGGCATTGGTTATTTGGGAGTTGTGACGAATGGTTGTTGTATGCCTGATAAACCCAGTCGGCGTACTGGCTTGGCATTGGTTATTTGGGAGTTGTGACGAATGGTTGTTGTATGTCTGATAAACCCAGTCGGCGTACTGGCTTGGCATTGGTTATTTGGGAGTTGTGACGAATGGTTGTTGTATGCCTCATAAACCCAGTCGGTGTACTGGCTTGGTGTTGGCCCGGTTTTGCAACCAGGCTTAGTGCTATGGGCACCTGCTAACTAGTAGCAGCAGTTTCAAATAGAAATAAACAAGAAACTAATCTAAACAAAACTAATCATGGATCTATGCAAGAATATAAGCAAATAATGTAAACATTTAAAAAACAAGAACAAGAAAATATTAAAGAATGAATTTGTATTGAAAAATGGGGGGCAAGCAAGTGCTTGTGATAATACCTTCAATGGTGAAGGTTGATGTTGAGCAACTCCCAAGATGAGTAGCTCCAAGCTCCAAGAGGTCTCCTTCTCCAAGGTTGCTTACAATGGCCAAAATGCTCAAGGGAGATTTCGGCAGCATGAGGATGAGATAATGGATGGATGTGAAATGAGGAGCCCCTACCACCTTTTTATAGGTTTTGGTGGTGGGAAATACCATTTGTCGTTTTGTGGAAACCAAATGGTATTGACCAACATGGTTTAGGTACTTTTCCCTCCTTTTTCCTTTTTTGAATAAACAAAATATTTTAATTCCCTTTTTAATATTTTTGGGAATTTGGACCCTTTTTGAGGGTTTTTTATGCTTTTCTGGAAAAATAATCATTTTTAATGGAAAAAAGGGGTGTACTAAGGTCTTTTGGTGACCTTTTGTTGGTTTCAGAGGCTCAGATGGTGGAAAAGTGGACAAATGGGTCATGTGAATAAGGGAATGAGCTAGTGAGCACTTTTTAGGTGTTAACAGATTGCCCCCTGATGTGTGAGGGCAGGAGCTCATCATATGGCCGATAGACATCATAGTTATTTTGTCTTTTTTCAGGGGTTTGGGAAGGAGAAGAGATCGATTGGAGACTAGAGCCACGGCCCTTTGAAGCTGCAAGAAACAAAAAATATTACATGGCCTCAATATGAATGAGGTAAAATCTCTGATAATGGACGAGGCGGGCATTCCCATGCTCGTATCAAGACATATACATAACAATTAGTCCCAATAAGGGGGATCTAATACATAAAGAATCTACTGGTACACCATAATGGTCCAGGGGGGAAATTATTTTGGGATGTACTCCTGATCATAACGGATCTCAATAACTGATATACTGGAATAACTGAGGAACTGCTGAAACTGAAGGTGTCCAACATCTGTAGGGACTCAAAGACTATGAGTCATCTTTGAGAAATAATGTAACTGTATACTCAAGGGAGTATGAAACTGGGGTACATCTGAATACTGTCGCCATGCGCAACCCGGATATCTATAAAAAAAAAAAAATGTAACTGGTGTTATCCATAGGAAGACTCTCAAATGTGGAGTAGTCAGGAGGTATCCGGGGTCTTCGACTAATAAGTGAAACGGACGAATACCCTGTGCGAGTCTCAACGATGCGATCAAGGTGTTGAAGTCGAGCATGTGAGAAACAACCATTTGGAGAGGCACCGAAGATTCCTCTCGAAATGATTCGTAGGCACTCATCATAAATGGTGATGAGTCCAAGACACAGGGACCTCTAGGTCTATCCTCTGGAATAAATTTGGTTGTCGTCGACAGAGGGAGACCAGCAACTAACAAGGCAATGATGTTTCCTTGATAGGAGCACGAGGTGCAGAACTGAAGTGTTGTAGTACTAGTGGTAGGACTGTCATACTTGTGGGGATGGGAAATAACTGGGTCATAAAGTGGGTAGACTCAAACTTCCTTTGTTTAGAGCATGATGACATGGTTAACCTGGCAGCGTAGGGAACTGCTTGGTATGTATTGACTCTAGGGGGGAGGACGAGCTAATAGGTGCTATCGAGGGATTTTCAAGGTGACATACTGCAGAATACTCTGAACAAAGGCGACCAAAATGGGGAAGTTGCCGTATGGGTAGATGTGATCTGTCGTGGTGCCAAGAGGCACCATTGATTCCTTCTTCGTAGTTTTAATGAGCTCTAAGAAGGAATAAAAGTGTGCTCTGAAATGGTACGTTCCTGTGGATTTTGTGAGCCCAGGACAGCTCATGCTCATGATTGCTTTCATGTTTAGAGAGTCTGAAAACTGTAAGTGGACTCTATTGGTGTTCTTTTTCGTAGTTTAGTCTCCATGGCCCGAAAAAGCATAAAATGATGCAAATGGAGAACTCTTCTAGCCGATGTGACTAGAGTATTCCTTTTTCGTAATTAGTCTACAAGGTCCGGAAAAGGGGTAAATTTATACCAAGTAGACGCCCTTTCAGATACGTTTAACGAGCATGAAAGGAAGCAAGGTTGCTCGGCAATCTTTTCATTGTTTTAGGAGTCAGAAAAGAGCTTAACAGAAACTCCCTAAGTGCCTTTTTCGTAAAAGGGGTTGCTCGGCCCAAAAAAGGGATAAAATTATAGCGAACAAAGAGGGATTGATGAGGGCGAGAAAAGGTCTCAAGCATCATCATCAATGCGGAAAACTGGATCCGGTGACATAAGGATTGTCGAAAAAGGGGCTACGGTCAATGTGGCACGCAAATCGAGGTGATGAGTGGCATTTTGAAAAAATGCCCAAAAAAGTATGGGCGTGAGGGCGATAAATGATCTCAAGCATCGTCACAGGCGCGGAAAATTGAATCCGGCAATGTAAAGTTTGTCAAAAACGGAGAAAGGCGGATGTGGCGCGCAAACCGAGGTGACGAGGGGGCATGGGGAAAAAATGCCCGAAAAATCTAAAGGTGAGAACGAGAAATGATCTCAAGCATCATCATGAGAGTAGAAAACTGAATCCGGCGATATAAGGCATGTCAAAAACGGAGAACGGCCGATGTGGCACGCAAACTGAGGTGACGAGGGGGCATGGGAAAAATGCCCAAAAAATCTAAAGGTGGGAGCGAGAAATGATCTCAAGCATCATCACAAGCGCGGAAAACTGAATCCGGTGATATAAGACACGTCAAAAACAGAGAACGGCCGATGTGGCACGCAAACCGAGGCCACGAGGGGGGCCAATAAATGGTCAAAAAATGGACCCCGTGAAAAGGGGAAAAGGAAGGAACCTGCATGAAGTTCTCGCTGTGCTAATTCCAATGGTACCAGCGGTTTGAAAAATGGACTTCGTATGATACCGCAATGGTTGTTTGAAAAATGGTGGAATGTCTATAAATAGGGTGTGGGGCCCATATGACGTGTCATTGTTACGTGCGAGTTTGGTAGAGCAGTTAGAGCTATTTCTCGATTTCCGGGAGATTTCACCATTGGTTTTCGATTCTGCGAGTTTCAATTAACTCTATTTGCCTTAGCCTTATCAATTATGTCTTTTTTGTTTGGCGGCGGGCCCCTGAAGGCCGCGAAATTCCATGTTGACCCTCCAAGGTGGAATATCGCGAGTTTCGGGTCTATTCCCGCGATGAACCGTGCGGGTTTCAGGATGACAGTCGCGATGGTCATCGCGGCTTTTGGTGGAAATGCCGCGATGGTCATCGCGGCTTTTGGTGGAAAAGCCGCGATGGGATTTTTTCAAAAAATGTTGTGCTGGGGCTAAAAATTTCTTTTGTTTTCTGGCAGGATGTTGAGGAGACCATTGTCCTCGTGGCGGGAGCGAGAGATCGATGATGATCTTATGGAGAGGATTCAGACTGATCCGGGGGTGCGACAGACTTTGGCTGTGAGTGGAATTTTGAAGTTCGCTCAGATTCCACCTATTCGTTTAGTGAGACGGCTCCTGAACAAGCTAAGTGAGTTGGTGGGTGCCGACGGAGGGTGCATTTATTATTGGGGGTGAGAGGTTAGAGATCACTCTCACGGATGTCTATTTTTTGACTGGGTTTCCTCGCTTGGGGGAGGTGGGAGATCTCCTGCCGAGGATCCCGCCTGGTGTAGATATGGAGGATCTGTTACAGACCTTCTGTGTTGATGATGTTGTTTTGCAGAACAGCTCTATTAGTCTGCGATCCCTAGGTGAGTGGGATATGCGGGCTGTTGGTGCATGTGTCCTGCGGATATTGGGTGCTGCTGCGCCACATCGTATGTCTGGGGGACAAACGATGATGGTGGACTCTGTTCTTCGGGGGACTTATTATGCCTAGGGGAAAATGTTTCTGGCTGGTGTCCGGAGAGATCTGGACAAGGCCATTCGAGAGGGAGGTGAGTTCTGCTATGCCTCTTTTTTATGTTGTTTTTTCTTTGAGCTCTTGCCGACCTTGCGGCCACGGGTACCCATTCGTGCTGGTCTGGTGAGTGAGCCTCGTATGATGCGTTGGGGGCAGATGATGCCTCGTGGCGGCGGTGGTGTCCGTGGTTTCTTCATGGAGGATTTTTATGAGCAGTGGGAGCAGATGCCCCTAGTGATTGAGGACTACCCCTACGCCGGCATGGACTATCGAGGTGACCCGGAGATTTCTCGTGCCCCAGGACAGGCCTGGAGTTTAGACGGTATGTTTTGTGTTTTATTTTATACTATATTATGTGTTTTTTGATTTATCAGTCTTATGATTATAGTTGTATATGCTTCTGATGGCTTACTTGCATTGTGCAGATGTTGGTCCAGTGCCACCGGATGACTACGTGGCTCGTCAGGGACGGGCGATGGTGGTCGCTCGACCACCTGTAGCAGTACCACCTCCACGTGGTGGAGGATTTGCGGCTCGTGGGCAAGGGGTTGGCCCTCGAGATGACGCCATAGAGGGTGTCAGGCAGACCTTTGACAGGATCCTAGCTGGACTCCCCGAGGATGGTTGGAGAGACCTGGATAGGGATATTGTGGAGGGTTGCTTCGGTGCGCCGCCTGAGTGGTGGTCGCTCTTGTTGAGGACAGCGGTGTTTGTGGCAGGGCATAGGGGTGGTGCTCGGGATGTCCCGGCAGAGCCGGCTCAGATGAGGATCCGTCTACGGGATGACCCAGCGGGGCCAGAGGAGCGCAGAGTTCGGGCTCGCCATGACCCGGCGGGGCTAGAGGAGCCTAGGGATCCTGATGAGTAGATGATATTGTATCTGCCCCCAAATGATGATGAGCATATGGGGAAGCATTTTTGTACAATTGATGTATTTTTTGTATATCGGGTGCTGAGGGCACCTATGACCTGTTGACTATCATGGTTTATATATATATGTGTATATATATTTGGATATATGGTTGTGTATGCACGTGGATGCACATTTGTTTTTTGTATATGCCCGTGGAGGCACATGTTATGCACGTGGATGCAGTATTTTGTTATTTGTGTATGCCCGTGGAGGCACATGTTATGCACGTGGATGCATTTTGTTTATGGATATGCCCGTGGAGGCACATGTTATGCATGTAGATGCACATTTTGGTTATGACATGATGTGATTGGTGTGCCAGTCAAGGACATTGTTGGCCATATGGTCTGCTACACTGTTGAGATGTCTTGGGACATGTGTGAATGAAATGGATTCAAACTGTCGAACCATTTGCTTAGTGCGCAGGAATTTTCTGAAAAGACAGGGATCGCGTACCTGGTAATCATTGTTGAGCTGGGAAACTAGGAGCTGTGAGTACAAGAAAATGTTGAGGTGACAGATGCTCATTTGGAGAGCTGCGGCCAGGAGACCGGTCACGGCATCGTATTCAGCTTGGTTGTTGGTGGCGGCACCTAAACATACTCTGTCAATGTGAATTAACTCATGTGAAGGGGAGTATATTACCCAAGCTGCGGAGGCGAGATTGGGAGACCAACGGCTTGCACCATCAGCAAAACCGACATAGCAGAGTGGAAGAGGATCCATCTGTGGTCATGCAGAGAAAAACAAATATTTAGGTTTTTTGAATTTTTTGTGAAAAAAGAAAGTAAGCCTATACTAGAATGGACGGTGGTGTCCATCAGATTTGCTATGGGTAAAATCGTTTAAGGTACAACCCGTTGCGTGTGTTGTGTAGGGGATTTCCTTCTGAATCGGTCAGAATGTATGCCCCCTGCCCGAGGCAAGTGTGTACGATGTAGGGGCCTTGCCACATAGATACAAACTTTCCCTTTCCGGTTTTATCATGAGCTTGATCGTAAGCGAGGACAAGGTCTCCCTCAGAAAAGGTTCTTGGGTGGACGTGTTTGTCGTAACTTAGTTTGGATCGTTGTTTGGCTGCTTCCATGTTTTGAATGGCTGTGCGTCGATCTTCATCGGCCTGCTCTAGGAGTAGTAAACGTTTCTCAATTGGGGAAGTGTCCGGTAGGAGTTCAACGGCGATATGTAAGGCTGGAATCTGGCACTCGATAGGGAGAACGGATTCGACACCGTGAACTAAATGGAAAGGGGTAAAACTGGTGGCGGTTTTGGTTGACGTGCGGTAGGCCCATAGTGCCGGGAAAAGCATGTGGTGCCAATTGGATTTGTGTTTGTCTACAGTACGTTGGAGGATGGTCTTCAAAATTTTATTGATCGCTTCGACTTGGATGTTTCCTTGGGGATAGTAGGCGGAAGAGAAATGGTGTTCAAATTTCAACATGGTTGATAATTCTTTCCAAACAGCATCTTCGAAGTGAGAGCCGTGGTCAGAGACTAGTTGCTTCGGCACTCCGAAACGAGTGATAACATGGTTGAAGAAAAATCATGCTGCAGTGTCGGCTTTGAAATTGTAGGTCGGCATGGCTTCTGCCCACTTGGTGAAATAATCTACGGCCACGATGATGTGTTTGTGATTGCCGGCTGACGGGGGGTTGCAGTCGAGGAAGTCAATGGCCCATTTGCAGAATGGTCCGACGGTGATGACTGGATGAAGGGGGGCGAGGGGGGGTTCTTGCTTTGGGAGCAAAGAGCTGGAAGTTCTGGCAATGCTTGACTGCGGTGATGCAATCAGTAAACAAGGATGGCCAAAAATAACCTGCCCGAATGATCTTCTGGGCGGTGGCCATGCCGAAGAAATGGCCTCCGCAAGCACCGCTATGACAATCATTGAGGACTTGTTCTGCCTCACTATGGGATAGGCATGAGTGTAGGATGGTATCAACGCCGCGTCGGTAAAGTACGTCCCCTAACAAGAGGTATCGGGGGGCGTGGTGTCGTATGCGACGGCGTCCATCACGATCGACGTATGGTCGAAATTTTTGCGTACGAAGGTAAGTCAAAATGTCTCCGTACCAAGGGTCGTCAGACGAAATGATGAAGATTTGCTCGTCAATCAGGTCCGTTTGGATAACGGGTGATGTTGAAGAGGATGGGAGGTCTGTGATGAGGTGAGCAAGCGCGAGGGATTTGGTGCTTTTAGGTGTTCTGAAAGTAAGGTCATATTCCTGGAGGATAATGACCCATTTAGCAACACGACCTTGTAGGAGCCGTCGGGTCAGGAGATAGACCATAGGGTTGGAGTCGGCCACAACGGTGGTGTGACTGAGTAGAATGTAGTGTTGCAATTTTTGTACGGAAAAGACTACAGCTAGGGCTAATCTTTCCTCATATGGGTAACGTAGGGGTGGTCCGGACAAGGTCTGGCTGACGTAATAAATTACATGCTCTTGGTGAGAGGCATCTTCTTGGACCAAAACTCCGGACACAGCATATTCAGATGCTGAGACATAAAGGGTGAAGTCTTGAGAGAAGTCCGGTGGGGATATCAAGGGGGCTTGTGTAAGAGCTTTCTTGAGGGCTTCGAATGCCGTGTCTGCTTGCTCATCCCAAACAAAGGGTATGTGGGTACGAAGTAAGCATAAGAATCCATGGACTTTGGTGGCATAATCAGGAACGAAGCGCCTAAGGAAATTAGACCAGCCTTGTAGACTCTGTAGCTGCCGAAGCGTGCGAGGAGGGGGAAGTTCTAAGATGGATTTGACTTTCAGGGGATCAACAGTAATTCCGTCTTGGGAAACAATGAAACCCAATAACCGGCCTACCGGGACGCAAAAGACACACTTGTGTGGGTTCAAGCTGATTTTATATTTGCAACAACGCAGGAAAACTTGCCGGAGGTCGTTAAGGTGGTCTGATCGTTTTCGGGAACGAGCTGTGAGGTCATCAAGGTAGACTCGCAGGATATGGATCAAGTCGTGAAAGCAATAGGTCATGGCCCGCTGGAAAGTGGCACCAGCATTTTTAAGGCCAAATGTCATGACTCGATAGGAAAAGGTGCCCCATGGGGTGGTGAAGGCAGTCTTGTACTGATCCTCCTTACGGATGTGAATCTGGTTGTATCCGGAAAACCCGTCCATGAAAGATAGGACCTCATGGCCCGCACACTCATCAATGAGTTGGTCAATGAATGGCATGGGGAAATTGTCTTTTGGACAAGCGTGGTTTATGTCACGGAAATCAGTGCATACTCTAAGGGTGCCTTGCTTTTTGTTGACTGGAACGGGGTTCGACACCCAGGTGGTGTACGGAATAGGATACATGAATCCTGCGTTGCGAAGTTTCTCGACCTCAGCTTTAACAGTGGGGAGTTTGGAAGGATGAATGGGTCGCTGTTTCTGACGAACAGGGGGTACCTCATGCCATGTATCAATGTGGTGTTCTATGATGGCAGGGTCGAGACCAGGCATCTCGGTATAGGACCAGGCAAAAACATCACGGAACTCTTGAAAAAGCTTTTTGTACGCCTGAGTTTCCGCTTGAGTGCAAGATGCGCCCAGCGAGATGAGTTCAGGTTTTCCAGGTGTTGTGGAAATATCGATCTGTATAATGGGGGAAATATTGGACATGTTCCCTTCTTCGAAGGCATCTGGTGCTGGGATGGGGTCCTTTAACCAATCGACCTTAGTGGGTATGAAATATTTTGATTAAACTGATAGCTGGTTGGATGTTGTGGATGTGGATGCTTCCGAGAGGAAGTACGAGCGATGATGCATATCATCCCAAGGGTAGTCGGGTGCAGTGAGTGTCTCCAAAATTTGCTCATCAGTATTGAAGTAGTCAGACCATAAATCAAGGGGTTCTGGTTTGAAAGTTGTTGAAATCATATAGATTGTATTGACTTCTTCCGACGAGGATGATGGCGGGGGGTAGATCTCTTCGATGAGGGGAGGAGATATCTCTAAATCGACGTTGTTTAACTCATACAATGCTGCTCTATAGTCAGGTAGATCAGGACAATGGTGAGAGTAGTGGCCGTAAACACTGCATATAGCACAAGGATGGTTGGTGCGCAGTGATCTGTCGCGAGGCTGAGGAGGTGGCTCAAGTCTAACGACTGGGATGCCGGTGTCATCGTCCAACATATTCATATGCTCTTGGAGTGCTGGTAGCTGTGGGAATTGATGAGTTGGATGGCCTATCTCATCGCACAAAGAGCATTTAGGAGGAGCTCGAAACACCGGTGGGGGTTTGACTGCCTTAGGGGGTGGTATAGCAGTGTATGGTTGTGGACCTCTGCCCCCAGTGGGCTTGGCAAGAGGAGGAGGATTCGTTGACGACGAAGGGATCGTGAGACCATGAGATGGTTTCGTCGATGATGAAGGGATTGTGACACCAGGGGGAGGTTGAGTAGTGGTAACAATAGGCTGTACTGGTTGGAGGATGACATTTGGTGTCGGTGGTGGAATGGGAGGCGAAACATACCACATGGGTAATCCCAATGTTAGCCCAGGTAGACTAAGGGTAGCCATAACTGGGGCGCTTACTACACCAGAAGGAGGAAATAGAAAGGGGATGGTGTGGATGGGTGTAACACCGATGTGACTAGGGACCAATGGTGGTTGACTACCGGGTGCTTGTGTATTCTGTGAAAGAGTACAGAGGTTTGCGACATGGGTCTCTGGTGACGGTGGTGGAATGGCCTGGAATGTAGAGGTCATTGGTGTATCTGAGTAAAGTCCGGGTCCCACAGAAGAAACAAAGGAGGTAGTTGCGCTAGAAGTGGGTTGTTCGACCATGGGGAGAACATTTTGGGGTGCTGCAGGGGCGTTGGGATCATAGTAGGTGAGTTGGTCAATTTTGACCATGCGTCCCTCGTGGGGGAACATCATGGTGCGAAAAACGGATGAGGCGACCGCTTTCATGGCGTACATGTAACTGCGGCCAAGTAAAAGGTTATAATCGAGCTGGGCATTAATGACCTCTATGTCGATGAGCACAGTTTTCCCACCTAATTGGACGGGGACCTTGGGTAGTAAACCTTGAGGTTGAGCTGACCAGCCGTCGTAGGCCCGCAATGCAGTGGTGGATTGTTGGAGAGTAGGGGATCCCAACTTCTGCCAAACGAATGTGGACATGACGCATGTAGAGGCACCCTCGTCGATGATACACCGATGGATGACGAGATTCTGAATAGAAACAGAAACTTGGACTGCTATGGTGGAAGGCAGACGTGGTTCGGACTGGTCCAAATCAAAGGTCATCAATTTCGAATCATTTGGGTCAATCGCCCCAATGGCGGAAAGTAAAGTCTTGCGCTGCGTAGGACAGTTTTTCAAGACTTCTAATGCAGACATGGCTGCGGGAGATTGAGCTAAGTCATCTACGATGTTGTAATTTGACGCAGCCCGTGCATTGGGGTTGTTGTTGATACGGCGGAGTGGGAAACAAGGTGCTTTAGAGGCACCATCGAGTGGAAGCGGTGGTATACGTAACGTCTGATCAGTGGGATGAGTGTTAGTATCCTTATCGGCAGGGGGGGCTTCGTAGGTAGGGCCATACTGGTTCCGACGTGTCTGAATGTTGACATCGGCAGTGGACATCATCAATAAGTGGTGAGTGCCTGAATCAAACATGGGTTGATCAGGAGCAGCGTAAGTGATTTGTTGTGGTGGCACGTTGCCCTGTGGGGGAGCTAACGGCTGAGTGTTCACCACTCCTTGTGTTGGAAAAGGGTTTTGTAGCACCAAAGGTTGTTGTTGAGGTGGTGGAGGGTTGGGTGGCGGCTGAGGAGCCGCCTGCCCTTGACGATGGGCGTCATCTGTCCATAGTTGCCGGACTCGCTCCAAATGTGGGCAAGCGTGGGTATAGTGGCCATAGACCCCGCAAATAGAACAAGGATGGTTTGTTCGTAAATTAGCATTTTTGGCTTGCTTAGGTGGCCGATCAGGATTCTGATGAGCAGGCGCCGCGTTATTATTTTGTGGAGGATGGGGAGGGTGTGGAGCTTGGTTATGATTTTGGTTGTTTCCACGGTTACGTCCTCTTCCACGGTTTGGTTTCCCACCCTGGTTGCGTTGGTTATTTTGGTATTGGGGATGATGTTGTTGTGCGTACACATGCCCTTGAGCATTGGGGGGATTGTGGGGAGCCGCAGGTGCGGGAGCAGGTTGCGGTGGGTAATATGCAGGTGGAGCTGGCGGTGGTCCAGTTGCCTGTTGGCGTTGTTGGTACCCCTGAGCTATTGGATGTGTTGGATTAGCTGGTGCAGCTTGCTGTGGGTACTGCATTTGTTGTGGCGAGAACTGAATGGGGTTCTGTGTAGCAGGTTGGTTATAGTATGTAGGAGGTACATATGCTGATGGCGCTTGTCCATAGTAATGTTGTGGACAAGAGGGTCCATGAATATGATGTGTCTGGTTTGTTGGAGCGTAAGAAGTTGTCGCTCCGGAACTGGATGTAGCCCTAGAGAGGTCTGGGGCAGGCATGGTACTCACCATACTGAAAGGTTTAGCTTGGGGTGTGATTTGGAAAATAATGCCATCGGCGGCATGAGATGCCCCTGGCGCGTCACTACGTGAAGAGTCGCATCGTGGGGCGTCTGGTATGATTGTGTATAGATAACCCGACTGGGCGTAAATGAGATCAAACTGTTGGGTTTTGAGGATGGCCTCTTCTTCAGACTAGGGTCTTTCAGATGCCACATCCTTCACAATGAGAGGGAGGAGAGATTTTAGAAACCAATCTAAGAAGATATGGTCGTCTAACTTGATTTTGCAGAGGCTTCCGCGTCGACGCCACTCATGAATGTGGTCAGTGATATGGGTGGCCGTGTTCTGTCTGCAAGACAGTAGGATCTCGACTCCCGCATCATAGCGGACAGGTAACTGGAAAAACTGTAGGAAGGTCGAGGCAAGGGAGGTAAAGGTGGCATGCGTCCCATGGGGCTGCTCGATATACCACTTGGCTGCAGAGCCAGTGAAGGTGCGCTGTAAAATCCAGAGGTGGACAGAGTCGTCCACTATGGAGTTGGAGGAACACCATAAATGGAAGGACATGATATGGTTCTGGGGGTCTTCACCCGTCTTACCCTCAAACTTAGGGATGTCAGAGGGGAGTTTGGTGGGCATGTGAGGCCATGCAGGATCGTGTCTGATGGGGTCATTAGTGAGCCTAGCTAAGTCTGGCAGGTTTAGACTTGCCATGTACGGTAAGCTAGCAGATGTAGTGACTGGAACTTGGACATGCCTAGTCATTGTGGTATGATGTAGGGGTCCAGTAGTGCCTAAAGGTATGCTAGGTATGGAGGGTATGTGCCCTCTGATAGGTGTGGTCTTGTATGGGCCAGCGCCTCCAAGTGCAACATGGGTTACACTTGGGTTAGGAATAGCATTGGGGATTCCTGGGATAGGGTTTGTGGAAACCAGAGGGGGTGTGAATCCTATGTTGGGCATACCCATAACAGGTGGTGGCCCTGTGTTGGGAATTCCTATAACAGGAGGTGGCCCTGTGTTAAGCATTCCTAAATGTGGAGTGTTGCCCATGTTGGGCATACCCAGGGGGGTGGTCATTTCCATAGATGGCACCGCAGCAGAAGGGTCTGTGGATGTCTCACCTATGGTGCTGGTAAATAGTGGGTCAAATGGTGTTCCAGCCATAATGGTGGTTGGTGGTAATACAACGTAGTTTTCGGATTCTGCCTCAGAATCATATGTGAATTGAGGCGTGTCAGAATCGGATGACCGTCTGGTTGACCGACGATGTGTCGAATCAAGAGATAAGGCTCTGCGTCGGTGACGTGGAGAGCCAAGTAGACTAAACTCTGGGAGTTCGCCCTGAAGACGACAAGAGCATCTAAAATTCTCAATGGTGAGAATTAAGTTTTTGTGTAAAAAATCTGTTTAAGTATCAGGTGGTGATATATATATAAAGAACTCAAAACCCTAATGCAACCAAGGGTGCAAGAAGGGGAGTGAAAAAAGAAGGCTATCAGGCCAAAAAATCAACCTGAAAAAAGGCACTTATTCTAGCAGCTGTGCTACAATAAGTGGAGGAATGCAACAAATGGTCAGAGTACCAACATGCAAACGGCTTCTAGAAAAAATAGGTGTAACTAGACCAAAGGTGGGTTGAAATCATGCAAACACCTAACTAAAAGTATTGTGACTCAAACAAACGATATCCTCTGCAAGGTGATGAAATCCAAGTCAGACAATATGAGTGTTGAGACAACGGCTAGATATCCCCCTACCGGGAGGGACACCGGGTAATCAATCCTAAAGAAAGGCTACTAGGATACTCCGTTCATGACGCGTCGAGAAAAGGTAAATCTGCCATTTGGTCCTTGATCGCAATATCCCAATACAGGGATATCCCGAGAACTGCGAATGGTAGCCCTTCGGTTACTGAATGGATTTCGGTATTCCACTCAGGCTTCCAGAACCATCCTCGCGACTTCAACCCTCCTAGGGGAGAGGCCTTCCCACAAACCGGTTGTGACCGCGCCAATAAATACTAAGAGGTTTTAGCTCCCTAAAGGACAACAACTATGTCTCAGATGTAATAACTGAGGGGTGTTATTGGAACACCTATCCCCCCAATACTACATAGCTACAAAGTTCTTTTAGTGTTCCCCAAGTGGGGTTAAAAGTGTGTTGAAATTAAGGTACGTTTTAAGGCTCAGTTCAATTAAGTGATCGAGTGGGTGCACATGTGGTATTGTAAACTGAACTTGAAAAAAGTAAATGCTTTACTGAAAATTTTCAAAAAATAAAGGATCTTTCGAAAAATAAAAAATCAAATATTTATGACTTTTTTCAGTAAATTGAAATTAAATGCTTTTCAAGGACTATTCGAAAAATAAAGGATCTTTCAAACGGCAAAGCAAATAATATAACTTCTTTTCGAAATAAATGGATTTCGTTTTCAATAATTGCTATGGGAAAAATATTTCAAGAAGCAAACAGGAAATTTTTTTTAAACCTAGATAAACTGCAAAATAAGTCTTTCTTTCACTTTCTTGAAAATTTTTAAAAAGATTTCTAAATGTGCATTTAAATAGTAAAATTTTTTCGATGGCTGTAAAATATGCAGAATTTAATACTGTAAAAAAGTGCTATGTGGGCAGGAAAAACGGTAAAAATTAATTTTTTAAATCGGTTTGGCCGAATGAAAAGAAAAAAAAAATCAGCAGCGCGGGTTTTGACAGAAAAGCCGTGATGGACCGCGCGGGTTTCTGTCGCACAGTCGCGATGGACCGCGCGGGATTTGGGCACACAGTCGCGATGTGCAGCGCGGAAAAAATCCGCAAAGCCGCGATGTGCAGCGCGCAAATAGGTTGCGAAACCGCGGTGAACCGCGCGGAAAAGGGCCGCGCAGTCGCGATGTGCAGCGCGGTAAATGACCGCAAAGCAGCGATGTGCAACGCGGAAACCGGCTGCAAAGCCGCGGTGAACCGCGCGGAAAAAATCCAAAAAGTCGCGATGAGCCGCGCGACTGTCAGGCTAAAAACCGTGATGCAAAAGCCGTGCACGGAAGCCGAAAAACGAACCCGAAAATTGAGAATTCTGGGCTGTTAATGGCAATAGATGGGGCCAAAACTTAGAGCAGCAATGGATCTGCTGTCTAAGATGGAAGATCTATGGATCTTAAGGCTAAAAACTAATAAAAAACTAAGATTAAAGGCAAAACTAGAGATCTATTGTTCAAACCAAGCGGAGTCGCCAAAAACTGTTGGCCTGGTTTTGCAACCAGGCTTAGTGCTATGGGCACCTGCTAACTAGTAGCAGCAGTTTCAAATAGAAATAAACAAGAAACTAATCTAAACAAAACTAATCATGGATCTATGCAAGAATATAAGCAAATAATGTAAACATTTAAAAAACAAGAACAAGAAAAGAATGAATTTGTATTGAAAAATGGGGGGCAAGCAAGTGCTTGCGATAATACCTTCAATGGTGAAGGTTGATGTTGAGCAACTCCCAAGATGAGTAGCTCCAAGCTCCAAGAGGTCTCCTTCTCCAAGGTTGCTTACAATGGCCAAAATGCTCAAGGGAGATTTCGGCAACATGAGGATGAGATAATGGATGGATGTGAAATGAGGAGCCCCTACCACCTTTTTATAGGTTTTGGTGGTGGGAAATACCATTTGTGGTTTTGTGGAAACCAAATGGTATTGACCAACATGGTTTAGGTACTTTTCCCTCCTTTTTCCTTTTTTGAATAAAAAAAATATTTTAATTCCCTTTTTAATATTTTTGGGAATTTGGACCCTTTTTGAGGGTTTTTTATGCTTTTTTGGAAAAATAATCTTTTTTAATGGAAAAAAGGGGTGTACTAAGGTCTTTTGGTGACCTTTTGTTGGTTTCAGAGGCTCAGATGGTGGAAAAGTGGACAAATGGGTCATGTGAATAAGGGAATGAGCTAGTGAGCACTTTTTAGGTGTTAACACTTGGCATTGGTTATTTGGGAGTTGTGACGAATGGTTGTTGTATGCCTGATAAACCCAGTCGGCGTACTGGCTTGGCATTGGTTATTTGGGAGTTGTGGCGAAAGGTTGCTGGATGCCTGATAAACCCAGTCGGTGTACTGGCTTGGCATTGGTTACTTGCATGATGTGGAGGTATTGGTGAAGGGTGTTATTTCCTGACAAACCCAGTTGGAGAACTGGCTTGGAAATGGTTATTGTATGCTTGATAAACCCAGTCGGCGTACTGGCTTAGCATACTGATCTTTGAAATGCTTGATAAACCCAGTCGGCGTACTGGCTTAGCATACTGATCTTTGAAATGCTTGATAAACCCAGTCGGCGTACTGGCTTAGCATATTGATTTTTGAAATGCTTGATAAACCCAGTCGGCATACTGGCTTAGCATACTGATTTTTGAAATGCTTGATAAACCCAGTCGGTGTACTGGCTTAGCATACTAATTTTTGGGATGCCTGATAAACCCAGTCGGCGCACTGGCTTGGCATTGCCTATTCAGATGATGTTGTGGAGCAGCATGTGTGCTGGCCAAGCATCCACCCCACAGGTGATCCAAGGCTTGTAAAGCAGAGAAGGAAACCTGTGGAGTAGCGAGGAAACGCACAATACAGATAAGTATTTGGTTATATTGCAACTTCTTGCTTATAAATATACATGTGTATATGATTTAATTATGATTTCTTAAATTCTCATTTGGAAATAAACCCTATGAAAATACACTAAACATGTGAATTGACTCAATGTTTGAGTGTAGGTATTGCTGGAAGCAAGGACTATGAAAGCATCTGGAGGATGCATGTGGACATATGACTGTCCTAAAGAGTTCAGTATGAGCAGTAATGAAAGATGGTGCTAGTGGAGTTGTGTGGGTCCTAGCAGCCAAAGGTTCTGTAAGCGACACCGGGGAAGGGTTCCCTAGCTGAAAATCCATATGCAGACCTTAGACACTAAGTGTCATAGCCAAGAAAGGAAATTCAAAGCATTCACATTGAAGTGAAAGAGACTAAGGAGCATGAAACCACAGTGATGGTGTAGCTCCATAATAGAACAAGACTAAGAGGGAGAAACCCCTACTCTTCTCTTTTCTTTTGATTGATGCATTTATAAAACAAAAGATTATTGAGTGCATATCAGGGCTGAAAATGGATTGTGTGTAATTGCTTGAGATGAATTGTGAATGCTGAAATAGTAAATTTCCTGTGAAAGGATGAACATGAATGAGTTCATGTGTAGGTTGGGAAAGCATGAAAAGTGTGGAATTCCCATGAATAAAGCATGGACATTCCATGTCAATTAGGAAAATAATTGACTAATCTTAATGTTTATGCTATGCTTGTCCTAACAAAGAATTCCCATGATGAATTTCACAGGTAAGAAAGTGAAACAATTGGTTGCAGCCATCACAGGAAAGTGTTGCTAGTAAGCAAGGTGTGTTCAGTTGTTCCCATTGACCATGGCAGCAAACCGAGGGCTATTAGAATTGGCTGAAATTCTTCTTCAAACAATTGCCAGGACCCAAGAAAATCTTGGGGAGATGCTCAAGCTACAGAGGCAACAGAATGAGATAAACCATGAGGCCTTGCAGGACTCTATTCGTCTGCAAAAAGAAGTAAAAAGCATTCTGGGAGCAATCAGCAGGGGAAAAGAAAGTGGGTCAATGAAGAAGCATTCATCCAATCGTCTGATCAAGAAACGTCCCAGGTGGGAAGAGTCAAAGGAAATGGACCGGGAAAAGGTAAAGCCACCAATGAAATGTTGGGGGTGTGGAGTAAATCATTGCCTCTGTGACTGCCCAACAAAAGAATATCAAGGGGATAGCAACTGTAAATTCCCCAGGTTCGTGGACCAGTTGGAAGGAAAAGAAGGAATTGTTTTGAAACGATGTCCTCATGCAGAGCTAGAAGGTCCTAGCCAACAAGAGTAGGTTGTAAATACCAAAGTACTTAGTCCTGAAAAACCCAAGTAAAAAAGGTGAAATGCAGGACAAACCTACCACATTTTGTGAATTTTGGACATATGTAAAGTGAGTATTTATTCCGAAGTGTTGGAACACCGAGGACGGTGTTATTCCAAGGGGAGGGGTATTTCACGTCCCCATTTTGACCCCCTTGCATTAAATCATGAATGATGTAAATATTGTAACTTAATCATGGTGAGGAGCTCAAGGCCAAGGCCCCACCACTGATTTAGCATTTTATGTACTGGAAATTAAAGAGATAGATGCCTATGGTTCTTGTGCTAGAAGGGCCCGATGTAAATAAGACATCATGTAAATACGAATTAAATAAAAGATACCCACAACCAGCTACGCAATGCAACAAAGAGATGAGGGCATGATCTTTACAAGGAATAGGGAGGGAAAATAACCAAACCCTTGATCCATGGTGTTAAGCCATTTTCATTGAGGAAACCCATGAACTCTCAACTACCCATTTGGCCTCATGCACCCAATCATTTAATTCTTCCAATAATTGGTTGAGACAATTAATGCCTTGGGATGGGAGAGGTATGGTTGTCAATTTTCGTGTATGGGCAAGACAGCAACCTGGGAAATCGAGTTTTGGGTTGGCTGGGCAAGAAAACCCCCACGAAATTGGCCCAAAGCCATTCTTCACCCATGGCATTCTTCCTCTCACGCAGTCTGAGCATGTTGGGGTTTTATCCTTCACATTCTTCACCATTTCCTGCATTATTCCATGCCTGCAAACTCGTTTTTGGTTAGCTCATTGGCTGGGAGAAGAGAGCCATGATTTTTGGGGTTATGGAGGCCGTTTCTGCCCATGAAATGCCCATGAGCATTCCTCTAAAAACGATTCTGCTCTCCTGGGGTTGTTTTCCCATTTTCTCCATTTCGTTTTGGTTGCCCACGTTTTTCTGGAACTGTTAGAAACCCATTGTTGGGAACTTCACTAGAGAAGCGTTTTTCTCATGCCTAGTGCTGGCATTTTTGCTGTTATATGCATCCATCTCCTAGCAGCCTCAGAAACCCAACTGCTGGTTGGTATGGCTGATTCTGGGGTATCTACGGCTATGTGAGACCCTGTTGTTCCCTAGTTCCTTGTGGAGATCATGCCCAGCTCGGGGGTGGCAGTGGTACTGAGAGATTAAGGAGCACACTGGCCTATGGTTGGGTGGAACGTTGCAGAAGCGTAGCTGGTTGCTTGGGACTACTTCCTTAAGATAAGTATCCTCTTGTGCTATCTTTCAATTGTTTAATGGATGAATATCTGGAATGTAAAATGAATGAGTAATTGAAATTACTTCTGCTGTGTATAAACAAATACTTATGCATCCTCATATGTCTGGCATGCTTACTTCATAAGTACATGGGGCTAGATGCCCGGTTTGGGATCACGATCCTCTCCATTGCACTAGTATAATGGGAGGGGACGTGACACAAAAGATGGCTTGAGACTCTGTTTTCTGGTAGATCAAACAACCGCCATCTGTATAGCCTGTTCATTGCAGTGTACCTTTCTCTTCAAAACTATTAATGAAGGATATCCGTCCAAGCTTCTTTCATTGTATATGACTATGATAAATAAAATCTAGAATTGGTTATAATGTTATGATTATATATATATATATATGATAACATAAAAACAGTCCTCCATATGGTATCACAGGCATATTTCCTTAGTCCTATAGGGCTTATTTTGAATCTCTATGAAGTTTCCAAAACAAACAGGTTAAAAATTAATCAAATATTTTATACTTATATTTAGATATATTATTTTGCAGTGATAAGCCGTCTCTGTCTCGCAAGATCGAATCGATTTCTTTCATTTCTGTTGGTTCATATTTCACTCTACTATTGTAGTGGCCTAGCTTATTCTTTTTATATATTACATCCTTATCAAGCAATTATTTTCCAGGTTATCATGTAAGTATTTGATTGAGTAAGGAATTTTTAGGAATTCATAAAGGTCCATAGGTATAGGTGTTGCGCTTGCTAGGATCCTTGCTAAAGTTTGTAGTGTGTCCAATTTGCTCCCCTTCCTCCCTAGAGTGATTATTTGGGTCTACGATTTCATTGGAATTTTTTTTTTCAGAATTCTGTGGAGACTTAAAAAAAGATGTCCAAACATGAATTTTGAATGCATAGGTGTAGTCGACCATTCTAGAGGACTGCTAATAGGTTAGAATTCCTCATTTGATGTAATCAACTCATTGCACCCTTAGTTGATAGTTAACTAAATTCTGATTTCAAAAACGAAAATGAAAAACATATATTCCTAATGCACACATGTAGAGTACATTAGCATTCTCATGATTCTGCAATAGCTAGATTGACTTATATAGCTATATGATTTTGTAACAACTAGATCTCTTATGGTCATTCCCCGTCTTCAACAACACCAACATATTTGGCCAATTAATTTGAATTCAATTCAATATTCAGCTTTGTTCATTCATCATTTCAGAGATAAATCTAGGATGTGCCTCCGCCTCTTCCTCAACAATCTGTACCTCCTAGTAGTGTATGTATACATGAAATATCTAAGTATATATGTTTCCTCGTCATGTTAAGAATTTTGGAATGTCACATCTATTTAAATTTTTACACATTGACATTCCAAAAATTTTAACATAAATGCATGAAATAGTTCATCTGCAAGTGCAAACCAACTTTCATTTTCTCCGATACGTAGCAACCATCATCATCATAAACCAATGTATCAATCTGTTGATATCCTATCTTGAGGCATAAAAGTTATCGTTCAGTCAATATGTTGTATGAGGCATAAGAGGATAACTTTTGGACAATGGGCCTTATTGTTATGTCAATATTTGCGGTAAATTGAAAGTCACACAGGCCCTCATTAAAAAATTGGGCATGTATTTGTGGTAAATTGAAAGTCACCCATGCTCTCATTAACCAAATGGACAGTGGTAAATTGAATGAAGCAATTCATGCATGAATCTATTTTTGGAAGTGATGTGAACTCTGTTTTGGGAGGAGACCTAAAACGTGGATATAAAGTATTTTTGAATCCATATATGTTTGAAGTTTTAAAATATGCACCCCACATACTAAAACTATGTGCAGATATGAGAACTCCTACTAATTCTATAATTTTGGTTCAATAAATAATATATTATTTTTTAAAAGTTTATGTTACATTGTTATAGTGAATATTTTTTTCTTTTAAAAGTTTAGGTTAGAGGTCATATTGTGATACTTGTAAGCTCCACGAAATTACACTTCTCGCTCATACCGGGATGTAGAAAGCATCTCCCTCATACTAGGCTATAGAAAACATCTCTTGGCACAATTACGGTTCAAGGAAGGATTGATGTGAGCAAAAACCATTAAACTAAGAAGGAAGATGCCATCAATGTTTTGAGATGTAGATAATTACGATGTGTCAAATGCAAAAAGAGACAATTATAGATCTCAACAAGACAGTTGATATCCAAGTGTTTTTAGACATAGTACATGTTGGTGGCCTTCCAAGTACTAAGGGCATGATATATATCAGCAAGTGGATACAGCATCTATGACAGATGGTGAAGATGTTCCTTCAGTACCTTTGCATGAGTTGCTTGGTGATCTTACACTTGAGGATGATGAGCACGAAGATGAAGAAATGGAAGACTAATTGTGAAAATAGATTTCAGATGACTGTTGTGTGACATTGACAATTCTTTTATACTTTTAAACGGTGTGGACAATTTGCATCTTGCAAAGGTTAATTCTAGATTTGAGGCATGTGAGAATTTTTTCTTACTGTGAGACCCATGTAAGTATTCTAGTGTGTTTTTAGAGTTTTATTATATTCCTTAGCAGATAAGTGAACACATTTTAGAATTCAAGGGTATATGTCGTAGTTTCAATTGAGACATCAAATCTTAGAGTGATTATTACACTTTGCATGGTTTCGTCTTGTATGAATTATCTACAAGCACCATAAACTGACTTTTTGCCCAAAGTGATAACAGCCATGGGAACAGTCTAGTAGTATCTGAACTAGGAAAACTCAAACACTCTAGAAAAACTAGAAGGCTGCTATTTTTCAGAACTATTATAGTGTTTCAAGATTTTCTTCAATTGAAAAGAGAGTGGGCCCAATTTTTCCATTGAGGTGAAATAATGGTTTGGTCTGTGTTGATCATGTTTTTCAATCCAAGTCCCTATCCTTGTATCTTGATTGCCAAATATGAAATACTTGTTCCATTTTGTATTTATATTTATGGAATTTTGGATGGAGGTTCCATTCAGACAATGTTTCCTGAAAGATGAAAAAATTATCAATTGTGACCAAGTGGATAGTTTAGCTACTGCGTGATCTTGGCCGGATGTTTTCATGTTGAAAGGGCTTTTTCTTCAGCAGCAATCTGCCCATGTAATCCACTTGATCATGTTTTTGGCCTTGACCATTTAGGAGCATCTCTCTCTAAAAAATATGACCGTTGTAGTGATAAACATCATCTTTTACAATGCTTTTGAAATAATTTCCTATAATATTTCGCATAGCTGTATTCAGCTATTGCATGTTAATCATATGTTGAAATTGTTTGGTTTGAGATCAGGCGGTATTTTAATTATATTTTATAAAGAGAAAGTATTTCCTAATATTATCAGTGTGAAGTGTTATAAAGGCTGCTGATGGCCCATGGATGCTAGTATTTTTGAGATATTGCATCTGTGGGAAAATGAAATTGAAATCTGAGCATTGAATCCTTTGTAGATGTGATTTTTTCCCCTATTCTTCATATTGTTGCATTGGTCAGTGATGACATGAACTTCTGTTTTTATATTCTTCTACGAAATTTTCTTGACAACTTGACATCGATGCTTTGACAAGATCTAGATGGATATATAGCCTGCTCCTGGGAAACTAATGCATTAGTTGCCTATTAGTTCCTGGGTTCATTTTTTTGAACTATGTACTATGTAGATGGAAATATAGCCTGATCCCAAGAAACTAATGCTTCAACGGCAGTATTAGTTTTTAGGCACGTTTCTGTAAACTAACTTTGGGTGGTGTGTGGTTACCAGATCAAACATTTTCAGTTAGATCTTCTCTCACGTGAATGAACAATTAGTAAAATTGTAGGAGCACTAGACTGAGGTCGTCGGCAAGCTTGGATCTGCCTCATATACTTAGCTTATTAAAGTGGCTAGCAACTCTGACAGTTCGTAATAATATCCACTTACAACGAACTCAAAAGGTGCACATCATTTGATTTGAAAAACATATGAGCCTTGAGGGTGGTATTTTTTTGTATGGTATCATATATATCTCCAAATAGAACAAGATGTTGAAGCCATCATTAAGGGTTTATTTCAGACCTGTTAAGTTACTAGAGGGAACAATAAAGTGCTTGTTGGCAGCTTATAGTGGCATGTGATTGAGAGGCTTCCATATGTCAGGGATATGCTTCTAGATCAAAATTATTTATGTACAGAACCAATGAAGAGGGTTGTCGGCCATATAACCTGAATTTCCAAGTGACGAAGAACAATGTTGTAAACCAGGATTCCTAACGGAGCAGATGCTTATTTGGAACTACATTTAAAGTATGTTCCTAGTAGTTTTGAGACTACTTTTTATGTTGATCAGAGGTTATCCAATAGGACACAATTTATCCCATCTTTACAGGAAGATAAGACCTTATGCGGTTTCCTTGATATCTTTTTTGGTGGATATGCAGCAGGTCATCATAGCTATAAGTGGGTCGAGTTTCTATATGTAGATGTATTCTAATCTTTTGAAGAGGTTGGTATGGATGTTGAGAAGGATGTCAAGGAAACAACTGGCACCTTTGGACATATTTTTTAAAATACGAAAAGTCGTCTCTATAGCAACGAACTTGCGTTGCTATATCGACGACGTTCGCTTGGTTTATTTGTTTTTAAATACGAACAGCCGTCTTTATAGCCATGAAATTTCATTGCTATAGAGACGAACTTTTGGTGCTATAGCCATGAAATTTCGTTGCCAGAGAGACAGAGATCGCTTCAGTTGCTTTTTTTTAAATATGACAATTTGTCGCTATAGCCACGAACTTTGGTTGCTAGAGAGACAGAGATCGCTTCACTTTTTTTTTAAATATGAACAACCGTCGCTATAGCCACGAACTTTTAGTGCTATAGCAACGAATGGGTGTTGCTATAGCAACGAACTTTTGTTGCTAGAGAGACGGAGATCGCTTCCCTTACTTTTTTTAAATATGAAAAGTTGTCGCTATAGACACGAACTTTCGGTGCTACAGCAACGAACTTTCAGTGCTATCGCAACGAACTTGCGTTGATATAGCGACACATTATGGTTTTTTAAAGATAGCACGATCCATTTCATTTCTGTCCCTATAGCGACGAACGTCAGCAAGTGTTGCTACAACGATGAAATTTTTGCCACGAAAACTAAGAGTCCTGTTCGTCGCTATAGCAAAGCAAAAGTGTTGCAATAGAAATGATTTTCCATGGGAAAAATGTCCACATGTACCAGTGTGGAGACATGCCATATGCTTCAGTGTAGATGTTATTCTGTGGATGCATTGATTTCAGTGTATGGACGCATTGATTTCAGTGTAGATTTCCTGGATGCATAAATTTTGGTGTGGATTTCATCGATGCATAAATTTCAGTGTATATGTTAATGTTTGACTTTATTTATATAAAGTCTAAACTAGAAATGGAAGATATGCATGCGGAAGATGTTATTAGACAAACTGGCAAAGAACCAAAAATACAGAACACCGAACGTCGTAAAACATATTAATGAAGAAAATCTTACAAAATGACAACAAAAGAACGAGAAGAAGAATTGAAACGAAAAGCAGATGAACAAAGAATTTCGAAAAAGGAAGTTGGATGAAATGACAGCAGAAGAACGAAGAAAACGAAACGCAGATCTACAAAAAGAATATCGAAAAAGAAAGTTAGACAAATTGACAGCAGAAGAACGAGAGGAACAAAGAAAACGAAACGTTGAAGTAGTTGGAAGAACAAAGAAATCAGTTTGTAGAACAAAAAATAAATCAAAATGTACGAAATGACGAAATCATGGTAGAAGAAGGAGAAGAACGAAGAAAACGAAACGCAGATCGACAAAAATAATATCGAAAAAGAAAGTTAAACAAATTGACAGCAGAAGAACGAGAGGAACAAAGAAAACGAAACGTTGAAGTAGTTGGAAGAACAAAGAAATCAGTTTGCAGAACAACAAATAAATCAAAATGTATGAAATGACGGCAGAAGAAGGAGAAGAACTAACAAAACAAAACGCAGGTCAACAAAAAGAAAATCGAAAAAAAAAAAGTTAGGCGAATTGACATCAAAAGAAGAGAAGAACAAAGAAAATGAAACGTTGATCGACAAAGAGCGTATCTAGAGAGAAAGTTGAAGCAATTTACTCAATCCTTAATACTTGTTACTTACATAATGATAATCCTCGTAAATGTATCTGTGTTTTCAACTTAACCTGTTCCTTACAATGCTGATCAAACTCCAGTTTTGTGTCACCTCCCACGACTGAAACCAACCTAGATCCAAATCCTAGGCTCTATCAAGCGCCGAGAGGGATCAAATCTCCCAAGGTGCAAACCTATTCTCAGGTATTGCACTCAAGGAGCTTTTCGAGGAGAGGTTTGCACCTCGAGAGATTTGATCCCTCTCAGCGCTTGATAGAGCCTAGGATTTGGATCTAGGCTGGTTCTTAGCCTTCTCCTTCATTTTCATTTTTCAGTCTTCAACTTATATTGATAAAGATTTAATGAATTTATTTGATTATGTTTCCGAATTTATAAGGGAATGGTAATATATTTAATAAGATAGTTGTTATGTATTTTATAAAGATGTGATCAATTTATTTGATGTTTCTGAATTTATACAATTGATCATTGCTATTTTTTTATTTGGAATTATCATTTTTGAATTGGAGAAAATATTATATATGAAATTATATTTTTTTTTAAATTTTTTTATAAACATTAAATACTAAGTATTCACATAGCCACTTTAAAATGTGTGTGAATAAATAAATTTAATTTATCCATTTTACAATCAATTTTTTTAAATCTATACATTTAATTTTAAAGACACATAAAAATGAAGAGTTATTCAACAAGAGAAAGTTGTGTTGCAACATATCCCTGCCAAAAGAACATGGGAGCAAATTCAACATCTAATTGACATCAAGAATGGATTGATGATGTCAATGCAGTAAAGTAAATTCTCATTGTTCAAGTCATTTGAAGATGATATGCTTGCCAAATTTTTTTCAAAGCTATTGGGAATTAGAAGTATATTGTAAATTAAAATAGATTAATTATTTGTACCCACCATATTGAACTTATCTTATCAAAGTTGTCGCTATGGATTGAATAAATTCAACACCCATAAAAAATTGTTCACTTTATATCTTGAGTGTCTTATGTACATTTACACCAGTGGATAAGGATATTTCATAGTATTAATGGTTTGGTTTTGAACAAAGAGAATGCAAGCAAGACAACGAAAGCTAAAATACGTTTGGATTGAGGTGCAGTGGATGCACTTTGGAAGTTTCTACACCATTTTTTAATCTTAAAACTAAGAGTGGATGCTTCTAAGCAATGACGTTTCCCAATCATTTACACATGCGACAACCTTAACTTTTCCATGACCTGGGAAATAAACTAAGAACAATGGGAAATGAAAACATGAATTTTCATGTATCTGGGTTGTACTATAATATAATGATCAATGTCCTTCCTAATGCGCACTATTGGTGCATGGATTAAAGTAGGATGAATGCAACAAAAATTGTGTTAAGGAGTAACATGCATGAATGAGGTACCTAAGATGCAGAGGTAGATGATTGAGGCATTCACACTAAAGGAAATAATGGAAAATTTCAATCTGCTAGTGTGAAACAAATTTATACTAGCAAATTCATGTGTGCATTGTACAATTCAATAATAGAGTTAAAATGGGAAAAAGGTAACTTGGCAAGGCATTCTATTCTTGAGAAAAAGAGGGGAAATAGAAGATGAAACTTCTACTAAGGATCCTCTAATCCTTAGTAGGTTCCTTTTGGTACATGCTAGCAGGAAAAATCTAGAAACAGAGGGTATCCCCCCTCTAGCCCAAGTGTTGTCTTGAAGGCATAAAGTGGTGTAGGAAGGTGCTTTTGCACACTATGCCCTAGTATTTGGCCCCTTTGTGAGAGGGGGCACAACATTGGAACTAAAACCATTGCTAAGGAGAATTCAAAGTTCTCCATTTATATATATATATAATCCACTCTACAATACAAAGTGACATTTGTATTTCCTTAATGTGATATAATCTTTCCTTCATGGTTATCGTGTCATGCGATTCATGAATTACACATTCAATGATTGAATGGTACTTATCCATCATAGGCGAGATAAATATGTTATTATGGTGAAGTGCTTATATTTCTCTCGCCAAGTAGAGAGCATTGCATCGACCTCGTATTGCCTAATCTATGGTGTTGCATTGACCTCCTATTAATGAGCGAAATTCTCATTATAGTATTAATGAGTGAAATTCTCCACGTTGCATTAGTCTTATAGAGAATAATGTATCACTAAACTAAATTATTTATTTTGAAGTCATTTCACTATTAAGAATTGTATGTACTAGGTTGTTTTTAAAATTAAAAATTATAAAAAAATTAGTTGTTAATGTTGTTGAGACATTTTAAATTCATTTACTTTGTATGTGGTTGAAAATTTACCTAAAAAAACTTAGGAGGTGTCAATGGTATGTATATGGCATTGGCATGTGTGAGTGTGGTTACAGAGGGTGTTTAATTCACCTTTTCCTAAGGCACCTTTCACTGAATGCATTAAATGGAGGCACATCTTCCACCTTCATTATCTCCCACCTCCAGCATTGTGAGGCATCTAGTTTGGTTGTCATGTTGAGCTCTTGGGTTTATGCAACTTGTCCTAAGCATTCATATTTTTTTGGTGCTCAACTCATGATTGGTGCCTTCATCCTCTATCGCATGCCATGCCTAGCATTCTGGTATATCATTTGGTTTTGTTATGTTGAGCTATGAGGTTATGGATCTTGCGTATTTGGTTATGCTTTGGGTGTTAGAACTTGTCTTTTTCATCCTACTGAGTTATGGTTCTATGTGTCTTGTGCTATCTAGTTAGTATCATCTAAGCTTGGTTTATCTCCAACCTCCAACATTTCGAGATGTTGGTTTGGTTTAGCTTTGGAAATCATTCAAATAGTTTATTTGGTGAGTCATCGAGTTGTGCTTCTTGTGCTCGCTGCTCAATATTTTTCCCCTGATACTAGCATCAATGGCATATGCATCCTTACTTGAGAAGTGCATACCGATCATTGGTATATTGTTTTCATGGATGCATTGTAACCAACTCATGGAATCCATTTTAGTAGCTCACGTTGGCAAAGTATCTTGTATCCATGTTTTTTATTACTTTCACTGTACATAGGTTTGACATTTTTTTTGGCAAGAATTTCCTAATGGTGTAACAAAATATTTCATAGTTTAGTATTCAAATTTATTTTTCTCCAAGCTTTTGGTCCATCTTCATTTGCATGGAAAACAATTAACATCATTTTTTATTATGAGTTATGGATCTAGAGTCATATGGTTGTGTTTATGTGATGATAAATTTCTCCTTAGGAACTAATTTGTACCAATTTGTTGCCATCCTTGGGAGATGTAGGTAATCCTTATTATTTTTCTTCATGGTTTGCTTTTGTTGGTTGTAAATAAGCATTGAAATGAGGACTTTCAAGTAATCCTTATTATTTTTCTCGATGGTTTGCTTTTGTTTGTTGCAAATAAGCATTGCAATGAGGACTTTCAGTTTTGCTTTATTTGAATTTATGGTTTTTCTTAGAACCTATATACATCTTCCACATAGTTCCTTAGTGGCTACCATACTTGTAATTTTTAGATAGATTTGTTATGTATTAAAATAGAATATCGAATCATAAGAATAAATAATGAAGTAAGGCCTTTGGTACCGTAGGCCTAGTTACTTTTTCACGCTTATAGGTAGTGATTATCGAAATGAGTTTGGATGATATGTACCACAATTTCTCATTTATAACATGGTAAATTGGGAATTGAGATTTTACATTTATATAAACTTTACGTTTTTAAAACATTTTTCCTTAGCTTTTCTCATTTATAACATGGGAAATTGGGAATTGAGATTTTACGTTTATATAAACTTTACGTTTTTAAAACATTTTTCCTAACTTTTGGGTTAATTGGCTCTTTCCTTACTTTTGAATAATTTAAGTTTATTTAAATTAATATGAGGTTTCACCAAAGTTTTATGACTTGTTTTAATTATACGTTATAAATGTGTTTTTTTAATTTAAATTAATTATTTTTTTAGTTTTCTTAATATTATTAAAAATTAAAAGTTTAAAGAGAATATAGATAGAATTTAATATGATAATCGATATATATGTATCTCATATTTAATTTAAGTATTATATATATATACTAATATTACAGTATTAATGGATGAATTGCTACAAGAGAACTAGGTTAGCTATTGGTATGAGTTTAGTCAGGTTCTGAGAGAAATGTCCAAAATTCAACAAAATGAGATTAAAGAGAGGAAGCCCGCCCTACATAGAGAAGTCATATATTTCCCCTCTTTTTAAGTGGCCTTAAATATAACTATCTAAACAAAAGGAATGTAACAAAACCGTAACAATTGTTCATCTATAAAAACATAGATTCTTAAGAAACAAAGCCATGAGAATCTTGATGCGAATTTTCCACTTCATCCTAAGGCAGGTGACCAATCTGCATTAGAGTATTTGTAGTGTCTTCTAGGATATCCAATTAAGAATGGTTGTTGTTGACGTTGTCAAGGGATGATGGACACTACCAACCTAAAACTTGCTCGGTTTTGGTCCCATTCCATCAAAATTCTACCCAGGAGGAGCTTCAAGACCCAATAAGGATTCAAACCATGACTTATATCTAATTTAAAAAATACATAAAAATAATTAACTATAATTTTGGTCATATCTAATTTAATTTTGATCATTACTTATATATAATGATCCATATCTAATTTTTTAATTTAAGTATTTAAATTACAACATTACTTTTTTTTTTGTAAGCTGCACAATTCTATTAAATAATAAGAGTCAAAATTACATAACACAGAGCTAGTAATGGTAGCTTTAGAGTGCCAAACCACCGGCTCAAGAGAGCAGAAGGATCAAAGTGGGTATAGCGGAGGTATCCAACCTTCTGGTAAGTACAAAAAACATCATTATGATCAGGATAAAATCTATGGCTGTGAGAGCCCAAATAAAAACTACTGGAAAAAGCAACAAAAGTGATCAGGTTGAGACAAAAGGATGAAAAATGTACAGGTTCTCCGAAACCTTATTTATTTGCTGCTGCAACATTTGGGGGGGGAGGTCTTCCAGAATTAGGCAGCTGAAGTTATCCTCCTCAGTAGCTTCCTGGTCCGAACTTTTGACAGGTAGGGGAGTTGTTTTGCTCCAAAGAAGAGAAGTCTTCTCTGTGTCGTCCCAGACTCTTTTGCAGGAAATCTGTCCAACCGTAGAAGGGGTGGGAAAGGAGTGAGTGGAAATATCCTTGCCACGTGGCTTAGAGAGCGAATGAATTTTGTCTCCTTCCCCAGCTGCCAGCGAATTGTCCATTCTGCACACTGGGCTGATGCTGCTTCCTCCACTTGCATGGCTGCCACCCACCAGACTACCTCTAGCCCGACTTCCTCCAGCATGATTGTCGCCGACTCGATTACCCCTAGCATGATTTCCACCGACCTGACTCCCACCGCCATGGCTCCCACCCGCGAGGTACACTCCTGCATGGCCACCCCTGGCAAAATTCTAGTCGCCGAAGATGGATTCCAGAGAGCAATCCAGGCTGTTCAGCAAGGTCGAGTGAGATTTCAAAGACTGAGTGATTTCTCTGGATCTGTCCCAATTGGATTTCATTTCTTCCATAAGGGCTCCTAACATGTTTTTAACAAGCCAATAGTGATTGGTGCACCCATCATTCTTTCCCAAGGAGAGGTGTTCGGCCAGCAGACGAGCTTCCCAGTTGTCTATCATTAGGAAAATCGGGATGGAGACACCTTCCCCATAAACCTATGATGCAGTGAAGTCCTATTGACCTCCAGCGCAACTAGATATCCCTCTGCGAGACCTTCCTCTCTGATGAGTTATAGATTCCGGTAGCTAGGGAGCACGACTAAGAGACGAATGCATAACCAAAGACGAGTTGCAGATGACTGCAGCTATATGAGCAGGAGTGACCTAGGGGAGCACATAGAGAATGCCGAAAACCACCTTGCTATGCCGCTTTAACCTGAGCCTAAGAGACACCATGGTCTTCACACGAATGAGCATTAAGTCGCTGGTACTAGGAGAGCCGAATCAAACTAGCCGATGCGACATGGAGCGTCTGTCTGGAATGAGCTGGAGTGAAGAGCCCATGGCTTATAAATTATTGTCACCTCCTCCGCCCCCGAAGAGTCTGGTGGCCTGGAAGGAGATGGGGTTGCCGTGTGTCGTGGGCCCTGAGACACCCGCATCTGGGGACAACATTACTCTTTTTTGGTATGTTAGGCTAGATTATATTACTGAAAGAAGATATATAGAGATTTAGTTGGCTGGTATGCTAAATGGAAAATAAAACCAACCAAAAAAATAATATTGTCATTGTGAATCAACATTAACCTATTGCCATTGCCTTTAAAGAACCATTATTTTAATCTCCTTTTTCTAACAACCCACATATAACATCTAAAGTAACTAAAAGCATAACTACTAGTATAATTGATGATAAAAAAAGGGAGAATTAACATAAAGAAGACTAAAGAGTATGTTCATCATTAGAAATTCATGTGCGCATATGGAACCTAGAAATATTTTTGCTCCTTACTTGTTGATTCCTTTTCCCTGAGTCCCACAATGGTGGTGGCTTTACCAATCAAGTTAAGCTTGGCATCCATCCTTCTAACCTAGTCCCGGAGCTCATCCATATGAAGTATAATATTCTTTAGTTCCTCTTTACTATCCAAGAGAGCATTCCCTGGGGATGACTTCATTTTCCAATATATAAGAACATATTTGACATATTTGGTGTCATGGGTATGAGAGGTCCCCACGTCAGGGACCCACAACCCTGTCTCCTGATGCATATCCTTATCTCTCATCATTTATTTCTCTTGCTTCACCCATTCCTCTACAACCTCAACTTATTATTGAATTTGTGTTGGGGTGTACCTCCTACATTATACCATGGAGGTCTCAGCCTCCTTAATAACCCTAGGAATATGGTTGTGATCTTTGCTTCTGCTCCCTCTACACCCTCATCCTCTAATCACCATGTTGATAGGAACAAACCAAGCACAACTACAAATATGGGAACCTACATCTTCAAAATAAAATGGTCGGTTGAATGACTAACACCCTCACCAAGGAGAACCCACTACATATCTATGTGCCAAATACCTAGCCCACTAACCTCTAACTCAATTGCTTTCAACCTTAAAGCAATGCCAACATTAGCAATTCCTATCTTAATTTGTAAGAATTGAAGTTTCTCGTTTGCAAAAACCTCATCAGAGGAAAAACAAGTTGATTTCTTTCCATGATTTTCACTTCCCTTATACCTCAAAGTCTCATATTCCACATCACTATCCTCGCTTCATTATCCAGTGCAAGTGGATAAGCCATTAACCCTGTGACGATGTTGAGGATTTCAATCATTCGAGTGACCTTGCTCATAACAATAATGAAATATCCCTGTTTGCTTTCCCAAAACTCTACATTAACTCGAAGGTAGAGGGCAAGTCCCATCTTTCTTTGTTCTCCTTAATGCATAGCTGTCTAATTCCATGTCATCACTATATGTCTTATCCTTCTAGTTTTGGTACCTAGGTGCACATGCGACCCCTCCTTATGTCCCATCCACCCAATGCGATTGAATTACACCCTTACTCTTAGATCACATGAAAAATCCAATTATTTAGTGGAGTTGATGGTTTTCTTATTACTTTTGACTATATTTTTTCGTTATATATTCTACATGAGGAAGGCCCACATCAAATAAGTGTTTTGGGTGCTCGCACGAAGTTGAGGTACCTTTTATATGCAATTGTAGTTTTGCAAAACACGCTTTCGCTTTGCAAAAAAAAACATGTACGCGTTCCACATACACACTGCCTTACACCTCCCCCTGCCACTAACCACCCTCCTCCTCTTTCTCACCCCCTACTCCTAACCCCCCCTCCTACTCCTCCTCTCTCTCTCCCCTCTTCCCCCTAACCCTTACTAACCACCTCTATCACTCACTCTCTCTCTCTCCCCTACTCCTCCACATATTCCTAACCCCCACCTCTCTCTCTCTCTCTCTGAACCCCCTAAACCCCCCCTCTCTCTCACACTCTAAGTACCCCTAAGCCCCCCCTCTTTCCCTAATATCCCTCCTACTATCCCTACACATAACCACCCCCTCTCTCTCTCTCCCCTACTCCCACTACTCGTAAACCCCTCTATCTATTTGTCTCCCCTAATCCCACTCCCCCTACCACTTACCACCCCCCTCTCTCTCTAACTCCCCTAATCCTCACTAAACCCGTAACTCTCCCCCCACCCCAATACCTATCTCTTTCTCTACCTGAACCCCCCTCTCCCCCACCACAATATCTATATATTTATCTCCCCCAACCTCCCACCTACTCTTAATCACCCACACCCTCACCTACCTAACCCAGGAGCTCTCTCTCTCTCTCTCTCTCTCTCTCTCTCTCTCTCTCCACCTAGGAGCTCTCTCTCTCTCTCTCTCTCCCCACCTAGGAGCTCTCTCTCTCTCTCTCTCTCTCTCTCTCCCCCCCACCCCCCTCCACCCACCCCTCTTTCTCTCCCCCAACCCCCTAACATCCCCCCTCCTCTCTCTCTCCCCCCCATAACTAACCCCCCTCCTCTCTCTCCCCTCATCTCCCTAACCCTTACTAACCCCCTTTCTCACTTTCTCACCCCCTAGTCCTCCCTCTACCTTTAATCCCCCCTCCTCATCTTTGTCTCTCTCCCCCTTAAACCTTGATAACCCCATCACCCACTCTTTCTCTCCCCTACTCCTCCACCTCAACCTTAATCCCACCCCTCTCTATCTCGCCAACCCCCTATTACCCCTACCTCTCTCTCACACTCTCACTACCCCTAACCCCCCCTCTCTCTCCCTAACATCCCTCCTACTCTCTCTACGCATAACCAACCCCTCCACCCCTCTCTCTCCTACCCCCCCTCGCCCTACCCCCCCCTCTCTCTCTATCTCTCTTACATCCCCTACCCCTACCCCTCTCTCTCTATCTCTCCTAATCCCCTCCCCTACCATTTACCCCACTCACATCTCTCTCTCTCTACCCCCGCCCTATACCCTATCTTCCCTCTAAATACCTTAATCCTCCATAATCCCCTGCCCCACCAACCCCGACCTCTATCTCCTTCTCTCTCCCAACCCCCCTTCTCCCACTTACCCTAAGATAAATTTGATGTCTATAACATCACACATGTGTTTTATCTCTACAAAACGTGTGCACATTTTAGCTCTACAAAATGAGTTTGTGTTTTAGCTCTACAAAATGCGTACACGTTTTGTAGAATGAAAACACACACATGTTTTGGTTTTCATTGCACCCTGATAAGAGGGAAATAAATTTTTGAATTGAAACGAAATGCGTTCGTGTTCCTTACCACCTAAATCGAGCCTCGTCACATGTTTGGGTGTCATCAATCTTCCTATGTGCCTGCTTCAAAGTTAGATTCAGGCTAACCAAACCTGTGCTATGGAATATGGTAAAGCATAGCTAATTGAGAATTTCATCCATTTTCTCAATATGCATGTGTTTTACACACTCTTTACAATTTTCTACACACAATCATTTTTTTTTTTTTTTTTTAAGCCCAAATAACATTTTTTTCTACAGATTCCAAATATGCAATTTTTTTTTTCTATTTTTCTTGCCTCATTACACTTTAACAAAAAAAACACACCCTTAGTGTTTTTTCCATAATTTTTTTGTTTCTAGAGCATTTAAAAAAAATTCTATGTTGCACTACTAGACACCGACCTCGACTTGCTATAAAAAAAAACCATTTCATAATCATTGCATTAAGACCTTCAAAAGATGCACCCACACTTGATGTACTGTTTTCAAGGTTTGATCACTTATATAATTAAAAAATATATAAATTTATAAATTTATTTTGGAAAAATAGTGTCGCAATAGTACTATTTGTTCTGTATATGTCTATTAGTTTTTGTAGGTTGATTACATCATTTAGGCACTCAAAGGTTGCACCCACAAAACCATATACCTTATCATTTTCCCTCCCCCACAAAAGTACATGTTAGAAAATATAAAATTTGATATAGTTATGAACATTTTGAATAGATAAAATTTATATATTTAGAAACATGATTCAATTTCTTACATTTCATCTTTTTCACTCAAAATAATATTAATTGTGTATGTATCTCAAAATATCCATGTAAGTTGAGGGATGCCTGTTTTTTTAGTATTTTATTGCATCTAATGCATCAAAAGAGACCCTCATTAACTTGCGCTGGCCTTTTTAGTTTATTTTATTACTTTTAACTATTTTTTCAATCCTTATGTATTTTATGTGCGTAAGGCCCACGTCATATGATTGTTTTTTTTCATCTTACTTTTGAATATATTTTCTAGCCTTTAGCCTTTATATATTCTAATGTATAAGGCCCGCATCGTACAATCATTTTTTTCTTATTACTTTTTAACTATATTTTATAGGCTTTATATATTCTAATGTATAAGGCCCACATAGTAGAAGTGTTTTGTTTTTCTTATTACTTTTTTATTATGTTTTCTAGTAAAAAAACATAGTAGGGGGTTGGGGTAGAGAGAGAAGGGGGTGGGGGTTAGGTGTAGGTGGAGGAGTAGGGGTGAGCGAGAGTGAGAGAGGTGGGTAGTAAGGGTTACGGGGAAGAGGTAAGAGAGAGGAGAGGGAGGAGGAGGAGGGGGAGGATGGGGAGTTAAAGGTAAGGGGAGGAGTAGGGAGGTGAGAGAGTGAGAGAGGGGTTTAGTAAGGGTTAGAGAGAGAGGGGGGATTAGTGGTAGGGTAGGAGTAGGTTTGTGTGTGTGTGTGTGTGTGTGAGAGAGAGAGAGAGAGAGAGAGAGAGAGAGACTGTTAAGATCCTAGTGGGCGGCCTTCACTAACACCTCGGGGTTTTGGTGTAACGGTTTGTATCATTTGGTATCAGAGCCTCCACCTAGGTTCAAGTCACAGAGCAGGTGGCAACGTCGGCATTGCAGTGTTCTCCCGAGGCTCGTACGACTCAAAGGGGACACCACCGTACGGGCGCACATCCAGGCCAGAGTCTGGACTGCGGAGCATGGTGGGATGTTAAGATCCTAGTGGGTGGCCTTCACTAACACCTCGGGGTTTTGGTGTAACGGTTTGTATCAGAGACGATGTGCGGCAGGGAGAGGGTGTGTGTGATTAGGGGAGTGAGGGAGAGAAAGAGATATAAATCGCATTGGGGGGGAGGGATTTAGGGAGGATTATATATAGAGAGAGAGGGGGGGGGGAGGAGGTGGTAAGTGGTAGGGGGAGGGGGATTAGGGGAGAGAGAGAGAGAGAGAGAGAGAGAGAGAGAGAGAGAGAGAAGGGGGGGTGGAGGGGTTGGTTTTGGGTAGGGAGAGTAGGATGGGGTTTAGAAAGAGAGAGGGCAAGGGGTTAGGGTTAGTGAGAGTGTGTGAGAGAGAGAGGGGGATTGTTAGGGGGTTGAGAGAGAGAGAGATGGGAGTTGAGGGGGAGGAGGGGGGTTGGGGGAGAGAAAGAGATAGATATCATGGTGGGTGGTACGGGTTTAGGGTATTAGTTGAAAATCAATGTGGATAACCTATGAATTTGTGTTGTTATCATATAGATGAGAGTTCTCTCGTATTCACATCATTCCCACATTCCTTCAACTATCAACAATGGAATTAGCGGGAGGGAGAAAAAATCCCTCCTACAAATCATTCCTCTCCATATCAGACTCATGGAAAGTAATGCAACCACCAATTAGTCGTTTGAAACTAGAAACGTGAAGCCTAAATCAGAAAACTCTAAATACTACTTTGAACTTGCAATTCAGACTTGGGTCAGGAAGGGCAATAAATCCCATAGAATTGGTAACAAATGTCGAGGACTCAAAGAAATATAATCCCTCATTAAGAAACACCTAAGAAAGAAAGGGAGGATGCATTCCAGTAGCAGAAAAACCTCCCATGTATGAAGTAACTAACCCCAGTCATTGATTACATTCAATTCATGCATGATCATGTTGTAATAGGAAAATTCATTGGAAGATGTCCATATAAAAAGGATCTCCAGGGATGTATCTAGGTTAAATGGAAACCAAAAATCCAAATAGATATGAAATAAGGTTCTAAAGGTTTATTTATGGCAATGTTCACCAACTTGGAAGACAAGGACAAAGTATTTTAAAATGAACAATACTTCTACAATTCAACAGGCCTTTATCTTATATTTTGGACAAGCAATTTCATCCCAAAGAAGGAATATTTTTCAGTTGCTCCGGCCTGGATTCAAATGTATTCCCTACACTAGGAACATTGGGGAGAAGAAACCTTGGTAGGGATATGAAATACCCTAGTCACCTTTGTTAAATCATCAAAGGTAACAAAGCAAGGGAAATACATGACATAGGAAAAAATCTACATTAACATGAACATCGTCAGTGCCCTCCCAGACTCCATTTGTCTAAGTTACCAAGATGAAGGATGGATTCAATTACTGGACTACGAGAAAATACCATTTTGATGCCACATATGCCATTAACATGGACATCTATTTAGAGAATACCCCCTCAATAAGCTAAATCATACAAATCAAGGGGATTGAAATGAGACAATGAAGGTTTCATGCATATCAACACCAAAAGAAAATATGGCAGGAAGAGTAACATAATAAAAGGGGAAGAATCGATTCGAACAAACAACAAATTTGATTCTTTGAATAGAACAAAAAATAAGGAAAACAACAATGAATAAACAAAAGAAATGACCTTCATTAGGAACCAAGAGACATCAATATCTCAAGAAAAAAGGAAACAACAATAAATCCAAAAGAACTAGAAGCCAACCCAGTCTCTAACACACCTTTTAAATAAGAAACAATGGAATACATGGACCCTCTAGGCTCAAAAGAAGCGGAGGATGTAGACCTAAAAGATCTAGATCGGCAAGAAATCATGGATGCATATGACTTTCGGGAATTTGATGCCATACTAGAAGGCCTTATGACACACTTAAAAGATGTTATGCACAAATCAAGATCGAAAACCCAAAAAATGGATCTTAAAAAAGATCAAGCATATCCCTCACTTGGAGTCAGAACAAACAAATCTAAGGAATAATCAGAACCCTCCAAGGAAGACAAGAAAGAAGGAAAGAGATCCAACCTCCATATTCTAAGAGAACTTGGGGAAAATTATTTGATTATGGTCAATACGCACCAGTGACCAACAAGTTTACAGTCACACCCTCTCCCACCTCTCAATCATTTTAGTCTCATGGAATATTAGAGATCTCAATGGGAAAAGAAAGCAACAAGCCCTCAAAAACATTAAATATATAAGGAACACCCAATAATAATGATACTTCAGGAATCAAAATGATCAATTACTCAGCTCCAACAAATAGATTTGGAAAGTTGGAAGGAATTGCAAATGGTTGCAACAGACACCAAAGGGACAACAAGAGGAATAGCCATCCCATGGAACCCTAGACGTATTCATATGCATGGATTTCTCTCAACCGTCAATTCCATATCAACTAAATTCCATGTTATAGGTACAAATGAACTAGGATACATTACCAATGTTTATGGTCCAACGGTCGCAGAGGAAAAAGCAAAATTCTTCCAATCGTTGACAAAATTGCAAGGGATCATAGGTGAACAACAATGGATCATAGGAGGAGATTTTAACTTGATCACATCTCTATAGGAGAAGAAAGGAATAATCAGAAAATTGGATCCCTTTTGCACTCAATTCAAATACCTTCTCACCACCTTGAATCTAGTGGACATATAAAGAATCAACATAATCTTCACCTAGAATAAAAAAAGGGGGAAATCAACTGGTATCATCTAGGCTGGATCATTTTCTTATTTCGGCCAACTTTCTAGGAAAAAACCTCTCCATAGAATCATCTATCTTTCCATGTGTAAGATCGGACTACTGGCCTACCTGTCTCTCTCTTCAATAGGATGATAGACCCAAAATAGACCTTTCCACTTTGAAAAAATATGTCTCACCCATTTAGACTTTCAACAAAACATAAAACAATGGTGGAAAGATATTATCATCATTAAAGGCCCAAATATGTACAAACTGCAACAAAAACTCAAACATTTAAAGGCCAAACTCAAAACATGGAACAAAGAGGTATTTTGTAACATATTCGAGGCAAAAAAGGAATTGGAGATCCAAATGGAAGATCTTCAACCAAAAATCATGTTGGAAGGATACTCTGAACATAATAAAGAGGACGAATCATAGTTGTAAATGCAAATGGACATTAGATCTAAATAAGAGGAAACACTTTGGAGGCAGAAGTATAGAGCTAAATGGCTCAAAGAATGGGAAATGAATACCAAATTTTTACACAACTCCATGATACAACACCTCCACTCAAATACAATTAATTCCATCAAAATGACTTCGAGATCAACAATAAGGAAACATGAGGAGATGGAAAATGAACTAATTATTACTACCACTCTCTCCTCACAAAACCCCCAATCCACTTAGCAGAAGCAATTGATAAAATAGTCCAAAACCTTACAACTCTAATCATATAGGACCAAAACGATAGTCTAATGAGGGAAATCACAGTGGAAAAGGTGGAAATAGTAGTCTTTGGAATGGCATTGGACAAATCTCTAGGCCCGATGGCTTCACATCGAACTTCTTCCATTCCTGCTGGAGCACAGTCAAATTTCTAATATTGGAAGTAGTCGAAGAATTTATAAGATCACAAAAAAATCTTCCAGCTCTGAATTCAACATTCCTAGCCCTAATTCTGAAGGAGGAAAAATCCAATGAACCAAGCAAATTCAGATATATTTCACTTTGTTATGTCATTTATAAGGTCATGATAAAAGTCATCGCCAATCATCTTAGACCTCTCCTCCCATAAATCATCTCGAACGAGCAATCAAGATATGTTGAAGGGAGACAAATAATAAACATGATCATTATGGCACATGAGTTCATCCCCTCTCTCAAATTATCCAACAATCTAGGTATGATTTTCAAGCTTGACTTTTCAAAAGCATTTGATAGGCTAAGTTGGGAATATATTAGGCATGTCTTGCTAGCTTTCAAATTCTCAAATGCTTGGGTCATCTGGGTCCTCTCCCTAACATCTCCTCCACTTTTTTATCAATTCTTCTTAATGGCTCCACCTCACTAACCTTTGTTCCCTCCTATGGAATTAGGCAGGGATATCCTCTATCTCCTTTTTTTTTCATCCTCATGGAAGAAGGGATATGAAGAGAAATCAAAGTATTTGTACTCTTAGGAATTATCAAAGGCCTTAACCCCCATGGCGAGGACCCGACCACCACTCATCAACAATTTGTTGATGATACAATGCTAATGGGGACTCCTACTATTCAAGCAGCCACAACCTTCCAAAAATCCTTGAAACCTTCATGAAACTCTCTGGAACATTCATAAATTTTGAAAAATCTCAAATCTTCTTCTTCAATGTCCCTATCGCTATTCAACTAAATATCACTAGACTCCCGACCTACAAAAAGGGATCCCTTCCATCTAAATATGTAGGAGCTCCTTTTCTCTTTGGTTCCCATAAAACCCATTCTTGTGAAGGCCTCCTATTAAGTCTAGACAAACGCCTTTCAAATTGGCCTTTTCGAACCTTGAAACTTGTAGGTTGATTGACTCTTCTTAAGTCATTTTTACAATCTCTCCCAACTTACCACTTTTCCATTCTAGCTGATCCAAAAAAAGTATTAAAGCCATAGAGTTTTTTCAAAGAACCTTCCTATGGGGAGGCTCAAGAAACAAGAAAAAATGGGCTAATGTGGCCTGGGAATAGGTGTCCACACCCAAAATAATAGAAGGCATGGGCCTGAGAGATATTAAGATAGAAAACAAAGCCTTCCGAGTAAAAATATGGTGGCGCTTGCTCAAGAATAAGCAAACCCCTTGGTGCCAACTATGGAAAATAAAATATGCCCCACAGATTGAATACCAACATGTCATTTGACTAACAAGAAATAGGCCTGGTTCAACAAGATGGACCTCAACTTGGTAAAATAGAGACCTCAGACAAAACCACAGTTTTTGGGAAGTGAGGAATGGGGCTTCAACAAAATTTTGGGAAGATGCTTGGAAACAAATGCCAAAGATGCAAGACAAAACAAAATGGGAATCCATCAAAACAAATCTACTTCAATAGGGAAATATTTGTATTAAGAATTATTGGGACCTAAAGGCCTCAAGTAGGAACTGGCATGCATGGATTCCCAAAAGAAAATGGACAAGTGAAATAAATCAACCAAATTTGGACACACTATGGCAGGAACTATCCAAGAGAAGGATACCATGGCAGTAGGGTTATGACCAATTAAGATGGGGACATGAAGAATAGGGAAATTATGCAATTAAGGAAGGTTACTCCATACTTATAAATTGTCAACAAGAGAGAGACTCAAGCTTATGGGATCAGATCTTGAAAATGAATTTATGGCCTAGAATATCCACCTTTTTCTAGTTGCTAGCTCAGAAGAAAACACTAACATGGGACAAAATTCTTAAGTATGGTTTCGAAGGAACTTCAAATGTAATTTATATTAGAAGGAGGAAGAAACCAAAGAATGTTTGTTCAATCAACATGATTACACTAACTAGCTCTGGGACAAGGGAGAAATAATATTTAGGCAATTGGACAAAAACTGAGACAATATACAGAATACCATAGAACATCGGAGAAGAAATGGCTTTCAGAACCCGATCAGGCTTAACAAAGTCTGGGAATTATTCCCAGGTCTCTTGTTATGGAACATATGGAAAGAAAGAAACAAAAGAATATTCAGAGATACATCACTTCCTATGGAAAAAGTATGGATGTAGCTACATCGAAATATATTAGAAACATTGCATTCCCATTAGTGGAATCGAGAGGACATACATAGTAATGCGCATGAAAAAAAAATAATACAAGATTGGGGTATCGACATAATCCAAAACTATTTTATTATGGATACTAAACTCCATCACTTAAGTCCCATGAAATAGTCACATCCACCAACATGTTTTCTAAATTTAAACTTTGATGGGGCCTCCAAAGGTAACCTAGGAAATGGCACTGAAGTGTGCCCTTTGGTGGCTACTAAATTATTTACTGTTTCATCCTTTGGGGCCTTCGTGGCCTCAATAGTCCCCCTTCCTTTAGTCACATTCAAGATAGAATCCAATCCTATATCTCGTGTGGAGGATCCCTCCTGATAGCTTCTAGGTCCACATAGCTTTATTCATGTACCCTTGGTACGGATGTCCTCATTCTCCAGGCTGCTCGCAATTAAGTCAACCAATATTGCAATGCTAGGAGAAGAAGTGAAAATATGATCCTCTGACAAGTTATCATTGGAGTAATCAATTATATGTATGTAATGATCATCCTTTGCCATACTTCGATTAGACATGTACCCCTATATTAACCCTAAGGCAGGATCTCGCGCTCCTCAGAACCCTGGTGGAAACCCTAGTGTCACAACCATGAGAAAACCTTAGCTCCCCCCCACATATATATATATACTTTTTAGGATGGAGGTAAAATTGAAAATAAAAATTATAGGTATAAAAATGCTTTTAGGATGGGTAAAACTAAAAACACATAAGATTTTTGGATAATAGGGTCACAGAGGAAGAGATGAAGCAAGATAGGTTAAAAACAAAGAACACAAGTATTTCTAGATCTAATCATCTTACAAAGGTATTGGGAAGGAAATTAGAGAAATGAAAACATACACTAATTATGAAGAATGAAGCAAAGGGTGACTTATGTTTAAAGAGTTTAGAAATTGAATTAATAGAAAACACAATATGAGGAGAAATATGTACTAAGAGAAAAGAATATAAAAGAACATTAAGGATAATGAATTATAGAGGAGTGAGAAAATATATAGAGAAAGGAAGGAATAGAAAAGGGGGATGAGGAGAAGGAACAAATGAACAAGACTATGGATTAAGGGTTTCCAAGACTCACTCAACTTATAGCCATCCTCTCAATTAAAGTTGTTAGGTTTTTTTTCTATTTCAAGGGCTTCTTTGATGAGGAATGAATGGTAATGGGAGGTGAAGGCTAGAATTTTGGTTCAGTAAAAACATATAAGATATTTGGAGGTATGGAAATGCTGTGCAATAGTAGATTCATTAAGGCAGCTATAGTTAGTTTCAATAATGTGCTCTTCGATATGATCTTGGATAGATCTACCAGTTTGTCCAATGTGGGACTTACCAAAAGAATATGGAATTTGATAGACCTCTTAAGAGAGAAAAAAGGTTGGATTTGTCCTTCACGCTATCAAATACTTGTTTTTTTTTAGGTTTGAAGAGAGTTTTGATATTATTTCTAAGTAAATCTTGGAGATGTGATTGGTAATCTCATAGATGCATGGAAGTGAGATTAAATCTCGAGGCAAGGGATTGAATTGAGGAGCTTTAGTGTTTCAAATGGAGAACACCATGGAACACTAGATTTTGATTTGGGATAAAGAATATCCATTGGCAAGGAGGGCATTAGTGAGGTAATATTTCTCTTTATTAAGATGACGAGGGGCATAAATGTGAACAACTTGAGTGACAAGAGTTTTGAGAACGATTTTTTTTTAGCAGGATGGTGGTGGGAATGGGCATAAAAATATCTATTAGTGTGATTCTTTTGAGAAAGATATATCTCGATGGAACCTAAACATCGAGGATATTCTCATTTTATTGGGAGGATTATTAACCCCTTCTCCATCAACTTTGATTTCTGTTATCTCATTTGAAAATGTTGGGATGTGGGTTAAATATAATTTTCCTATTAGGATTCTCAACTTTGTCCAAAGAACCAAGTAAAAAATATAACATAAAGAAAATTAAGGCAATGAAATTTCCAACAACAATACAATATGGACCTAGAGTTTCAACAAAAAAATGATGTCCTCTTGGATTAGTGAGAACTTGAATTCCAATGCCACTCTCATGGAGGAATAATTTCATATATGGAATAGAAGGTTACTAATCATCATTACATCAAACCAAACAAATTGTATAACCGAATTCAATAATTTTTGAAGCGACGTCAATATAGTTCGAATTCTGAACGAGTAAACCCTCTGATCGAATAAAGCATTCTAACCTTCAATGAAGTTCATAAGATGAAAGGTGAGAACACTGACTACAAGAGCTTGTCTACAAACCTAATTTCCCTTCTTTATTCATTTACTTATGTCCACTACGATGAGGGTAATGAATATAAGTACTCCTAATAACATTCCCAATAACTGAGAAAACTCATCCATGAGGAGGGATGCCTCTTTATCTTCCAAATTTCTAAACAAGAGGAAGAGGGGCATATGAGATGGAGCTCAAAATTGATAGAGGCCTTCATTACATCAACATGACCATGTGCAAGATGGAGATTTGGGTGGATTGTCTGAAACACATCTGAAATAAATTTGTAGACTGTCCGAGCACCTATCAACATTGTCAACAATTGGAAAGTCTTCTTTAATCACTCATGTACGATAATGGATTTTTCTAAAGAATCCTCAAATTCATATGAAAATTTCATTGTTCTTTTGTATATACTATTTCAATAGTCTAGGAAATTTGTTCCCTTTTTTATTGAAGAAAACCAAATTTTATTAAATTGATAAAATATTCTAGTTGGCTCTAGATAAATGTATTTACCTCAGGACATAGATGAATGATTAAATCAGGCAAAGCAATAAATGCAGTGAACCCAACCTATGAGTTCCTTGTCCTTGTTTATCACCCTTCCATCTATGTACCTATAATTCACCCTGGGTCAAAGTCAAGCACCTACTGTTGTGCAGTCCCCACATATGTTCACTGTATGTGTGAATGTAATAGCCTCTGTTTGTGCTTATTACCACTTGCTAAGCGTAATGGGTCGAATCAATGAACTGCGAGTGATATTGCATTTTAATTATAGATTTTGAAACACAGATAATATTGGATACTAGAGGATGCAGAGAACATTGCAAACGTTCTGGGAAAGGTAAATTTTTTTAGCAAACAATTCATACTTTAGTCTTTCATGCATAGTTTGATGCGTCTATGTTTGAAATTTGTAGTTTTTGGCTGCATGTAAGAGATTCTTAAGGATTGTATAATTTAGTGTTAAATATGATAATTTGAAAATTTTATGCTTATTTTGTATTAATTTTTACGTTGATAGGCCTTTATATTTTACAATTTGGGGTGGATGAGGAAGGTTCCTCTTCCTAGATTGTAGGAATATGAGACAAGTGTATTGTCAAGAATTATTTTATGGGCGTTGTTCCAAGTTTAAAATTAACAATTATAAAAAATAAAATAAAAATATCTCAACTTACACATGTGTATCCTAGGGAAGGTCATAACTGGTAACTGAGGCCTAGATATTGGACAGTTCATGGCATACAACCTCCTATATAATCAAATAGAAATAGATATATATTGAAATAACATTGACATAATTAAAGAACATTGCCACTTAACTTGTGTCCTATCAACATTCACCAGCCACATGTTAAGTGGATGTGCTAGTTTATGCATAATGTTTATTTTTAAGAATTTTTTGTTCAATGTCACCAATGGATGATGTGAATTTTGTATGCGAGCTCGAATCATTCCCAGAGCGCGAGATCTAATTCGTGGCGTGCAAGTGCTGCACACTGACATAGAAGTGTTGCATGCCCAGTTACATAGCCTACGTGCAGGTGTGGGGTAGTTTTATGTGGCCAATATTAACCATCAATCAACATAGCATTACATGTCACTTGGTTACAATATTTACCGGTCTTGGGTTTGACATTATATATTGGATGGGGTGGACCTAGTTGATTGTTAGGTCCTTATTGATCGTTGTTTTATGGGCCATGAGTGTGCAGCCTATGAAAGATGAGTGTTGGCATCACCTCCGACTAACCAACCACAATGTACAATAAAAAAATGTGACGAGAGTCCCGTTTAGGATGGAGAGCAATTTGACAAGTTATTTCAATGATCAATGACAACTTCATCGCAAAAGAGTAGATTAAATATAATTTTTATGTTTTGTTTTTTTTTTGTAATTGTTTTTCCTTTAATTGTTGGTATTGCATAATTCTAATGCAAATTTAAACCTATAATCTTTTAGAAAGAAACACATATTCTTATTGGTAAAACCTACTCAAACTATACAAATTTAACTGTGCTCAAACTATACAAATATAAATAAATAATATCATTGTACTATAGTGTTTGTATGCAATTTATCCCAAAGTATTTGAATATTAAATATTCTTACTATTATTGTATTATTGAAATGTTCATTGTGTTAAATATTTATTCATAATATTTTTAAAACTAACTTACTTGATGTATAAGGTGTTCCTAAATGAAAATTCTATGTTCATTCAATTAGTATGCAAAAGGCATTTTTAAAGAACCAATTTTTATGTTAAAGAACTTATCCACAATTTAAAAAATCAACAACAACAATATTGAAAATTATAGTTTTCTACTCTTATTAATAAACACCACACATCTTATTATCAAAACTTTAAACATATTTAAAAATAAAAAAATCAACAAAGCCAACTTTGTTTTTTACTTTGATTAATAAACATCACATATAATAAAGCAATAAGTACTATATTTCTTACTTTGATTAATAAACACCACATATAATAAAACAATAATTTTTTTTTTTTGTGAAGGATACAGTGGTTTGTTGGTGGGGATAGATGGATTTCATTCCATCTACCCAGGTTCAATTCGTAAGTTGTTGAAATACTTTATATCGTGTTGTTATCACAATATGACTTGGATGAAGTTAATAATAATTTTGAAAATCATAATTTCCTACTCCAATTAATAAACACCACATATTTGATTATCAAAACTCTAAACACATTTTTTAATGAAAAAAACTAATCAACAACAATAACTTTGAAAACTATAGTTTCCTAATCCAATTGAATAAACACCACATATAATAAAGCAATAAACACTATAAAAAACAATATTAATTAATTCATGATTAGGTTTAGAGAAATGCACTTCAAAATCTTAAATGCTTGACATCCTAATTGCTATTGCTATCGTTTACTTTACCAAGTTGTTGATATGGCAATGTCACTTTTTTTCTTTCTTTCTTGAAAGTGGTTCTTTAAAATTTCAGTATTGAGAATCAAAAATCTATCCAGTCCCTAGCATCAATAAGGATAGCCCAACCTCCTCGTATAAGACCCTTACTGTAGATACCGGATACCGTTGCACCACTCCATCGAGACTAACACCTACGTACCACACTTAGATCTTAACTTGATGATCTCATCATCTGTCTATATATATATTGCCTTTATGAAAAACCAATTAAGAAGACATGGATTCTTGCGGAAGAGATAGTCTCTCCTCAGTTTTTCTAAGAGCCCGGGTCGGCTGCCTCACTCTGGCTTTAATCTCCCTTGTCATACCAGTTTTTACTACCACTTTCGTCATGGATAGAAACGGTCTAAACTTAGTTTATGAAGGGGATGCTTCAATCGTAAGCTCCAATTCCGTGCTCGTTCTCACAGGTCGCTCGCCTTTCAAATTCGGCAGGGCATTCCATTCGCCCGTGCAAATGAAAATCAACAACACGCTTTCCTCCTTCAGCACCCACCTCGCTTTCTCCATTGTGCCTTCCCCGTCTAATCCAGGCGGCACGGATTAGCTTTCGTCATGACTTCCCACTTATATCCCTTGGGAGCTCTGCCGGCCATGTATTTGGGCGTGCCCGATGTAAGCAGCAACGCGCCTCCGGGGAATCACTTGTTCGCAGTCGAGTTCGATACAGTGAAGAATATTGAATTCAACGACCCCGACGATAATCACGTGGGCGTGGACATCAACAATCTCGTCTCAGTTGAGGCCGAGCCCGCCGGCTATTGGAATGGGGACGACTTCCATGGACTAAGTCTCAAGAGCGGGACATAACATACAGGCCTGGATCGATTACGACCATCTTCAAAGCAGCCTCAACGTTAGCATAACGTTGGTCGGCTTGCCGAGACCGCAGAAGCCCCCTCATATCTCTGAAATCGATCTACAGGACCTTCTGCTAGACGACATGTTCGTTGGCTTTACAGCTGCTACGGGGGTAGATATTAATGTAGAAAACCATTACATTCTTGCGTGGAGCTTCACCACCGGAGGCAAAGCACCCCCACTGAATATCTCGCATCTACCATCGTTTGCTAACAAGAATTATTCGACCAAGCGCTCCAAGCCTTCGAGAAGGGGATTCATAGCCGGCGTTACAGCGGCCGCTCTGGTTGTCTTCTGCTGGCGGTTGTTGCCGTGTTTCTTAAAAGAGCGAAATACGGAGAAAAGATCGAAGAATGGGAGCAGGAATTATGGCCCCCATAGATTCCCTTACAAGGAGCTCAGCATCGCCACGAGTGGATTCAGGGAGGAAAACATTTTGGGCCAGGGGGGTTTCGGCAAGGTTTACAAGGGCGTTCTCCCTGGCAGCGGCCAGGAAGTCGCCGTTAAATGCATAACGAAGGAGTTCACAGAGGGAATGAAGGGGTTCGTGGCAGAGATCTCGACCATGGGGCGCATGCAGCATCGGAACCTGGTACAGCTCCGGGGGTGGTGTAGGAGGCAGAAGCAACTATTCATCGTTTACGACCACATGCCCAACGGCAGCCTCGATAAACTCATATTCGGGAACCCACCAGCGGTCCTGCCGTGGGCTCGGCGATACGTGATACTGAGGGGCGTGGCAGCAGGGCTGCTGTATCTGCACGAGGGATGGGAGAAGAAGGTCATCCACAGAGACATCAAATCGAGCAACGTGCTGCTGGATTCGGAGCTCAACGGGCGGCTGGGAGACTTCTTCCTCGCTCGGCTGTACGATCACAGCAAGAACCCGGTGACGACCCGTGTTATGGGAACGTTGGGGTACATAGCGCCGGAACTGACACGAACGGGGAAGGCCACGCGAGCTCGGACGTGTTCAGCTTTAGCCTTCTGCTGTTGGAAGTGGCGTGCGGGAGGAAGCCCGTGGATCTATCCACAGACGCTGAACAACTGTTTTTGGTAGAATGGGTGTGGGAGCTGTACCGTCAAGGCCGGCTGCTGGACGCTGCAGATCCAAAGCTGGGGAATGAATACGAGGCGGGCGACATGGAGAAGGTGTTGAAACTGGGGTTGTTGTGCTCCCATCAGGAGGCGAGGATGAGGTTGGGGATACGGCATGTGCACCAGATACTAGAAGGTGAAGCTCCTCTTCCCGACGTAGATGTGGCTTCGTTTAACGTGAATATTATCGGTGTGTATACCATGGGCGGCTATGGGTATGCCGCTAATGCTAATCCAGAGGACAGGATTCTGGAGGAATTGTCTAGCGGAAGGCTCAGTTCAATGTCTTTAAGATCTCCACGGTAATCAACGGTAAGGCCGATGATAAAAAGATTTAGAAAACTTTCTCAATATTCTCTGAATGTTTTAGGTATTAAAGAAACTTATTCAAACGCTGAAGGTTGTGATTGATGATTGTTTTCTAAATGAAATATGTTAACTGAATCGTTAATTTTTTATTTCCTTAATAATAAATTAAAACTAGTTTTGATGAGGTGGTTGGATGGATTGTTCTTAACATTCTCATCATTTTTCATTCTTCAACCTATATTGATAAAGGCTTAATAAATTTATTTGATTATGTATGAGATAAAAAATTTTGATGTTTTTGAATTTATACAATTGATCACATTTATAACATTTGTTCAAGCAAAAAAAAGAAACTTGATATTCATTATGAATCAAAGTTACATCATGCTATTATGAATCAAAGTTACATCATACTGTAAAACTTTCAAAACCTTTGTCTTTGGAAATAGCTATCCAAAAAGACGATAACTGGGCTTACATACAAAAGTCTTCTAATAAAACTTGACATCGAACTGCCTCCCAAAAAATTAACAAATCTCAAAAGAAAGATTGATCCCAAAATTCGTTTTCAAGAACCATATAAGCAAACTAGGTAAAAGAGAAAGGGCCTTTCTCAATACAAAAGTCATCCACTAACTCTTCGAAAAAAAGTCTGCCATCAAAAATACCCACTGCCTTTTTTGATAAATTGTCTGCCACCAAGTTGAATTCTTTGTAGATATGGCAAAATGATATATTTGAGAAAAACTTCTTTAAATCGAGAATTCTGCATTTCCACACATCTAAATGGATAGCTGAGAGAAGATGAGAACCGCTTGCCCAATCGTTAATAAGATTCGAGTCTCCAACAACCTGCAAATTCTGAATACCCCGCTTTTATGCATACCATAAGAGCCCGGGCAACAAGCCATAATTTCTGCTTTATTGTTTGAACCTGTACCTGTTGACATCTTAAGTTTGCAAATATAACCAGGTTTAATTTGTAAAATAATACCTGCACCTCCCAAACCATTCTTGTAAGCACCATCAAAATAACCTACTGAAAATGACATATCCAAACATGGACTTTTGATAATCCTCTTTTTTGGAAGAATAGTAGGACTGCAATATTCAAAGAAGTGGCTTAAAGCATGAGTGCAGACTTGAGATGGAAGAGTATAAATGCCTTCAAAAATCTGTCTATTTCTGTTCTTCCATATTTCCCATGAGATAAAAAGAGGAAGTTCCTTATATCTCCTATTATTATTCAACCAAATCCGAAGAATTTTAAGCAAAGTGTTTGAGAACCAACTATGATTTAAAGAAATAGCATGAATACTATGGGCCCAAACTTCAGAGGTAAAAGAACAACTTACAAACATGTGACTAACTGTTTCGGTATTCGGAGGGAACAAAACCCCGGTCCCTGAACATGCCTCTTTTTGTATCCGGAGGGAACAAAACCTCGGTCCCTTCATGCCTCTTTTTAAAATATTATCCTAGGTGAGCACTAGGTTCCCCAAACATAACAAATTAAAACATATTAATTTAACTGGAACCTTCCACCTCCAAATATTTGTAAAAAAACCTTTCGAATAAACACCTTTGTCAAAGAGAATGAAGTCATAAGCCAACCTTGCAGTTAAGGAACCATCTAATCCAGGCCAATCCCATACTAACCGGTCCTGTCTGTTTGAAAGGATTATACCTGCAGACAAGAAGTTTAAAATATAGTTATCCCATTCAACCCCTAAATTGTCTGACAGACCCAAATCTGAAGCGTTGAGCCACAATGCAATCGAATTTCCATCATTTGAGTCCTTTTTTGCCTGAGAAAGAACAAATATATTGTGTTCATGAAGTTTCAGAAAATATCTCGTGAAAGGCCAAAATTATTCCCCAAACCAAGAATAGGATCTATTCCTATGAAAATATGAACTCCCCACCCATGATCCCAACTTAATCTTTGTTTGATTGTATTTAGACTTCAAAAAATGCCTTTCTAGATAACAGAGGAATTCCTTTGAAGTTTAGGCCTCCTGATCCAATCTGCAAGAATAACCCAATGAATATATTTCCTTCTTAAGACCGGTGACTAGAGAGACGAACCAAATAAGCCATTCCATAAGGTTGTTGCTTGAAGAGCATCACTAAACCATAAAATCTGTTTGATCCCCCAACCGCCTAACTTTTTAGGCAAAGCAATATTGTGCCAAGACGAAAGATGAAATTTTGAGTCATTTAAGTTCCCTGACTATAAAAATTGAAACAATATTTTCCTCAGGAACTCCAAAATAAAATTTGGAACCATAGCTAAAGAAGTCCAGTAGATTGGAATCCCTTGTAAAACGGAGTTGGCTAACACCAACCTACCTCCAAGAGAAAGATACCAGAACACCCAATTATTTATTTTTCTTTCAATCCTCCTTACTAACCACATCCAATCTGACTTCTTATACCCATTTGGATTTTAAAAAAAGCAATATATTTAACACCCTCATCCAGCTTATGCATCTAATAAGGTAGAACAACAAATATATGTTCACACATCTGTTGTTCAGATGTTGGATCATTGACATTGTAGAGAAAAGAGGACTTTTGAGCACTTATCACCATACCAGAAGCATTGTTGAATATATTGATCAACATCATAAACTGTCACCATTCTTGAGCAGTTCCTCTTCGAAATTGTAAAACACCGTCTACGAATAGTAGGTGCGTAATATGAACTAAAGAAGCCACCTGTAATATCCTGGTTTTGACCACATTGTATTACAAATGTAAAATGATGTAATTATGCTAGTGTGAATTCCTAGTGCGGAGCTAAAGGCCAAGGCCCAACTAGAGAATGGATAGGCATGCATGCTGTTATATTTTATTTGGACCGTTTGGTTGGATTTTATGTCGATTTAGAGTATATGTAAATACTATGTGCATAAATAATAAAATGGTCCAACGATGGCTGTGTAAGGAGCACCAAAGGGTCTATGATTCCACTAGAGGGGAAGAGGAAGGGGCTTATGGGAAACCCAATCCTATGTTTCCATGTGTCAACCTTACAACTCACTTAAATTATGTCATGTGATGAGAATAACCCAATTATCTCCTTTTTTTTTACCATTTTCCAATCATTGAATGCACATGTGAGGTTGGTGGGAAAAGTCACTTCTTGTAGTTATTGAAGCATGGGGGTTATGACAGTTATGTCATCTGTCAGCAGTCCTATTTCTTCTATTGTCAAAAGCCATGTCAGTTGTCTTTTCACCCTTACCTCATATCCTTGGAGTCAACACTCTTTTGTCCATTCTACTCCATTCTCACTCTCTCATGCAAGCTGCTACTCTACGTAGAGTTTACGATTGTTGTGGATGTCCATGATTAGACTGTGTTTTAAACCAAGAAATCTGAATTAGAGGACAGAGCTACGTTTTTGGAAAGGAAGATAGAAGCCCGTAGGTGTTTCCTTCACCCTGGTGGACTCATAGCCCAGCTTGGGGGTGAAATTGGCAGCTGAAATAGTACAGGATGGACAAGTTCTATGGGTGGGTGGAAAAGCGCTCTCACACAGCCAGTTGCTTGGATCTGCGTTGGATAAAGATAAGTAATCTTATGCATTTGATTTGGAAGCTTTTTTATTTCATGCATGTGATGTTATGCGTGTGTAATTGAATGGTATATGCGTGTGGAAAGGTTTTTATTTCTACTGTGCATGTTTATCTTAAGCTTCTGCACACATTGTTTATTATTAAAAACGTATTATGGACTTGGGGCGAAATTTGAAAGCCCAGGGTTAGCTAGCGTCCCCTCCCGATGGCCGGACAGGGTGAGGGGGATGTTACACCACCCTTATACCCTATATATTTCCTTCCCTTTTTTCATCATGAATCAACAGACTGAGGCCTTCTATTACTAATAAAAAAAGGAGGGGAGACAAGGGACAACCTTGTTTGAGTCCCCTCAGACCTTTCAAAGCTGAAGTAGGATGGCCATTTATGAGAATAGAAAAATTTGCACTGGTAATACAGGCCATCACCCAATTCGTAATATCGAGAGGAAGACCAATTTGTAACAATATTAGCCAGAGGTAAGACCAATCAACTCGATCATAAGCCTTAATTAAATCCATTTTAAGTATGAAAGCTTGAATTTTTTTCATTTTGATATTGTGTAAACATTCTTGGGAAACACCTATAGCATCCAGAATATGTCTGTTGGAGAGGAAACTGAATTGTTCTTGAGATAAAAAGTTCTCCAAATAAGATTTTAAACTGTTTGCAATAACTTTAACAATCATCTTGTAATCCAAATTACATAAGGATATCGACCTATAATCATTGAATGAAATAGGCTTATCTTTCTTCAGGATTAATGCAATATAAGTAGCATTCAAACCTTCAAGTATAAATCCCAGATGTCTATATTCCTCTGCAATCTCCACCAGATCACCACTCAACAAATGAAAGAATTGAAGAAAAAAATCAGTAAGCCAACCATCAGGTCCAGGGCTCTTTGCCCTTGCAAAAATATTCCCCCATAGATTCCCTTACAAGGAGCTCAGCATCGCCACAAGTGGATTCAGGGACGAAAACATTTTGGGGCAGGGGGGTTTTAGCAACGTTTACAAGGGCGTTCTCCCTGGCAGCGGCTAGTAAGTCGTCGTTAAATGCATAAGGAAGGAGTTCATAGAGGGAATGAAGGGATTCATGGCATAGATCTAGACCATGGGGCGCATGCAGCACCGGAACCTGGTACAGCTCTGGGGGTGGTGTAGGAGGCAGAATAAGTTGTTCATCGTTTACGACCACATGCCCAATGACAACCTGGAATAAACTCATATTCAGGAACCCAACAACGGTCCTGCCGTGGGCTCGGCGATACGTGATCCTGAGGGGCGTGGCGACAGGGCTGCTGTATCTGCATGAGGGATGGGAGAAGAGGGTCATCCACAGAGACATCAAATCGAGCAACGTGTTACTGGATTCGGAGCTCAACGGGCTCCTGGGAGACTTCGGCCTCGCTCAATTGTACGATCAGAGCAAGAACCTGGTGACGACTCGTGTTATGGAAACGTTAGGGTACATAGCGCCAGAACTGACATGAACGGGGAAGGCCACGCCGATCTTGGACGTGTTCAGCTTTAGCGTTTTGCTATTGGAAGTGGCATGCGGGAGGAAGCCCATGGATCTATCCACAGGAGTTGAACAACTATTTTTGGTAGAATGGGTGTGGGAGTTGTACCACCAAGGCCGGCTGCTGGACGCTGCAGATCCAAAGCTGGGGAATGAATACGAGGTGGGCGAGATGGAGAAGGTGTTGAAACTGGGGTTGTTGTGCTCCCATCCAGAGGCGGGGATGAGGTTGGGGATACGGCATGTGCACCAGATACTAGAAGGTGAAGCTCCTCTTCCCAACGTAGATGTGGCTTCGTTTAACGTGAATATTATCGGTCTGTATACCATGGGCGGCTATGGGTATGTCGCTAATGCTAATCCATAGGACAGGAATCTGGAGGAATTGTCTAGCGGAAGCCGACCAAATGGAAGGCTTAGTTCAACCTCTTTAAGATCTCCACGGTAATCAATGGTAAGGCCTATGATAAAAAGATTTAGAAAGCTTTCTCAATATTCTCTTAATGTTTTAGGTATTAAAGAAACATATTCAAACGCTGAAGGTTGTGATTGATGATGTTATCTAAATGAAATATGTAAACTGAATTGTTAATTTTGTATTTCTTTAATAATAAATTAAAATTAATTTTGTTGAGGTGGTTGGAAGGATTGTTCTTAACCTTCTCATTCGTTTTCATTTTTCAGTCTTCAACCTATATTTATAAAAGTTTAATGAATTTATTTGATTATGTTTCCGAGTTTATAAGGGAATGGTAATATATTTGATAAGATAGCTGTTATGTATGTGATAAATTTATTTGATGTTTCTGAATTTATACAATTGATTATACTTATAACATAGTTGTTATCTTGTGATTTGGAATTATCATTTTTGAAAAGGAGAAAATATTACAAATGAAATTATAATTTTTTTTTGGAATGTTTTTATAAACATTAAATAGTAAGTATTTACATAGCCACTTTAAAATGCGTGTGAATAAATAAATTTAATTTATCCATTTTACAATCAAATTTTTAAAATCTATATATTTAATTTTAAAGACACATAAAAATGAAGAGTTGTTCAATAAATATAATAATTTACACCTAAAAAACCTTTAATTTATATATATTTAATTTTAAAAAATATAAAAGTGAATAGTTATTCAACAAGGGAGAAAGCTACAAGCAGCTAATTTCCTACCAACTTGAAGGTGCATCTTTGGAACACATGATATTGAAGGCATGGTTCATAACAGGAGGTTTAGTATAATTTTACAGCTCCGAGAAGGCATGCAACGAAGGGAAGAGGGAGATATATGCATTGAGAACCAACACTTAAGAGAGCACCTATATATTGAAGCCAAAAGATATTTCAGTGGTGAAGAAGAGAATAAATCTTATGCATATATCTCCCTCTTCCCTTTGCTACACGCCATCTCAAAGCTTTAAAGTTATATTGTGCCTCCTGTTATGAACCGTGCCTTCGATATCATGTGTTCCAAGGATGCACCTTCTAGTTGGCATGGAATTAGCTGCTTGCAGCTTTCAGCCTTGTTAATATAAGAAAAATGATCCCTTCCCACATAAAAAATAAGAGACTATAATACTACTACGACTACTACTAATATATATATATATATATGAAAACATCATTAAGAAACCTTTATAAAAAGAGAGATGACAAAATCTTGATTTTATTATATAAAACCAACAATTATGCTTATCAACCTTAGTCAAGACTCATGAGGAGTCTTATGTTTATGCACGCGAAGAAGTGTTTCAATAAAAATAAAAATAAAAATAGAGATGAATTTAGATATATGAAGAATGCTACCTAAAGAATTACCGGCCTTGATCTTTTCTCTCTATAAAAGATGGAATTATACTCCTATGTAAATGATAGAATTATGTAATTTTATCCCCACAAATTGTTTGTTATTGAAGAAACACCCAATGCCTCTACTTAGAGAATTCCAAAGGTTTTTTGAAAATTGATTCTAATAGGGTTGTGTTTTTATGTAGTGGTATTTTGTGTTTTTCTAGGAGGCTAACTTCTACATTGTTTTACATATGCAATCCCTCTACACAGGTATGGAAGTGATTGCCTCTTGATGATTCACATTAATCAAGTTCCTTTGGATTCACATACAACACATACAAAAACCTAGAGAGCCTATCTCTAGATTTGTTGGAGAAAGCAAGGCTCCTCAATCGCCTCCATCTCTCTCCACCTCCATCGCAAGTGTACAAAAACCTAGAGAGCCTATATCTAGATTTGTTGGAGAAAGCAAGGCTCCTCAATCGCCTCCATCACAAGTGGTTTATAAAATGGAATGGGCACCACTTGCTGCTGCTACACTTGGGAGAGACCAATTTGAAAATGACTTAGTTAGAATCTACATAAATTTTGGATTTTTGAAGTTTGGCCTTCATTTTATCTTTAAAAATGGAGCCAATAAAATTGAAAGGTGATAAACATAATCACATAAACATCTAAAACATAATAAAAAAATAAAAATTAGTGTAAAAACGTTTTAACCCTATTACTTTTGAGATGAAAGTTTCCTTAATGTTACCTCTACGTAGATTATATATAATATATGATGGTTATTAAATATGACAATGAAAATGAGTAAATGTGAACATGTGATTTTTTTATATTGATGTGAATTTTAATTTTTAATATTGACAATCTATTAAATTAAATATTAATGCATTTTTTTCTAGTTCCAAAAATAAATCGTTATATGCGTACTATAGCTGATATAAATCTACTTAAAAGTTATCATTGAAAAAAATCAAAATCATGAGCATACAAAAGTTTCCACATGGTTTACATTGAGATGAATGGATACATAAAACATTGAGATCCTTTTTCTTGATATTTACAAAAGGGTATTTGGTGCACCAAAGAAAATGGCAGTGTTGACATTGAATGCTCATTAATCATGATGTGAGATAACACAATTAAATTCCTTATCATCTAACGACCATCGCAGAGATCAAGCCCACCATAAATTAAATAATTATTCTTTTGTAGTGGCTTGAGGTCGCGTTCTTCTATAGTTTTTGGTTGGTGTGAAAGCAGAATTCGTTGATCTCCGGGTGAAAACAGACAATTGACTTTCTTTATTTGAAGCAATTGAAGGTTTCTTCATCATGGGTGCGCAGGAAACCTTCTTCATCTGGATTGCTTCTCTTGAAGGGTAGGCAATCCCAAACTGATAGCAGCACTCTGCAACCTTCGTGTGCCTTTTACCAGAGACAACATTGAATGAGTGATTGTCTTTGAATCGGAAAAGAAGCGCCATATTTTTACCAGTTCCCCAACCAAACAGGAGTTTAAAAGTAATCAAAGTGCTTTGTTAATTTTCTGAAATTTACTTCAATATGATCTAGGATCTTAACTGAGAGAACAACATGTACAGCATATCTACAGCATATCAATCATGGAGATAATAATGCAAGCACACAAGAGACACAAAGATTTACTTGGGGAAAACCATAAAGGTGAAAAACCCCAATAACTTCCTCAGAGATAGATAGAGCAATGATACAACCAACCATAAGAGATAGACACAACCTAGCAGCAAATCCTCCTCCTCCATAAATGCGCCACTCCTCCTTGAGTGCATGTGTGAGAAGTGAGTGTGTAAATAGAGTGCCTCCCGCACTCTATTTATACTTGACTTGACTTGCCTTTTTACCTAACTCATGTAGGCTCGAACTTAACCACATAACATAATGCTGAGTGGGCCGACCCCCAATAGGGTGGTCTAATAACCCTTTGACCCACATGGCCGACCCCCAATAGGGTGGTCTAATAACCCTTTGACCCACATGGCCTATACAGGGCCGACCCCAAATAAGGTGGTCTAATAACCCATCAAGTATAAGTTACGACACTCACAATATAAATGACGACACTTCCTTATAGAGGAATAATACCATCTCTATAGGAATACAATATACATATACATGTGAAATACATTCCGAAGTTACATATTCATCAACACTCCCTCTTAACTAGGAAGGTATTTCTCAGCACAGTTCTTCTAGCACAAGTCATCTTCTCTGGATCATCGTCACTGGATAATCGTCATCAAGTCATCATCATCGTCACTGCTGCTGCTATCTCAATCAATCTCTGAATCTACTCGTCATAGGAAGTTCTACAGAGCCAGTCCTTTTTCATACTGGATGTAGGCCCACCACCTGCAGGTCTTCGTCATCACTGGCCATACTGTGGAATCCTCAGGACTTATTACGTGCGTCACAAAACCTCGAAAGAGCATCCCAGGATGTTACGGGTACACAACTCCGACCTGTAGGATCTCCCAGGGCGCTATTACATGTGACCCCACCACAAAACCTCGAAAGAGCATCTCAGGATGTTACGGGTACACAACTCCGAGCTGAAATCTCCCAGGGCACAAATTACATGTGGTCCACCACAAAACCTAGCAAGAGTATCTCAGGATGTTACGGGTACACAACTCCGACCTGAAATCTCCCAGGGCACAAATTACATGTGGTCATGGCAAAACCTCGCAAGAGCATCTCAGGATGTTACGGGTACACAACTCCGACCTGAAATCTCCCAGGGCCCAAATTACATGCCATAGGACAAAACCTCGCAAGAGCATCTCAGGATGTTACGGGTACACAACTCCGACCTGAGATCTCCCAGGGCACAAATTACATGTCCTCCCAGAGCAATGTCTCGAAAGAGCATCCCAGGCTGTTACGGGTACACAACTCCGACCTATAGGATCTCCCAGACATGCTCATCTGCACAACCTGATCCACGGCCACAGAGTATCAACCTGATACTCACCATACATCATCCTGATGTACTCATGATCGTCCTGATCATCATCACTGCAACGTCCTGCTGCATGTCATCTGGAGCAACATCCTGAAGCTCACCATCCATGATCATCCTGATCATCATCACTGCAACGTCCTGCTGCATGTCATCTGGAGCAACATCCTGAAGCTCATCATCCATGATCATCCTGATCATCACTGCAACATCCTGCTGCATGATCCACCTGATCATCAATGCATCCACCTGATGCATACCAAGTATCTACCTGATACATATCATCATACATGATCCTCCTGATCATACAATGTATCCACCTGATACATGATACATATCACCATACATGATCCACCTGATCATACAATGTATCCACCTGATACATATACAGATACATGGTCCAAGCATCCAACATGATGCATATACAAAATACATACACATGATCCAACTGATCATATCCAGCATCCATACATAAATGATCCACCTGATCATATCCAGCATCCAACATGATGCGTACATACATAAAAATGATCCAACTAATCATATCCAGCATCCAACATGATGTGTACATACATACATAAAAATGATCCAACTGATCATATCCAGCATCCAACATGATGCGTACATACATACATAAAAATGATCCAACTGATCATATCAAGCAGAAACCAGAACATCATCCTGATGCTCATCATCCAGCGCTTACATCCACAGCCATGTGAAGGATCCTCCTTCCAACATGCTTGGAATGGCTTCAGCAAATGTGTCCATCACTTCTTCCTTGAAGTGTCCTCGATCTGAAGAACGCCAAGCCTCTCTCTGAAGTACTCGAACTTCACTCTGGCTAGTGGCTTCGTCAACACATCTGCAATCTGCTCATCTGTCGCAACATATAGGAGCTTCACAGCTCCTCTCTCCACCATATCCCTGATATAGTGATATTTGATCTCTATGTGTTTCGACCTGTCATGAAACACTGGGTTCTCGGATAGCTTCACACAACTCTGGTTATCACAGAAGATACCAGTAGCATCCAGCGGGAGATCAAATAACTCAGACAGTAGCTTCCGTAGCCATACTGCCTCACAACTAGCTGAATAGGCTGCAACATACTCTGCCTCAGCTGTACTCAGTGCTACGCAGGACTGCTTCCTGCTAAACCAAGAGATCACACATGATCCCATACTGAAGCAGCACCCAGATGTGCTCTTCCTATCTGCAGCACTGCTAGCCCAATCTGAATCAACATAACCCTGCAGGTTAAACTTTTGATTCACCTCATACTTGAGCCCATAATCCACTGTACCCTTCAGGTACCTCAGAACATGCTTTACAGCAACCAGGTGAATACTCCTCGGATCCGTCAGGAACTGGCTCAATGTGTTCACAGCAAAGCAAATGTCTGGTCTTGTGTTCGTCAGGTACATCAATGACCCAATCATCTGACGATACATAGAGACATCAATCGGCTCAGATGAAGCATCACATAGAAGCTTCAGATTCGATGCCATCGGTGTGGCCATGGCCTTGCAATCCATCATCCCGAACCTCTTCAGGATCTCTACTGCATACTTCCCTTGTCCAAGGAAGATTCCTTCTGCACTCTGCCACACCTTCATGCCAAAAACAAATAGTGCATCATCCCCAAGTTCTTCATCTCGAACTCGGTAGTAAGCTTCCGCTGCGTGTCAGCAATCAATCTATCTTCATCATACCAAGTTCTGCACATATATGATTTCCTATCATGTGTCTCAGAACCAAGTGGCTGCTCTACATACACTTCTTCTTCAACTACACCATTCAAGGAAGCTGTCTTGAATCCATCTGGTGTATCACTTTTATATTTCTCAATGATGCCATCTGCAACATGCTTGATCTGATAGTTCCATTTGGAAGTCATAGCAAACTTCCCTTCATGTCTTGGGATTACATCCCAAACATCATTCTTCATGATCGACAGATCATGGTATTTCATTTCTTCATCCCAGATCCTGGGAACTTCAATATCTTCAATAGATATCTTTGTTGCTGGAACAAAATGTTGTAGTTCTTCTTTTGTAGGAGATGGCATACAATCTTTCCTACACAACAAGTTAAATTGCATGATTAGAAAACATCTCATAGTTTTCAGAACAAATTCTTACACATAAAAAAATATGCCATACAGTCATGCAATTATCTTAGCCAATGCTTCAATACAACATTTATCCATATTCCGTAACTTTCTAGATGCCTTCCAATCTCTACCAGAACATTGTTAAGAGTGTGCACAACTCCCAACATGTCAGCAAAGAGGTTTCATTCTAGATAAGTAGCAATGGAATGTTGTACAGTGCCATAGGCCACTTACCCATGCATATTAGGAGTATACTGTTCATCAATGCAATTATTCTAATATGCACAATACATATCCTAAGTCTAGGAACATGAGCATATACATTATTGAACAATTTTATTTAAACAAACAAATATGCAGGAAATGATGATTAAGATACTTATCTTTGTTTGTTCATTGGGTGGACTCCCTCTGAGTCTTTGCTTTCTTGCAGGAGCTGTTGGAGTCCTAATCTACACCTTTCTGTTGTGGAATGTAGAGAGATGGTCAACTCCCTCTGAATATCTGCATTCTTGCAGAAACTACTGAAGTGTACTCCCTCTTGATCTTTGCTCCCTGAATTACCTGTCCTTGAGCTTATATACATTCTCGATCCCTATGCATGCTTGTTAGTATCATCATTGTGTTATCCTCTAGGTCTAATATAAAATCATACATTCATTAGTATACTATTAAAACACAGTAATCTCAAGCATGTATAGTCATGATCATTTCAAACAAAAATAGTAAGCATTATTAATCAAGGTTTATGCAGGATTCTTATGGTTAGTCAAATCAATCAATATAAGAGACATAATTCTTTTACTTATATTCCTATTTGACCATAGGACTTTTCTGGTTAGTCATATCATTAATCAAAGTAAAAATCATAATATGCCTAAACCCATGAGTACTAACTTCAATGAATAATCATAATCATGCCAAGTATACTTAAATAAAGGATCTTATCACAAGGTGAGATTCTAACTTGATATAGGAAAAACATACCTGGATTAGCATGCTAGCTAGTTATGCCTAACATACTCACATGATGTCTTCTTGTTCTTCTTCAATGACTTGTGCTAGTAACCTGTATATCTCATAGGTTAACTATTACAAAACCAAGTTATACATACCTCGTAAATGGATCTTCTATGAGATCCATGACAATCGATGAATCTTTGTCCTCATGTTATCATGATCATATGTTCTTGGACCAGAACATGATTTGTCTTTCTGGGTGTACCTTTCATGTTAGTAGACAACATAAACCTCATACAACACCATAATGCATTAGTACAATCATAAGTGTCAACACCCTAACCAATGAATATCTTCTATCATACATTCATAATTTTGTTAAGGTGATACAACAAATCTAAAATCAAAATTGTACTAACCGTAATAACATGAAGACAAACATACCATAAACTTAATCATGGAAAAATATCGAAACATACCTCGATGAGTCATACCTGTCGAGATCACTTGTAATCTTCTTATATAAGGCCTTAGCCTCATCTCCCTCTGAAACAGGAACTTCTTCACTCATGCAGATGATCAATCCATCTTCTTCTAGGATTAACCCAATCCACTTGATTTGCAAGAACTGGACCTTGAGCTGGATATGGGTTTGTCAGATAAACCCCAAAAATTCAAACTTTGAATTTCAAACTTCTAACAGGATAGAAATATGTGCCTTGATGAGCTGATCAAGTTGGTATATTCAGAATTTGAAAACTGCAAAGTTTCACTCCTCAATTTTGCCTTTGAAACTTCCGAATTCACTGGACGTGACCCTGAACTGGGGTTTGATGAAGCCCACTCTTTTTCCCCATCAAAAGGTTTGATCCAAATCTCTAAGCTTCTATTTTTCTGAGGAGCTTCCAGCCATGGTCACAGATTGCAAAAATTCTCATTTTTACAGAAGCCCTAATTTTCCACTTTTCTGATCAAAGTCCCGAACTAGGGTCTAATCAAGCCCGGCCTTCTGCCCAACCAAAAATTCTGATCTTGGTCTCTAAAATTCTATTTTGATGAGTAGCATCCATCCGTGGTCTCCGATTACAAAAATTCCAACTTTCTCCAAAGCCCTAAATTCCGGAAGCCATGAATGAAGGTACTCAAAAATAATTCTGTTTTGACAGAAATATGTACCTGATTGTTTCTGGTCTAACTCTGAACTTTTTGATCCACAAGGTCTGAAAAAGTTTCCTGAGATAGCCTGACCTGTTATATTTCCATCCTGACAGGTCTGACCTCAATTGGATTCTCTGAGAGAGAGTTATGCCAAATGTCGCAACGTGACCTGTTTTGGGAAAATACAGGAGAGCGAACTTGTACGGCGTGCCACGTGTCACTGTTTGACCTTCGGCCTCTGAAAAAGTTTTCTGAGATAGATCGGCCTGTTTACTACCTGTCACTTTTCACGAAATTTCATTTGGAGCTTCCTAGCCCAAGTTATGACCTTTTTCCCAAGGTCACCTGATTTTGACTCAGATCTGGAAGAGGCAGAAACCCTATATTGTACAGATCATAAATCACAAACTACAACGAATTAGAGGTTGTCCTTTGGACACAAGGTACCTGGAGATTTAAGATTCGTCCTGTAACAATTTCAGATCCGAAAAATTCGCCAAAACGGATTTATAGCGAAATTGCTACGATGACTGGTTTTTGCTATATCAAGCCCTAGCATCGTAAGTGCAACAAGTGTCATACATGCCATATCATGCCTTCTTTCAGGCTAGCTCTGATACCATGTTAATTTTCTGAAATTTACTTCAATATGATCTAGGATATTAACTGAGAGAACAACATGTACAGCATATCTACAGCATATCAATCATGGAGATAATAATGCAAGCACACAAGAGACACAAAGATTTACTTCGGGAAAACCATAAAGGTGAAAAACCCCAATAACTTCCTCAGAGATAGATAGAGCAATGATACAACCAACCATAAGAGATAGACACAACCTAGCAGCAAATCCTCCTCCTCCATAAATGCGCCACTCCTCCTTGAGTGCATGTGTGAGAAGTGAGTGTGTAAATAGAGTGCCTCCCGCACTCTATTTATACTTGACTTGACTTGCCTTTTTACCTAACTCATGTAGGCTCGAACTTAACCACATAACATAATGCTGAGTGGGCCGACCCCCAATAGGGTGGTCTAATAACCCTTTGACCCACATGGCCGACCCCCAATAGGGTGGTCTAATAACCCTTTGACCCACATGGCCTATACAGGGCCGACCCCAAATAAGGTGGTCTAATAACCCATCAAGTATAAGTTACGACACTCACAATATAAATGACGACACTTCCTTATAGAGGAATAATACCATCTCTATAGGAATACAATATACATATACATGTGAAATACATTTCGAAGTTACATATTCATCAACATGCTTTATCTTCCTATTCTTTCTCCCTTCCCTGGTTTATCTCCTCATTAAAACCGTATTAAGGGACTTTTACTTAAGTTTCTATGTGTTTCTCTATCTATATTATAGAAGTTCGAAAACACTAATAATTTAAATTTCAATTGGTTATGCAATTTGACCTACTATCCCTCCTAATTGCATAATTACTTATGTGTTTTATCTGTTAAGGAAGCTCGACGTTGTTGTTTCGGTTAATATTGGCTAATGCAAATACTGAAGTGAAAGCGAATTAATTGATTCGGTTGATTTCATTTAACAAATACAGGAGAAAAAGTAATATTAGAGAATACAAATATCTCAAACAAATTTATGGCCAGAAGTTACTCTCCGTAATTATTAGAGAAAACATTCCAAAAATACAACAAAGTTTCAAAACAGCAGGCTGTATCAATAAAACTAAAGCTCAAACTGCATTTATGGACGCTTACCGATCGAAGGATGTCTGAGTGTATAAAATGCAAATGCAGCAGCACCTCCGAGAATCCTTCTTCTTCGCTGGGCTTCTGTTGGACTCAAGTGACCTCAATGCCCAACCACCGAACAATTGCATGAGCATCGGAATAAAAAAGAAACACCACCCTATAGCACAACAAATCTATCCAATATGTTTTAAACCCTAGGAACCTCTCTCAATCTGGCATGTGTACTTTCTACTCTAACCCACGTGAACCATCACCACAATCCAGGTGCTTTTGCTTCTAGTAAGACAAAAACCTACAATGTAACTTTACTCTGCAATAATTGACATACAACGATTCAATTATTGAGGCACACAATACACTAAAATTAGAGGGAAATTAAAGAAAACCCATCCAAGCCCATTCAATGAGTATTTTTCGTGTCATTGTTACCAAAACTTCGTGAACAGAGATGGTTCGTGAAGCGATGGTTCGTATGAATGCAGAGCAGTCCACATCATAATACCCTCCACTGCTGGATGAGAAAACCCTTCTCTCAATATCTCCTCCAAATAACAAGCCTGTCTTGCAAAACAAATTCCCAACAACAAATGATATATTCAGTCCATTTACATCTTAAATTCGATTCATGACGAATTAAATCCATTTTTACCTGTGTGTTTTGATCGAATTTGCTGCTAACATTGACTTCCATGAGCCAAATGGGAAAGCCAAGTGTGTTGAACTTGTCCAGCGCTTCTCTCATTAATGGAATCTTTGGTTTGCTGAAGTAGATTTCGAGGCCAATGCCTTCCATTACCTATCCCGAGTTTCCGAGCTCTTGCAGCTTTTCAATGTATGAATCCACTGTAGCCTGCAAATCCTTGCATGTCTCGATGACGTTATAGTCATTCATAAACATGGGCATCCACGGATCGATCTCCTGAGCGGTCTGGAAGAAGGAATTGGAAGCATTGGGCACAAGTTTGTCCTTGTAAAAGGAAAAGTGAAGCAACTCGTTGCTCACGTCCCAGTTTATAAAATTCCTGTGAAAAACCTGCAATAATTAATTAATGAAAACACACAAAATAGCATAAATAACAGAACTCATAATCACTTTTATATTGATCGCAGGCCACTTCGAGGGGGCAACCTCCTTTGAGCAAGATCGATACAAATAACTTCACGGTACCTTCATTGGTCTCAACACAAACTTATATACTAAGTCTAGGAGCCAATACCATGTGTCAATACAAACTATGGGCCAATACAAAATATGGATCAACAATTACTACGGGACGACTTACAAAGCATATGTGTCCAACAACAATAATACAAACTATGGATCAACAAATACTACGGGACGACTTACAAAGAATATGCGTCCAACAACAATATACTAACAAAGTAAATAGAAGGGTTGACATGTGTTCCTAACATCCTCTCTCCCTTAGAAAAAGCTTTGTCCTCAAAGCTTTAGATGTGGAAATTGATGCAGAATCTGGAGTGGTTCCCCTGTAGCATCCTCGGGTTGCATTCCGGCCCACTGACGCCTTTTGAGTTTCAGGGAGGATTGCTTGGAAGGCTGTAGATGAAGAAGGACCATATCAGCTGCGTGAAAAGTGCGCTCATAACGGTGTTGATTGGCTTGTTGTTTCAGTTGAATTCTTGCCATGTGAAGATTGTCCTGCAGAATGAGAAGAATCTGATCGCGATTTCAAAGAACCAAGTCAAATTCTTGAACTGGGGAGTTGTTGAGCGTGTATGGAAGAAGAATTGGTGGTGCCTGTCCATAAACTGCTTCATATGGTGTCCTTTTAGATGTGGTATTGTACCACTGGAGCGCTTCTAGGAAATCCATAGAAATAGCTGTCCACATCTGTGTAGGGATGGGAAAGGGTTTGAGTAGTCCCGAAAGGAGTGTCGTTTTACCCTTGTTGACTTGGAAAGTATCACACTCAACCACCATCTCATGAATTTTCATTTTCAGTCCCTGCCAAAAGAAGTTGCATTGTTCCCAGTCATAGGTTTTGAGGAACCTAGAGTGCCCTACTGATGAAGAAGCATGGAGTTCATAGAAGAGATAGCCCTGTTGAACAGATTGCAACCAATTTGGAACAAGCAGAGAAATAGCTGTAAGAGAAACTGGGTCATCAAATTGGCGAGAAGGAGCATCTACCACCATATTATCCTTACCCTTCTTGTAAGTGATCACATAGTCATAACCCATGAGTTGGATAACCCATTTCCGGTGTGCTGGTGAGGAGACCCGTTGTTCCAAAAAATGTTCCAGTCTCTGGAGATCAGTCTTGATGCAGAAATAATTTCCTAGTAGGGATGGCTGCCACTTCTGTACTACATGCAAAATAGCCATCATGTCCTGCTGAGATGTCGATGCGGCTAAATTCTTACCGGAAAGGTCTCTTGAAGGCGACAAGCCCACTGGTTCAGCAAAGACACCTGCATATCTATCCAAGGAAGTAGGGGAGACCGTTGATGGGTGCATCTGAGTGGAATGGAGTTGAGCGATGACAACATGTGAATTCTTCTTAAGGATCTTTTCCAGGCGATGTGAACTAATGATGCAGAGAGACCCTTGTTGTAAGCCCTTAAATTTTTGTTGTTTCCCATTGACTGAAAACTGCATCCAAAGTTCAGCAAAATCCCATAAGATGGGGCCAAGTGTGCGTAACCATTGAACGCCCAAAACCACATCACATCCACCTAGGGACAAGGAAAACATGTCAGAGTGCAGGTTATAATCTTCCAGAGAGATACACACATTGTGACACTTCCCCTTGCAAGGTAAGGTGCCCCCATTGGCAACCATGACTTCAAAGTTGGAGCAAGGATGGACAAAACAATCATCTTGTTTAGCAATCCGAGGGTCAATGAAGTTATGAGTGCTACCAGAATCAATGAGTATTGTAAGAGGAAGCTTCTTGAAGTAACCCCTGACTCGCATTGTTTGGGGGGTGGTGACGCCAGATAAAGCATGGAGAGATATCTCTGGTTGTTCATCCTGATATGGGGAGTCAATAGGCGACTCCTGAATGTTGACCTGATCATCCATTATATCTGGAGCTTCTTCACCAATTTTAGAGGCGGGCGAAGAATCCATATCCAACAGATAGAGCTTTTGTTGAACACATCTATGTCCCCGAGTGAATTTCTCATCACAATTATAACAAATCCCTTTTTCTCTGCGTGCCTGCATCTCTGTTTCAGACAAATTCTTGATAGAAGTTGGTTGAGGAGCTGGCGGGATGGGAGGTCGTTGAGAACCCATATTTCGGAAGGGAACAAAAGTGGGTTTGGAGCGTTGTTGGGCTGCAATCTTGTCTGCTTCCAACTTAGCCAACCCTAGGGATTCCATCATTGTGTTGGGACAGAACATTTTAACCTCTGACCGGATTTCATCCTTAAGACCACTGATAAAACAACTCCTGTAGAATTCATCAGAGAATCCTTCTATGTGATTGGCTAGTTTCTCAAATTCTGTCTGATACTCTCTCACAGTGCCAATTTGACGAAGTTTAGTGAGTGCTCCAGTGAAGTCATCAAAAGCACTAGGACCAAATCGTTGCAAAAGGAGTTGGCAAAAATCTCTCCATTTTGGCTCGTCATGAGCCTTGATGTACCAATGGTACCATTGAAGGGCTTCTTGTTCCAAATGGAAGGATGCAAGTGGAACTTTTTGGACATCAAAAGTATTATTCAGACTGAAATATTGTTCTGCACGATAGATCCATTTAGTCAGATCAGTACCATTGAAGCAAGGAAATTCAAGCTTCGGACCATGGAAATTGCTGGAAGAAGAGAACCCATTGGCTACAGATTCTGATTCTTGCTGTCGGTTATTGTTCATGGCTGAATGTTGAAGATGGAGGCTAAGAAAATTTTCATCCAGATCTTGGAGTTTGGATCTGAATAGATCTAAAATGGCTGGATCTGAAATCGATTTCAGTATAGATCTGAAATGGCTAGATCTGGAACGGCTTTGAATGGATCTGAAATGGTGCGGAAGTGATCAACAACAGTTCAGCTGAAAATAGATATGGACCCCAGGTATGTTCGGCTTCCTAACCGTTCAGGGGTTTCACTCGGCCACCAATGTTGTCTGACGGTTTGCGTATTGGGGAAGTACCCCTCACTCCACGGCTCAGGTAAAACTGATAACCGCTTTGCCACAAACGACAACTCTTGGTTTACCTCATGGGTGGGAACTAGTCAATCAGGTAGGGGTCATTGCCCTTTTCGCTGGCAGGTCCTCTCAATGGGCCAACTACTTTGGGGTTCTTTTGGTACTCCTCACAATGAGTGTTAGGGCTTATTCCCAAGTACTTCCCACAGTTAAGCGGATAGGGATTATTCCCAGATCTGAACTTGCAACAAATGCAAGAAAAAAAATTTGGCAGAAATTCCACCCAACGAGCCCAAGAAAGTGCTCTGATACCGGATGTGAAGAACCTGCAATAATTAATTAATGAACACACAAAATAGCATAAATAAAAGAACTCAAAATCACTTTTATATTGATCGCAAGCCACTTCGAGGGGGCAAGCTCAATACAAATAACTTCATGGTACCTTCATTGGTCTCAACACAAACTTATATACTAAGTCTAGGCACCAATACCATGGGTCAATACCATATGTCAATACAAACCATGGGCCAATACAAAATATGGATCAACAATTACTACGGGATGACTTACAAAGCATATGCATCCAACAACAATAATACAAACTATGGATCAACAAATAGTACTGGACAACTTACAAAGCATATGCGTCCAACAACAATATACTAACAAAGTAAATAGAAGGGTTGACATGGGTTCCTAACAATTCCCTGCGTATCTGCTCACCACGGACTTGATTCTCGAAGAAACTGCTTTCTGGAGTTGTTCATTGTCGAGGCTGGTGACCCATGAAGGGATGTATCTTGGGTCTTCCCAGAAGATATTGTGCCCTTGAGCAGAGATACTGTTGGCATTACAGAAAGCCAACATTTCATCTACAACCTTGTAATTAAGCATCCCCTGTTTTGTCTCTATCGTACCATTTTAGCTCGTTTTCGATTACTATCGTGTTGAATCGCTTCATGAACCATCTCTGTTCGTGAAGCCAAAAAATTCCATTTGGGTGGGCCGAAAAGGGAGGGAGGGCTTGGGAGCCAAAACTTCCATTTGGGGGGGCCAAAAAGGAAACCAATCTTGATCTTTTATCCAGTATGAAATTATTTACAGCCACTACTGTTGATGTAGGAGAACAAAATGCAAAAACCTCATTTACAGCCACTATCTTCAAGGGTAAAGTTGTGTTTCTCTAAATATGGCACCTTTCTAATTGCAAACAATTATTTTATCCTCGGGTGTATTTATGTCTCTTCAAAACATTTTATAAAATCCTTCGTAGAGGATCCTACTAATACATTTACAAGTTTTCAAAAACATGCTTTGAAGGGCAACATCTTCAAAAACATGCCTTGAAGGGCTACACCACAAAGTACAAACTTCTTTCAATCAAAATGTCAACTAGAGAGTATTTATTTCGTAAAAATTCACCAATACTAGGGGGTATCTACTAGGATTTGCACTTCCTCTTCTAACAACTGATCATCCAAAAGGAGAGCATCATGAAATTCTTTTACACTATAATTTATTTAAGGCGAACCATAAAAATGAAACCCTAATTTTAACAACTCAATATTCCATACATCTTAGCAATGAATCAAGGCCTTGTTTGTAACTTATGAATTGTTGAAGAAATGTTACTCAATCTAGAAGCCATGATGAAATTTCTTTCAATTGACCTTGTTTAAAAAAAATGACAAAATAACAAAAGACTAACAATCACATATCAACATCCACACCAGTACCAAGATGACAAATAATTAATATAACAATATTGAATTACATCAACATCCAAAGATCAAGAGAGAATGCATTGCTCAAAGTAACAAGAAAAAAAAGGGCACCTAGTCATATCAAGTAAAGAGTAAAAAGAGGATACCTGGTCATATCAATGTTATATCATGTAGGCCTTCTTTGAGGATATTATTACTGTGCCAAATCACAATAGTAAGATTTTATTCCATGTTAATAGATCTACTCTATTCTCAAAATTGGTCTAAACAGATCCCTAATCTCTTAGCTCCCTTGACATATCACTTCACTATAAGAAATAAGAAATCATATTGGATATTTTACTCTTGAGCTTAGTTTATTGTATGAGGCTACTATTTTTTTCCAAGGAAAACCTTGCAGGGAAACTCCCTGGGTACTTCCTTGCAATTTGTAAATGGTAACCAGTGTAACCCCATCAACACTGATACAGTACTTGATCCAATAAGGACATCGATTGAAGCAGTCAATAGAGGCAGCCAACTTGGGCGATCGGCCCTAAGACTACCCACATGAAGTTTAAAGCACTCAACCACCAGAGCTAGCCCATGGAACTGGATCAGGCTACTACTATTTACCTCTCTGATCTCTATCTTTTTTTCAAAGACCTTAAAAAATCCCTGCAAAATTTCAGCTATTTCTTTGAGGACTGTCTTCAATGTACATATAATACAGGATTAATCCATTTTTTGAATTTACTGCAAGTTCTAAAATAGAGGTTTCATTTGACAATTTTCTTTTACTAGAAAACCTTAATATGTTAATTTCAGTCTGTATTTTGTATTCACAAACAATTAATTACCAAAACAGAATAGGTTGGGTTAAAGGCCTAAATTCTCTTAGCCCATTGATTCCATCCACATCTCTTATAATGGTCCTCCATTACAATTAAAATAAGATAAAGAAATTTTATAGAAATTACAGTTGCCACTTTTTTCAAACCAGGTTACAAATGTGCTTGAAACAAACATATTGAAGAGTGACAAAGTAGATATTAATTATGTAATAATGGTCCTCCATTACAAATAAAATAAGATAATAAAGAACGATTACATAAATTACATTTGCCACTTTTTTCTAACCAGGTTACAAATTTGTTGGAAACAAACATACTGAAGAGTGACAAAGTAGATATTAATTATGTAAATCTTAGTCACAGAACTCTAAGATATACTTTGAAAAATTATTGTGTGCAATATTTAAATTCCAAAAGGGCCTATGAAATACCTACAAAACGACTATATTGGGCAGAGCAATAACAACACTTTGTTACGACTCTGCTATGAACAAAACCTATTGGGGTATGCACCGATCCTATGGAAAAAAACATCCACAATACTGAACTGCCAATATGGATTCTTCCACGAATGTGGCCATGAAATCTGTAGATTATGCTCTACAAGGAGATTGTGATGATTTTGACCTCAATTGCAATAAGTATTGAAGAATAACCCAATGTTTATTCCTTAGTTTAAATCAAAGTGGCAATTTTCATAACCTACAAAATTTCAAAAACAAATTTAAGGAGTTTAGAAGTGAATTATATGAAGCAGACATTGAATTTATTATGTAATCATGCCATCATAACTGCAAGGCACTTATCATCTTAACTCTAAACTTTGTGAGATGTCAAAGTCCACGAAGAAATACACAATTCTAGTCGATTGCAAAGCAACTCAACACTATGGGCAATGAATTGAGTGCGTATCAAATTTTGTGGGTTCTACAATATATCACTGGAATTCACATGAGTTGACAGAAAAGAGTTGTTGAATTCAATCAAGAAGACTTGCAGCTCTAATCTCAACATGGCAAAAATTAAATTCGGTTTAAATAGACTCAGTTGTGTTCTTAGGACATAAAAAAACATAGCACAAGCAAAGGATATTCACTCTGTGGCTTCAATGCATAACAAAAGTAAATATCCTGGGTATCTAACTCAAAGGGTTTCTCTTGAGTTTGCAACATGTGAAAAAGAATTAAGCCATCGACCAAGTTTCCATTCTTGTGAAAATTTGTCCCATCCAAATGGCATGAGTTTCAAAGGAATGAAGCTGGGTGCACATCCCAGGTGACTATGGAAGAATAGTTACCACTCTGACAGGGCACCTAAGCCAAAGGAAATTCACTCTATGTGGTGCAGTTCCTGAGGGTGTGCAAATTCATTCTATGTGGTGCAGTTCCTGAGGGTGTGCTTCTCAAAGCACTTCCAACGAAAAGGAAAAAAGGGACAATACAATAAGCAAAGATAATACACAAAGATGCATGTGGTTGTGTGAATGTATATATTTGTCATTTGAAAAAAAAATTGTAGACAAAGCAGAGTCCAATGAAATTCCCTACTTACTTGGGTCCATTGTGATCAGCATAGCAGTCCCTCCAAAATCACAGGTTCCACCAATATTTTTGTTCTTTTGCCAATAGATGTTGAAGGCAAAAGAAGCACGGGCGACCATTGTGTCAGGTGAATAGCACAGTCCATTTGGCTGGATGGATTTACAATCAACACCCGCTCCACATGCATAGTCCATGGTGTGCTGCAAGACTGGATTTGGCACAATAGGTTTTGCTACACACCAGAGGGATTGACTTGATGGTCTAGAGGGTGTGCTGGGAGGATGAGGTGTGTAGGGAGTAGTAGATGGGGGATTGGGAGTGTATGGAACAGTGGGATTAGAAGGTGTATAGGGTACAAATGGAGGTGTAGTAATAGGTGTGGTAGGAGAAGGGGTATAGGGCGCATGTTTAGGAGGATAGGGCATGCAGGGGGGTGTATGGAGGAGGAAGATTAGGAGGGTTTGTAGAAATAGGAGATGGAAAGTATGGTGCCACGGGGGAAGTATAATAGGGGGTTGGATTAGGATTAGGATACACATAAGGAATTGGAGAAATCAAAGGTTTATTATCAGTACTGGGTGAAGCCTCTGGAGGATTGACTAATGTAGGGGGAGCAGAGTAATATGAGGGAACAGGGCTTGAATAAATTATCATTGAAGGGGGAGACCCACTAATAGATGAGCGGATAGGAGTTGGTCGAGCAGGGAAAGGCCTGATGGACTTGAGGGATTCAAATTATGAGTCAGTAAGTTTGCCAGTCATGTCTACGGGTATACCTGAGACCCATTTGGGTACAACAAACCCCAGTTTCTTTGTGTGCCATGTTTATTATTGTCTACATTAAACAGAGCAAAGAGATAAGTGGGTACAAAAGTTCCAGGCCTTTTAGGAGTACCCAAAGGTGTATTTTCCAGCATTCTTACAACTACCCTCTTGTTGTATGTGGCTGCCAAATCAACATTTGCTCCAGGGCCTCCTGCTGCAGGCCAACCTGTTTCGCTGATTGCAATTTTCACATTGTTGTATCCCAATTTTTCCATGGCAGCGAAATTGGCATCCAACTTAGCAGACAACATGTCTGTGTACTTCAATCCTCCATCTTGAACTGCTACTTTAACTAATCCAAACGTAGCATAATCTACAGGAACTTTATTGGCATTGGCTACCCATGCAAAATATGGATAGGCATTAACAAAATAGAAAGATTTTGAATTGGAGATGAAGCGCAACAGAAGCTTCATCACACTCTCTGCAATGTCGTCCCTGAACCTTGCCGAAGAAGGAGCTGATGAAGAGTTGAGGGCATCCATGGCTATAGTTGTTGTCACCTTAATCCTTTTACTAAGATTCCAACACACAAGTGAACTGTGAATGTTCTCCATAGAAGGAACCAGCTTAGACCATCTATCCTGATTATTGTAGTCGGTGAGGATTTCATTTCCAACAGCTATGGCGTTAATTTTGGTTGCAGGGTAGTGTGCTAGAACACTGCGTTTAACCCACTCATCAGCATTCAGTATGCTGGAAGCAACGGTCGGAATCTCCTCATTCTTCACAGCTATTACAACTGAGAGACCCGTGTTGGCCAACACAGTGAGAACTTCTGGGTCAGAATCATATAGCTTCACTCTGCCTATTTTAAGGGCTTTCATGAGAGAAACAGATTCGGCAGGGGAGAGAAGATTTTCCTCTAAACCAACATAGTTGATACCAATAGACTTCCATTCTCTTCCCATTTGGACCCATTTCAACATGTCAATTCAGACGGCGGTAATATAAGGAAGAGTATTTAGCCTGCTTGCGGCTCTGCTTTGCCTCCCCCACATGTCAACTCTAGAGTATTGTATTAGTACAATAGGACAAGACATGGAGTATTGTATTGGTACACAGGACAGGACATGTGTTGTTGTTAGAATTTTTTATTTTATAAATTAATTTTATTTATTTTTAAATATTGAAAATTGAAACTACTCCTGTAGGGATTTAAGTCCCATCGGGAGTGTACTACACCAATAAAAAATAGAAATATTGAATTTAAAAAATTATTAAAATTATTTTTATTTTTTCAAATTATTATGTTTAATAATAAAATTTTACAGAACTATACAAAACTTTGTAAAAATATTTGTGAAAAAATACAAATTAATGTAGGTCAAAAGAGTTTAACTATCTAACGATTAGTATATATCTTGCCTTAGCAGGAAATAATAAAAATAATAAAAATATTTGTGAAAAAATACAAATTAATATAGGTCAAAAGAATTTGACTATCTAAGGATTAGTATATATCCTGCCTTGACAGAAAATAATAAAAATAATAATAAATAGATAAACAAAATAAAAAAATAAAAAATATATTTTATTTTCCTCTTAAAACACAACCTGATCGAGTAATTCCATTACAAAACAATATTGACAATGTGCCATTGTTGTGAACATGAAGATCTCCCTTTGTGAACATTAATATCTAATTTTATTTAGATATATTTATATACATTACTATAATTAATTTAATAATTTAAGTTTTAATTTTATTCTTATATCATAAAAATAACTACCTAAATGTTACGTTTTTCAATTCTTATATATTTTATGATTTAAGTTTTAATTTTATTCTTATATCATAGAAATAATTACGAAAATACGAAAATGTTATGTTTTCCAATTCTTACATATTTTATTGTAGGAGTGTAAGTTTTTTTAGTTTTATTAATTTTAATTTAATCACAAAAAAGCCAAATCGTGAAATATTTTAACAACTTCTTATATATATGTATTAAAGAGAAATGTTACAAGTGTTTTGTATTTTCTTATTACTTTTAATTATGTTTTCATAGTGTGAAATATTTTAACAACTTCTTATATATATGTATTAAAGAGAAATGTTACAAGTGTTTTGTATTTTCTTATTACTTTTAATTATGTTTTCATAGTGTTTGTATACTCTGTATGTATAAAGCCTACCTATTACAATATATTCTATATGTATAAAACCTACAAAACATATTACAAGTGTTTTGTTTTTTCTTATTATTTGTTTTACTATGTTTTAGAATCTCTATATATTTTATAAGTGTTTTATTTTTTTCTTATTACTTTTTAAACAAGTTTTAAGATTTTTACTTATTTTATTTTAATTGTGTAAGTTCCACATCGTATAATTGGTGTAGCAAAAATTTTCTTAATACTTTTGAATATCTTTCTTATCCCTGTAATATCATTCCATTACATGTATAAGGTCCACATTTTACAAGTATTTTTTGGGTTAACTTTATTATAAAGGTGATACAAAGTGACATTGTATTTGCATTTTTCTAATGTGATGTATTCCTTCTTTCATTCTTATTTTGTCACGAGCAATGTTGGAATTTCGTAAGAATTTATTAGGTCAAACAAGATTTTTAATGACGTTTTATGTTTTTATTAAAACGTTTTATGTAAATTAATATTTTTTATTATTAAAATTTTATTGAAAATGGTTTTTATTTAAGATATGAATAATTTAAAAAAAATAATCTCATTCTTAATTATAATATTATTAAAATTTTATTGAAAATAGTTTTTATTTAAGTTATGAATAATTTTAAAAAAATAATTTCACTTTTAATTATAATAAATACATTATTTATTTTCTAATTAATGAAAACATATTTGAGTCTTCCGTTAACAAATTACCATGACTTTTGCTTCATTGCTTACCTTGTTATTGCTAGCCTCCAAGGTCCTCTTATAGAAATTCTTCATCTCCATTTAAGTAAACATGGGTTTCTAGTAGACAAATAGAGATATTGTCATCATTTAAAAAATTTACAATCATATCTAAAGGAGATATGGAGGTTATGGTTTGAAAACAATAATTATGAAATGATAAATTGATACACTAATAAATTTTTCTGTGTAAAATAAAGTTGTTCATAGTTGGTGTGGAATAGTGAAACAACTTCTAATATTAATAAAATCGTTAGTCCACATGGAAATCTTTATGCAATCAACTTCTCAAATGAAAATATGGGAAATGGAAATCCTTGGGTAGCGCTGCTCAAATAAAGATCTCGGAGTCAAAAGTAGTCACTGATACTAAAAACCCCATAGTAAGTAGTGGTCACTAATACTAAAAACTCCATAGTAAGTAGTGGTCACTAATACTATAGTTAGTGGCCATTGTAATAACTCCAATGCTTAATCCCTTCTTAAAATGAAGAAACTTATTAACAAGAATTAATGAAGTTTATGAAAATAAATTAAACTTCAAAAACATATTTTTAACAAGTAATCGAGCATTTGAAAAGATGTATACATAAAAATATCAAGTGTATTTGATGGGGAAAATGGTCTATAATAAGCATTTTTCCCGTCAAATTCCAATCTCTACTCTAGTCACGAGTTTCATAAATAAAAAACCATTTCAATGATTGAATGGTACCTATTCATCATAGGTTAATCTTAGATGTTAATATGGTGATGTACTTATTTTTGTGGCCAAGTAGAGGGTATTGCATCGACCTGATATTGCATAAAACATATGGTATTGCATCAACTTCATAGTGAATCTTACATCCAAATCATTATGGTATTAATGCACAAAATTCTCTATGCTAAGGTATTGCATCAACATGCTAGGGAGAATTGCATCAACCACCTTAACGTGGGTAATTTTATGCATTAATTATTTTTTAATAAAAAATATAGAAGTTTTTTTTATCATTGATAATGTGCACAGTGATTTAATTAACGCGTAGTCTAAAAGTTCTATGATTTCAAATGGAAAAAATTGATTTTTTTCAGCACAATTTTGAAAAAATTCGACATAAATTTTTTTAAATCATGGTTACAATTCTCAAACTCTAAAATTTTTGGTGCCCCAAGGGTTTTTGATGGTGTTGAATCCATTTTTACCATAAAAATTGTTTTAAAGCACAGTTAAATTCAGATTTTGCAACAACAAAAAAAATGTCGGATTCTAGTGGAATAACCCCGTCTGGACCAAATCGTTGAATTTTTAAACAGTGTCATTTAATTAATGCATAAAATTCCCACACAAACGATTTAATTAATGCATAAAATTAACAACCTTACCCAATGAATTTTTTAAGAACATGTGTTGGGGATATATCTCTTTTTGTGTTGTCTTCTCCTATACGCTGACCAGAGCACGATTTTCTGGTTTTAATAATCATTGAAGACAGAGATTCGAGGGTGGAATTATTTGCCCAGCCACTGTGAAGATTCAAAGATGCTATCAACACCGAAGGAGATTTACTAAACTGATTTGGTAAGCATATGTTAAACTAATTTAATAAGTCTCTAGAGTCATTGTTTGTGTTAGAAATGGCTAGTCTACAAAATTGGCAAGCATATGTTAAACTAATTTGATAAGTCTCTAAAGTCATTGTTTGTGTTAGAAATGGCTAGTCAACAAAATTGACAGGAAAAACTTATAATTTATGGAGTTATAAGATATTGAATATTAAACTAATTTGATAAGTCTCTAGAGTCATTGTTTGTGTTAGAAATGGCTAGTCTACAAAATTGACAGGAAAAAAATATAATTTATGGAGTCATAAGATATTGAATATTAGTGAGCTTAAGATTTTGATCAAATAATCTTAGATAAAGAAAAGAGGCCATAAGATAAAAGGCATAAAGAGGCTTTATTGCTTCTCAAACTATTAGTCACAACACACATTAGTTTTCGAAGTGAGAAATGCCATCGTAGCATCTATTTTGTGGATAAATCTCAAAAACAAGTATCAAGCATCATAAGCTAGGTGGGCATTATAATTGAAAAATCAATTATTTTTAACTAAATTGCAAGTTGTTTACCGTTAGTAGATGATGAATATAAGGTTGCTTTGGCAATGTGAAATCTGCCTCTATCATTTGAATCATTTGTTGACACCTTGCATCTGTTGAGGGAGAACCAACAACTTACATTTGAGAAGTTATCAGCACTTTTTTTACATAAGGAAAAGAGGCTAGATCAAACAGAAGCATCAACTTCATTCACTACAGAGAGTGAATTTAGTGCATGATTTAAAGGAAAATATAAATGGAGCAATGATGTGTGAGAGAGGCTAACATTGCTTCTAAAAGGTCAAATTTAGATGTTGTTATTGTAATAGGCATGAACACTTGAAGATAGATTGATGGAAAAGAAGCATGACTTGGCAAGTGGATAAATTAAATTAAATTAAGCCATGCCACTGTTGTCGAGTGAAGAAGAAGCAATAGGTGATTTTGCATTGTGGCATCACAAAATCGATCAATTGGGTCCACAACTTGGTATTTCGACTAAGGTGCATCTCGTCACTAAACGTGCCATAGAGACTAGTATGTAAATCTTATTGAAGATACGAGTAATAGTGGATATGTTTCTTTACGTGACAATGGACTCATTATGTTAGAGGGGGTGGGGATGTTCGTGTCATATTAAACCATACTTTAATTTACACATTCAAGAATGTTTGATAAATATTTCAATACTTTTGTGGTGCTTTTTTTTTTTGAGTGAACTTCTTCTAGATTCTCCATAATGACCATTTTAGCATATCGACATTTCGAATCCACAATATGGTTCATACTCATGAGTCGAATAAAAGAGTTGGGTGCTTGAATTAATTAATAGAGATGCAAAGAGAAATCAGATTTGAAGAAGAAAGCCAACTAAAATGATATTGAATTATAGGAAATGGGATTAATATCAAAACTTAAATTAAATTATAGGAAATGGGATTAATATCAAAACTTAAATTGAATTTTTAAAGAAGATTAATATTAGTATATAATTAAATTAGATGCCAAGGCTATAATGCTATCGTAAGATGATACAATTATATGATATAATTATAGCTAAGTAATCAATACTAAGATTATTAATGATTAAAAGCATAATGAGCTTGACTCGTTTATTTAATTATATTATTATTACAGGTATTTTATATACTAGGTGCAAAAAACTTTTTGAGAACCTAATCATTAAAAGGTAATTATGTCTAAAAAGCTCTTTTTGCTATTATATAAAATCATATTATAAGAGAAGATTATGGTAAACGTGTTTTTAAAATATAGTTTGATATGTTTGTATTATAATTCATAGTTAAGATTATTATTAACATAGAATTAATTTAAGTGGTAATAATTGAAATATATCATACGTAGTGTTTAGTGTTTATGTGCTTCCTAGTGGTTGATCAAAGGGAGCCATCTTGTACTCACTTTAAGACTTTCAAGACTTTTATCCCTATTAAGGTTGCTTTAAGACTTTCAAGACTTTTATCCCTATTAAGGTTGCTTGGATGTTTGATAATCTTGATTACCTCTTGGAATCGTTGTTTAAGATACCGATCTTCCCTTGCCACGATTTTGGTATCTTCTTGGCACACATGGTGCTTGGTTTTGAGGGAATGTTTTACTAATGTTGAGGTACGAATACATTCATTCTTGATGTCTTCCCCATGCTCTTTCAACCTTGTATGGAAATTAGTGTCATGTTTCCTTGATATAGCATTTACCACAAGAACATGTCACCTTGTAGTTTCCTTTGTATTGGTGCAAGTTGACCGAGTCTTTTAGCATATCTCATTTTTTGATATGCTCATTATGTTCCTGTCATAAACAAAAAATTGTTGTCTATTAGTGAGATCACTAAGAATCATAATGTTTTTGTAAACTTTCAAGGAAACAAATGTATGGTGCCACTCTATGATGATAACAAGTTGAGTGTTGTTGATATTGTTTGGGAAGGGTTGTATAAACTTGTTGAACTAAAGACAACAAAGGAACATGCACTAGCTACGGTAGAGAATACCAATATACTTTGGCATGAAAGGTATTTACATTTAAATTATCAGTATTTATCTATACTTAGTAAGACTAATATGGTGGATGGTATGTACATGTAGTGAAATGGGAAAACAACATCGACAATCATTTGAGACTGATAAATCATTGTGAGCCAAAGGATTTTTGGACCTAGTGCATGATGATCTGCATGGTCCAATGAAGACACCTGCAGTGACTAGAGATAAGTATTTCTTGCTAGTGGTTTATGATTGTTTAAGGAAAATGTGGGTTTAATTTATGAATAAGAAGGAAGATTGTTTTTCAAAGTTTGTAGCATGGAAATCTTTGCTTAAGAAAAAATAGGTAAATAGATAAAAGCTCCGAGATCTGATAATGGAGGTGAGTTTCTTTCAACATAGTTCAAGGAATTTTGCAAAAGGGAAGGTATGGACAGACAATATACCACTCCATACACTCCACAACAAAATGGAGTCGTGGAAAGGAGGAATACAATAATTATGGAGATGGCAAGGTGCAAGGTGCACTGTCAGAATGCACTATATCAGCATAGGGCAGAAGAAGTAAATACTACAGTCTACATCCTTAATAGGCATCCTTGTAAATATTTGTAGAATATCACTCTTGAATAATCATGGTCAGGTAGAAAACCTTCTATAAATAATTTCTCATGCTTTCGGTTGTATTTCTTTTGCACATATACCTAAGGAAAAGAGAAGTAACTTGGATGCAAAAAACAAGGTGCATATGTTTGTTGGCTATAGTGAGTAGTCTAAAACCTACCGACTACTAGATCTCTCTACAAAAAAAATTATGATTAATAGAGATGTTGTTGTAGATGAAAAAATACCATCACTCTCTGATAACGGTAATTGTATGGATAGTAGTGTATGGGAAACTATTGTTGATTTAGGAACAAGTTCTAGTGTTGAAATCAAACAGGGCTCAAATCCAGAAACATCTAAGGAATCTAGTTCCAAGGGGGGATCTAGTAAAGAAGAGAAGGATACTTCATAGCAAGATCAGGAAGGCCAACATAAGAGACCGAAGTGGTACTATAACATGATGTATGATATGCGGGGAGATGAATTTCCAAAAGCAATGGAAGGCCAATCTACACAATCATGGAAACATATTTTGCAAGGAGGTGAGAAGGTAAAATTTATTCTAACTTATATCGTTTTGCAGGTATTTGAGTCTAGTAAATTTGAAGAAGCCAAAGGTGTAACAACCCCAACATAGTGAATTTTTGGAAAATGTAAAAACTTTTACAATACTTGAAGGAGCTAGATATTATGTGAATTTACAACCCAATGGCTAATTTCCAATTCTCCCCAATGTCAATAAGGAATATATAAATGAAAATATTTTTCAAGAGTAATAAAAATTCATTTCTAGTTACACAAGAAAAAATAACTATATCAATTATTCAATACCTAACTACCCAAATTTTTCCAACATATTCAATCTGTATAACATTCCATATCATAACTTATATAAGTACAATGGTATACCAAATTCATCTACTAATGCATATACTAAGCCTTTTCAATATATGTCGAGTATATAAAATACAAATTTTAATATATATATTTTAAAACTAAGATAACTTCAAATTTATTACATATGCTAAGCCCTTTCGATAATGTACAAAATATTTCAATTACAAATTCTCTCTCTCTCTATTAAACCATTCATCTCTTCTCATAATCCAATCCATATATATATTCTCATAATCCAACCCATGTTCTCGACCATTGTTATGTCCCCGCAGGGGATATATTATGTCCCGGGAGGGGATATATTGTATTTGGTAGTTCATATTAATTTGTGCCATACATGGGTCAATTTTTTTTCCCTAATGTTTACTTTATATTCACTAAAAATGTATTTTAATTTAATTTCTTAAATTATATTTATCCTGTAGTATAATGACGTTTGTTTAGATTTTTGTGCCCCTAGGGGCGGCGACGTAGTGACATCACCACCCCTCTGACCTGTTAGTAAATGCTCCAATATGAAAGGCGTGGACGTCTCATTCAACGCAGAGTTTTTATGATGTCTTCTATGCTATCACATTAATGGTTACTCTTCAAGCACGTCATGAGTCGCTCTGTTATCACATACACGGGAGATCGTCATGGTTCTACGGCCCCTGAAGCAGCTCATGAACATGCCGGAAATAGCTCGCTACACTGCGCTCATCGAAAAAGACGAGAAAAGAGCCACAACTGACATGTCCAGGGTTCTTCACATAGATATCGGAGAAGACCCACGAAATGATAAATTAATGTTTAGACGGAATGAACCGAGGTTCGGTTTATTTTCCAAAGAGTTCATAAGGTGACATGGCTTGCATCTACTCAGCATGACAAGCACTTGGTTTCTGTTGGACATCGCGCTAAAATCTATTCCAAAAGGACATCTTCACTGCCATGAGATGGTTTCCCGCAGCCAAAAAAATGAATGCCACAGAGGAGGTTTATAAAATAGCAAGCACGCAGTCGATTATGGGTTAAACATATTTATATAACTCTTTATATAAAATATAAACAATCTTGGGCTCTTGTCTTTGAAGTTAAGGAGGTCCTTGATCTTTTGAAATGTGAAAGTGGCCATCACAGTTATCCTAGTCCACGGGTTTGGAGGAATTGGGAAGACCGCCCTTGCAGATGTGGTCTTCTCAAAAGTTGGAGGATGTACATATTCAGAAGTTCAATTGTTTAGAGATATAGAATCAAAACCTGATATAATAGATTTACAAAAAAAATCTATTAAAAGATTTGATGGTACCTGAAGCGGCTGTTCGGGAAATTAGAAAGTATCAAGATGGACAACGAGAGCTAGAAGGCGTGTTAGAGAAAGTGCAGGCATTCATTTACATTGATAACGTTTTGGAGGGAGATGTACTTAAAAATATTTTGCCACAGGATACACTTATAGCAAAGAAGGTGAGATTGTTGTTGACTGTGTGTAATGAAAATGTGAAGATTGCATGCCCAAGATCCCTTACCAAACCCAAAATCTATCGTATGAAGGGCATTCAGTGTGCATAAGCAATGTCTATTTTAAAGAACGAGATAGAGGAAGGACTAAATGACAGTCAATTTAATGACATCCTAAGAATATGTGGTGAAATTCCACTCATGTTAACATTGGCAGCAGCATTTATAGGTCGCGCCGATGATAAACTGAAAGCTTATGAGAGACTGGTGCAGGATGAAGGAAAATGGGAGAACGAAAGCTTTAGCGAGATCCACTGCACCTTTGCCTACTAAGTTCGAACCTATTCCTAATTATTGCAAAGACCCTTTTCTGGACATCTGTTCATTTTTTAAGGTATGGGATTGGGACACACTGGCACATTTTGTGGGAGAGGAAGTACTGGAAAGTAGCAGAGCACTCGTTACTAAAGACGCAAATGGGCTTGCAAGTATACACGATGTCATCTTAACACTTGCATGTCAAATGTCTAAGGAAGAGTAAGAGGGAAAGGAAGTGAGATTGACGTTGACGAGTGCAACACAACTCAAGGAGTTCCTTGAAAGGAAGGTAATAAGCCTAAAAAATAAAACACTTATATAAATATGTTTCTAGAGTCTGTGGTCCGTTTGAACTGAACTGGAAATCCCGAGTAGGAGGTGGAGGCCCTGGTAGCCCGAGACTGTTTGACAGTCGGTGGCCCGTTTTGATTTGAACTCGAAATCCCATGCTCCCTTCCTCCTTACCCTTTGAACCCTTGTGAATGCCCCTGCTCAGCAATGGAGGAAGCTCTAAAAGGTGAGGACCAAATGCCATCGCAATTTACATGTTATCAGACGCATATTCTATTCAGCACAACAACAATCATGCCTTGCACTTGTATCATCATTTTCAAAACTGGCATATATGATATACACATTCAAAATTTGCATAGCACATCATTATGTTTGATGCACATCAGTATACACGTTCAAAGTTTGCATAGAACATTTTAGCCACCATTTGGTAATTGTGAAAACTTAAGTGATAATCTCTCTCATTGAGAAAATTTACCATATCATAAGCTTTTACACAATCTCTAACTGCACAATCAAAGGAGATTGGCCACCACATCTCTATATTTATCATTCATATATTCAAGAAACAGATGTCTGCATATAATCAGACCTTCTTGCAATAATTTACATGATCAATCACTTTGTAGCTCAACTATACTTTTGTATCTTTCTTTTGAGAGATATGAAGTGCTTCTTGGCATGATGTTCAACTTTCTCATATGTGATTAGAGTACGATTCTCTTTTTGGTCACAAATACGATAAGAATTGGTAGAAAATTTTATGTAATTGTCCAGTAATTTTCTCTTTTTAATCACAAATATGATAACAATCTGGCAAAAAATTTAAAATTTAAGGTGTGATCAGAGTCTCAAAGATTTGATCTTTGACCCAAAAAAATTTGCTACAGGATTGGAGCAGGATAGTATGTACTTCAGGGATCCCTTGAAAAACAGTTCCCTAAGTAATCTACCGGCTTTGAGCATCCACTTTATCAATCCGTTGGTCTTTCATGTTTTTTTCTGGTATATTAAATTTTCTAGTATCTAATCACTTTTTCTGAAAATGACTAGGCTCCATGACTCTTCAATACATATTCAAATATCCACTACCATGTTCTGCAGAAGGTTCCAATGAAGAGCTTGCTACGTAGCACAAAAGAGTTTAAATTTGTGGCTTGGGATAAAAATTTTGCAACACTAGCATCTGAGGTATGACTAACTGATCTTGCCAAAGTAGTCACAGGACCAATAAATTAGGAAAAGTTCAGACTGTGTCTTTGATGTGTGAAAATCCTCACAGCAGATCTAAGAGATGATGTATACCTCACAATGAAAGAATTTAGGAATAAGATTAAGAGTGGTCAATGCAATAAGATGAGAAACAGAATATTAATACAGTAAAACTCGGATAGAAGCAAAAATACTTCACATACACTAATTAATTAATCACAATATGGACAAATAAGTAGTACAATGCATGAGGATTCGAATGCCAAGGTGGCAATTCGAATTAGCCTTCATGGAGTGATCAAAATATCACTGGAGTGTCATCGGAGCACAACCAAAAGTCTATCTCATCATCAGTAGAGTCATCAATGCTCAAGTAACTGTCAACCATTAGTCAAACTGAATCAAACTGAATGTGGTAGATGTAACTGAGTGTAACTGGAACTAACTGAATGAAGGAGGCTCAGTGGAGGGCACATGAGGAGCTAACTGGAGTTAGAATGAGCAGTCTAGTCACACTGGAGGTCCATCGAAGTGCTAAGGTCAGTTAAGAGTGAGTCAAGCCTAAAATCAAGGAGAGAACTCAGTTAACTGAAGGCAACTGGACTGGTAGGTGAAGAAGGGCGCCTTTGTCAAGTGGATGGTGAGATGTGGGCGCATCACTGGCTACGAGGGCTCAATCTGAGTGGAAATAAGCTCTCGAGTGCTGGAAGACTAGGGACTAGGTGCTGGAGGTATCAACCTGATGACTGGGCAGCATGCGGATGCATGCAATGCATGCATGCTGCATGCAAGATTGAAAATGCAAAGGATGAAAATGCTGGTAGGACTAGGATGGAGTATAGTAATATCCTAACACCCCCCCTTAATCCATCCTGGGCCCTGGTAACTGAGACCAAAGGTCACCCAATACAATGAATAATAACAGTCAATAAACCGAGGAAATGGGGAAAACCTCATGGGAAAAATACCCCCCCTCAAAATAGACTGTAAGGCACACACAAAAATAAATGCTCCAAACTCAAGCAGGTGTGATGCTTGGTCATATGTCTGGAGGTATCTTCTTCTTGGGAAGAAATGGATCATGCTCAAAAAGCATGTGCTTGTACTTTCTCTTCAGATCAAATGTGATGAGAACAAATCCAATAGTATGAGGATGATCCTTGAACCTGTGATTCGAATCAGCTGAGGTAGGATCAAAAACATGAATGTGCAGATAGTCTTTTGTCTTCTCCTTCGAACCATCATGGGTGAGATTATGCCAAAAAGAACCATCACATGATTGCTTGAAATCCAAATCAGATTTAAGACTTGAAGAATAGTTTCTTGAGATCTCCTTTGAACCAGCTGGGGTGAGATCAAAACCATCATATGCATGAGAAATTATCCCAAGTAGTGATTTCTTAGAATCCAAATTAGATCCAAGACTTGAATCATGGTTTCTTGAGATCTCCTTTGAACCATTAGAGGTGAGATTAAAACCAGTAACTGCATGAGAAATTATCCCAAGCGAATGGCAATGGCCATTATCTTCAATAACCTTTTGAAAGCATGAAATAATGATCATATAGTAGTACATAAGAGGTGAATGATCAAGGAGAGTGAATGCATTACCTCCAATGGCTGATTTGACCTCTGAAACATTCAATAGATCATGATGCAAACCAACAAACTCTAGTGCAAGAGAGGATTTAGGACCTTCTGCAATTTCTAGAGTGTGAGCTGGCACATAATTCGAAATAGAAGAAATTTGGTGCATGAGTGTAGAATCTGCAAGTTCTTCTTCTTTGTGGACAACTTCAATATGAGATATGTTTGATACTGGTTCATGACCCGTGAGATCATCAAGGAAGGCGAATGCAATAGTGGGCTTGCTCTCGAAATGGATTGGACCAATCCCTTCATTCTAATTGCCAAAGATTTCATCCAGGTGGGCCCATAGCTCTTTTGGAGATTCAACATCAAGGAGTTCATGTGACATGCATCGAGGCATAGCAAACATCATGGTTGCACGAACATTGTCACCTTTATTTAACCAATCAATCTCTTCTTCAGAGGATTCGAACTCTCTTTCAAAACAATAATCAAAGAGACCACGGCTCTTCAAATATTCTATCATTTTTGGTTTCCATTCATCATAGTTGAATGGAGAAAGAAGAGGGATTTCTTCTGAATACATGGAAGCTATAGAAGACCTGCAAAAACAATAGAAAATATCTGCAACTACTATTGTTGCATAAATGCAGAAACTGTTGCAACTGCTACACTCGAAATCTTGATAATAACCTGCAAAAAACTCTTAGGAATGGAGATAAACAATACTCTCAACATGCTCTGATACCATGTGAAAATCCTCACAGCAGATCTAAGAGATGATGTATACCTCACAATGAAAGAATTTAGGAATACGATTAAGAGTGGTCAATGCAGTAAGATGAGCAACAGAATAATAATACAGTAGAACTCGGATAGAAGCAAAAATACTTCACACACACTAATTAATTAATCACAATATGGACAAATAAGTAGTACAATTCATGAGGATTCGAATGCCAAGGTGGCAATTCGAATTAGCCTTCATGGAGTGATCAAAAGATCACTGGAGTGTCATCGCAGCACAACTAGAAGTCTATCTCATCATCAGTGGAGTCATCAATGCTCAAGTAACTGTCAACCATCAGTCAAACTGAGTCTAACTGAGTGTGGTAGGTGTAACTGAGTGTAACTGGAACTAACTGAATGAAGGAGGCTCAGTGGACGGTGCATGAGGAGCTAACTAGAGTCAGAATGAGCAGTCTAGTCACACTAGAGGTCCATCGGAGTGGTAAGGTCAGTTAAGAGTGAGTCAAGCCTAAAATCAAGGAGAGAACTCAGTTAACTGAAGACAACTGGACTGGTAGGTGAAGAAGGACGCCTTTGTCAAGTGGATGGTGAGATGTGGGTGCATCACTGGCTAGGAGGGCTCAATCTGAGTGGAAATAAACTCCTGAGTGCTGGAAGACTAGGGACTAGGTGCTGGAGGTATCAACCTGATGATTGGGCAGCATGCGGATGCATGCAAGACTGAAAATGCAAAGGATGAAAATGCTGGTAGGACTAGGATGGAGTATAGGAATATCCTAACATGATGTTCATTGGAGAAAAGAAAACCTGCCACTCTCTCAAGTAGTTAAGTCTGCTACTTTTTCTTCAACACATGACCTTCAATCAGTTGAAACAATAGAAGATGAATATGATCAAGTGGAACCAACACTCTCAAGTTCTGGAATGATGTACTCTTCTCCTAGGCGATGGGGTATGTTTTTAGGAAATTAGGACATCAGATTGGGTCACGGTACTCCTCGTCGATCGCATTGGAGGAAAACCAATTCAGCTGATCGGATTCTTCTTCATGATTATCTTCATGTTCGCGCTAGCTATTCCATACTACCACTGGAGAGGCACTAAATGTGATAGCGTCTTTTGTGGCGGCCATAACTTCGGAAATATTTCCAGCAAGGATGCATTCTACCTACCATGGCATACCAGCAGCATCAAGCATAGCAAGAGACATAATCAGATGCTTCAGTTTCATGTATGCGGCTGAGAGCACTTATAATTCAAGATCAGTTTCAATTTCTAGCCTTTCAGTCCATTGTATCCTTTTCCTTTAGGTTATTTTGTGATACTATCTTGGGTTTTGCGCTTAAGGTCCTTGTTGGCCTTTTACTTTTTGTATGTTCTTAATATTTATTTTGGGGGTTTTTGCTCTTATTCGATTAATTGGTTGCTCCGTTTTATTTACTTTTGTTTCTTGAGTGATATTTTGGTCCTCCTTTGAGCCTTCATACGTGTTAAGATACATCTTCCACACTTTGGATTTAATAACATACATTTCTGACCTTAAAATGGCTTCATCCGACCAAACATAATAACCTTATACTAAGAAAGCCCCTATATATCCTAGTAAATTGACAATTTAGTAACACGATATTATTACCCTGATCAAATTATGCATCTAACTCCACACAACCTCGATGATAATAAAATTAATCTTAGAGTAAACCTCACATACTTATAGTTTAGGAGGCACAAGTTTTCTTGTAAAAAACTGATCTGGATATCATTTATACTTATTTGCATATGCCTCTATTACGAGTGCTTTTGCATTGAGCTCCCAGGGTCTTAGAACCTCTCCAAACCCTTACCTTCACCTGTACAACCTTTATTTGTGCTAATTACCATGACAATTTAGGCTTATGTTTCCTAGTAACTTTAGCTCGTCGCGACACTTACTCCACTAATGTATTATATTCCTATGGTATCATAGCTTCTAATAGCACAGACTATATTTTGCTGCAATAAATCGGTGGACCCTTGCTACTATTTGTGTCTACCCTTATATTACCTTGGAATATATTCGATCAACAGGTTGGTTCCCATCAGAGAAGCACACCGACATTTTTAAAAGTCTGCCGACTCTTACTAACCTGTATTCAATTGCTTGCATTACCTGCATTCAATTGGCCAAATAGGTACTTATAATTCAATTCAATTCTAGTTTAATTCCTGCTCTTTGCCATGAAGTTGCCAAAGCGAAAGGAGGAGGTGCGAAGCAAAACGTACCCAAGACCATAGAAGACCGGATAAATAAATGTCAGTTACTAGGTTCAAGGATGGATACAGTTACTTCATTGATTGGAAACAGTTGCGCTCTTTTACTAGGTAGGATGGATATAATTGCTTCATTGGTTGGAAACAGTTGCCCTCTTTTACTAGGTAGAATACTAATTAAGGTTCCTCTTGCGAAAACAGTTACTCCTCCCCCCCAGTGGAAACAATTTCGCCTCTTAACTAGGTGGTCTACGCCTTCGGGTAAAATGGTTGAAATAGTTATTCCACTAATTCATGTTAATTCCACGACCAATCAGCCTTTGCAGAACACATCTTTCTGAGATTGAAATGGACTTGTCTACCATCGAACAAGTTTTCAAAACAAGAATTAGACAACACAAGCAGTCTTTTTGGAGGAGTTGTGTTCAAGCAGATGTGTGAAGCTGAAGAGCATCAGGGCTTGGCATAGTGCTCTAAAACCAATTGACTAATAAACCAATTTTCATATGAAAATATGAAAATATTTGTGACTCACAAACCAATTGATTTATTAATATTAAAAATGGTTTATGAGCAGTTCCCAACACTGTCAATATCCTTCTCGATGCTCAAGCAACGACCCTTCAGTTTCGCCATTACGAGCCCAAATTCATGTTCGTAGATTACCAATATTTGCCTCTTGTCGTGGAAGCCATTAAGGGAACCGATCATAGGCCATGTCTGGTTGTTATTGAAGAAGAGCTTGCTGATGATGGAAAATCATATTTAAATGCCAGTACAGAAATTACGACATACCAAGAACTGCTGTAGGAAGGAGATCCAATGTTCGAACCCAATCAACCCAAGGAGGAATGTTTGATATGACTTGCTTCCTCATTATACATGTGCTCTTTTGATAGATATTTCAGTGATATAAGTCTAGTATCACTTCCACTCAAATATCAGTGATATCGACAACCGTGAGTTACTTCCACTCCAACCATTTATACTTTTGAATTTTGGATAGTAAGGGAATACTTCCCTGAGCATGACCTTGATTAGGAATCAACTAAATATTTCAAATATTTAATGGTTATATATGTGTTTTTTTTATGTCACTCATTCATTTTTTTTTTCAAGATATTGGTACGATAGTTTAGGGAATTGTATTTTAAAATTAATTTGGAAATTAATTTTGTAAAAAGATATTTGTAATTATTTGTGTTTCATAATTATTATAAATAAAAATAACTATTTATATGAGCTATAGACAAGCTCATATATTTACATAACAAAAAATGCATAATTAAAATCAAATGATCAATACACACATTCTACTTACTCCCATTCTTACATATTGTAACCCCAAACTACATAGGAACTTCACAAAGTCTAAGCGAACAATCATAGAAAATGCAATAATCCAAATGACATCTTTCAAATTTCTATGCTTTTACTAATTTAAGGGCGTACTAGTAAGATCATAGTTTAAACACTAAATTATTATTATAAATATCACATCAACCACATACAAAATTTAAAACATCAACACCATATAAAATTAATTTGATTTCAGTTCAATCCAGTATAACATGGTATAAATATCCCAAAAATAAAGTGTGTTTGGGATAGGTAAAGTGAAAAGTGTATGTTTTAACAAAATTATGGTTTACCAAATTGATTTAAAAAAAAACAAAATTTACATAATATAACAAATTATGATACAATTTAAGTTTCATCATCTTATTCATTGCAGGAAACTTGAGGTTCGATGGCTAGGTAGCTTTGTGGCAAAACAATTTTTTTCCTATTACAATTTTGTGGCAAGAGTATCATATTTCTATAGTTTTTATCTTATAGCAATAGTTGTTATTGCTATTAGCAACTGTGAGGACATTGCCACCTGTGGATCTTGTTTATAATATGTAAATTCTAATATATAATTAAAGTATATAAAATTAACAATAACTACAAGCTATATTCCATATCCCGAGCCAATCGTTTGATAGGTGGTAGGTAAAGTGGCATCGGTTAGACACCAGGGATTTCAATTCAAAAGGGACACAAAAGAATTAATCATGGGAAGCAACGAACAGACAAAGCGGATTTAAAGGTGGTGACCCATCGAATGAGTTCGTCTTTCTCTAGAGGAAACAACGGTGCTGCCAGGTCGGAATCCTCCTAGGCGATGTCATCGGTGTAGAACCTATACTTAGATGGGTCTTACGAGGATGATGTCATCGGTGTAGAACCTCTACTTAGATGGGTCTTACGAGGATGAAGGTTAAGTGCACTAGAGATACCGAGTATGAAAACATTAACATCGGGAGCTTCAACAAGATCCACCCATAATGTGTAGGATTGACGTACAGGTTTAAATTGATTAATGTTGTAGCAACAAAATATTCCACTGGGGGTTAAACATGAGTTTTCCCCACTCACGTTGCTTCATGACAGCCTCACTAGGTTTACTAACAGTTTAAATAGTTGACAGCGGGCTCCTGGGATTGACTAGTAAGTCATGACCAAGGTGTGAAACCGTAGCACCTCAATCCAATCCTTGAGGATCAACTAATTATGGGCTTAATAGTCATGAACAATCACTACGGCTCAGACTCTAACCCTATACACTCCCATAGAGTGCATTACTCGTTGACAATCGATTATGGGCCATTCGATTTCTATTTCAGAAAACATAAATACTTCCAAACTCTAAATCGTGTCGAGGCCATTCACGGCCTCGATAACTATTATAATTATTTTCTACAGTCTCCACCAAGGTTTGACAACACAGGAATCAAATTCTAAGTTGAGAAGCGATGGTTAGAGGAGCACAATAAGCTATATCGACATGTCACCGCGAAAACATTACAAAAGAAAAATATAGTCAACACTTTGGTTTGAAGGTTGAGTCTACCACAGGACAACAACTCTTAAGAGTTTCTCTCAATTCAGGAGTATGTTGATACATCCATAAATCATTTTGGTATAAATATTCCATTTACTAATCACAGAACAAAGCGATAATCATCATGATTTTCCCGTATTCAATTCTTCTTAATTTTTAGAAACGGAAAGTATTCTTCTACAGAAAAGGAAATTGCGATGCAGATCATTCCAAAACTCTAGATTAAAGCCAAGATTTAAACGACCACAGATCATTCCAAAAGTATAGATTAAATCCAAGATTTAAATGCATTATAGAACGATATTATAACTCTGACTAATCCAATTCATGATATGATAACGATATAACATAATCCAAGACAATAATTTCATAAAATATTTTTAAGAGATCCATAACCAATTTACAAGTTAATCCAAATGGTAAACAAACAACCATAAAAGGGTTTAGAAGCACCTACTTGAAAACAATAATGGAAAAACACTTGGAGCTTCACAGTTCCTCCCAACCGTAGAAGAGGATAGCCACACTACTTTCCCAAATTCACCCCTGAGTTGGACCACCACCATAGACAAATGAACTTAGCAATATCTTAATGCAGGCTCTTCTTAAGAGTCTGTAATAGATCAAAAGATGGACTTTCAAACAAAGAGAGTACTCAACAGCTTTCCCTTAACATAGCAACAATTTCTCTCTTTGCACCACACAACGTCCCGTGTCTCCTCAGTGCACTCATATATATAAATTTTGCCCAGGTCTTGTTCCATCTCAATCAAATCTCAAGTTGATCTCTTGATCCCTATAATTGTGGATCTGGTCGGCTTGCTAAACTTTTTACTTGGATTTGATTGATATCAAATATCCTGCTTGATGTCCACTTGTTCATTGTCTTGTGATGGTGTCCCCTCTTTCAATAGGTGGCTCCAAGTGTCTGTAGTTTTATTAATAATAAAATAATACTTCTTGTTCATAATATTCACCCACATGAATGTGAGTATTTTGCCTCATAAAGTTTTATAACTCTTTTACAAAATAAATGTTCGAGAATATTTCTCAAATAAAAATACTTAATAAAACTGTCACAGATGGAGAAGTGCCGATTTGAGTTATAACAACCATTGATGGAAATCCTGCAATGAAACACATAGTCCACCAAGCATAGAAAGAATTTTATCTTATTTTTAAGTCTCCCTCTTTGACATCAATGGAAAAGGGATGCTCCCCTTGAGCTTGTGCTTATCCTATTATCAACACTGCCTACCCATTCAACATTCATATATGCTATTAGAGTAAAAAATTCACCTCGTGAGTACCATAAGCAAAAGGTGAAGGTGTGTTTTAGATATTTGAATATTCGTTTCACTGCTTGCACATGAGTTCATTTTGGTGCAGCTTGAAACCGTGCAACCAATCCTAGTGCTCGCATAATGTTCAACCTTGTTTTGTCGCATATAGTTGGGTGATAATCATTGACCTATACAATGTTTAATTTGTTTATGGATATTCATAATATTTGCTCAATTTACAACCTGTGACCATGAGTGTGCTGATTGGTGCACAAAATATTTTATTCAGAACTTCTTCAACATTTCCTTGATATACTTGGTTTGTGAAATGAATATGCCTTTGTCGAATTGAGAAATATATAAACCAAGAGGGAATGAAAATTCACCAAGCATACAAATTTCATATTCCTTTTGCATTTCTATTGCAAACTCTTGGCACATTTTGTTCACGCTCCCTCCAAAAATAATGTCATCTACATAAATCACAACAAACAACTAATTTTATCTTACTGTCTAGATGTAGAGAGTATTGTCAAGAACAATCAAAGATAATTAGTCTCTGTAAATCTAGACAATTTATATATCCAACATGATAAGAAGTAGTACATATCCAACAACAGTCGAACATGGTTTAGTCGGTCTCAACAAATCTAAGTCTATTTAACAAGAAACAAGAATATATCAATTGGGATCACACATGAACAACTTCAAGTATTCCCTCCTTGATGGATTAATAAGTAGCAACAATAGTTCTCATCGAATATTCCAATGGACAGATACTTATTCGAAAATCCAATCGACTATCATTTCAAGTCAATCCTCGGTCGACCACTTCCAAGGATATCATCAGTAAGTAAGAAGGTTGCACAACTATACAACTGATGATACAAAATGATACGAAGGCCTCAATGTAATGCCCCTATAATGCATGTAGACTTTGGAGGCGCTTGTCGAGAGACCCGACAGAATAAAATTTAATAAAGTGGTTCCTTGAGTTTGGATATGTCTTAAACGATTGAGAAACACCTAATGATGTGCACAACGACAATTGACGAACGAAAAACAATGAATTGAATGAAAATTGTGGAAATGAAGACTTTATCTGAATCTGATGAATAAATGCATGTTGACGTAATAATTAAATGATTAACAAAATATATGATATTATGAGTAACACTTTAGTTGCTTAACAATTAGCAGTTTATGAGATGAATTACGATGTTTATGAAAAAATTATGATGCTTAACGACTAGCGGTTTATAAAATAAATTATGATAAATAAGAGCAGAACTATTAATGTGTACTTTTGAGCATGTGTGTAGCAACAGGTGAAACGATTCACTAATGGACTAACAAAGGAAATAAAGGGGTCGTAGAGTACAAATAAATCACACACGGAAGGACGATGATGGTGTCGACTTCCAATGGAATTCCACGCGTGAGTAGAGAAGCACTGATCCGCTTACTCAGGGGAAGCATGAGGTCGTGCAAGTGGACCATGACAGATTTAGTCACGTACGAGTTGGGGGGAGCGCAGTAAGAATGGACTTACTCCTCAGCGCCATTAGTATCCAATAGCGTGTAGACGGAGGATTGAAGGTAATGGATCCTAAATCCCTACATGAAGTTCCCGCAAGTCGGATACAATGAAAGGATATCGATAGAAGGACCCAACGATGTGGTACCTTGCCGATAAATGGAAACGACGGATGGGTGGACCCGACGGAGTGGTACCATGTCGACAGAAGAGCATAATGGACGGATGGGTCCAACGATGTGGTACCTAGGTCCTAGAGGGGATTAATTGTTAAACCTTATGCATAAAAACTTATGAAATGCATTTAGACCATTTGCATAGGATAATGCATTTAAAATAATAGAAATCATTATTTTAGACCATTTGCATATGAAAATGCATTTTTAGTATTTAAAATAATAGAAATTATTATTTTAGGAGCAAAAGGAATACTAGGCTTGAGCATTTAGTTAACACCACTTGCACCCAAAAAAATAGAAATTAGATGGAACATCATGGAGACAAACTTGATTGAATTTAGGAAAGTAGGTGCACTCTCTTAAAAAACTTGACACATGGATAGGTGAGCTAAATTACATTTGATTAATAATAAATTAAACATTTTTTGCATGAAGCGACATGTATCCCAATGGATTTTCCTATTTAAGGAAGACCTTGGGAATGGGGAAGGGACCCATTGCTTGGATGGTTATCCTAATTTTTGGTAAGAGAGTGACTTGCTTCTATTGGAGTTTGGAAAGGGATTTTGGTGGGGGGGGAACCCATTTCCGAGTCTCTAGATTGTGTGTGTGAGATCTACAACCTCGAAGCTCAGGGGTGGCTATGTGGCTGAAAGCATGAGCTAATGGTTGGGTGGCGAAGCTAATGGTTGCTTTGCCTATGGTTAAACGAGCTTCTGCTGGAGTGACACAACGAGTGAAGCGGACAACAAAGGAAAGAGGGATCGGATTGACGACGACGACTACTCCTCCAGCAACATATTCGACTTGCAGTAACAAGTTTTTTGCTTTTGTTAGTTCTCAGATTTATTTAAGTTTTGATAATGATTATGCATCATAATAGTTATATTGTCTTTTTAAGTTTTTGATAATTTTCTAAGTAGGACCCGGAAAAGGGGTTCCTACACTCAAACATTTGATCAAATGATTCCACAACCATCCAACAATCCAACCACAATCTATCTTGGTAGTCGGCATTGGTCCACAATTATGTATTTCATGTCTCTTATGCAAAGATTTGAAATCATGATTTCCATTCCTTTGAATTTTATGGTGAGGATGATGATAGGGCACATATTTTTGTGTTGGTTGATTAGAGGAAGTAGGCTTCGGTTCAAGTTCACTTACACAAGTCGAACAACCCGACATATTAGCAACAATGTCATTTGTAACAACATGCTCAAATTCTTGCATGTGAGGAATAGACAACTCATCAATCTATTCAACACAATCAAAAGTAAGTTTCTCTTCTAGAAAACCAGTCTGAACTCCACCTGCAACAAATAAAATTTCCTGGTTGTAGCAAGGCAAGGTGTAGGTAGGGAGGAAACAACAACATCATATCCAAGTCATGTCTTAATGAATGGAGACCTTTGACAATTGATAATATTATCTAAGGCTTTAGGAATTTTTTCAAACTTCAATCTTCTATTCAACTTAATAGTTGTTGTCTCTAGTTCATTTCTTAAGGAAACAATTTCATATTGTAGCTTTTAGTAGTTTTCTTCCTTTTCCTTCATTTGGATCCTCACCACTTCTTCTATCCTTGTTGCTTCATATAATTGAACTTTTAGGTTCATGATAATATTTTATGTTTCTTCAAAGCTTTATGGCATTTTGGATTTTAAATCACGATCATCTTCTTCATATTTCTATAGCTTCTCCTTTTGTTTCAAATTCCTTTTCCTAAGATTCATTATTCCATTCAATGCACACATGAGTTCCTATTCAAGATCCACTTACCCATGAGAGAGGGAGAGACATCAATCCCTTTGTTTGAATGGAACCAACCTTCAATTTACACTTTCTTCTTTAGTACATATAACTTCTTCAAAATATGATAACATTCACATTACCTTTACTAAGTTTGCTTACGACTTTTTCCTTCACCAGGTTTGACCAAAATTTGAATTTCCAAATGAAAATTATGGTAACTTTCCCAAACCTTTCTATTTTTTGCATCTTCCTAGGAATGAAATTGTACAACATGCCACGTATCTAATTTTGCAAATCTGGTCCTAAATTATTTACTTGAGGTACTCTGGTATGTCTCCTTAGGTCCCTAAAAATTTCACAATCTGAAAAGTCCTAGAAAATAAGTTATAGAGAAGATGCCAAGCTAACATGTTTAAATTGAGTTCATGACTATTCAGAAACCCTAACTTCCATAGGGCATATATCAAAACGTATAGCGATCCAACGTCTAAAATTTTGACCACATGTACCTAGATATCGCGCCTCCATCTCCTCAAAATTTCATTATCTAAAACATCCCAAAAAATAATTTATAGCGGAAATTCCAAGTTAACCTGAAACTGATTCCGCAACTCTTCCCTTTTGGAATTATATTCAATCTTTTCTCATCCACTTCTTCAAATTCTATTACATTTTTTACACACACAAACACACCACACTTTCTCTCAATACTTTATCTTTTTATTCGTTATCATAACCCTTCATGAATGGACGTGTTCATTCAAAATGACATAGCACCCATTAATTAAATAATCAATTCCTTTTTTATTTCACTTTTACAAATACATGGGCTTCTAAACCCATGGGTTTGAAACCACCATTTCACATTTTACTTTTTCACGTGCACCCATTTTAGTAATATACTTGTAAACCTCTATATAAACCAATCTAGAGATGTTCCACCTTACTTTCAAATGCCTTAGCATTACATTAATAACAACATGTTCAATGTAAGGCCTTAATATGACATTATTGACAACATTAATCATTTGACATCAATGACAATAATTCCAACAGACACCTCTTGCTCCATTGGTGGGTGGATCCCCTTGGATTGCATTCTCAAAATATGCCCATGCACTACTTCAATCTGCTCCTCAAAAATTGCTCTATGAGAATTTCCCTTTGTTAATTATTCAAACCCTCTAAAATAAACAAACTCTATAAAACAAACTACATTGGAAGAATATATTTTCTTCAAATATCAGAGCATTACACACCAACTATATTTTTAAGAGATGGATTCATACACCATTTTTTGTAAGTCCTCATCAATAGTATGCACCATCATGGACATGATATCCTCATTTTTGTAGAATGTCCCAAATAAGGACCTCATTTCTTATTGCTAATCACATAAAGATATGAGCCTTTAAAGGACATTTTAACTTCCAAATATGTTTCCACCACCAAATCGAATTCTCTACCCCAATTATGACACATAAGGATAAATATCTTTCTTTGGGAGTATACAAACCACTACTTGGGTTTCCTCCCCAAATAATCACATCCTCATCTTCTTCAATACTTAGATAATGTGTCCTTAAAATGGTAATGAACCTCTCCCATTCAATAACATCCTTTCTATATAGAACATTCATAACAATACACTTCATACTACTCTTATCTCCATATAGTGGTTATTTATGGATATGCTATCTAGATTAGAAATAAATAACCACCAGTCTGAAGGTTCTCAGCCAACCTATAATACAACTTAAAACCCTCACCAAACCCAACCCAAGGATCAGAACCAATTCTTGTTCCCATCCCATTTCCAACTTTCCAAACCAAACATTGATCAATTAAAGGAAAGGCAAGTACCATTTTTTCCCATATGATAAAAAATTTCTTCCATTTTTTTATTAGGATTCCTACTCCATGCTTCCATCAATTTGGGCATTGTATACTTTTGTGTAGTGACTTGATACACCAAATACCCTTACCTTAAATTAGCCTCCAAACACTTTTTGCATCCAATGCCTTACTAAAAAGATTAATTTTCTTGATATCCCATCCTCCCCAATATTTAGTAATAGCTATGATTCCACCTAAACCAAGAAAACATATTTTTCTCCTTACTCCTAGAACACAAAAAAATGAAGCTGAGTTGATTGATTTTTTCCAAGACCCCCTTTGTAATAAAATCTAATGACATACAAAAAAACATGAATTGCCTTGAGAACATATTTTACTATAATATGTCTATCTCATTGAGAAAGGCGACAATTACACCAAACATATAACCTCTTTTCAACCTTTGCAATTAGTCGGAGCCAATCATTTTTTCCATGTGAATTTTGATCTAGATAAAAACCTAAATACTTCAATCCATTTTCAATTTACAGGGGTAATCAAAACATTGGCCACTCATGTAATAAGGATCTTAGATGAATATCATTTGGAATAAGAAATGGAACTTACGAAAAGGGTTCTTAAAAACAATGGATGGGTTGAAAAACTAGCAAATAATATTCTTCAAAAGAGCTAGGTGGAACAGAGGTTAGATCGAGGACATGAACAAAGATTAGATCATACAAACCCAAATAATCCCAAAATCTCCCTCCCTTTTACTGATGGCATTACAAACAATATTATCAAAACTCTTAGGAAGATGGATATAAAGGTTTCCTTCTCACCTCTAAACTCTTTAAGAAACATGCTAGATTGGGAAAAAGTTTCCATTGATCCAAAGCTTCATAGGGGAGTTTATGCAATACCATGCTCTTACTATAAGATTTACATTGGTGAAATATGACGTTCAATCGAAGAAAGGATAAAAGAACATAAATAAGATTAATTCATAATAGAATGAAAATATCCACATTGGTTGAGCACTCTTATGTTTCTCAACACCTATATGCTTACAGGAGACAAAGGTAATATCTAAAGTCCCACACTACTATCAGAGAAGAGTCCAAGAATCTATATAGGCATAAAAGAATAATAATAACCGTTCAATCAAGATGATGGAATAAAACTCAAAGAATCTTGGGAGCTAGTCATCCAATGCATCACAAACAACCATCCATCCAACCTCAAGCAAAATTGATAAATGATTTGCATGGAAACAATATTGATTAGCTAGTAAGTGATTGAGAACAAAAACACGAGCGTGGACTCCTAAAGCTAAACCTACTTATAGGTTTGAAATAATGAGGTAAAAACTCTCCAACACATGATTCCACTTTACTAATCGACATCCTCCAAATCATTATTATCATCAATGTCATCAAATTGTCATTAACCACCAACATAATTGTCTGTTAATTATCATCGAATCATCAACATTATCCCCCCACTATGCATTATTCACTCATTAATCAAAGTATCAACCATTCCAATTCAACTATCCAAATAAAAAACTCAACATGTAGTAAGCCATTTATCCCTAAAAGTCACCACTAGAAAATCCATCATCTTATCAAATTGAAATACATTTATTTGAACTAGTTGACTTCCATGAATATTACACATCAATCACAATTCAATAAAGACACACACAGTCACCTCAACAAGAGTAGTGCATTGACCAATCAATTCCATCCTCAACCCATTGCTACATATTCTATCCAATACCAAGGTTCGAGCATTAGAAAAACATGAGTTGCAACCAATTAACAACTTCATTAATAACCTTATCTAAAAACAATTTCAACCAATGGATAACATATACATACGAGATAGTCACCTCTAAAACAACCAATCAATGACGAAATTTCCTCATTCATATACTTTTACAATCAAAAGAATTTTGGAATATTCAAGTGTCAACATTTCTAATCACTCCCAATAGAGCACACACACATTCACTAAGCAACTCATTAAGATTACAACATGAACACAACATCTCCATAATCCATTATTTACTAAATCTAGGATAGTGCCATTATCATTACAAAACACAATTCAAATTGGAGAATTACTACCAAGTTAATCTTTTGCATATCAATATCAATAACACATGCTTTATAGTTATAACACTGACTTAAAGGTGTTGGCTTCAAAGGTTGTTGATTATAACGCTAGAGGGCTTGAAGGTCGACCTTTCTTGGCCTTTCAATGGCTTCAACCCTCCATTTCACCCACACGCCTTCCAGGTAATCCATTCCTTCTTTTGGACACAACTTACAAGGAGGTTATTGTTTAGAAATTAGGTTCCATTCGTGGTTTCCAGCAAGCCCAAGCTCAACACGAAGGAGGGCGGGGGAAGGCATTCAAGTTATGGCTCAATTGGGTAAATAGTGGTTGCATGCAAGTTGAAGTGCTAAGGCTTCTCTCTCCGGTTTAGGTGATGCATATTTAGTAATATTAAAACATTTTCAAGATATCTTTTTGGAAGCAATTGCAATTATTACGAGCATAATTTTTGTTTTCTTTACAATACATTAATATTATATAATGAAGATTTAAGGAAATAGGTTAACGGTTCAAGCCCCTCGTGGGTATGAGGTAAAACTACAACTGGGTATAGTGTCATGGCTTCATGAATGGAGCTAAATCCTGGTGGATACAAGATGCCACATGACCTCTGGTTATCTTCAATGATTATGGAGAATATGGGATACTAGGTATCTTAGGGATACTACAAGGGGTTGAAACCGCCTTTTTGGTCCTAGGGAAATACCTAAAACTATTTCTAATTGGTTAAGGGCTCATTTTCCTAGGATCTAAAGAACATGTTAATAGCCAAAGACCTAGAGGCATCTAGCATGAGTGGAAGTCTTTCCCAAACCACCAGTGGGTTATTTCAGGTGGTATGGTTTTTCTTAAAAAATGGTGATGAGTCAACTCACATTAACAGATAATAACCAATAATAATTGCTCTCACTGCGAATATAACAACTAAACTACAATAGATTTTTCTATCTCAAAAAAAAATTAAGAATTCAAAGTATATAGCAAACATGGTAATAAGTCACAAAACATTCTTCATACTCTTTGGTTCTCATCACCAAACTACAAAAGGTTTTGACACCTTTAAAAAAACAAAGGTTTCCCACGTTTTGACATCGAATTATTTTAGAGAGGTTAACTCAGTTCTATAGCAATCATGCTACATTAAATAAATGACATCAAAATTTTTTATAGCAATCATGCTACATTAAATAAATGACATCAAAATATTTTAGAGATGTTAGGTTCTTGGGCTTATATCTATGGTCAAGGTACTACATGTTTCAAGGAACTAGGATTGTTATTTAATGTATATCATTTTTCTTTCTTAGATGTAAATGATAAGATGGTTAAGGTTGAATAAGAGCAATTACATGGGTATTTAGTTATTTTATTATTTAATTGTGATTTTTAAAAGTAACAAGAGCCACGAAGTGGTAATGTACCTGACAATGTCACTTGCCCTTGCCAAAGAAGGGATGTTGTTTTATGCTCTCGAGTCCGGTTTCCATGCTTAACTCAATTACAAGTTTTCTTAGTAAGCTCAATTACAATTTTTTGCATTTTCTAATTAGTCCATTTAGTACAATTTTAGCCTTTTTGCATTTCCTAATTAGTTCACTCAATACTAATTATGGTAATTTTATTTCAGTTAATAAAAATGAGAGATACTTTATTTCACTTAATAAAATTTTCAATTAATTTTTATGAACTATAAACTTATTATTAGATTTTTTCAATTAAAATATTAATTTTAATGTTGTAATTAATTTTAATATAGAAATATATATACAAATTAAATATATATAAAAAGAAATGCATACATGAATTAAAAAGAAATACATACTCATTTAATATAAAAAAGAAATACATACAAATAAAAAATAAATACATACCAAGTTGGTCTTGGCCTTCCAACCTCCAAAGGCCATAAATAAACATGGCTAAATATGTGCATGAGCATGACCAAGTAGAAAACATAACTTTTTTGAATTATTATTCCAACTTACATGTGTCATATATAAAATTAATTTATTAATATATATTTTGTGTTATCTATAGAGTGTGTTTGAATTCATGTTTTATAAACTACGCATGACCAATTTAATAGCATTATATGACCTCAGTCCGCATTGAAACAACCAACATGAATAACAATGACGCATTCAATATTATACAACCAACATGAAGATTAATCCGCTTGAAAACAACCAACGTGAATAATAATGATGCTCACCTATTGAATACGACCACGAAGACGTCTCATATACAGATTTTGAGCTCTCCATTTTGAATATTGTAATGTGTTGAATATTGTAATATGTTTGCATGCATTACAACTGGCAATGCTTTTGTGCATGCTATACATTTGCTTGCCTGAAGCTACCATCGTTAATCCTCTAGGAGCATGAGAGAAATCATCTGTGCATGCCTATATCCTACCTAATATTCATTTCATGTTTTTGTTTTCATTTTTCTTTTGAGATGGTGTGAATATACATTTAATTTGTTTTTATATTTCAGCTAAAGAATAATTCAGGCTATATTCTATGCCATAGCCAGATCAAAGCCGTTGGGTATACCTGCAGGCTGAAGAATGTGAAAATAGAGGAGAGGAGGGAGATCTAAGTTGTTTGGGATACATGCAGGCTCAAATAATGTGAAGACGGCATAGTCAGAATAAAGGCTGCTTCCCAAAGACAATTTCATTCGACTCCCCGTAGGCAGTACTATGCTGGAAGCGCGACCCAAGTGTTTTGTACATATTCTTATTTGCATTAGCAAATTCAAGAGCTAATGCAAAGGTTAGATCAATATATGCACCGTATACTATTTTCTTAGGTCTGTTAATAGATTATGTTGATGTGATAATGCATTTTGTTAGCTCGTTTAATATATTAAAACACAATACTGGATACCATTTTTAATTTTTAATTTTTTAAATGGCATTGGGCATTAATTCCACATCCACATAGTTTCCGTGGGTCCCTAATCCAGTTCCCTAATCTAGTATGACTGGTTCATTACCCTCGAACGAGAATGAAAGGAGCCATTTAAGGTTCGTTAATTGCATCGCTAAGAGTTGATTCATACTAATTCAATTGGTTCTAAAAAAAGCGTTTATGAATCCTAGACCAACCCTTCCTTTGACTTCAATGCCTCCCCACTAGCATGGCAGAATAGCAAGCTCACTATCGTCCAAATGACCCTAATGACCTAGTTATTTTCATGATGCAAAGTTCTATGGGATATCTGAGGTTGAAGAGGAGACTGGCATTTGGGCAAATTCCTCTGGGCAACATGAATTTTTTTTAGCTTTAGCAAGAAACTTAGCTTTAGAAACGTGCTTGCACTCAATGGTTATCTTTGACAGTGAAATTAATGCATCCACCTCAACCAGGGCATTTAAAGGTAGTCAATACTATGGTTAGTTTTGACAGGTAAAAGGTCGATGCATCCAGCTCAATCAGGATACTGACTATCAAGGTTCTTGTTTCCTACAATGAAGCTAACACAATATTTGAGAACATACTCTAGCTTTTAACATCCAAACATAAGATTATAATTCTTTAATTCTCATATCTCTGTAGAATCTACCCACCTTTATAAATTATATCTCCGTTTTTGTCTATCGTTGTCAACAAATTGAAGCTGTCACCGCCATTTTTGGTTGCAAAATTCGACTACTTTATTCGCTGATTCTTTAACTCGTTCTGCGTTATGATCGAAATATGCATTTTGGCACTTTCCCATGTTTCCCAGCGTTCAAATGCTCATGCACTTGTGGTGTTCCCTCTCATCCACTCCTAGCAATAGGATGGGTAGCCACTAAGGACCCATTCAAATTTTGCGCAAGTTACCATTGAACCATTACATAAAAAAAAGAAATGGCTTCCTAAATAGACCCAAAACAATGCAAATGCATGCATAGGTGCAATATTAAAAATGCAGTGGTGGATGCCTACGGTTAAATTGCTCGCACGTATTAAAAATGTAGTGAATGCCTGCAGTTAAATTGATCGCACGTAGCCAATTTCTTGGACTATCTTTGTTAAAATATAAGTGTAACATCTCTGCTATTAAATTTCTGTTTATAACTCCGCAATTAAGTTGAATCTTTGCTTATGAATAAAATTCGAAATAGTAAACTTTATGCGTCCAAATCTACGCTATGAAGGGTTGACCGTAAGGCCTTTATATTTCGTAGCGTTTATAAAAAAAAAATAGACCACCATAAAAATTACTCGGTAGATGAGATTCATAAGCATTTATATTTAAAAAACACTTGACCATAAAAGGAATTTGATGAGATTCATTCATTAAGACAATGAAACAATTCCATTTGTCCACCAAAATCTTCCCTCAATCACCTCGGCTTTTCTTTCCCGCAAATAGAAAATAGTTAAATCCAACTGCGTTCTCCAACAAATCTCTAAATTCTTCACCTAAGACGCTTCTTTAATTTAATCTATTCTTATAAACCAACTTCCTCCTATTTAGCTTCCTCTCTACCTTTGCAGTGCTTCCATATTCCTTTCATTTCAACACTTCACTTCCCAGGGTTACTGTTGAATAGTCATAGAGATATTAAATCATAGATCTTACTGCTATTACAGTCCGGTAGCATCCCTTGGTCTGGGCGGACATTAAAATACACCTTTAAAAAGTTAAAATTTGAAAAAACAATTGTGCATAAGGTAGAACAGTTACATACCTGTGAGTGGGATCACTTTCATGTAAGGGGAAATGGCTTTGTTTTAGACACAAGCACTATATGTTAGTCTCCAAAACTTTAACGAGCGTATACAACTGCTGATTTCTCCGGACAACCGTCATCTACCGATTTCTCAGGGTATCCATGGGTGATTTCTCCAGAGACTCTAATTTTATTGGAAAACATGGATCGTCTAAGCTTATTGCATATTGCATGCAAAACTTCCTTCCTCAAGCTTTAAGCAAAACACCTTTTGTTAAACTAATTTGTCCACAGCGCATGGAATTCAGCCGAGCTTCACCAATTATTTACCGCAAATTCACTTGATGTACAAAAGAACCAGAATTGAGCACTTCTTCCACCAAAATTAGCCCTTTACAAAAAACAATATACCGTTGTTTTGCCGAAAGAAGTCTAAATTCCTCCTCCGCGACCGCTATGTTTACAAAAAATACTCTCTGAAACAACCATTTGGACAGAGAAGACTCCAAATTCCTCCTCAACGACCGCTATTTTCACAAAAGCATCTCTGAAAATGCCATTTGCACAAAAAGAACTCAAATTCCTCCACTGCGACTGCTTTTTTCACAAAATCCTTTCTGAAACGACCATTTGGATGGAAAGAACTCCAAATTCCTCCTCTGTGGGCACTATTTTCACAGAAAACCTCTCCAAAAAAGCTATCTAGATAGAAAGAAGTTTGAATTTCTCCACCGATGCAAATTTCAACCCCTTCTCATACTATAAAATTCCTGCCTGCTTTCTTCCTTCTCTACTATGCACTAAAGCAACTGCTTTCTTCCTTCTCTACTATGCACAGAAGCGGCATCACTTTGTGGAAGAGAAATATTGCGTTGCTGTTCAAAACTTGTATTTCATAAGAGAAAAACATTTCTTATTGGATTCTTCCTTCATGTCTGCTGCTACACCCATAAAGAAACCTTCTCTTTACAAGAGGAAACATTTACGAAATAGTAGCTGAAGAATTCAGATCGCTTTCCATTTTCTTCGCACACACCTGTCACACACAGACGGTAATAGCTCACGGATGCCTGTCACACACCAAGGTCGAGGCACCTCACACCAAAGTCGAGGAGACGTCAACGATTATTTGGTTGCATTAAAACTTCTGCAAACTCCATACACCCACCAGAGACACCAGGGAGCATTAAAGCTTCTGTAAACACCATACACCCACCAGAGACACCAGGGAGCATTAAAGCTTCTGTAAACACCATACCGCACCCACTAGGGAGGATGACAAACAGCGCCGCCTGGTCCTGGGGCACAGAGCCCCAGGACAATGTCACCTTGTACTCCACCAATGAAATAGCAGTTAAACATAATTTTTAAAATTTAAAATAAATGCATATTTTTTAAACCATAATCTAACTTTAACCAAATAAAAAATCAAAATTTATAGTTAAATATTAATCCATCTTCCGGATTCATATATGTCAAAGATATAATAATTAAATACAATGATAAATATCAATATTTTGTAATAGATTCCAAAGATAAGTAGTTAAAAGAAATGTATTTTACTAAGAAATACAAAAATACTATTTACAGATTTAAATACAAGATCTATTACTATTGTAAAATAAAAAATTTACAAATACTAAAATATATATTAAATTAATTTAATTGCAATGTACATAAGGAATTAAGCTAGTTTAAATATATAATAAAAATGATAAATAAATACATTATTGTAATTCTTTTCAAAAAAATATATCTAGTTTTTTGGGGGTTCTCTTTTCTTCCACTTCAATGTATGGTTTTAAATTTAAGTTTTCCTAGAGGGTCTCTATGGTGAAAACCTGAGGTTCTTATACAACTTTATAACAAACTTCCTCCTTAGGTGTTTTAAGGAATTATACCTAACAACTAGGGCTTAGCTGTCGACATATCGTAGGGTTATGGCCTGGATTCAACTTAATTCATTGAAAACTAGGAAGGAAAACATAAAGGACATGATAGAGTGGAGGAAAGAACATGGAATCTAATGATTGTCCACACTTCTTCTTCTCCTCCAATGCTTCCTCTCACACCTACAGACAAGAAGACAACAATCCTTCCTCAAATGCTTTTATCATTCGTTGAATCATAAACTAAATGAGAAATATTAAACATGACCCAAGTTGATTAATCAGGAAATTCAACACCCTATATACCAATACAAAACCAATGTAAAGACAAATGAATTGGGGGGGATAATAGATCTTTATTAGCAATAATGGAAACAATACATGATTATACTTGATTGTAATGTTGACACTTTCGAAACCACAATTTCGATTCCTCCTCAACTTTGAGCCACTCATGCATATTACTCTTGGTATTTCAATCTTCTTCTCGCATATGGGAAAAGGTCACAAGATAAGTTTGTCATGTAGAAGGGAAGATCACTAAGGGATAAGGGCCTCTGAGTGGGGGGAAGACCACATAAAAACTCAAAAGCAAGGGAGGTTCATCCAACAACATAACCTTGGTGTTCTCTCTCTTCAATTTCCCCTTCCTCCTTCGCATAGATGTTTTTGATTGAGTGTTTGACATAATTAGCATGGTTAGAGTTCATTTGGATTGGTTACCACTGAGAAACTGTCCTTTCAACTATCGAATTTCACAATTTTTTGTGATTTTTATATTTTTATGCATTTGTCAAGGCCCATATGCCCTACAAGAGGGGAAAGCACGTGGCCACACACTTTTATAGAGGGAGAGGAACCTGGGGCTCCAAACTAAGTGTTTTTTAAGAGAAAATGAGTTGGAATGAGCTTAAACCCTTCTTCTGGGGTAATGACCATCAAGTGGGTTGACCCTGGTTGTGAAATTCAAGGCCATTAACATCTATTAGGGGATTATCTAATGATTAGGGACACACTGAGCCAAATTAGGGACAATTGGATTTTTTGGGGGAAGCTCTAATTCCATTAGGGTCACCTGAATGTTGTTAGGGTCATTAGGGTCACTAGGGTGTTGATTAGTGCTATAACATATGCCCCCTAATGTGTGAGTTCATAAGGGAAGATGATGGCTGAAATACACTATAATACTTGGTGAATAACAATGGATTGGTCTAAGATGGAGGTCTCTAAACAATGGTCCTGTTGTCACTTCCATAGTAGTAGGGATACCATGATGCATATCATCCTGTCAGAGACATGAGCCAATCCTTTACATCTAAGATGAGCATTCATGTTCCATGATGATCAGTGGAAGATAACATAAAGAGGCAGCTAGCCTATGTGGAGTTGTATTATTAGTACATCATTGTCATTTCTAAGCACTCTTCATGATCTTGGAGGGATATTTGTTGGAATATGATTCACTTATGTCAAAGCAGCAGATCTTCCAGCTGGTATTTTCCTTTTCCCATGGCAGTTAGAGTTGGTATTCATGATCATTTTTGGAGACAGGTATATGGATGAGCAGGTATACAAGTTGTATTTGGGGTATATTCATTTGTCTCTCTTGTTTATAGTGATAATTGTGACTATGCATGGTAGTTGACAGTGGTGATGTCTTATGTGCTTTGGTTGTTGTCATGGATTTGTGGTCATGAGTTGTCTGACAGTTTGAATGTAAGGCCTTTTCATATGCTCAATAGTATTTCCTACCTTATGCGGACATAACCACACCTTTTGTTATGTTTGGCAGCACCTTTCACTTCCTCTGTACATTCGTTATCCTACATGTTTGATGTTTATCCTTAACTTAGACACTTGTGAGATTGAATACCTTCCCCCACTTAGACCTCTATGTTGGTTAGACTCCATATTGATCGTGCCACGACTCTAAGTTGTGCATTAGAACATGCCAAAGCCTTGACACTTGTGGGTCAAAGGAACCCATCGGTGCTAGGTATTGAGCCTAGGTGAGTTGGGATTCTAAAGCCTTGAACTTTCTAGTCAGTTACCCCTAATGTTTGGTCTTGATTGTGGATGATTCCCAACAATTGACCCCATGCCTCACTTCTGGGCCAGGAGTACCCGCTGGTGTTGTGACATGAGCTAAGGTTGGCTAGTTGTCTAGGTAATGTCAGCTAGAATTGAATCAAGTTGTCCTATCATCATTGCATGCATCAATATGACTTGCTTTATCCAAAAAAAATGCAGGCCAAGAAGCCTAATGAAATTAAATGTAAAAACCCATGATGAAAGCTGCGAAAAGTTGTGCATTTCAACGTATGCAAAATTGTAAGAGGGTCATGATATGAAAAGGGCCAAATAAAAGAAGATGTGCATTTATTAAAAATCAAAATGGTTGTTGGCCATTGTTATAAATGTAATGATTATTCCTCACAGATCCCAAAAGAGCGTGGATGTGGGATGGAGTAAGGGACTGTTAATTCTAAGAGTCCCATAGAACCTCAAAGTTACAGTTGATTGTGCACTTAGCACAATAGTTCTAGAAAATATCCTCCTGGAGCCTGAATCGAGATTAGAAGTGAGTTACATGACACTTGTTAGAATTGAATGGACACTTCTCAATCAACTTATTCCATGTGTGAGACACCTCCATTCCCTAATGTTCTCTAGCCTACATATGTCTTGGTGGATCCTTGTTTCCCATATTTGTCTGAGAGACCACAATGTCAAAGTTATGGGTCACTTCCCCTTAGCCTTACCTTGTTAGTTTCCATTTCACCCAACCTAGAAATTTGGTTATGTTTGTAAGTAGGCATATGTAAAGGGCTTCACGAAGAATTGTCTTACTACTTTGCACAAGTCTTATGATTATTTGATGATTGATCACCAATGTTATGTTACTCATGTTCTAGTTTGGTTATTAACATACACATGAAAGCATATTTCACCCCATGTGCATGTAGATTCATTCATTTTGGCTTTGTTATAAGTTTTTGATTAGTTTTGACTTGGTCAACGAGCATGGCCTCGAGGCCAAGTATCATTACATATGTCCTAGTATTGTTCTTTATGCCTTTGGAGGCTAGTTTCATCATTCCAGTGCTTCAAAATGAAAAAATTGGTTCAATGCAGTGATTGGGTGGAATTTTAATAAAGTGAACCAATTTGTATTAAATTTTGGAAAACTTATTTGAAGGCCTTCCCCCAAAATCGTTTTTGGGGTGTGAGTAATGAGTATTACCATATTGCTATTTTTTGGAATTTTTGGAATAGTCAGGTTTTTATTCCAAGCAGTGGAAGATCATGTTTTGGGCATATTATATGGTTTACAAAGGATATTCAGCAGATAAATAGAATTAATTAAAGTGACCATGGTTTAGTAAATGGAACAAAGGGTGAATGAATGGAAAATTTTTGACTTGGATGTTTTTTTTCATGCTCCAGAGGGTATCTAGAACTTCACACATTTTTTATCATCTTCGGCATCAACACTTCAAGTTTTGCCTCTCCTAAGTAATCACACTTCCTAGGGAGGATGACTTTTTGGCTTGAGAATATAATGTGAGGATGTTATGTTATGTCCCTAGGAGGCACGTTGGCCCTTACGAGACCCTCTTTTTTTGATGTATTATCATGTTATACCTTTTTATTATATGTATTCGCGCGTTATGAGGCAGTTTTCCCCCCTCATATAGTCGATCCATGTAGTGTGTGTGAGATTAGATCTCCACCATTGATTATCATTGTATTATTTTTTAATATCAACCATTGATTTAAAAAGTGTTTAGGGATTTGGTCTCTCTCAAAACTATTTAACAGAGAAGACCCCTCATTGTAAAGGGACTTTTGGCTCTTGGAAGTTTTAGTTACTAGAGAAAATATCTTTCGGAAAAACTTGTGTATCTTGTGTGTGATGTTCTTGCATAGTGATTGCATTATCTTACTCTGTGAACACTAGTGAAATATTTGTGGTTTTTTTGGCATTAGATTGTGGTGATTTTGTGACAGGGTAGCGATTGGAAGAGGGGAGCTATTGTGGAGAGTGTAGCCTCTCTCTCTCTCTGAAAACGTTTCACTACAGGGAGTTTTCTCTAGTGCAATTTATTTGTCAAGTGAAATGCTCTTTATTTATCTTGTTGTATTGGTTTATCTCTCTTGGATTTCATATTGATATTCGTTGTATTTTTGTGTAGGAGAGGGGTGCATTAACCACATTGGGCATTTCGATTTGGGAAATATATTCACTGAGGCTTCACCAAGTTGACCACAGTTGAGGAAGAGTGTCACTATATTGGAATTAGGCAAGATTCCAGGTACGATTTCAATATTTTCTCTCTAGTTTAAATTTCTAGTCCACTGGTCATCAATTTCTTCTAAGTATAAAAACCTCATTTTGTAGAAGTAGGATTTTCGCTCACCTTCTGCTCTTATGGTTAAAAACCCAAGTTGGAATTGGCATAAAACCTTTAGAGACCAAGTTTGGTTTACATCTAGCTCCATTTTCCCATTTATTTGCACTAGTTTCCTTTGGATCAATTCGTCGTCCTTGGGCATTTGCTCATTTTCTTGTGTAGGTGATGTGGGTGTTGTTTGAATATTCATTAATTGCCATATCTTGCATCTAGCAACTATTTAGAGTGCCAATAATTCAGTAATCACTAATTCATAGCCATTACTCATTTAACTACTTAAATCCTAACTGTTGTGGATTGGATATTTTGCATTTGGCACATATATTATCTTAGATCCAGTTTGTAATCATAGTTATTGGGGTAAATTCATCTTGGTTGATAATCTCATCAATTGTTAAATCCTCTCAACCTATTATGAAATGGTCTATCTCAGTAGCTATCTGTCGATCTAGGATATTAATTCAAGATACCATTGCCATTAACTTATTCCCAGTTATTGCTTGTGTGTCTTGTCTTCAATTAATCTCTCTAGGATAGCTAGGGTCTCCCCCTTAGTCTTACTTCTAGCTTGGCCTAAAGTGACAAGAGCCGATCCAATGTGACAACTAATCCATCAGTAGTGGATGATGCCCTTGTGGTGTCACTTGGTTTAGCTTCCTACCCTCTACCATCCTAGATAGTATCCCTCTTAATAAAAGCTACAATCTAGGTGATAACATTTTTGGTGCCACTTCCGAGGAGGTAGAGGCTTACCTCTGGTGTCTACGAGTATCCTTTATTGTGTTTATCTTCTCATCATAACGCATCCAGACTTGATTTGTGTGACTGCATCTTACATTCTCAATTTTCCCAGTCACTTATTTTTCTCTCTCTTGCATATATTTATCCTTCTCAATCATATATTCTTTGGTGAATATGACATTTCAATTCACTGGACGACTCCACGACGCGACTCCACTAGGGAGTAATACCACGCCCATCTTTATAATTGTGAAAATATGGCTTTCCAAGAAGACAATATGCATGGTACGACCATGGAATTCATGGCACAAATGTGTGAATTGGTCACCAATATGGTTGTAATAGTCAAGCATCAAGATGAGGACAATAGGGAACGTGAAGAATGGATGCAATCCATGATGAGTAGTGTTTGCAATAATAGGACTCTTCCAAAATCGGATCCAGCTAAACCTCAATGTTATAAGTTAGTTGATTCCCAACCTAGTTACCATGTGCATTCTAGTAGTCACCCTGTTCCGAGAATCATTTCCAAACAATCTTCTTCTCAAAAGGTAGCTTCTTAGACATTCCCTAAAGACAACTTCAATTCTCCAAAAAATAGTGTGCTTCCTAACCTCAAGCCAACTAGAAGACTGCACCAAACCCCGAGTCTTTGCAAAAGACTAATACTCCAAAAGAAACTCTTTGGAAGAAAGAGTCTATCTCTATTAAATCCAAGAGCCCTCCTGTAGCAATTTCACGAACCCATGATCAAATGAAAACTAATGTTTCTAGGAAATTATCGAGCTCATTTGCTCTAGTCCCATTGAAGGAATTAACTAAAATCCCTTCAATCAAGTATGGTATCATGAAATTATTTGGTCTGGCAGTGAATGAAGATGATAAGAAGGATCCCTATGACTTGAAAATCAATATATCAAGATTTCTTTCTAAACTCAACATGCCAGTCCATTTTGGTGAAATTTTCAAAATTTCTTCATTATACAAAAGGGTTGTTGACCATTTAGGTATTCAACCAAAGAAGATGCCCCAAAGGAAAACCCCTATAGAACCGAGGGATCCTCCTATCATGATCCAAAGCGTGTGTGATGAAAATTATGGGGGGTATCCACCATTTTATATAGCCTTGGAAGTCAACAGTTTAATTTTACACAATTGCATGTTGGAATCTGGAGCTAAGGTCAATGTTATTCCACTCCGAGTTATGGAACAACTTGAGCTTATCCCTACAAGACCTCTTAGAAATGTATGTAGAATGGACTCCCACCCTGTCAAAGTTCTAGGAGTAATTGAGAATTTACAGGTAAGGCTATTCGCGTGCTCAAGTACTGAACTTTCTATGAATGTTTTAGTTTTGGATGTTCCCGATGTCTGGGAAATGTTATTGTCTAGAGAATGGTCAACTAGACTCAGGGGTAGTGTTCAAATGGACCTCATGTATGCCACTATCTAGGTGGGAAAAAAATCATCTATCACTTTTCTAGATGAAACCCCTATGCGCGAACATGTAGAAACTCCTTAGCACTTGTTCAACAAGGATATATATTTGAGTGATGAAATTGGAATTTTTTTGGTATTGGCAAATTATTGGGAAGAAGTAAGACAGCATGCTTTCCTGCCAATTCAATTCTGGAAGTTGCACTTTGATGGGGCCATGTCTCAACATGGTGTTGGAGCTGGGGTAGTTTTAAGTTCATCCACTGGTGAGGAGTGTCTTTACTCTTTCCAATTGGAATTTGATTGCATAAACAACATAGCGGAGTACGAGGCTTTACTTTTAGGATTGGAAATTGATCGGGAGAGGAATATAAATTATATAAGTGTGATAGGAGATTCTGACATGTTAGTATCACAAGTTAAGAATCAATTTGTCCTTAAGAACAATAGACTCTGAGATTATAGGAATGATGTATGGGATGCAATTGAATGCTTTGATGCATTTGGCATTAAGTTCGTGCCTCATGAGGAGAATACCCTTGTTGATGATTTATCCGTTGCGACCAACACTTTTCAGATTCCAGAATCTTTGTCTCATAGGAGTTGTAAGGTGGAAGTCCTTTTTAGACCATCTGTTCCTGATAACCAAGATCACTGGCAAGTCTTTGACGATGATGCTCAGATTATCCAATTCATGAGTGCCTCTCAAACTCCTATGGTTAGTTTTGAGGATCAATTGAAAGGAGAATCCATATTAGACATGGACATAATGGAATTTTCTCTTCCTTTGGAGAATAATTTCAATGGACATGATGAGTGCAAAGGAAGACGTGCTGAACTAGTTGATGAGGTAATTGAAATTAATATTGATTCCCCTGTTTCCCCCAAAATGATCAGAATTGGAAAGAATGCCTCTAAAGAGGGAAGAAGATAAATTGAAAATCCAATTCGGAAATATAAGGATGTTTTTGCATAGGCATATGATGATTTGAAAATGTATGATCAATCTGTCATCGAACATACTATCCCTCTGAAGGAAGGAACCAAAACCTACCGGCATAAACTCTATAATATTAATCCCAAATTAGCCCCATTGGTTAAGAAGGAACTAGAGATGATGCTTGTTGCAGGGATTATTAGGCTTGTGAGACATACAACATGGGTGTCAAATCCTGTAATCATGTGAAAGAAAAGCAATGAGATAAGGATTTGCATAGACTTCAGAAACTTGAATCAAGCCTCATTGAAGGACAATTACCCATTTCCAAACATGAAGAAATTATTGCAAAGTGTGACTGGATGGTATGTTGTCTATGATGGGTTGTTTCTCAAGATATAACCAAGTTCAAATTAAGAAAGAATATTGGGGAAAAACAACGTTTACAACGCCATGGGGAACTTACGAGTGAATGTTGTTTGGTCTACTTAATGCTGGATCAACTTTTCAAAGGGAAATGGACCAAGTGTTTAGTGACCTCAGTGGGAAGATCATTGCAATTTATTAAGATGACTTGATGGTATTTTCCAATGAAAGTGATCATGTCAATCATTTGAGAAAAATCTTTGATAGGTGCAGGAAGTTTGGTATATCTCTAAACCCTAAGAAGTCTACCTTTGGAATAGACGAGGGAAATCTATTAGGGCATATTGTGTCTAAGGACAAAATATGAATAGATCCTGAATGGATCCAAGCCATTCAAGCTATCCCTCCTCCCCACGATCTCAACACTCTTTGTTCATTTTTTGGAAAAATTAATTTCGTAAGAATATTTATTCCTAATCTAGCTGAATTGGTTAAGTCCTTGAATGCTTTGTTAAAGAAGGGTGTTAAGTTCGTGTGGGATAAAAATTGCTCTTCATCATTTGGTAAGTTAAATAAGGCTATCTTGACTGCTCCTGTGCTAGTTTTCCATGATTATAATAAATATTTCTTACTCTACTCTTATGCATCAGAGGATATTATAGCAGGTGTCTTGTTACAGAAGAATAATGAAAACCATGAAAAACTTGTTTCCTTTATGAGTAAGAACTTAAGAAATGTCGAGCTAAACTATAGAGCCATTGAAAAGCAAGTGCATACCGTGGTCAAATCCTTAAAACATTTCAGGATGTATATCGGATATTCTAAGATTAAATCCTATGTCCCATACTAGGCGGCCAAGGGCGTTTTGTCTCAACACGATGGTATTGGGGTTAGAGGAAATTGGATATCTAGGATCCAAGAATATGACCTGGAAATTAGGCCTATCCAAATTGTTAAAGGGAAAGGACTAGCCTATCTTCTGACTAAAAGAAAGAAACGGGTTGATGTCAATCATGAGGAATTAGACTGCGGTAATGGTATGGTTTTATATGTCAACGAAGATCATGAGTGCTATAAAGATATTATATACTACCTCAAGTTTTTAGCATGCCGTGATCATTTGCTTGATCATCAAAGACGCGCCTTAAGGCTGAACGAATCCAAGTATGTCTTGACAAAGGATGGTTTGGGATGGAAAAATCCAGATGGGATTATTCTTAAATGTGTGAACCTTGATGAATCCCATGTAATTGTTAAAGAGATGCACTTAGGATTATGCGACAATCATTATGCTCCAAGAACCACAACTACAAAAATTATGCAAGAAGGATATTATTGGCCCATTCTTTTCAAAGATGTGCATGCTTTTGTTAGGGTTTTCCAGGAATGCCATTTCTTTTCTAGGAATCCAAGATTACTAGCCCTACCTTTGTCCCTGGTCATTGTAGGAGCTCCATTCCAACAATGGGGAATGGATTTTTTTGGACCTTTCGATCCAAGTTCAAGCAATGGGCATAAGTATATCCTGACTTGCATAGATTATTTTACTCATCGGGTCAAAGCTATTCCTACGAAGAAGGCAACTGCAAAATTAGTATTGAAGTTTCTTGAGGAGTACATAATATCCAAATATGGTTTTCCTTTGAAAATAACCATAGATAATGCAAAAGAATTCATCAAGATCGAAGTGTCTACCTTTTGTTTGGACCATGGTATCTGCTTATCTCAATCGTCAAACTATTACCCACAGGGAAATGGTTTGGCTAAAACCAGTAACAAAAACTTGATTAGACTTTTGAAAAGAATGGTAGGTGAAAACAAGCGGAGTTGGGATAGCAAATTGAGATATGCTTTAAGGGAAGACATGACAACCGTAAAAAGGATAACCGTAAAGGCCCCTTTTGAGCTTGTTTATGGACAAAACTGTAGGCTACCTATAAATATCTAGATCCTAGTTTATGAATTGTTACAACAATGTGCCTATGAGGAAGAAGCCATGCATGCCATAATTGATAAATTAGTGGAGCTTGATGAAATACATAGGGAAGCCTTTGATAAGATGGTCATAGAGCAGGAACAAATCAAGGGTATTTTTGACCAAAGTACTATAGGAGAAACATTCAAACTAGGAGATATAGTTTTAATATGGGACAAGAATAAAGAGAAGTCTGGGAACCATGGGAAATTGGGGAAATTATGGATGGGTACCTATAGAGTAAGTTGAGTTGCTGGAAAAGGTTCAGTCTAGTTAGAAACCTTGGATGGGGATGAATTAGAGTTGCCAGTGAATGGGTGCATACTTAAGAATTATTTTCCACCCGTGGTTTAAGTGAGAGGTGAATTGCAACTAACTTAGGATAGGAAACCAAATAAGCTCACTTGAGCAGTATGATTAGAATCTTTTCTTTTTACTTGGGTTGTTTGAGTCTTTTGCGTGCCTGAGTGTGTCTGAGTTCCATTAGATTAGATATTTTCTTTCTGTCATCTATTTTCAGTATTTAATGCCATCATTTTATTTTAGTCTTGATTTATGCATATATTTTGAGTAGTCTGACGCTTGAGTTGCAGAGGAATGGTAGAGAATTTGTGTTGTGTAGGAACATGTATGGATCTGTAGATGAAGCAGATGTTTGAGTGCATGTTCGTGGATTGATGATAGGGGTGCTATGGACCAAATATTTATGAGGTTCTCAAGCACTCTCTCCCTTAGAGTACTTTCCTCATCTGGAGTTAGATGTTGTCACATCCATAGTAGCAAGGATACCATGATGTAGATAAACCTGTTAGAGACATAATCCAGTCCTTTACATCTAAGTTGAGCATTCATGTTCCATGATGATCAATGGTTGAGTACATATAGAGGCAACTAGCCTATGTGGAGCAGTATTATCATTACATCCTTTTCATTTCTTAGCCCTCTTCATGATCCTGGAGGGATAATTGCTAGACTATGATTCACTTATGTCAAAGCAGCAGAGCCGCCACCTGGTATTTTACCTTTCCCATGGTAGTGAGAGTCGGTATTCATGATCATTTTTGGAGACAGGTATATGGTTGAGCAGGTATATAGGTTGTATTTGGGGTATATTCATGTCTTTCTCTTATTTATAGTAATAACTGTGACTATGCATGGTATTTGACAGTGGTGATGTGTTATATGCTTTGGTTGTTGTCATGGATTTGTGGTCATGAGTTGTCTAACAGTTTGAATGTAAGGCCTTTACATATGCTCACTAGTATTGCCTACCTTATGCGGACATAACCACACCTTTTGCTATGTTTGGCACCACCTTTTACTTCCTCCGTACATATGTTATCCTCCATGTTTGATTATTATCCTTGAATTAGAATTTGACTTGTGATATTGAAGACCTTCGCCCACTTAGACCTCTATGTTGGTTAGACTGCATGTTGATTGTGTCTCGGATTTGAGTTGTGCATCGGAACTTGCTAAATCCTTGACCCTTTTGGGCCAAAGGAACTAGTTGGTGTTGGGTCTTGAGTCTAGGTGAGTTGGGTTTCCGAAGCCTTGACCTTTTTGGTCGGTTTCCCCCAATTTTTTGTCCCAATTGTGGATGATTCCCACCAATTGACCCCATGCTTCACTTCTGGGCCAGGGGTACCTGCTGTTGTTATGACATGAGCTAAGGCTGGTTAATTTCCCGAATAGTGTCAGCTAGACTTGAAGCAAGTTGTCCTATCATTGTTACATGCAATATCAGTATGACTTGCTATATCAAAAAAAATGCAGGCCAAGAAGCCTAATGAAATTAAATGTAAAAAGTTGTGATGAAAGTTGTGAATAGTTGTGCATTTTAGCACATGCAAAATTGTAAGAGGGTCGTGATATGAAAAGGGCCAAATAAAGGACAATGCACATTTATTGAAAATCAAAATGACTGCTAGCCATTTTTATAAATGTAATGATTATTCCTCACAAAGCCCAAAAGGGTGTGGACGTGGGATGGAGTAAGGGGTTGCTAATTCTAAGAGTCCCCTAGAACCTCAAAGTTACAGTTGATTGTTCACTTAGCGCAATGGTTCTAGAAAAGATCCTCATGGAGCCTGAATCAAGCTTGGAAGTGAGTTATAGGACACTTGTTAGAGTTGAATGGACACTTCTCAATCAACTTATTCCATCTATGAGACACCTACATTCCCTAATGTTCTCTAGCCTACATATGTCTTGGTGGATCTTTGTTTCCCATATTTGTCTAATAGATCACAATGTCAAAGTCACAGGTCACTTCCCCTCAGGATTACCTTGTTACTTTCCATTTCACCCAACTTAGCAAGTTGGTTATGTTTGTAAGTGGGCATATGTAAAGGGATTCACGAAGAATTGTCTAACTACTTTTGCACAAGTCTTACGATTATTTGATGATTGATCACCAATTTTATGTTACTCATGTTCTAGTTTGGTTATTAACATACAAAGGAAATCATATTTCACCCCATGTGCATGCAAATTCATTTAGTTTGGCTCAGTTATCAGTTTTTGGTCAGTTTTGACCTAGTCAACTTTCTTGACTTGGTCAACGAGCATGGCCTCGGGGCCAAGTATCATTACATATGTCCCAGTGTTGTTTTTGATGCCTTTGGAGGCTAGTTTCATCATTCCAGTGCTTCAGAAATGCAAAAAATGGTTCAATGTAGTGATTGGGTGAATGTTTAATAAAGTGAACCAATTTTTAATAAATTTTGGAAAAAATATTTGAAGGCTTTCCCCCAAAATCGTTTTTGGGGTATGAGTAATGAGTATTACCATATTGCTATTTTTTGGAATTTTTGTCAAGGTCATATTTTTATTCTGGGCAATGGAAGATCATGTTTTGGGCATATTATATGGTTTACAGAGGATATTCAACAGATAAATTAAATCAATTAAAGTAACCATGGTTTAGGAAAAGGAACAAATGGTGAATGAATGGAAATGTTTTGACTTGGATGTTCTTCTTCATGCTCCAGAGGTATCCAGACATCTTCACACATTTTTTTATCATCTTCGGCATCAACACTTCATGTTTTTCCTCTCCTGGGCAATTCACACTTCCTAGGGAGGGCGACTTTTTGGCTTGAGAATATAATGTGAGGATGTTATGTTATGTCCCTAGGAGGCACGTTGGCCCCTAGGGGACCCCATTTTTTTATGTATTATCATTTTATTATATGTATTCAGGTGTTATGAGGAAATTCACCCCCCTCATCTAGTTGATGAATGTAGTGAATGTGAGATTAGATCTCCACCATTGATTATCATTATATTATGTTTTAATCTCAACCGCTCATTTAAAAAGTGGTTAGGGATTTGGTCTCTCTCAAAACTGTTTAAGAGAGGAGACCCCTCATTGTAAAGGGACTCTTGGCTCTTGGAAGTTTCAGCTAAAAGACAAAATATCTTTTGGAAAAACTTGTGTATCTTGTGTGTGATGTTCTTTCATATTGATTGCATGATCTTACTCCGTGAGCATTGGTGAAATGTTTGTGGTTCTTGTTGGCATTCGATTGTGGTGATTTTCTAACAGGGTAATGATTTTGGAAGAGGGGTGCTATTGTGGAGAGTGTAGCCTCTCTCTCTCTGAAAACGTTTCACTACATGGAGTTTTCTCTTGTGCATTTTATTTGTCAAGCGAAATGCTCTTTGTTTATCTTGTTGCATTGGTTTATCTCTCTTGGATTTCATATTGACATTTGTTGTATGTTTGTGCAGAAGAGGGCCACATTGGCCACATTGGGCATTTCGATTTGGGAAAGATATTCACTAAGGCTTCACCAAGTTGATCATAGTTGAACAAGAGTGTCACTCTCTTGGCATTAGCCAAGATTTCAGGTACGATTTCAATCTTTTCTCTCTAGTTTAAATTTCTATTTCACTGGTCATCAATTTCTTCTAAGTATAAAACCCTCATTTTGTAGAAGTAGGATTTTCAGTCACATTCTGCTCTCATGGTTAAAAACCCAAGTTGGAATTGGCATAAAACCCTTCGAGACCAAGTTTTGTTTACATTCGAATCCATTTTCCCATATATTAGCACTGGTCTCTTTTGGATCAATTCACCCTCCTCAGGCATTTGCTCATTTTCCTGTATAGGTGATCTGGGTGTTGCTTGAATCTTCATTAATTGCCATATCTTGCATTTAACAACTATTTTGAGTGCCAATAATTCATTAAATCACTTATTCACAGCCATTGCTCATTTAACTGCTTAAACCCTAACTAGTGTGGATTGCGTATTTTGGATTTGGCACATATATTATCTTAGATCTGATTTGTAATCATAGTTATTGTAGTAAATTCATCCGGATTGATAATATCATCGATTGTTAAAGCCTCTCAACTTGTTATTAAGCGCTCTATCTCAATATCTATATGTTGATCTAGGATATTAATTCAATATACCATTGCCATTAACTTCTTCCCATCTATTGCTTGTGTGTCTTGTCTTCAATTAGTATCTCTAGGCTAGTTAGGGTCTCCCCCTTGGTCTTGCTTCTAGCGTGGACTAGTGACAAGAGCCCGTATATTGTGACAACTACTCCATTAGTAGTGGACAAGGCCGTTGTGGTGTCACTTGGTTTAGCTTCCTACCTTCTACCATCCTAGATAGGATCCCTCTTAATAGCAGCTACAATCTAGGTGATAACAGGTCCTAGAAAGTATCTACAATCTCAAGTGTAAGTAAGCATGGTTTCCAAATCGAGTACACTACAGATCCATGGAGTATATAAAATATTGAATCATGACCACGATAAAGATACATGGTGGATCCACGTCAAAATAAATCACAGCCATGAGCAAATACATAGTGGATCTATGCCTTAGTATATATATTAGGAGAACAATTGGAACTGAAGTGAGTGCAAATTGGTTGTCCATATGGTACCAATGCTATGTAAGGTATGGTGCAATCTTGTGCAACTCAAGCAATAACAAATGAGGTAGTGCTATTGTAGCCCAAGGTTTTCCATTCAAATCGTCAAGATGTACATGTGAATAGATGAGTTGAAGTCAAACATAGGGGACATTGTTTGATTAGTGATCATTGATGTATATCATTAACAAACGAGAGACAACCCACCAATGACGATAGTGGGAGTCAAGATACTTAGCACATTCTAGCAAGTGTGAATAAATGTGTTTAAGTCAAACACTTGTAGAATCTACTAATCAAGGGATGTTGATGTATTCCCACTGTCAATAGTGAGGGAACTTGCCATTGATGAGTACAAGCCCCAAGGTACTAAAAGTATCTCAATATCGTTCCCAAAGTAAGGTGAGTTGGATATGATGGGAAGCGATCCATTGGAAATGAGGCATTAAGGTATCCCCCATCATCCAACATGAGGAAGTATCAAGAACTGAATTGTATTGGAAAGGTTTGGGACAAAGGTTCTTAGGGATATACCACCTAGTGCATCTCTCATATGCAATAGATGTAAATAGCGCACAAAAGATACCCTTTAAGAAATGGCCAAAAAGAAATTCATTGACAAAGCCAAGGACTTACACCAATGATAAAAATGGAATCCAAGGCACAACATAAATCCCAATATGTGAATAAAGGTCTTCTTGTCAAACATATGGGAAATTTATCAGTTAGAGAGCAATGATGAGGTGTCATCTACAGAGCACAAGGTAACCTACCAATGATGAAAGCATGCCTAGGGTGCTAATGAATCTAGGAAAAATTCTGAGAGCAATGTGTCATTGTTGATGAGAGATGACTTGCTAGTGAGAAGTCAATGGGGACATTCCACACTAGCATGAGTATGAACACTTGATATGATATTACAAACTGAGAGAAACTTGACAACATGGAAGGTTGAATTGCATGGTTAGTAAAACTAAGGAATGGACAACATGGGCTAAAGACAAGCCTTGAAGATTAGCATGACACAATGGTGGCCTAGGAAGCATTGGACATAAAGGGAATAATGATATAAATCTACAATGCAAGAGACGTTGACAGATTCTCCATAGTGATTTGAAGAGTAATTCACTGAAGGAGAATACATTAAAAGATCATGGTTCGACTTCCTAAGGTAATACTAAGAACCCAACTTGTTGAGAAGACTCGACATTAGTTCCTTTCTCAGCTATGACATCACTTGAATTGTTACCATCAATAATAATAGATATCTAACATATTCACCCCCTCTCTTTTTTATAAATATTTATGTTTTTGTGTCCTTTTCATATTATAAAGCATACAAAAGAATAACATAATGTTATATTACAATGGAGGAGATGAGTGTCACATGGCATGCAATTATGTTCCAAGCACACAAAACATACCTATGGAAAAATTGCAAAAAAAGGATGTGCAAGATGTGGACACTCATATGGTGTGCCTCCTTCTGTAAAGGTTTCAAGAGGTGGCTACAAGTTATGCAAAGGCTAGTGGCTAGGAAGAATGCATAAGCGATAAGCAACATATGGCGAACTTCCAGTCGCATTATATTCATAAGTGTGAGAAGTGGTATGCGATGCAACAACACAACTGAAACAAAAGTTATGGGAATCCCTATAAGGAACAAATAGAAAAATATGGAGATGAAGTCATGTAGACTCAACACAAAGTCATGGTGGGGCTAAAAGGGACTCCTGATCCTAACATACAACTTCGTTATGGGCACCAAATGAACAACCAAAGTTCTTCCTAGGGTACCTATGTTTGGTGGGCTCCACTAGACAAATTAAGACTTATAATAATGGAAGGTTAATGTCGCAATTTGGTGGGGTGGATCCTAAGGTATAATGAAATAGATAAGGACAATGCACAATGCAAGGTAGAAAAACCTTACCCTATATGTCATTTTCGAACTTTATACTTATTAGGTGGACCCTCTATGGACCAATGTTCGACATATAAATGTTGCCAAAGTCTTAAGAACTCATCTAAACCATGCATTATTAGAAAAATAGACCTAGAGAGCACATTAGTGATAGAGAATTAATGAAAACCATAAGTAGGAAACTCAAATTATAGACATGTGGGTGAAAATTTCAAATAAATTACCTTTACCAAATGGAATTACTAATTCAATTTCAATTTACCTCTTTTACCATTGGAGCTCAAGTTTCCCCCTTGATTTTCAATTGAAGATTGCGGATTTCTCACTCAACAAATCTCGAATCCATAACCAATAGGTAGTTTCTCATCTCAAACCCATTCAATTCCATGGTTAATTTTGAATTTTCTCAAATTTTTGGTCTTAGGGATCCCTACCCAAGTTTCTCTCATGCCCACATGATTTCCTCACTCACATGGCGTGTGGGGAAGGGAGTTCACATGCTTGTCCCCATTTTGGGGCATGTGGGACCTCCAAATATGCCAAAAAATGCCTAAAATTGACAATTTTTTAATGTTTTGCTGCAAGAAATGGCTATAATATGGAGGGAAAGGGAGCATGAGGCATTGGATAGGGAATCCTTTGAGGATGATGACATGTAGACATCGCACAAGGTTCTTGGGCTAGATCTTCAACATGTTATAGCTTTGTGTGGCTCACACATTAGGATTTTACATGGAACACTTTAGCATGTCTTTCGATATACGAGGCATCATGTCATTTTCTGGATTTTCAATGTGTAGAGGGTTTTTAAACTTAGAGGTGGAAGATTCTTTTCCCTTGGATCTAGATGTGGTTTCCTTGTAATTACGGGATTTAGTCTGTACGTTAACCTCTTGCTCACACATATAAACATTTACATTTGATGTGCTTCCCCATGGTGAGGAGGTTCCTTGATTCCCCCCTTGCAGAGGTACATGGTTACTCGGGATCTATCAACCATTTGTTGGTGTTGAGGAGGAAATGGATTGATAAGAGTAGCAGGATTCTTGGATGCTTCATGTTGCATCAACAATTGTTCAGTGGCCTCCAACTTGGGGCATAGGTAAGTAAGATGGTATTCACTACAAAGCTTGCAAGGAAACTTGACCTTCTACTTTTCCTTCTTCCCTCTCCAACATTATTGTTGTTAGCATTGTTTCCCCATTCCCATTCCTTATGATTTTACCCTTTTTTTCCCTTAAGCTATTGGTTCCCCTTCTGATTTGTTTCCTGTACTAATAGGACATCAAGGAGTTGGGTGGGATTGGGAGAACTATTGGTGGTTTGGATAGTCGCTGGTGCATTGGTATTTACCAACACATGTCCCATTTGAGTTGTCACTTGAGCAAATGTAGCATTCTCTACAGATCCATTCACACCATCGATGTGTGGACTTAGTTGGACTTGGGTTGGGCCAGTCTCTATAATAGGAACCGTAGGAAAAATCTCATATAACATCCATGACTAAGAATATACCAATTCCAATTGTTGGGCCCTAATAATTGCTTGTTCTTCGGTCATTACTCTTGATAGTTCGACATCTTTTGCAATATACAGTTGCAAAGACTTAATGAACCAATCTACTAAAAATTTGTCAAGAATCTGAGCTTGGATCAGACGACAATGCCTATGCCACTCATGAATACGATCGTAGATATGCATGGACTTATCCTATCATAATGATGTTAGTAACTCAATTCATGTTTCATAATGGATAGACAATAGGAAGTGGTTTAAAAATGTCATAACTAAGGCATCAAAATTTTGAAATGAAGCTATAGGAAGTTCTATGTACTACTTTAACATGACTCTAGTCAAAGTTCTCTGGAATAGTCTCAACCTGATACTATCATCCATCTGTGAGTTTGATGAGCACCACAAATGGAATTCCATTACATGAGTGCTTGGGTCTTTAGATTTTCCCTCAAATTTAAGAATGTCAGAGGGAAAATTTGTTGGAATAGGAGGCCAACTTGGATTGTGCATAACTAGATCATTGATGAGATTGGTTAGATTTGGGAGATAAGTGTTGCCAAGAATGGCAGCTTAGTCTGGTCAAGAGAATTCCAACACTTAGGTGCATTTCCCGCAAATTGGTTGATTAAAGAGTTAATTGGCATATAATAGGCATTACTAGGCACAAATAATGAATTTGTTTGTAAACAAGGTATATGGGTGTGGTCGGGTAAGACTTGAGCAAATGGTCAAAATGCTACATTGATCACACCCCCCATACTAGGAAAAGGCATGAAAAAAAGATACCCTTCTATTCCATAGGATTTTCCCTTTTGGGGTCCAATGTCTTTCCTTGATATGATGTCTTTGACCTATTCATTAAAAGAGGAACACAAAAGGTTAATTTTGAATGATCTTTTGATTTTGGGATCTAATGCCTCCCCTTGATGTGATGTCTCCAACCTATTCGTAAAAATGAAAACTCCAAAAGAATAAATCTCAACAATAAGTGACAATCAAACATTAATATATTAAGATCATGCAATGCACTACCGTGTTGTAGTTAGACTAATAACTTTGAACTTCAGGATTCAAACAAATGTGTCATAGGAAAATAAGTATCCTAGCATGGAACAAAATCCCAACATAGGAATATGTCATTGTAAACAATGTTAGTACTAGAGTGAGTGAAGATGTTATTTTGAGTACTCCAAAGCCAACTCCTAAATTAACAAAGTTAAAGCCAACTTCTAAATTGACAAAACTTTAGTTAGATAACACACCCAATAAAAATGTTAACACATACAAAATTGAAAAAATGATTATTAATATTAATATTAAAGAAATCCCAAACATAAAATACCCTAATCTAAAAATAGACTATTACAATATATAAATAATCATCACAAAGCAAAATCAATCTAAAACACTTCAAATAAAACAATCAAACCATTATCAAACTAAAATTACTACTATCTTTTCAAAATATTATTGACATATTTTTAAAAAGTTATAACTATTACAATATATAAATAATCATCACAAATCAAAATCAATCTAAAACATTTCAAATAAAATAATCAAACCATTATCAAACTAAAATTACTACTATCTTTTCAAAACTTCAAACAAAACAATCAAACTAAAATTACTACTGTCTTTTCAAAATATCATTAACATATTTTTAAAAAGTTATAATAAAAACCTCTTTCTTTTAATTTTGTGAAAGACTCCCCTCTAAATACTTCACATTGAAATAATATTTTCTCATAAAAAGTTTGTACCTATTATTTATTATTTTTGGGTTGCAGAGTTAATACTTCACATTAAAATAATATTTTCTCATAAAATTTTTGTCATTAAAATAATCTTTTCTCTTAAAAAATTTGTAACTATTATTTTTGACTTGCAGAGTTAAAAGTAAGAATTTGTAATTATCTGACGTTGCACGTTCATCTCATTGACTCTAATATTTAAAATAATAAAAATATGACAAGAGCGAGACAAGCTAATATTGATTTCTAATACAAGTTTTTCGCTATATTATAATATAAACTCTTTTTGGTTGATGTAAAAAGTGTACTGCATGCCAAAAGTGTCATGTTAAAATAATCTCTTTGGAAATTTTTTTGGCTTATTCTTGTTGTATTCATGGCAAAATTTATACTTATCTCACGTTGCATGTTCATCTAATTGATTTGAGTACTTAAAATAATAAAATTAATAGGAGGGGGACAAACTACAGATATTTTTCTATTATATATATAAATTGCTCGTGAACTTGCCATCGTCAAATGAATTGCATGCAGCGATAACGATGTTGGCATCTTTGATTTTGTAAGTCGGTTGATTCGCTATCTGGCAATATCAAATTTTCGTCTCGTATTGAATTTTGATATATGAATCTCCGGGGAAGCGCGGAGAGGAGGATATGCATTGAATATATATAGTGTAAGGTTGACTGGTGGCTTTCTTCTAACCTCGGAACCTTTCTTTATATCACTATACTGTAATCGCATATATGCCAGGGGCTCTGGATCAGTGTACTATGTATATATGATCATAGATTGTAACATATCTAGCTGCAGACTGTCATACTATAGCGTTTTTTTTTCAAACACGAGTGCAGTTATGGGGTGCATGCATGTTTGTAGAACTGATAAGATTGATTAATATTTGGGCGTTAATGATTCATAAATGAATTGACCTCAGAAACCATTTTTAATGATTTGCACATTCAACCCATTTCACTGAAAATTGAAGTGGGTTGCTCTATTTTTACCGATGCAGGATAGGCAGCATTCGGTACTGAGATTATCTATGTTTTCTGTGGCAGAAATAGAGTGATTTGGAGTTTTTATCTTCCTCAATGGAGAAGGAGGGCTTAAGGGAACATCTTATCTCTCATGTGGATCGACTTGAAAATCATAATGTGGAAGGAGCTGAAAATGTTGATGACGCATATTCACATTTAGATGCGAACGGATCAAGCAATTTGGTTACTGATGTTGAGTCGCTCAAGGGTTCAGAGGTCCCTGCTTCTATATTAAGATATCTTTACGCGGGTCATTTTTTAGCGAGATGGGGAACCAGGTACTTCATTATATTTCATTCTATTCTAATGCCCAATTGCATGTTTTTTCTGGTCATGTGATTTTTTTAGCTCTGCGCATTTGCAGAAAGTTTTTAATAGTATCATAACCTGCTATGTAACCGAGCTCCTAAATTTAGCTTTTTCACAATCCTTTCTGAAGGCAATCAGATGTGCTGAACATTTTATGCTATAGAATCTAAAATCAAGAACTTGTCAATTTTAGCAAATTTTTCTCTGGGTAAATCTTCGCAGGCATAGTTTTGAAGCTTTTCTTGGATAGCACTGATAAAGCTATTGGGCAAACTATGAATTTCACAGCAGAAAGCTGTGAAATGAACTTAGACCTGGGCATAGTGATTCCTAATCAAGTTAGTGGGAGATTAAGAGTTACATGAATTGTTTTATGCAGTTTTATTGGGCATAATATAATGTAACAGTGCATACAAGCACTGAATCCTCGAGGAGAAAAGTTATGCTCTGAACGATTGAATGTGTAGTCTATAATTTTTAGGTGCCTAAAAAGGGGTTTTATATCAGCGATCTGATGCCAGTGTAAAAGTGTCCACCAGCTAGATTAGCTATATTTTGTTTTGCTATTCTAAGGAGGTGTGTCAAATTCTGCTGAAACGAGAAGGGTGCTGTGGCTAAACATCATGCAGGTCGGGTTTTTTGCCTGAGATGCTGTCTGATGGAAAGATTCCAACAGATATCCTGACTATATTGAAAAATTAGAAAGGCTAGAACCTACCCCTTGCTGGCGGGCTGCTCTACCACTGAGCTACATGCCCCTTTCAAGATGGGTAACCCTTACTGGTTCTATCTGGATTCTAAGAGCGCGGACTGCTACCTCCAACACACAAGATGGTGTAATGCCCTGGCATACTTAGACATTTGCCGGTGCCAAGACAGGCAGGGGGATATAGTTGTATGGTCAGTCCTTTGAACCATGGTAGCAATATTAGAGTACGAATATGATTCCATATGTAAAAAAGGTAACGCAAAATTCTAGTATGATTAGTAAATATAAAAAAATGCATTTTTAAAATTTAAAAATATATTGTGATCATTCAAAATTTTAAAGTAATGTTCATTTTTCATTCATTGTAAGTAACTTGTAATTTTTCTTAAATTTGAAACATAAATATAATATAACAATGTGAAAATAGAGTTTAATAGGTTATGTGTTTATGGCCTCATTGTATCTATTTTTAGAGTTTAATAGGTAAGTATAGGCTCATGACCTCATTGTATGTATTTTTAGAGTTTAATAGGTAAGTATGAACTCATGACCTATTCAAAATTTTAAAGCAATACTCATTCTTCATTGTAAGTAACTTGCAATCTTTCTCAAATTTGAAACATAAATATGATATAACAATGCGAAAATAGACTTTAATAGGTAAGTATGTGCTCATGGCCTCATTGTATGTATTTTTAGAGTTTAATAGGTAAATATAGGCTCATGGCCTCATTGTATGTATTTTTAGAGTTTAATAGGTAAGTATGGACTCATGGCCTCATTGTATGTATTTTTTTTAATATTGATTAATTAATAAGTTCATTGTATGTAGGTTCATGTTTTAATGTACGCTTTTTTTGTGTTGATTATGTAATGCATGTTACTTCAACGTTTATTTCAAACATTACTTGAAAGTGAGTCACAAATCTGTTTAAAATGATTCTTGAGTTTTTGTGTATCCTGATTTTACTTTGTTTTTATTTGCAAAATCAAATTTTTATGTGATTTAGGGTTTATATTTATTTATAAGAAAAATAAATACACTGAAGGTATAGTTATTCTGGTTGAAATTCCATTTTTATTTTAACAAGTAAATTTTAATAATAACCTTTAGTAAATCTTTAAAATATAAAAATTATAAATTTATATTTAACCATTTCATCAACTTTACCATATATATACCATATCCATATTATGTTGAATATTTGTCAAATTACCAATTCCAAACGAATTTACATATGGCAACTTCCAATATGGCCAAATCTTACTACTATGCTTTGAATACATTTATCTCTAGCGTAGATATTTTCCCTAGGAACATTATTGTACATATGGGTGCTATTCATATGTTTAGAATGAATATCAATGGACACACCCAATAGGAGAATATAAAAGCAATATCAGGATAAGCACCGATGAATTCATCTGGTAGCTATCGACATTATATGGAAAGAAAAGCAGCAGGGATTCTTATTAAGCTGGACGGTTAGGGCACTTCTTCCTTGCTTGATCGCATTAGGGTCAACATAACATAAGTTGGGGGACCAGGTGGGGCAATCGCTTCAAATTACACATTTGGGAGGTTTTAATTCCATACCCCTATTTATGTTGGACAGGCTGGATCGTTGGAACTGCCTTCTTTTATTTAGGAACTACAGCCAGACCCCGGAGATTGGATGGGATAGATCGATTAAGGCGTTCCTTCCATTCATATAAGGTAATGATTATCTGTCAGAGTTTTGGTATTCATTGCTAGCATGTCAGGTGGAAACTTTTCATACAATGCAGAAAAATATGCTTTGTTTGTTTGTCAATGACTATTGGTAGAACTGATTATGTAGGGAAATGAATAGAGGGTCCAATGAATTTAGTTCGAACACAATGAACACCCAGAATCCCTTTGTTTGAATTGGTTGTCATAAGTGGTCCTGGAACCTAATATTCATATTTGTTCTATGTTCGAAGCCTGTTCACTTATATCAAATGGTACTAAAGCCCTTCCAGGGGTTGTAGTGTAAGGTAGACGGTAGCCCAAAATTACACTCTGAAAAAACATCTGGAAATTATCTGCATTTTCTTTTTGAGCAAATTGTCAAATTATCGATGTGAAGCATAGCTTCTTAGCATAATACTGTATTATTATAGAATTTTTTTTTTTTTAAAAGCCAATAAAATAGCTGATGGGGTTGTGGCTCAGTGGTGAAGATGGCAGAGTCTCAGGCCACCTACCAAGGTTCAGTCCCCCCAGATGGCATGAACAAGTGGTTGGGCCAAGTGCAAGTCTGGGTGATTTTGATGGAAGAGTACTCCTTGTCGTGGCAGTTTACCGGAATGGAAGCGCTATGGCTGTTTCACTTGCACAAGTTTGCAGCTTACATCTTTAGGCCAGGTGTAATGCTTCTCTTTGAATTTAAAGGAAGCACTTCAAAAAAATAAAAAAACGGCAGAATGGAGCTTAGTGGCAACTTTTGTCTAAACAAAGTTCAATTGCTTTTATTGGCTGAGTGAATTATTTGATTGAATTTTTCTTACAACTTTGGGAAAGATGGCTCTTGGATTGTTTCCAAACCAAAACTGATATTCTGTTAGACAAATATGACTAACTTTCTCTCACGTGAGGATCTTTTCACCGAAAAAATATCATCCGAAATATAATAGATTTTTTTTTCCTTTTATTCCTATCAGTATAACATTGCTGCCTCCATGCAATTACTTCCCAGAATCCCACCTGTTTGAAAATTTCACTGAACCCCAGTATGACTATGTTATTACATGTTTTATTTTACCTTTGGCTTTGAAGTTTTTGTTACATCAATATTTGACGTTCTTTATTTTGGTTGAAATTATTTTCATAATGCTAAGAAAAAAGAGATTCCAGATTGATTAGAAAACATCATTGAACTAATTTGGTGTCATTTTGTTTGCTTGCATAACAGAAAGTGGGAATTCTCAGTAGGGTTGTTCATGCTATATGTATGGCCGGATTCCCTGCTGTTTACTGCATTGTATGGTGTTGTGGAGGCTGCATCTGTTGCAATTTTTGGTCCCACTATTGGAGATTGGATTGATAGAACACGATATATCAAGGTTTGTTCCTGATTAAGACTTGAAATGTCCATGATAATTGATAGTTTTCAAAGGTTCCATGTATCTATGCATAGTTATTTCTCAAGGCTAAAGGGATTACACATATTTGATCTAGATCATACCTGAATGAATGGTTATGTCTGAAAGTCATTCTGAGAACAAGATTACTATTGTTTGACTTAAAGTGCAGGTAGTGCAAACATGGCTGGGACTACAGAATTTGTCCTTTGTTGTAGCTGGAGGGGCAGTATCAGTATTGCTGAGTTACCCTAAGTCAACTATTGGAATGCCAACTTTTTTTGCCCTTCTGATTGTTGTAAATGTATCCGGAGCCATTGGTGCTCTAGCAAGCCTTGCAGGTGTTATCTTGATAGAGAGAGATTGGTAAGTATCTAATTCTATTGTGACAACAATGCAAAGAAATGTTAAGTTCAAGAAAAATATTGCATTGGCCATTGATGCTAGGGTCCAATAACAGTGCCATCCGCCTCCATGTAGAGAGTGAGAGAATTTTCATCTAGCATTGTTGAGAAATTTTCCTTTCCACCTATGTACTTATATGTGAAAACAAATGTTTGAATCATAGAGATCTGTATTTTGAGAAGTTTATATATGCAAATTATGGTTTTAAAATAGAATGTGAGAAAACAATGGTGTGTTGAAAAGGTGCGATGAGGAGTGAAGGAGAAGTGAGCGAGGAGAAGACTGTTGTGACACCCATCGATATCCTTGACTCCGATCACCTGGACTTGGTGATCCAGTCTTTGATCGAGGTCAATCAACATTAGTCCTGCTTTATGAAAGATAGGTGTATGCTAGAAGGAGAACATCTAGTGAGCACAGCCAACCCTAAGAGTTTAAACCACTAGTTGAAGATGATTTTAATAATTCTGTAATGCAGTCCTTAAATACTCATTTGAGTCTGCATGCACGTCCATTTGACTCTTTCCTTCTACTAGTCAAGAGCTGCTCCATGATGAGGTACCTCTGTACCAGCAAATGTCTCAAGCTGGCTCTTCCTTGGGTGTGGAAGTGAATACACTTGTAGCCAATGCGGAGTTTGCCCCGATCCAGCTGGATGCTCTTCTCTTTGGTAGCAATGCACCTCAACCAATGGTAGATGAAGTCATGCATGATGGATTACAATCTGAATGCAGTGATCCACAAACTGTTACATGGTGAGGCTTCCCAATCTGCTTATATGTCACCGACTCACCACTAGGGAAGGTTTCCCCAAGTGATTCATTGCTTGTAGTGGAGTCTAAGCATGTAAGCGATTCAGTCAATTCGCAGTAGTCTGATCTTGGCTCATATTGGCCTTAGACTCTCTCTAAGACCATATGCAATCCTTCCAATGAACCCCAAGTTAAGAATGATATGGTCCCTTGAACTAAAAGGGGATTTTTTTATTTTTATGAATAGAATAAGGAATATGAAAAAGGAGGGAAAAATCTTGGACATAGAGGGGTGATTCTATTCTTCCTCTGCAAAATGCCTGATGAGGATGCATTTAATAAATGGTGTATTTTGAATTGGGAAGCAAAAAGATCTTGCTAAACTCATACTAGGGTCTTGGGTCTAAATATTTATGCCTTCTATACAACTTTGATTCTGTTGCTTGACACATCCTTAAGTATCGCACTTGGAACATTGCAAGTTCTTTAGCATATGTTCGATGTTGGAGGTGAAACTTCAATCTTGATGACAAATATCAGGTGCACTACCTTTTTGGTTTGAATTCCATGGGCTCTAGGCTGATCTCCACCCTTTTGTTGATCTCTTTGCTCAGAGATTTGGTAAACTTCTAATCCCCAATGGTTGGTGTAATTTCTTCAGCTCCAACTCATGCATCTATGCTGAGGTTTATCTAAAGAGAAGGCTCTTTTAGTTTATCTTTCTTTTTCATTGTGGATGGAGTTTGGCACCAATTTGAGATTTCCCTTACTGGAAACCTAAGCATGAACAACCCAAATCCCCAAAACAACATGTAACAAAGGAGGGCTCACATGTATCCCAATCCTCAATACCCAGTTCAAAAATGGTTCCACCTAGAGCAAGGGACCTAATTCTTCTTCTTCTAACATTCAAAGTCAGAAACCTTCCCCCTCTTCATTAGTACAAAAGCCTCGACAACAAGCTGTTGAAGACGGGTGGAGGGTGCAATCAAATAAAATGAAAGAGCTCAATTCTCAAGCTTGGTTAGAAAGACAAAATAGAGATGTGAGCTTGAGTTTGTGGCTAAATCTTGGAAGGGTACAACTATAAGGTCTTGTTATCACATTTTTAGTAGCTGGGAGCTATTACTTATTTTTGCAGATCAGTTGACAGTCATGAGCCTAGTCCTTACTCTTTAGATTTTATGCATTAGAGGATATTAGTGGTGGATGATCTATATCATCATATGAGCAGCTGGATTATACAGGGGCACAACAGTAAAGGGGATACCTTTGTCACGTTGAGCCCTCTTCATGACCTCCCTTGTTATACATTATGAGCCTTGGTTCAGTAGAGAAGAGCAGTATAGCTTGATCTTATCTTTCCTTGCCATTCAGAGGTAGCAGTGCCAGCACCAGTGGATTTCAGTTTGTAGTTGAATCTTGGAGAAGGTATATGGAAGAGGTATCATATGGATTTCATGGTTTCTATTGGTATTCTGACTATGTTAACATTGCAATACACTAGTGATCATGATGTGTTTTTGGTTGATTATCAGTAGGACTTATACTTGGAGTGATATAGGTGCACTAGTTATTTCATATACATGCTTTGTTTTTGGGTTAATTCTATGTAATAAATAGATCAGCTCCCTCGCTCTTGGTTTTGTGCTTAGCTTTCTCCACATTATCCACCTCATCCATCGATTTCGATATGCCTTGACTTGGACTTGACTGATTAACCTAAGGACCTTCTCCTCTATGACCTATTGATTGGATGACCTCCATGTTTTGCCCTGGTGTCTCAGCTTTGTAGTGTGTGGCTCTATCTATAGACTGGTTGATATTTTTCGTCTTGCACCCAAGATGATCAAGTGCAGTTAGTTAGGATTATGTCACCAGAAGTGTATCCCTTAGACTTGAAACAAGTGCTCCCATCCTTGAAATTAGCTAGTGGCCAAGGGAGTAGGTACTCATCCTTTGTATGATGTTCTACCTACTTGCTTGTAAAAGGGAAATACTGTGGAAACTCCATCGGGGATATGGATGCTTGTTGGTATCGGAGCTAAGGCCGTGTAAAAAATGGGGCCCAGAAGGCTATCCAGGGCCAGTACTTTTGGAGGCTAGCTAAATAAAGGAATGCAAAATGCAAATGTGTTTCAATGAAATATCCAAAGAAATGAAAATGTAAAAATGAGAAATCAAATGAAAATCAAATGAAATGGAATGCAAATGATATTGTGAAATAGAGGGGGGTGTTATCACCTAAATTGTAGTTACCCCTATGGATGTATCCACTCATGGATGGCAATAGGAAAGGACAACTCAAAAGGTGCAACCACGATCACCTCGACCTCCAGTAGATGGTTGTCACGCCAGTCGAGGCAACCTTCACTTTATGTTATCTAGCCCAGATAACAAAGGGGGAGACCCGATCTACTCCCGACAGGAGAGATCAAAACCGAGACCCCAAATCAAGTTAATTCTGATTGAAGTAAGGTGTATGGTTTATCCTACACCTTAGGATGAAGTCACAAGACAAGTGAGGGGTTTAATGAGTATAGCTTTGGTTCATTATTGATATGAAAGTGACTTATGATTTGTGAAATAGGATCTAGGATTAAAGTACTAGTTCAATGTGAGAAAATCCACTGCCTTGGGAACCGTGTCCAATGCAAGGTAGTTTAAGGGTTGAATTGGGGCTAACTAGCACAAGTGACAAGCTTGATCATGATACATGATGACATCAAAGGGTTTGATTCACCACACAAAGGTCAAACCATGAGTTAATCCAACAATCTAGGAAAGTCGAATTGACGTAGAGAGAGACCAGTGCCTTGGGAATTGGGATAATGGAGTCAAAGTAAGGTTAACTTGTGGTTAAGGACTCCTATTGCATGAGACAAGTGGTCAATTAAAGTCTTGATGGATGAATAGGTCTAGATCTAAGTTTGACCTAAATGGACCACAATCCCTTAAAACAAGGAATGCTATCCCCAAGGCAAGATTTGATGAAGTGACACACTAGACCTAGGTTTTGAAATATGCCCGTTCCAAATCCACAAAGATCTCATGTACCCATGTCCTAGAAGTGGGCCAACTCACTTCTCCAAGGTGGTGCAACTTTACCCAAGGAGGCTAAAATGTGGGATAAGTCAATCAAGACAAGTCAAATGGCATCCAAACTTTAGATCCAAGTAGTTTAAGCAAGTGAGAGTATGGATCTACAATTTCAAGGCAATCCAATGGCTAGATCTTACTAGATCTGAGTTTAAAGATACCAAGTGGTCCAAAATGGGGATTAAATCCCTTAAAATGTGGAATAGGGCCCCACAAGGTAGAAATCAGAAAAGTGACAATCTGGGGGTAGGTTATTGGATGTGTAGATCATGAAACAAGCGGGATCTCAACTACCCATGTACTAGATCTAGGTCAACCCACCAAACTAGGAAGTGCGCCCTTGCTTGGAGAGGCTAAATGCCTTGGGAAGAGGGTCAAATGGAGGCCAATCCTCACCAAACTATAGATCCGGGATGCCATGGATACTATAGAGGTGGGTTTTCAATATCTTGCCCAAGCAGCCACTAGATCTTAGTAGATCTGAAAAAATGTAAAAATGAGGGTTTGAAGAAATAAGGGTTTTATCAATTTATGAGTTATGTCAATGGATTGGATCAAGATAAGAGAAACAAACCTGTGGATCTTACCTGGGTAACCTTGTAGATGCCTTGATGATGATGATCTATGCAAACCCGATCAATTTGAGAAGCTTTGAGGTAGTTTTCTATGCAATCGATTTAGTCCAAGAAGCCAATGCGCCCTTCCCTCCTGCACAACAAACGTCAACAATATTAGATTTGATGTAATCGAGAGATAAGACTAATGCCACAAGAGAAGTAACAGAAAGATAGCATAGATCACAATGATACTAATGATAACCCCCTGATATAAGCAAATGCCAAGAAAATCAATTTGAAGAAGCCTTGCAAAATCGCCCTTGTTGAAGTCGCCCTCCTGTAGACAAGACAATGATTTCCAAAATAGATAGATCTTACCACAAATTCCAAATGCTAGGTTGCAATAGACTTTCCAATCACCATCTAAGAACACCAGATGCAAAGGAGACCACAAGAATTTTCACAAGAAAGTTTTTCTATACCAATAATCCAAGAGTCAAAGACGGATTACAATGAGAAGCTCTCTCCTTTAAATAGGAAGGAGAGGCCTCAAAATCCTAACCACTTTTTGAATGAGTGGCTAAGATTAAAAGATACAAATGTCTAATCAATGGTTGAGATGAGCTCAACAATAAAATACATGGATCACTCATAAAATATAACATAAGTGGACAAAATCACCCTAGAAGAGGGGAATTCCACCAAATCATGATGACAAAATATAATAAGAAGCTTATGGTGGGTCCAAGGGGTAATTTTAGCCACCCTTGGTCAATCCCCATAGCACAATAATAACAAAATAGTCATCAATATACCAAATTGTGCCTCTATGGTCAAATCGTAGGCCTCAAAAGACCTCAGAAATCATCAGAAAGTGCCATAAGTGATGGATGCGGGCCTCGATGACACTGAAACTGTTGGAGGAGGTGTGGAAGACATCAATCCATCATCACTGATCATCCCATGCCACAACATTGCCTCAGTAGCCCAAATTGAATTCCTCAATAGCCATTTCTACCAATCCTGAAATGCCTCGGGAAGCGTGAAACTGCCCCAAACTGCCTCCTGGAGTGCCTGCGCTATCAAGGTGAGGGCACCAGTGTGTCCGGGAGGGGGGTAATATGGTAAAAACAAGTGGCTAGACCACCCCCTCCAAGAACAGCGCCCTAGGTCAACTAGATAAAAATCCTCTCTGCTCTGACAGGGTCTCCGACAGACCAAAACTGCACTCGGGTAGCCTACTGAGGCTCAATCATCACTGTAAGTGCCCGGAACTGAAAACATATTGTCTCATTGGACTCAGAAGGTCCAAATCTATCCAAGATGTGTACTCATACACCATATGAAGCTCTGCATGATCAAAATATATATCCAATATACCAGAACAGGTCAAATAATAATAATCTGTAAATGATCACATACTGCTGTAAACCATGAATCATCATCATAACCCTGAAGCTGCTGCATAGAATCATCATGTACATGTACATAGACCATATATCATCTATCCATATCATCACAAGGTCTAACCATCTCATGTCCTATGGTTGACCTTGGTCAAACTAGGTTTGACCAAGTCAACATGACCAAATATAACTCAGACCATCATCAGAAGCTACTGCAAAGTCTCAAAGGTTAATGCATGCTCTTCAACTTATTCAAATAACAATTATAACACAAAGTAATCATTACTGGCGATCTAAATCCAAATATATAATGTCATTAATTATTATTATTACTCAGACAAGACTTTCAAGATCATACTCACTTCATAGCTGTGATCAATTTGCTAGTGAAGGGTGAAGGCTAAATTAACTGTCTAGGCTAAGGGATGACTTGACTGACTTAACTTTGTGACACTTTGGCAAAGGGAAAGGGAATACACACCATAGTATATACTGAATGAGCAACAACACAGGGAATGGCGGTGTCTCACAAATGGATGAGTTGTTCAAAGAGGGTTTATTCACCTTTAACAGATGCACACAATCCATAATACAAATAAGGCCAGCAATTGTTTTGATATAGCATTTAAGTTCCATTGCTTTTTGGGCCTGAAGTTTCCATAGCCTTGATCTATGTGTGTTTATAAACACATTGCATAGATTTACATTTATTTAGGCTTTCTGCTGTAGGTGTGTTTTTAAGGCACTTGTTTACCTGAGCACTTCTAGGTGTGTCATAGACAGCTTGTTTACCTAGGTATTTACATTTCCAAAAGATATAACATTTTATTTTGGCCATTTTCATTTGGCATGCCTTTCATTCATGTGTGTTGAAAAACACATTGCATGAATGGGCTTTTCATACAAGATATAGCATTTCATTTTTCCAGATTTTGTATTCATGGCAGCACTAAAAGTTTTAGGTTTAGCCAACACAACTTTAGTGACTAGGGGGAATTCACAAGGAACTACAACTCACCATAGATAAGTTTTGTCACCAACTCAGAGCCGAGACACAATAAACAGGGAAGCTCATCCAATACAGAGGCTACAGTGGGGAAAAGATCCTCCATGTCACTAGTCAAGTAGTAAGTCAGAGTGATAAACTAAAAGGTAGGCAATGGATGGATGAAGACAATGAATAATGGAGCCAACACTAGCAAGCCAAGGTATGGTGGAATGATCACCTCTATTCTCCCTAAGGAGGGTAAAACCAATGAGTATGAATAGTGAACTTCTAAGTCTTAGTAGGGACAATATAGTATATATAATAAGATCAACCAGGTCCACATATCTATATGATCGCTAGATCATGACACTAAGTGCTAAGACATGCTATAAGAATAAGTATAAAAGCAATATAACCATAACACAATGATATACTTGCTGAGTCATATACCTGAATGCTCATCAACCTATACCATCATCTATCCTCTGAAACTGCTGCTGTAACTCTGGGCACTACTAATTGCTCTGTACAAATGGTATAATGGCTACATCGGTCATCTCTTTGAGTGTCCTGAGACTTAGTCATGGCATGGGGAATACAACTGCTGTCCAAAATCTGATAGTGATCCAATATAGATGCTCATATCAGCATCTCAAATGTAAGGGAACTGGCTGAATAGTGTACTGGCATCAAAAAAATAATGTATGGTAGCCCGGCTACTATATATGTGATAACATCTGGCTCCGGCTGGGACAAGTGCTCTGCTAAAATGAGCGCTTGAGAACCTCAGAATCTCTAGTCCTCGAACTCTGCTACTCGAATCCACGATCCAGCACTCTACCATTTTGCTTCCAGCTTTTTTTAATTTTTGCCACCTATTTCTGCATTCACAAACATTAAAAATACCTCATGCCGCATGTGGGAAAAATATAAAACCAACTGAAATAAAATCTATTCTATGTCAGAAATAGAAATGCATGAAAAATAAATGCAGAAAGTAAATTAAACTACTAACATAATTTGCAAAATTTGAAATTTATTGTGCAGAAAAAAGAAAAGTGACAGGTACTCAATTAAACTAGGAGCTTACAAAGGAGCTTAGAAATAAACAAGGTGCCAGACTCAATGGCTGAAAAGACTAACTACTTCCCAAGTAGGCTTATTTGGTTTCCTACCTACTCTAAACTAACCAGTTAGCACAAATGCTAGGTAAAATCATAGATCCAGTGCAACCATTCATCAAACATATTAGTGATTCTTCTTTGATTTTTGGTAATGAAACAAGTCATGATTGGATTAAAGATCAGAGAATTTGATAATGCAATCTTCCAAGTTTGTTCAAAAATTGAATAAAGGTTTGAATGGTGCAAAATGAAATCATGCCAAGGAAAAGATTGACTGATGCAAACATCCTCCATCCAAGAATTGATAGGATCATAAAATTCATGCAAGTTATTGCTTAAGATTGATGGAGGGAAAATATAAGGCTTGTAACTCAATTCTTTTTCACAGAACATAACTTCCTCATTTACTTCTCTTCCATATTCAATTTGGTTCTCCCTGGGATTAATGATCAAATAGAAACCATGTGGGGATAACTTAAAGTTTAAAGGACAGAAAAACAAAGTCAAACCCACTTGATGCTCAAAAATGGAGAAAAAATGGAATTGATCTTTAAACACCTTTCTTAGCCACCAAGAGTGATTGATAACTTGACAACAAGCATTATTGTTCCAAAATGACCGAAAAGGGGAATGAAGTGTTTTTTCTCCAAACATATAATCATGCATATACTTCCTTCTGAAAATTCCAAAGGCAAAAGATTGACTATAGCACCAACCCAAAGATGATTGAAAGAGTTGGGACGGGAGGGTGGATTGTAAATATGAAAATTCTCCCAAATAGATAGACAAGTTTGACCTTAGATTTTGACAAAAGAAAACACTCTTTACTCTAGGAATTATTTCAAGCTTTTGATCAAGTTTAATATTTACAATCTGAGGAGAAGATTGACCATAGCTATCTAACTCTAAGCTATTTTGACTAAGGATAAAAAAAGGAAAATTTAAAGATTCATTATAAGAAGTGGAGCAAAGATTAGAATATCTAGTATGATTCACTAATTCATCCTCACCTTGAGATTGATTTATTGATTCATCAGTAAATTCGTACGAGGATAAATGATCATTTTTATTCAATTTGTTAAGGATAAAATTAACAGGCTCATCTAAAACATCCTGATTATTTGCACAATGATCATGTGAAAGCACTACTAAATGATCTTGGTTAATGTCTCCACTTTCTTCTTCTTTAGTAAGTTGATAAGAAATTGAATGATCACTAAAGACAGAATGACTAATGAGTCTCTCTGATGGAGGAACTTCAGTAGACTTGTTAACTAAAAGCTCATCCTCAGAAATTCCCTCAGGATCAGGGCTAGGGCTACCTAAAAAGCAATTTGAAAACTTATGGTTTGTACAATGATTAAAGATTTGACTTTCGATTAACTCAAAAGTAGAAGACTTATCATTAGAAGAAATTGGGCAGGAAAGGTCATCTCTGGATGTTGACAAATCATTTGATATTTGATTGTTAAATGATTCCACAATAGGATCGGAAAGGGGAAGGTTTTGATCTTGGATTTGATTTGAAAGATACATATCATCGAATTCACTTCCCCATTCTTCTAGGAATTTATTTTCAAACATGTCATAACTAGAAATGCTATTGGGTTTCAAATTCGAAAGCCAGAGTCCATCTCTTTCTTTGAAAGATGAAGCCAATAGTCTCATACACACATCCTCATGGGTTATGGATAACTCTTTAATAATTTCCCTAAAAAGTTCAAGGTGTCTTTTAGCAGAGATTTCATAACTTCCATCGAAAATAGGCAACCTTACACATGCTTGATGATAAATATGATGAGGATACCCAACAATTTTTGAAAAGTCAAAAACTTTTAAACGACCGAAAGTTCTAGGTCGCTCAGAAGCAGCCATGGATAATTTTTTTTTCTATTTTTCTATTTATTTTTAAATTCAAGAACTTGAAAACAAAATGATGCACCCTGTTATCAACTGATTTGTACAATAGTTGAAACCTTATTGAGCCGCCAGTGTTGGAACACATCAGTGTTCACTTTTCAGAGTATCTGGGTTTCAGATATTTGGGTCTAGCTAGTTTTGGCTAGCCAGTTTTGTTTTTGAGTCGACATGACCATGGCCCCATGGGGGTTTGTATCAAAGTGTGCTAGTAGGGTCTGAGTGGCTCTGTTCCCCATGACTGGATTAAACAACTAAGGTATTCCAGGGAGTTTTTTTCACCGTCAGATTATACTTTGCTTCAGGCGAGATATAATCTCTTGGTTTTTCTCCCGCTTCCTCCAAAGCTGGAATGCCCGATTTTGGAAATTTGGCCATGGGGGGTTATTAGGGTCCAACTATAATGTATAAACCTACCAGACACTATTAGAATAGGTTTTGGTCATGTCCTAAGTCTCTAGGACCCCCAGAAAAAATTTCGAAAAAATTTTACCGGACGCGTCGGAATTGGGGTTTTTAATTTTTTAAATTTTAATTAAATTTCTCTATAGTTTAAATAGAGAAATTTGAGTCTGTAATATGTCACTCATCCGGGGTCCGATTTTAGTGTTTGATGGCTCGTTTCATAAGCCAAAAATCACACATGACCCGTGGAGCAGCTAAACCCAACTTTCGGATGTCAATTCAACCTCATAATTAATATTTTCTCTGAAAAGTCATTACAGAGAAATTATTAATTAAAATAATAAAATTGAATATTTTGGAGATAATCCAAATCTCTCCAAAATTAATCAATTTGATTAAAATAAAAGGCTAAATGACATGGCAATGGGCATTTATGAGGATTCCAATCAACTCCAAATCTTTCCAGTCAATTATCCAGTCACTAGAAGGTTATCCATTCAAGCAAATTCGCCCTCATGCAAAACTCGAGTTAGTGTGTTGTCATTTGATGATTGGGTTGGTGGTTAGCATTAATGTTAGAGATGGGCGCCCTCATGACTCACCAATCATCCACAAGCTTGGCTCCCTTTGCTCATGCGAGTTAGCACCTACCATTCCACGTGTCACTCACCAAACTAGCTCGCATATCTCCATGATCCTCACGTCAATCCTCACCAAGCTCATGTCTAAGCCTTGTTGGAATTTGTTTATTGGTTAATGCAATCACTATTTGGCTTGGCTCTCCTTGGATTCGAGTTACTACTTACCACATGCCACTTGCCATCCACCAAACTAACTCGCACCCTCCACATCCTCACGTCAACCTACCAATCCTTACGTCATTCCTCATGCAAGCTCGTGTTTATCCTTGTTGTAGCTCGTTGGTTGGTTGTTGATACTCCCTATGCTTCCATTAG